>CM056050.1:92229793-92829793 GCA_029574335.1 Rana kukunoris | reverse complement strand
GAGCATCCCGTCGGGAATGCCGTCGAGCCGAAATAGAGAGCAGGTTCTCTATTTGCTCGACGGCCCGTCGGGATGAATGGCTCGTCGCCCTTCCCGATGGGCTGGTCGCAGAATCTGACGGCCGGGCGAGAACCTCGACGGGCGGAAGGATGTGTTCCGCCCGTCGAGGTTCTCTGCCGTGTGTACGGGGCCTGACACTACATGGTTTTGGTAAACCTGAAGAGAAAACCGTCAGGAAAACTGATAGCGTGTATGGGGCTTAAGAGTCATAGACACCAGGAATGACACAACAAATGGTTAAGTAATAGCGAGCAGTATATTGCAGTAGGGTAAACATTAGAAGACATATACTGAAATGAATAAATGGTAAGGGAAATATACTGCAATAGTTAAACAGTAAAATAAATATACTACTACACTAAGGCTGCATTCACATCTGAGCGTTTTGTCGCCTGAAGCTAGAGGGGAAAAATAACATTATTCTCTATGGAGATGGTTCACATCTCCAACGCAAAACGTCGAACGCCGAAAGAACGTCGAACGCCTGAATTTCAAACGCGCGAATCGGGCGGCTTGGACGTTTTACATTGATGCCAATGACCTGTACAAAACCACGGAGAAAAGCGCTGCGTTTTGTCGCGGCAAATCGTGGGGGGAAAACGCCGCAATTTGTCGCAGCAAATCGCAGTAAAAAACGCCACAAATCGCCTACGCTTAGGTGTGAATGTAGCCTTAAGCAATAGGTATAATATGCTGCAGAAACATGATTGTTAAAAAACACAATCCCTCCTGAACCCCATACCGAGCAGCCCTGTCTAGGGGGAAATGTAGATATATATCACATTAACAGTTAAAGGGGTTGTAAAGGTAAAAAAACTTTCCCTAAATAGCTTCCTTTACCCTAGTGCAGTCCTCCTTCACTTACCTCATCCTTCAATTTTTCTTTTAAATGTGCTTATTAGAAATCCTCACTTCCTGTTTTTCTGTCTGCAACTCCGCACAGTAATGCAAGGCTTTCTCCCTAGTGGGAGAAAGCCTCCTGAGGGGGGTGAGCAGGAGTGTCAGGACATCCACTAACACACAGCTTCTTTCTCTATCTGCAAAGTAGAGTGTCCTGACTTGCCTGCTCGCCCCCAACCCCCCCCCCCAAGAGGCTTTCTCCACACCAGGGAGATCCTATGCATTAAAGTGAAAAAACTTCTGACAGGTACTCGCCCCCCAGCCCCCCAGCCCCCCCACGTTTTACTAATTTAAGCCCTTAAAACCCTCGGTGGAGATGCGCTGTTCCTCTCTGCCCGGGTTTCTCGGCTCTTAATTGGATAGATTGATAGATTCGCTGCTGCCAATCAAATCCAATGACCCGGACGCCTGTGGCGGAACCGAGTCCGGTATAGACACAAATGCTCGGCTTTGGAGCGCGCCTATAAGGTAACCTCCTGGGAGATCACTTCTCCCAGGGGGTTTACTAATGTGGGGGGGAGCCGCAAAAACAGCCAGTGGACCCCAGAAGCCAGTGATTGGGGGCCACTTTGTGCAAAACTAACTACACAGTGGAGCTAAGTATGACATATTTGTTTTTTGCTTTTTAAAACAAGGGTTTACAAACAATTTAAGAGCTAGGAGACAGAGGGGATTTATTTAATAAAGGCTAATCCACTTTGCACTCCAAGTGCTGTCGCTGTAGATCTGATGGGGATATGAAAATAAAAAACAGCATTTTTGCTTGCACATGAATGGATGATAAAAATCAGCAGAGCTTCCCCTTCATTTCAGATCTTCCCCTCAGATCTAGAACGACTGCATTTCCAAGTGCACTTGCAGTACACAGTGGATTTGTCTTTAGTAAATCAACCTCAGAGTGTGTCTTCAGCATCAACTGTCAGGCCACAGGGGTCACCTAACCTTTAAGTTTAAAAAACTAAACTTAAAAAGGCTAAATCAGGGAGTACATTTAAATATTTCATAGACAAACTTGCGCCAAAATAAAAAAAGATCTGATTCTTGTATAAACCTAATCGTGACAGTTTTGTTTTAATCTGAAGCAGGCCAAATAGAGAGTGCTTGGATGTGCTGGCATGATCAGACTACGCTCAGGCATTTTTCCAGGCTGTGCTTCCCGAAATATGCAGGAGGCCAGTTTTTAAATCTTTAAAGGATAATTCCAGGCATCGACATGTTATACATAGTTACATGAGCCCAGCGTGGACCAATGTAGCTATGTACAGTATATACCACTCCAGTGATCTCCACTTGCTCCTGGGTCCTGCGTCAAGCAGCTGTTCTCCTGATTGGATGATGTGGAGAGTGTGACATTACCATCCCACCTCTCCATCTTGCCCAAACAAAGAATACATTGCATTGCATTTATTTGGAAAATGCAAAGCATTCTCTGAATGTCACCCATGCCTGTCGGCTAGCAGCTTATATTCAGTAAGCAGAGGTGCAACCGCTGGGCACTGAACTGGAAGCAATGGAGTTGTGGTGTCTACTTCAGTGATTTTCAGCTTTCACGAACATTGGGCAGGTGCAGTATATACATAGTTAAAGTGATTATAAAGTCAATTTTTTTCCCTAAGAAAAAATAACAAACATGTTATACTTACCTGCTCTGTCCAGTGGATTTGGGCTGTTCTGTGAATTTCAGAGCAGCCCAAATCCTCTTCTTAGGTCCCTATTCTGTGATTCTGGCCCCTCCATCCTGTTCAGGGTCCCCACAGCAAGCAGCTTGCTATGGGAGCACTCGAGCCAAGTCACAGCTCCCTATGTCCATTCCGACACGAGGCCCTGATCGAAGCCCTCTCTCTCCTGATTGGCTAACTGGTTTTTATTGATAGCAGCAGCAGCCAATGGCGTTGCTGCTGTGTCAGGAGGGAGAATCTCACTTGTGAACATCACTGGATAGAGAGGGGCCTCAGGTAAGTGTTAGGGGGTGCTGGGACAGCTGCTGCACACAGAAGACTTTTTATCTTAATGCATAGAATGCATTAAGATAAAAAAAAACTTCTGCCTTTACAACCCCTTTAACATTGTTCCAAGCTGGACCAGTGTATGTTGGAGATACAAAAAACTTCAGCTTAGGCTATTGTATGGAATGCAGTTTACAAAAAGGACAAAAGATGTCGCTAATGCTAAATAATATGCTATGCTATGTACACTCTATGATGTGTTGTATTTTCCTGGCCACAGTGATCTACTTGTTGGTTTATGTTTCCTGACTTGTTTTTGTCTGTGTGTGTTCTACTTACCATGTGAAGAGAGACATCTTTGTCTGTATGATGATGTTCCAATAAAGAAGCCAGTTCCTGTTACTACACAACGTCTGATCTCAACTGACTCAGCTGCACCTATCAATCGTACTTTGCAACAGTGTAACTATATATAACATAGCGATGCCTGGAATTCCTCTTTAAACTTTGTTAGGAAAGACAGTGTTCAAATCTAGTTTGCAAGGAGAAAAAATTAACCTTGGGAATCCTACTGATTAGCAATAATGGTGGTGCTTCCCACTATGTAAATCACCAAAAAACATTTAAATAAAAAAGAAAATGGCGTAGACACCACACCAGCTACAGTTTAAAATATAATTTATTGAAACCAGTTAAAAATATAACAAATATACATCACAAAAATAACCCGTGCTCCTTTTGATACCAACCCACATCTGCACTGCAACCCTCCCATCCCACCAAGAGCTAACCCCTAAAATACCCTCTCCTCCCACATTTAAGAACCTATCCTATCATTAGCACAGCTGTCCCACTGGGCTAGTATGATGGCAGTACTTGCTGTGTATGCATCCAATTGCAGGTACTAGTGTGATGAAGGGGCTGGGTCCTCTGCTGTAACTTGGAGATTTATTATAAGCATCTCAGGGCAGCCATGTGGGGCAGAGGGGGCATGACCCAACTTCAACATGTTTCGTCCCACGGGTGAGACTTCCTCTGGACATATAGGGGAAACAGGCTGAAGCTAGCTGCCCTATCTCACTCTGGACTCTGCCCAATGTCCTGGCTTAATTTAAAGTGCCGAGCCTAGCAATGCCAGAATAACCTACATCATTCCCCAGGAGCCCTCAAGGCACCACCAAGTAAATATACAGAAACAAAAATATGAATACAAATCTAAAACACTACCAAATGAGAGTGAGGAAACTTAGAGCCCTTAGAGGAGTAAGGCACTCCACATATTACAATAAACACACACCTAAACAATCACTCTTGAGACAGATCCCAGATTTTGAACTCCTCCGAAATAATTCATATATAGGGGCATCTACAAGTAGGGAGCCCACTAGATCTAGTTTACAACCGATAATGAGAAGATAACTAAATAGGGTAGTTCAGTGCTGTCATTTTCAGAAAAGATCATTTAAAAGGTAATCCGCCATTTTAAATGTTTTTAGTGTTATGCTATGTGAGTGGGAACATGCAATAAATATGAGGTAGATATTATGCCAATTTGTCTGCAAAAGTGAAAATACACTTTAGAGTTTACATTTTAATTCCTAAGCACCAGAGAAGTCAATGCCTTTCCAGTATACAAACTGATTAGGGCAGCTAGTACTCTAATGAAATCAAGTGGGACTTCTGCGCTACTAATTTGTCTATCAAGAAATCAGTGACAATATGCAGCAAACACAAAAAATGCATACACAGCACCTAATAACGTAAAATCAATGTGGGTGATAGCGCAAATTGTAAAAACATGACATAACATATACAATGGGTGATATATATGGTGCACAAAAAGTATAAAAGTGCCAAGCTTATAGGTCTTTCCGTCCCCGATAGACCTATAAGCTAGGCACTTTTATACTTTTTGTGCACCATATATATCACCCATTGTATATGTTATGTCATGTTTTTACAATTTGCGCTATCACCCACATTGATTTTAGTACTCTAATGAAGTCACAAGAAACCACTTCTAAGAGATATGAGATGGCTGACATCTAGAGTTGCCACCATTTCTTCTAGCCAAACCCCAACACTTTAACGGCCTGGGACACTTTTGGGTGCCCCAAGCAGAGTAGTAATGCGGGAGCATAGCATGCCACAGCAAATTGTGAATGTGGCCAAATTGCTCTTGCTGACATCAGTGATGCCAAACCCTAGTGATGTCAAACCTGCCCCCAGACAGTCACCCGCAGCTCCCGGACGGCAATAGATCTTGGTTACTTGGGAAGCCACAGCCCTCTCTGAATAATGTGTTTCAGTCCGTCGAAACCCGGACACATGATTCAAAACCCGAGTGAATCCTGGATAGGAGGCAACTCTACTGACATCATATGGCCATTTTTGGAAGAATAGTGAAAAACCCTCCTGTTTCAGAGTTGCCTGTCTCTTTCTCATGTTGATTGAGCTCATGTTGGGTATTTTTTGCTGACCACCTGCTATTCAGGAATAACATCAGCTTGGAGGATTCTGCAGTAATGCGTGTGCACGACACAATTTAAACTAGGAAACCCTTTAAAAAACACATTACTTGTGGAATTCTCTTCTCTATAACAATTTTCCATATGGAGTACTTCAATGTAGACGAGTTCAGAAAAATAGGACTTGTGTGACCACATTGTCCCTCAGGTAATAGGTGTGTGAATTGAAAGCGGAGGTTCGGACTATTTTTTTTTTTTAAAGTCAGCAGCTACAAATACGGCAGCTGCTGACTTTAAAAAAAAGGACACTTACCTGTCCAGCGCGCCCACGATGTCAGCAGCCAAGGTTAAAGCGGGGTTCCAACCACAATTAGCATTTTTTAAATGTATGTCGTTTCATCATGCGTTTTTATAATATAAATCCGGTCACTTACTATTTTACAATCCGCCACCGCTCCGCATAAGTATTCAAAAAAGATGGTTGTCATTTTGCTTGTGGGCATTGTGAAGCCAACAAGCACTTACTTCCTGGAAGTCTTGGATGGGGAGTGATAATTGGACAGCGCACTGCATCCTGGGAAATGATGACACACATTTCCCAGGAGCATTAGAGGGAGATGATGTCAGAATCCTTGGTGATTGCTTAGGCAGATTTCGTGGGACCGCATAGCAACAGGCATTTCCAGATGAGTAAAAAAAACATTTTTTTTTTCTTTTTTTCTTTTTTAGGTCTAATGAGCACAATAATGAAAAAACAAATTTGGGATGGAAACTCCACTTTAAGCAATCACTCTGTCCCCGTCTGCTTCCGCTGCCATCCTCGGTGAGGGAATCAGGAAGTGAAGCCTGACAGCTTCACTGTCCGATTCCCTAGTGCGCATGCGCGAGGATCGCGGCGCGCCATCACTGGTCTCCGCTCTCTCCTGGGAACAGTGTTTTCCAGAGGAGAGCGGGGCGGGGGGGGGGTGACGTCACAGGCTGGATTCCCCGCGGGGATCAGACCCGGAAGTGGTGCAAATACCTGTCTCAGACAGGTATCTGCACCCCCTCCCACCTGAAATGTGCCAAATGTGGGATCCAAAAAGCGGAGGTTCACTTTTTGTGTGAACCTCTGCTTTAAATCAGGAAAGAAAGAAAACTGCTCCCCCTAACCTAAAGGAACCTTCATTCCCGTGTTTTATGTGTCAGTCTTGATCAGGTTTATATTCTCTTCCAAGCATGTCATGTCATGTAATGACAATATCAAGGGCATATTTGATGTTGCTGAAGTGACACACATTATGCAAACAGCCTACAATCTGCATGCACTATGCGATGGAAGCCTATTGGCCTTTACTCCTACACAATGTTAGATTAATGATTCCTCAATGTTCTTTTCAGTATTTGGCACCCTTCGTACACATATGACTGTAATCACAGTGCCAGTAATTGCTAGTCTTTATGAATACTGCATAAATATGCATGAACTGGAGAGAGGGATATGTTTATTCAATGGTGACAATTGCTTTACGTGTATTCCTTGTTAGAAGAATTGCAGTGCTGCATGGTGAGACACTATGCTGCTGGCAAGACTGTACTGATCATCAGACTAAAAGTGCGCCACCACCTCTTAGCAGCTGTGGTGTAGCAAAACGGAAATTTAAAGAGAGCCAGTCTGGTTGAGTCATGCAAGAATCTTTTAAATGTTTGCATTTGTGTAGACTTATGCCGCGTACACACGGTCGTTTTTTGCGATGAAAAAAAAAAACGACGTTTTCTGTGAAGTAAAAACGACGTTTTTGAAACATCACTTTTCAAAAACAATTTTGCATACACACCATAGTTTTTTCACAAAAAGCAAGGTTACGTTCACCACTCTTTTCCATTGAAGCTCGCTTCATAACTAGCTTCTGGGCATGCGCGGGTTGAAAAACGTTGTTTTGAACGACGTTTTTGCTACACACGGTGACTTTTTGTGAAACAAAAAACGACGTTTTGAAAAACGACACAAAAAATTCAAGCATGTTGGAATTTTTTTTTGGTCGTTTTTTTTAAGACAAAAAAAGACGTTTTGCCCACACACGATCAATTTAAATGACGTTTTAAAAAACGTCGTTTTTTTTCATCGCAAAAAACGACCGTGTGTACACGGCATTAAGCCTCTTCCACACGAGGCAGACTCCGTTGCTACAGAGTCCAACAGCTCCCGCTGGCTCAGCGGGAGATCCGTCTGATTTTGGCCGATTGGGTCGGATGTCAGCAGACATGTCTCCGCTGACATCCGACGCTCCATAGGACTGCATGGAGTGGCCGTTCAGGTCCACCGACAAAACTGACAGGTGGACCTGAATGGTCCAACCATGTGAAAGGGGCCTAAAGCTAGATGTACATGCTGAGCCTTTTTTTTTTCATTCAATCGGGGGGTTGCATGAAAAGGAAAACTCACAGAGCCCTGCATCAAGGCAAGCGATACAGTAATATCTCTTGCTGTCTCTAGGTATTCTGACAGTGGGGACTGTGTTGTCTGCAGGCATCAGTGTATCATGGTGGAGGTTTCTTGCAGGTTTGGAGCCGCATTTCTGCAAATAGAGTTGGAGATTTGATCAGGATCAAAAGTGACCTCAATGCTGAGAAATACAGGAAGATACTTATCCATCATGCCATATCACTAGGGAGGCGTATTCATTTATTCTGCAGCAGGAAAACGACCCCAAACATACAGCCAATATCATTAAGAACTATCTTCAGTGTAAAGAAGAACCTGGGTCCTGGAAGTGATGGTTTGGCCCCCATAGAGACCTAATATCAATGAGCTTGACAAAGGAGCACGCACTGTAAACAACCCAGTGTGCACGCTCTGAAACGCGTTGCAATAACGTCCGTGACTCCATCCCGCCCTACGCTGCATTCCAGCCCTCTTTCGTGATCTTCAGCTGTGTTCCAAGCCTTGATGTTCTGGTAGTAGTGGATGTAATTGGGCGAACCTTGGTGTGCTGGCAAATATGTCTGTTTGTTTGATGTCTTCAGTACCCAGCTGGTAATCATTTCAGCACCCATCCTTTCTTTACGAGACATTTTTACCAGGAACATGTGCGATTGGAATATTGACTAAATTGCTCTGGATCCCGTCTGAGTGACGAGAGACTTCTTCTGGCCAGGGCGCCAGCCACACACAGATCACTAAGACGAGACCACTGCTGACAGCCGGCGGGGAAGGAGATTGTGCAATATCACTGGACTCCACTGTGCCTGATTACAGATACTGGAATATGAGTTTTTCAATACGCTTTGGTTTTAATTTTTTGCGCTTTAAACAAAAAAGAGCGATAATTTTGAAAAAAATATGGGCCAGATTCAGAGAGCCGTAACTCCTGTCTAACTGGTGTTAGACTGGAGTAATTTCAAATTACGCGCGTTTTTTAGCTAGTCTGAAACCTCAAACCATGAATAGACGGCTGCGGGCTTCAATTCGACTGGATTAAGTGTTCGTACGCCTTCGGATCTACACTGCAATAAAATTGCGGCCACTGGGTGGACTTCCCGTCGTTTTCCGCGTCGGGGTATGCTAATGAGCTTTTGCCGGTGATCCCAGAAATTACAATCTTCAATCGCAATCTCTTATGGCATCTTTAGTCATCTTTTTTTTGCGTAACACTATACCAGCTTTTTGCTGCTCTAATATTAGACAGCCCATGTTAAGTATGGCCGTCGTTCCCGCGTTGAATTTCAGCGTTTTCCGACGTCTTTTATTATTTTTTACGTAAGTCGTCCGGGAATAGGAATGTTCGTAAACGACGCTACTCAAACAACGAATGACGAGAAATACGAGAAATAGACTACGCCGCCGTAGCGTACGGGCAAAAATCTACCACAATTCGATGTAGAGCCTGGTAAAATATGGCAGCGTAGAGTATTTCGATTACGCAGCGTAAAATTAAGTGTATCTGAATCTGGCCCAATATTTTTTACTTTTTGCTATAATAAATATCCAATTTTTTTAAAGCATGTTTTCCTCAGTTTAGGCCGATATGTATTCTTCTACATATTTTTTGGTATCTTTTTTGCAATAAGCGTATAATGATTGGTTTGGCAAAAGTTATAGCGCCTACAAAATAGGTTATTGATTTATGGCATTTTTATTATTATTAATTGTTTTACTAGTAATGATGGCGATCTGTGATTTTTATCGTGACATTGCAGCAGACAGATTGCACACTTTTACACTATTTTGAATTTTTTGTGACATTTATAAAGCGATCGGTGCTATAAATAGCCATTGATTAGTGTATAAATGTCACTGGCAGGGAAGGAGTTATCACTAGGGGGCGATCAAGGAGTTAAATGTGTTACCTAGGGAGTGATTTTAACTGTAGGGGGATGGGACGGACTTGGGGAGAAGACCGATAGGTGTTCCTATATACTAGGAACACACGATCTGTTTCCTCTCCCCTGACTGGACGTGGATCTGTGTGTTTATACACACAAATCCATGTTCCTGCTCTGCCACTGGCGACTGGGGGTACGCGCATCGGCTCCTCAGTGACACGGCAGTCGCACGCCCCTATACTACCGGAAAGCCGAGGACGTCATATGACGCCAACCCAGGATGGGAGATCCCATCTGAGTACATCATATGACTATGGGCGGGTATTGAAGTGATTCATTTACAGCATTTTTTTCATACCTGCCTAAAACTTTTGCACAGTAGTGCTAGTGTATATGGAATTAAAGACCAAGGGTTGCAACACTTCACAATAATTTATTAGAAAAATGGTAATAAATATGCATTACTTTACACAGATGAATGACATACTAATAATTACAAATAATTATTAGCTTTTCGTTTAAACTACCATATTTCCAATGATTTCAGCTATGGTTCCATTAATGGTATAAAGAAGTAATTTTGATATGCTGATATTTGTGTGTTTTTTCCTGAAGTAGGGCTGGTTGCATTTTTTAAACACTTTTGTATTTTTTTTTCATTTGTTCTAATTAATTATTAGGAGTGCTGCAACCCATATACTATTATTTCTTATTTATATGGCTGGATTGGACAGTGATTATGTGCAGGTGTGGTTCATCTTTGTGATTTATATGTACAGTATATATATATATATATATATATATATATATATATATATATATATATATATATATATATATATATATATATACTGCTCCCCATTCACACTTGAGACCTTGTAACATTAACAAGTCACATGACACCAGGGAGGGAAAATGGCTTATTGGGCTCAATTTGGGCATTTTTACTTCACTTTTGTTGCCAGACAAACCTAGATATTGCATTGTAAAGGTAGAAGGTGACAACACCACTGTGCTGTACATGACCTGTATAGCACAGTGAATGCAGCCTCACTGTGACCCAGCATGTCTCCCATCACAGGCTGACTGCAGAAATCTACAGGAGCAAGAGAAGTGTTGGCTAGGGATGAGCTTTATGTTCGGAACTTCCTTTAAAAGCCTATGGAAGAAATCAAAAGTGATAATTTTAAAGGTTAATATGCAATTTATTGTCATAAAAAGTGTTTGGGGACCCAGGTCCTGCCCCAGGGGGCATGTATCAATGCAAAAAAAGATTTAAAAACTGAAGTGATTTTAATAATTCTTAAAGTGAAACAATAAAAGTGAAATATTCCTTTAAATTTCGTACCTGGGGGTGTCTATAGTATGCCTGTAAAGTAGCGCATGTTTCCCGTGTTTAAAACAGTCTCTGCACAAAATGACATTTCTAAAGGAAAAAAAGTAATTTAAAACTCGCGGCTATAATGAATTGTTAGGTCCTGGCAATACAGATAAAAGTCATTGAAAAAAAACGGAATGGGTTCCCGCCTTGGACCATTACCAGACCCTTTGGGTCTGTTTTTTTTTTTTAATGGCTTAGGGGTCCCCTTCAAAATATGGATTTGAAGCAGAACCCTGCTCTAAAATGTGGGGTTCCCCCCAAAAATCCATACCAGACCCTTATCCGAGCACGCAACCTGGCAGGCCGCAGGAAAAGAGGGACGAGAGAGCATCGCAGGTTTCCCATTTCATCAGAGAGGGTGCCACCCTTTGTGTCGGAGGGGGGTTGGGGTCACGTGACAGGTGGCCCCAGCCCCAGCCTCTTTTCCTGCGGCCTGCCAGGTTGCGTGCTTGGATAAGGGTCTGGTATGGATTTTTGGGGGGAACCCCACACAATTTTTTTACAATTTAGAGCAGGGTTCTGCTTAAAATCCATACCAGACCTGAAGGGACTGGTATGAATTTTGAAAGGGGACCCCTACACCATTTAAAAAAAAATGACGCAGGGTTCCCCTTAATATCCATAGGAGACCTGAAGGGCCTGAAATGGAATTTGCATTTTTTTTTGGGGGTTCCCCTTAATATTCATACCAGACCCAAAGGGCCTGGTAATGGACTAAGGGGCAAACCCATGCCGTTTTTTTTTAAATTACGTTTATCTGTATCGCCGGGACCCGACAATTCATTATAGCTGCAAGTAGTTTTAGTTTTAGTGGTTTGAGGATTCACACTAATGATACGACATGGGTAATTTGAAATTACTCCGGTCTAACAGGAGATAGACCGGAGTAAGGCCTCGTACACACGAGGGGATATGTCCGCTGAAAACGGTCCGATGGACCGTTTCAGCAGACATCTCCGCTCGTGTGTATGGGCTAGCGGACAGATTTGTCCATCGGACAAATTTCAAAGCATGCTTTGAAATTTGTCCGCTACAAACCTGTCCGTCAGATATGTCCGCTGGTTAGTACGGTAAACCAGCGGACATATCCTCCCACACATGCGTCGTATCCTGTGAATGGATCCGACGCATGCGCGCGGAAGTGTTTACTTCCTGGTGCGTGACGTAGCGGTGACGTGGCGGCGTCAACGTCACCGCCGCGTCACCGACACGTCGCCGCGCCGTCTGCTGGCGGGGAATTTGATCCGGTGGTGTGTACACGCCATCGGATCAAACTCCAGATCGGACATATCCGATGGAAATGGTCCGCGGACCGTTTTCATCGGATATGTCCGATCGTGTGTACGAGGCCTAATGGCTCTATGAATCTGGCCCATAGCGTCTACAAACAATAGTATATATACTGGAATTTTTCTATTTATTTATCTTTTTACACTAGTCATGGAAGTGATCAGCAACTAATAGTGAGACTGTGATAGTGCAACTGACAATCTGACACTAACTGACACTTTGTGGGAACTGGCTAACTGACACTGACATCACTAGTGAGGCCCCGTACACACGGCAGAGAACCTCGACGGGCGGAACACATCGTTCCGCCCGTCGAGGTTCTCTGCCGGCCGTCAGAATCGGCGACCCGCCCGTCAGGAAAAGGCAACCAGCCATTCATTTTAAGTTCCTGGAGCCACCAGATAAAAAGACTGTGGTCTGCGCCACGATCGGTAGTCACCTAGACTACTGTAATTCTCTTTATCTAGGATTACCAAGGAAATCCACCCGCAGGTTGCAGCTTGTTCAGAATGCAGCGGCAAGGTTACTCACGAGTGTCCCCTTGAGGGAACATATCACCCCTGCCCGGAAAGCCTTGCATTGGCTGCCCGTTGTTCAACGTTCTCTGTTCAAAGCCGGCTGCCTTATGTATAAGATCTTGAAAGGCATAGCCCCTGGCTACCTGCGGAGAAGGTTCCTCAAGAGAGCCCCGGGAAGAACTCTGCGATCTAGCAGGAAATGCCTCCTAAGCATACCGGTGCCTAAGAAAACTCGTCGGGGTGGCAGGTCCTTCTCCCACCAGGGTGTCATGCTGTGGAACTCCCTCCCGGAGGACATCCAGGAGGCGGCATCACTGGCGGCCTTTCGCCGGAGTTTAAAAACATGGCTATTCCATCAAGCCTACCCGGCTTAAGGCGTCAGTTGGCCTGAGTGTAACATCCGAGCGGGAACATCAGTCCAAGTCGTACCATCTTGTTGTCCACTTGTCCCTGGGTTTACCCAGGGACGTCGCCAGCGTGTCGGGATCCTTGGGGGTAATTGACCACACTATAGAAAGTGCAACTCAACTCAACTCAACTCATCCCGACGGGCCGTCGAGCAAATAGAGAACCTGCTCTCTATTTGCTCGACGGGTTTCCCGACGGGCGGGGCAGAATGCGGCTCCCAGCGAGGTTCCCGCTGGTTTCTGCCGAGAACCTCGGCCGTGTGTGCAGGGCTTGACAACAATACAGTGATTTGTGCTAATAATATACACTATCACTGTACTAATAACATTGGCTGGGGTGGTGTTAACATCTAGGGGCAATCAAAGGGTTTACTGTGTGCCTAACTATTGTAAAGTGTGCTGCTTTTACTAAGCAATGTTACCTTATGTTACTTCGGATTTTGGTCACTAGGGGGCATGTGACAGAGCTAGAACTGGGATCTCTGTGTTTTAACACACAGGTGTATGTTTATCAAACTGAGAAGAGCTGAGATCCTGATGATCATGGCTGATCTCTCAGGTGTGCCAGTTTATGAAGCTGAGATGAGGAGTGGAGAACATGTTTTTCACTTCTCATCTCAAGACACACCCTTCTGTCATTCACTTTTACACAGATGACCAGTTTATGAAGGTGAGATCTGAGGATCTCACTGGCTATCTCAGTAAAATATCTCAGTTCCAGATTCTCCAGCTCAGAGGTTGAGAATATGGGTGAGAAGCTGCTGTGATGTGAAGAAGGAAGTTTCTTTCCTCCTTAAAGCGGAGGTTCACCCTAAAACTACTCTGTCCCATAGCATCCAGCATACTGGCGTCAGCAGGAGCTGACTGCGCAGGCGCCGTATATAGCCTATAGTTCTATGGCTATGTCACGTCATGCCCTCCGAAAAAAGCCGAAATAGAACTCGGCTATATACGGCGCCTGCGCAGTCAGCTCCTAGGTCTGTGCGCAGGCACCGTATAGCGCCGGAAAGAGCCGAGTCCTAAATCGTCTATTTTCGGAAGGCGTGACGTGACATAGCCGCGCCATTCACCCGCGGTGGACATAAATGAAAATTCTTCATTTAACAGTAAGTACAGCGATAAAAAAAAAAAACAGCATACTGGCGCTGACACCAGTATGCTGGATGCTATGGGACAGAGTAGTTTTAGGGTGAACCTCCGCTTTAAGGAGGAAAGAAACTTCCTCCTTCACATCACAGCAGCTTCTCACCCATATTCTCAACCTCTGAGCTTTAATATCAGCAAAAGCAAGCTTAAAGATTGATATAAATAATAACTATATATGTTTATAACTATATATGTTTATGTATGTATAGATGTGATATTGTGTGTGTATATATATATATTACACACATACACAGTATAGTTATAATGTATTTTATTTTAGGACCCATTCACATCTGAGCAATGCAGAATTGTGCAATTCTTTACTCGATTCCAAATTGCTCTAAAATTCTGTCAAAATACGCAATGCGTTTTTGGGCGCCATTCATTGTTAATGGCACCCCAAATTCAGTTAGCAAACATGCATTTTGCCACACATTTTGTCATTTGACAAATACTCTAGCAACTTGCCAAAATGTGCAAAATGCATTGAAAAAATGCACAATGCATCATGCCCCAAAAAAAAAAAAATTTGGCTTTTTGGGCATTTTTTATGTGCATTTTGGTACTGTTTTTGATACACTTTTTGCTGCTTTTTTTTTCAACAAACATTTTGGCTTGTTTTTTAAAATGCATTTTAGCACATTTTTAATGTATATTTTGGTGCTTTTTTTAACATGTATTTTGACTAATTTCATTACCTGCGTTTTGGAGTGCGTTCCAGAAACACATGCAAAATGCATGATATGCTTGCGGTGTCATTAATTGTTAATGGCATCCCAAATGTGCGGTTTGCCAAAATACGCATAAAAAGCAAACAAAATGCATGTTAAAAAAGGTGTTAAACTATATGCTAAAAGAAGTGCCATTACAAACCACACCAAAATGCATCTTATAATAACCTGTGCCAAAATGTGTGCTAAAGGGCCAAAATGTGTGTTTAACCACAACGTCCTTTCTTCACGGCGTTCTGTGTTTTCCTCTGTACTGGGAACTCACATCAGTCTCCTCAACGCTGACAGGAGGTGGATCTGTGTGTTTACACACACAGATCCACATTCCTGCAGTGATCAGCGGTAATCGCGGGTGCCCGGCGGCAATCGCGGCCGTCAGGCACGCGCGCGGGATCACGAGTGGTGCTGCGGCGGTGCACGCGCAATTACCGCTGATCACGGCAGGAGTGTGTGTAAACACACAGATCCACCTCCTGTCAGCAGTGAGGAGACTGATGTGTGTTCCCAGTACAGAGGAACACACATTGGTTTCCTCCCCCTGTGAGTCCCCCTCCCCCTACAGTTAGAACATACTTTAGGGAACATTTTAACCCCTTCAGCGCCCCCTAGTGTTAACCCCTTCCCTGCCAGTCACATTTACACAGTAATCAGTGAAGTTTTATAGCACTAATCGCTGTGTAAATGTGAATGGTCCCAAAAATGTGTCAAAAGTGTCCGATATGTCCGCCGCAATGTCACGGTCACAAAAAAAAACGCAGATCGCCGCCATTACTAGTAAAAAAAATTTGATTAAAAATGCCATAAATCTATCACCTATTTTGTAGACGCTATAACTTTTGCGCAAACCAATCAATATACGATTATTGCATTTTTTTTACCAAAAATACGTAGAAGAATACGTATCGGTCTAAACTGAGGAAAAAAAAGTCATATGTATTAAAAAAAAAAGTAAAAAATATTGTGTTTTTTTTTTAAATTGTCGCTCTTCTTTTGTTTATAGCGCAAAAAATAAAAACCGCAGAGATGATCAAATACCACTAAAAGAAAGCTCTATTTGTGTGGGGAAAAAAACAAAATGATTTAATTTGGGTACAGTGTTGCATGACCGCGCAATTGTCATTCAAAGTGCAACAGCGCTGAAAACTAAAAATTGGTCTGGGCAGGAAGGGGGTGAAAATGCCCTGTATGGAAGGGGTTAAAAAACAGCGCCAAAATGCACAAAAACCTACAGCCAGATGTGTGTTAAAAAAATATGGCATGTTAAAAAAAACGACAAAATATGCACAAATAATGCCAAATTTAGCAATTAAAAAGGGCCACAACACACATTTAAAGAATGCACCAAAATGTGTGTAAAAAAAGTGCTTATTATTTTCATGTAATAACACAGCCTTTTTAACTTTGGTTTCACTTTTGAAACTCTCTCCTCCAAAAGTAAGTCACACCCCCCCCCCCCCCCACAGTTATAACACACCTAGGTAACCCCTGGGGGCAAGTGTTAACCCCTTTCCTGTTAGTGACATTTACAAGCACTTCATTTCTATAGCACTGATCGCTGTATAATTGTCACTGGTCCCAAAAATGTGTCAAAAGTGTCCGAACTGTCCACTGCAATATCGCAGTCCCGATAAAAATCGCTCATCACCATACATTACTAGTAAAGAAAAAATGGCATAAATGTTTCCCTTATTTTGTAGGCACTATAACTTTTGCGCAAACCAATCAATATACGCTTATTGCAATTTTTTTTACCAGACATATGTAGAAAAATACATATCAGCCCAAACTTTTTTTTAAATGGGATATTTATTATAGCAAAAAGTAAAAGATAATGGGCCAGATTCAGGTACACGTACATTTGCGCAGCGTATCCAAGATATGCTACGCAGCCGCATTTTACCAGGCTCTACGACGATTCTGGTAGATTTTTGCCCGTACGATATGGCGGCGTAGTCTATTTCTCGCCGCGTAATCAAAATACGCGATTAGGGGGCGTGAAGCATTTAAATTAGGCGCGTCCCTGCGGCGATCGAACTGCGCATGCTCCGTTCAGAAATTTCCCGCCGTGCATTGCGCGAAATCACGTCGTTACCTCTTTTTTTTTTTGAGTAGCGTCCTATTCCCGGACGACTTACGTAAAAAATAATAAAAGACGTCGGAAAACGTTGAAATTCGACGCGGGAACGACGGCCATACTTAACATGGGCTGTCTAATATTAGACCAGCTAAAAGCTGGTATAGTTTTACGCAGCAAAAAGATGACTAAAGATGCTGTAAGAGATTGCGATTGAAGATCGTAATTTCTGGGATCGCCGGCAAAAGCTCATTAGCATACCCCGACGCGGAAAACGACGGGAAGTCCACCCAGTGGCTGCAAATTTATTGCAGCGTAGATCCGAAGGCGTACTAACACGTAAGCCAGTCGAATTGAAGCCCGCAGCCGTATTTTCATGGTTTGAGGGTTCAGAGTAGTGAAAAAATGCGCGTAATTTGAAAGTACTCCAGTCTAATGCGAGTTAGACAGGAGTAAGGGCTCTGTGAATCTGGCCCATTTTTTTTTCCCTCAAAATTGTCATTGTCGCTTTTATTTTGTTTGTAGGATAAAAACCACCGAGGTGATCAAATACCACCAAAAGAAAGCTCTATTTGTGGGGAAAAAAAGGTCGTCAATTTTGTTTGGGTGCCACGTCGCACGACCGCGCAATTGTCAGTTAAAGCGTTGCAGTGCCAAATCGCAAAAAATGGCCTGGTCATTGAGCAGCCAAATCTTCTGGGGGTGAAGTGGTTAATGGTCAGTTATCAGGACATGCTGGGGCTGTACCTTAGAGAGCATGATGGGTTTGGAAGTGTCAATAAAGTGTAATAGAAGTCTATTATTATAAATGATATCTCTTCGATTATATAGTGTTATATACACAGTACTGTGTTTCCTGCTAGATTTTCTGTAGTTACATAAAAAGTGAGATGGTTTTTAAACCCAATACTATCTGTGAATAATGTAATTGCTTTACATCTCAATTTGAAACCCCTTCGCAAAGTACTAATATAAATTAACTATGTTTTTAGTGTAATTGCACAAGTCCCCCAGTCCTTTCATCATTTCAACATCCTCTCTGTACTTGTTGTAATTAGCATTAATTTCCATGGACATGTTGGAGTGATTCCCCTGGGTCTATGTGCTTTCCCTTGCTGAGATGCTATTTTTGGTGCTCAGCAGTCATTAACACCTATCACATTCCACATCCTCAAGGTGAGTATATAAAAAAGTAAACCTATTTATTTCCATTTTGCCTTATGAATATTTAAAATTGCAATCTTACAGGAATGCTGTGCTTGTTGTGTAGCAATAATTTTATTGACATTTTATTGACAGTTTTTTCCTGACTGCCATAAATGTGAGGCCGCGTACACACGATTGGTCCAACCCGATGAGAATGGTCCGATGGACCGTTTTCATCGGGTCACCGATGAAGTGGCCTGATGGTCTGATGTGCGTACACACCATCAGTCCAAAATCCGATCGGGTCAGAACGCGGTGACGTAGAACACAACGACGTGCTGAAAAAACGAAGTTCAATGTTTCCAAGCATGCGTCGACTTGATTCTGGGCATGCGCGGGTTTTTGGTCAGATGCTTTTGCGCACTAACCATCGGTTTGGTCCGATGGTCAGGCGTCCATCGGTCCGATTTTAAAGCAAGTTTTAAAACTTTGGTCCGACGGACGACGGTCCGACGGGCCGTACACACGCTCGGTATGGACCAATGAAACTGGCCTTAAGGCCAGTTTCATCGGACAAAAGCGATCGTGTGTGCACGGCCTGAAACTTTCATTTAAAAACCCAAGAACAGTAAAAATAAAACTGTAACCTTTTATGCAATACTCATCTTCAATAAGGAGCTGTCTCCTACACTAAATATTTTCCTCTACTATATGTCATCAGTCTCTATGAATTAACTGACAGCAACATGAGCTTACAGTTCAACCTAGCCACAAGACTGTAGTATTAAAGATATGTATAATAAGTATAAAGTAATAATAAAAAAACAAGCTTTAGGTAGGAAGAAAGACAGTGAAAACAATAACAAGAGTGCACTTTCAAGGCTAAGTTCACTTTTTTCCACTAAACTCCAGCTTTCCTTTGTACCTATATGCCATTAATGTACCTCTGTTACAGAAAACAAAAAGCTTTCTCTGTCTTCTAGGATAGGCCTTACATCAGTCTCTAGTGTGTTCCATAGAAAACTCCTCCATTATCTTAGGATCGATTGCTGCAGTTCCAGTGTCCACCAGCAGTTGTCTCCCAGCAGCCAGCAGGTCCACCTGGGCACACGTGCTGGGAGGATACTTAACCACATCACGCAAAACAATGTACCTATACGTCATTTCGAGGAAGGGGTTGTACCGGGGTGAAGTCTGCAGTTGCCGTTATCACAAGGAGCGGGAGGGGACATCCCCCTTCCCACTGCCTTCCACCGCTCCGCCCAGGTTTCCCGTCCCACCGGGAGACCCGAGCGACCAGCCGCCATGTCCAGAGTCCCAAACAAAGCCGGAATTGGCTTTGATTGGGTCTACGATGTAGTGACCCAGAAATGACATCGCAACGTCACTTCCGATTTACTCGGCTGCCAATGGCACAGGATTAAAAAAAATCTCTACTATTCCAAAACACAGATTTTGACATTTTTAATACTTTTAAGGCTCCATTCACATCTGAATGGTCGCTTGTCGCTCGAGATGTGAAATAACATTGCGGTCTATGGAGACTGTTCACATCTCCATGCCTGTCGCCTGAAAAAAAGTCCCGGACCCTTTTTTTCAGGTGACATTGGCGTTCGCTCATAGACCGCAATGTAAAAAAAAAAAAAAAAGTTTCATCTACAGGCGGCAAGATAAGCCGCGTACGCGGCGTATCTTGTCGCCTAGGTGTGAATGCAGCCTTAGTGCAAAAGGAGAATATGGGGTCTTTTAGACCCCCAACCCCTCCATAAAGAGTACATGTAGATTTTCTAGCAAAAAATACTGATTTTAACTTTCAGAAATAGGCTTGGTCCAGAAGAAATTCCACTTTTGCTATGGCACCTTGTCTCAGGCCGCGTACACACGAGGAGACATGTCCGCTGAAACTGGTCCGCAGACCAGTTTCCACGGACATGTTTGATCGTGTGTACGGCTTAGAAACTTGCCTGCTGGAAACCTGTCCGTCGGAGTCTTCTACGTCACCGCGTTCTCTGTCCGCGGGGATTTTGGTCTGATGGTGTGTACACACATCAGACCAAAAGATCCCTGGAGACATGTCCAATGAAAACGGTCCGTCGGACCTGTCTCATCGGACATGTCTCCTCGTGTGTATGCGGCCTCAGTGTTTTGAATGCTCCTGCCTTGTTCCCTGTTGATCATGTTGCCATTTAAACTTGATCTTGCCCTGTATCCAGTACCCTGTTGCCTTGTTCTTTTCTCAGCAGTGTTATTTTGACATCAAATTTCTATTTAGTTTTAGTTATAGTCTTTTGACTGAATATCCTGTAACGCACGGTACCCAGCCCAGGGGACTGCGGACCCATAATAATAGAACACCGGACTGACAGGAGGAAGAGGAGCTCGGCCACGCTACAACGGCAGCCTACAGGGAAAAAGGGGAGGTGAGAATAGAAAAAACATAGGGACGGGGGGGAGTAAGAACATGAGTGTAAAAAATTAGTGTAGCGTTAACGGGGGGTGCTTGAGGGCCCCAATTTTGCTTGGGGCCCCCAAATTCCTTCAAACAGCCCTGCCCAAAGCAACGGGGAAATAATATAAAACACAAGCCAGGACTGGTATTTTTGTTGTAGAGGCAATGGTTTACAGTATGTAACTATCCCTCCTATACCTTTCTAAAATAGAAAATCACCTGGACCTTTCAGGCAAACTGTAAAATGCTGGTTTTGCCTCATTGGATATCTGGTGCAATAGCAGCCAGAATGATACATTTCTCCATAAGAAGAATCAGGTCAAATCTCTGCTTGTATTTCATTTTCTGAGCCAAGGCCAAGAATGTAAATAATCCAGGCTGTGCCAAAGCCCCTGTCCTTGAAAATGATCTTTCTGTAATTTAATAGACCATCAATTTTTTTTACAGCATTTAAATAGCAAGTCATCCGTTTAAAAGGTAATGCAAAAGCAGCTTTGTTTTGCATGTGCAGGCTACTGTGGTGATCCGTTCTGATCCAGTCTGCAATAAGAATTCACTGTGTTGTGCTCACTTTCAACAAGAGATCATGGTATATAATCCATGTAAATAAATCACAATATATGGCATTATTAATCTGGCACAAATCCATTGTATTTCTCTTCTGATGGTGTGTTCTGGGACCTTGGCATTGTGTCATTTTGGTTCAAGTCTCCTAGTGCTAGAGTCTTACTGCGATAGAATAGTGCACTGTCATTGTATGACCTCATATTCTGCATTTGGACAGTGGGATTTATATCCGCTGCCCTCCTTGATTAACTCTCTTGTATCTCCAGCCTCTTACCCATGACAACTGGCTAACCTTATTATATCACTAACAAGTAGGGATGAGCTTTATGTTCGGATCAAACATGAGTTCGGATCGAACATTGGCTGTTCGCCTGTTTGCCGAATAGCGAACAACTTGGGCTGTTCGCGGCAAAAACAAAAGCAGCGGAACACCCTTTAAAAGCCTATGGCAGACATCAAAATGCTAATTTTAAAGGTTAATATGCAAGTTTTTGCCATAAAAAGTGTTTGGGGACCTGGGTCCTGCCCCAGGGGACATGTAACAATGCAAAAAAAAGTTTCAAAAACTAACGTTTTTTCGGGAGCAGTGATTTTAATAATGCTTAAAGTGAAACAATAAAACTAAAATATTCCTTTAAATGTCATACCTTGGGGGGGGGGGGGTGTATAGTATGCCTGTAAAGTAGCACTTGGTTCCTGCGTTTATAACAGTCCCTGCACAAAATGACATTTCTAAAGGAAAAAAATAATTTAAAACTACTCGTGGCTGTAATGAATGGTCAGGTCCCGGCAATACAGATAAAAGTATTTGAAAAAAACGGCATGTATCGCCCCCTGTCCATTACTAGGCCCTTTGGGTCTGGTATGGATATTAAGGGGAACTCTGAACAAAAATTTAAAAATGGGTGGGGGGCCCCCCAAAATTCCATATCAGGCCCTTCAGGTCTGGTGTGCATATTAAGGGGAACCCTATGCAAGTTAAAAAAAAAATGGCGTAGGGGTGCCCCTCAAAATCCATACCAGACCTTTCAGGTCTGGTATGGATTTTAAGGGGAACTCCGTGGCAAAATAAAAAAAATGGCATGGGGTTACCCCCAAAAATCCATACCAGACCCTTATTCGTACCAGGCCACATGCCCTCAACATGGGGAGGATGTCCCATGTTGATTGGGACAAGGGCCTCGTCACTACAACCCTTGCCCGGTGGTTGTGGGGGTCTGCGGGCAGGGGGCTTATCGGAATTTGGAAGCCCGCTTTAACAAAGGGGACCCTCAGATCCCGCCCCCCCCCTTATGTGAATTGGGAACGGGGTGCCCCTTCCATTTCACAAAAAAAGTGTCAAAAATTTTAAAAACCAGAGTACATAGCTTGGGACAACTCCTTTATTAAAAAGGAAAAAAATTACAGAGCTGTAATCCGTTCTCGATCTCCAGCGATGATACGAAGAAAAAAAAAACGACGCCGTCACGAGGCAGCCGACCAATGACGCTCTCCAGCTTGACAGCGGTTAAATGCCTATATATATATATATATATTTATTGATTTTTGATATAGTAAGTAAGTAGGTCAGGGACCAGCCTCAGATGGGCAAGAAATCAGAATAGTCGGCACACAAACATAAAATTTACTCTCACAGTGACACTGACAGTAGTGTGTAGCAGCACAGATGATGATGACACCTCACCGACATGACATGGTCTCTCCTGAGTCACAGAGATAGTCTCTCCCCAAGTGGTCCCTTCAGTCCACTCCAGTCTGAACAGCACTGACGGTTCTGGTCTCAGCCTGCCTTGCTCCCATACCGCAGACCCGCACATGAGGCTCTGGCCGCTCTGCTTGGCCCCATTGCACCATGATATCATGCTCAGGCACTGCCTCCACCAGAGCCACCCGATCACACTGTAGCAGGCACTTGGATGGTCCCAGCCGGTTTCAGACCAAGCCGAGCATCACAGCCATATTTTTTACTGGCAACCTTTTACTTTTACTGGCAGGAGAAAATTGCCTGTTTTTTACTGTCTGACAGTAAACATACTGGCGGTTGGCAACCCTGATCCCCATGGCTTTTGTGCAGCCACATCTAAGTCACTGTGTTGACCCTTTCATACATATAATTCCCAAAACCATAACATTACCCAAATTTCTATGTAGCACCTGTGTACTGTCAGTCCAGGTGCAATTAAAAATTTAGTGGGGGATGAGAGAGTTACCTAGCTGTCATCCATGTGAATTCTGTAAATTTAACTTTGGTTCTAGCTGGGCTGTGCTGTCGGTTCGTCCTGTGTTCTAGGGGTGCCTTACCAGGTGGCGGCAGTGGAGTCCAGACCGGAGCGCCCTCTTGCCAGCAGCCAATCAGAGATTTTTCCCTCGTGGGGCATGCTGGGGGATGGTACTTCTAGTTAGGCGCCATTTTGGGCGGGGGAGTTCGAGGTTGGATCCGGGTGCGGCACCCACCTTTAGGGTGTGCTCACATCACGGGCCCCGGCGAAACCAAGAACTACCTGAGGGAGATTCAGGCAACTACTTTATTGAGAAGGAACTGCTCCATTTATCTGTGTTCCAGAGCAAGGGCCTGTGGCAAAGGTTCCACTCCTATTTTCATTTGAGCCAAGTCTGTGGCAGAGACTTGTTTTCCTTCTCAAGGGTCCGAGTGATACTCTGGCTGCCAGTTCTGTGAGAGCGATTGTCCAGGTACACTACACCCATTCCGGCTGGAGTGGACAACGAAGCAAAGGTATCGTTGTTAGCACCTAGAACTGCCTGCACATACCAGCAGCAGGTTTGCTTACTCTGGCATGTCTGAATGCCAGGCCCTTCTAAAAAGGCAAAGCTCCAACACTATCTGAAACAGCCACAAACTTGCCTGTACCCCCCTCACATTTCTATGTGCCTAATTTGCCAATTTAATCACTGATTAACCAGAAACAGGAATTTTCACACAGATATAACAAAACTCTTTAAATGGTATATTAAGCAGACCAAAAGGGACCAAATAAGAGTTGTTCATTGTTAGGGTTTACACACTTTATTATACATCACTAAATTTACCATGTTATTGTCTATGCTTTCAAGGCAAATACACAACATAAAAATGTCCACAAGATGGCAGTAAAGAACCACAGTAAATTCTGACTTCAATAATAGTCGCTTATAAATAGAAAAAGCGGGTGGAATACTATTACATTATAAAGTGTAACTGAAATGAAGTTTTAAGTACAGTTTTATGCCTTTCTTCCTCAAATCTTGGCTTTGTTTTAAAAAAACTCTTGCGTGCCAAAATACGCTAAAAGATCAGATCTTCTATTTAGTTAAAGTGGAATTTTATGCTAAAAAACTTAAATGGACAATCAAGCATGATTTTTAGTGCAGAAGAGACATACTTTACTTACCTGCCTGTTCGCCTTTGTACAGTGAGTTGCACGCTACCAGCTCATTGTGAAAATTCGGCAATATGCAGGAGTGGCGTCATCTCAGCTTGACCAATGAGAGTGGCCGGCGATTGACACCTGCAAGCTGGCCTCAATGATGGCCTAATGGCTGGCTTGATGGTATGATGTTAATTAAATACATACAGGGTCCACTATGCAGCGTTGTATCCTGGCCTAGGCCAATAAGGCCCAGGCCTAGGGCAGCACTTTGCAGGGGGGCAGCACAAAAAGAGTCCCCGCCGGCTTGCACTACACTGTTAGGCCTCGTACACACGAGGGGATATGTCCGCTGAAAACGGTCCGATGGACCGTTTCAGCAGACATCTCCGCTCGTGTGTATGGGCTAGCGGACAGATTTCTCCACCCGACAGATTTCAAAGCATGCTTTGAAATCTATCCGGTGGGAATCTGTCCGCCCGACATGTCTGCTGGTTAGTACACTTACCAGCAGACATGTCGTCCCCCACCGCCGCCACGCCGCCGCCGAATGGATTCGGCGCATGCGCGGAAGTGTTTAACTTCCTGGTGCGGTGACGTGGCGGTGACGTGGCGGCGTCAACGTCACCGCCGCGTCACCGCCACGTCACCGCGCCGTCCGGCGGCGGGGAATTTGATCCGATGGTGTGTACACGCCATCGGATCAAACTCCCGATCGGACATATCCGATGGAAATGGTCCGCGGACCGTTTTCATCGGATATGTCCGATCGTGTGTACGAGGCCTTAGTGTTGTTCTGCTGTTCTGCTGCACCATTGGCATGGTTAAATCTTCTTAGTCCTCTCCATAAAATTATCAGAAATGTATGCTTAAAGTAGAACTATAGGCACTTGACTTTATTTTTCATTTTGGATAGAGTAAGGGGGGGCTATAGCCCCTGTCAGTTTATTTTTTTTAACTATTCCTGTCCCATTGCAGAGATTTCCCTTCACTTCCTACCCCATAGCCAAACAGGAAGTAAGAGGAAATGTATACAAATTAAGGGAATCCAGGGCGGGTCTTAAATAGAAAGGGGCGTGGCCTTGTCAGGAAGGGGGTTGTCATATTTAAATTAGGGGCTGCACGAGTTTAGTCAGGCCTAGGGCAGCACAAAACCTAAATACACCCCTGCCACTATGGAAGCTGACAAACATTGTAGTAGTTGGTGCTACTACAGTGATAACCATGATCTTTCAGGTCCTGTGCTGAGTGACTGATGTTAGTATTCAGGGGAGAAGATGTTTGGCACAGGGCCCCAAAGATACCAGCAATGAATGAAGTTGTACTCATTTCTACAATAATTATCAGTTTGCACAGTGGACCCTCCGGTATTAGATATACATTGTGCCAAGCTGGACCATCCAATTATGATATTATGCAATTAAGATCATACATTGAGTAACCATGATCTTTCAGGTCCTGTGCTGAGTGACTGATGTTAGTATTCAGGGGAGAAGATGTTTGGCACAGGGCCCCAAAGATACCAGCAATGAATGAAGTTGTACTCATTTCTACAATAATTATCAGTTTGCACAGTGGACCCTCCGGTATTAGATATACATTGTGCCAAGCTGGACCATCCAATTATGATATTATGCAATTAAGATCATACATTGAGTTCAGCTTAACCCATAAAGTGGTTTTGGCAGTGCCTCACTGCTTGGAGAAGCTGAAGTTTACGCCTTAAATATAGTGAGATACATCATAAATACCCAGTGACTTACCACCACATGTATCAGGCTTGCACAAACTGCTATGCTTCAAGGGGACACAACATACAAGACCTATAAGTCCGTGCTTGACAGAAGCGTAGGGGGCGGGCAGCACTTTGGGCAGTGAACCACCAAGAGGGGAAATGGGGGCCATGACCAGCCAAGCGGGAAACTGCAAGATTAAAATGTCTCTGAATCCACCTACACAGCAATTGACATCACTATCACAAAAGATCAGAGTTGCTGATGGTCATTACAAATCACACCCAACCAAATAGTATAAACCCAGCCATCTAGATAGATCACCACACTACCCAGGGTATGCCAACGTGAACCTAGCACCAGCAATAACCATTGTAAGCCTGTCCCAGCAACCAGTTCCCCCACAGACATATAGGCAACATATTACCACTCCTGCCCATCACCAAAACCAAAGTGCAGTCTGCCCGTGGGGTTCTGACAAGGGTGGGCTTATATGGCTTGTGTGTGGTGTCCCCTTGGAGTCTTACGGTTTGTGCAGGCCCGATTCATGCAATGGTAAGTCTATAGGTGTTTATGAGGATTTTACAAAATTTAACGTGTAACGTTCTTTGTGCTCTAAAATGTTTCTTGATTTTCAAGATGCTCCTGCGGCTTCCATGATGAAGCAACTGTTGACTTTGAAATGTGTCGCAACAGACCAGCGGGATTTACCAGCATCTATTTGTTGCCATTTTATTAAGGTTTTTAATACAACATGTATGATACTGACTGTTACCTTATTGGGGTAGCTATGTAAGACCCCACTATGTATCATTTAATGGGTTTGTTAAATAAAAACGTTTCTTTTATCAAATTGTGTTGCCTAAGTTAGGTATTTAGCCTTAAAAGTTCTTTCCCTGTGGAAAGGTTTTCCCTTTTTATTGTACTTGGCTTTAGTTGAACACCTCTTCCCCAGGAGGTGTTTGTATCCCAAATCAGGAGAGCAGCCTTGGCGATAATGCTGCTCCTCCACAGATACAATACAGTAAGTTATAGGACAGGAAGTTTCATACTGTATGGGGGGGGGGGAGATTTATTTACCCGATGCTCTGCTCTTCCAAAATTAATATTGCTGTTTTTGGCAAATGCTGGCGGAGAATATGCCACTGACCTTTCGTATTTGCTGGGTCTCTGCTAATGACTTATTCTTGATGTTGCCATCAGATCTATTTGCTCCATGGATTCTTACGCATAGATACAGTGGGGATCGAAAGTTTGGGCACCCCAGGTAAAAATTTGTATTAATGTGAATAACAAAGCCAAGGAAAGATGGAAAAATCTCCAAAAGGCATCAAATTACAGATTAGACATTCTTATAATATGTCAAAAAAAGTTCGATTTTATTTCCAACATTTACACTTTCAGAATTACAGAAAACAAAAAAATGGCGTCTGCAAAAGTTTGGGCACCCTGCAGAATTTATAGCATGCACTGCCCCCTTTGCAAAGCTAAAACCTGCCAGTGTCATGGATTGTTCTCATTCATCATCTTGGAAGACCAGGTGATGTCAATCTCAAAGGTTTTAAATGCCCAGACTCATCTGACCTTGCCCCAACAATCAGCACCATGGGTTTTTCTAAGCAGTTGTCTAGAAAACTGAAACTGAAAATAGTTGACGCTCACAAAGCTGGAGAAGGCTATAAGAAGATAGCAAAGCATTTTCAGATGTCAATATCCTCTGTTCGGAATGTAATTAAGAAATAGCAGTCATCAGGAACAGTGGAAGTTAAAGCAAGATCTGGAAGACCAAAAAAAATATCAGACAGAACAGCTCGCAGGAATGTAAAAAAAGCAATTCAAAACCCACGTTTGACTTTACAATCCCTCCAGAAAGATCTGGCAGACACTGGAGTTGTGGTACACTATTCCACTATAAAGAGATACTTGTACAAATATGGTCTTCATCGAAGAGTCATCAGAAGAAAACCTCTTCTACGTCCTCACCACAAAAATCAGCGTTTGAACTTTTCAAATGAACATATAGACAAGCCTGATGCATTTTGGAAACCAGTTCTGTGGACCGATAAGGTTAAAATATAACTTTTTGGCCGGAATGAGCAAAGGTACATTTGGAGAAGAAAGGGCACATAATTTAATGAAAAGAACCTCTGTCCAACTGTTAAGCATGGGGGTAGATCAATCATGCTTTGGGGTTGTATTGCAGCCAGTGGCACAGGGAACATTTCATGAGTAGAAGGAAAAATGGATTCAATAAAATTTCAGCAAATTTTGGATGGTAACTTGATGACATCTGTGAAAAAGCTGAAGTTAAAGAGAGGATGGCTTCTACAAATGGATAATGATCCTAAACACACCTCAAAATCCATTTTGCAGACTCCAATTTTTTGTTTTCCGTAATTTTGAAAGTGTAAATGATGGAAATAAAATCTAACTTTTTTTGACATATTAGAAGAATGTCTTATTTGTAATTTGATGCCCTTTGGAGATTTTTCCATCTTTCCTTGGCTTCGTTACGCACATTTTTACCTGGGGTGCCCAAACTTTCGATCCCCACTGTAGTTTGAACTATCAAGCTTTTTTTTAGCAAGGCAGTTAAGGGAGACTTCCATCTTTTTTTATTTTCCTGTTTCAGTTTTAATAATAAATATTAAATGATAAACCATCAGAGAGTGTGAAAACGCCTTGTAATTTATGTAGAACAATGTGAGCTTACACCACTAAAGCCATCAATGGATAAATTAAGACAAAGAGAAATTCAGTTCACCGGTTTGTCCTTCAAACTTTAGGGATGCCGGACTTTGGCCAGCGGAAGCATAAAATATCCTGGCATAAGTGGGAGTAAACAATGCTCCATCATTCGTGCTAGGGGGAGTAATAGTCCTCCATTGTTGGTGTCAGTGGTAGGACTAGTGCTCCATTGTTGGTGTCAGTGGGAGAAATAGTGCCCTATCATTGGTGTCAGTGGAAGGAATAGTGCTCCACCATTGGTATCAGTGGGAGGATTAGTGCCCCGTCATTGGTGGCAGTGGGAGGAAAAGCAGTGACAAAAATTATATAATATGGAAGCGCTATGTTAACTTAAAAGTGTAAACCGTACAAACAAATCAGGGAGAGAACAATCTCCATATACTGTGAGTGAAATAAACAATAAATACACACATGTGATAAGTCCTTAATCAAGTGCACGGTGAAAGGCAAAACCAAAACATTCCAACCAGGAAAAATCATACGATGCCTTCCTCCACTATGAATGTAGATCCCAGCACTTCAGCGCTGTAATACGACGAGCAATTAATATAGCGCTTCCATATTATATAATTTTTGTCACTGCTTTTTCTGATTTGGTATCACTTAGGATAGCAGCTGTGTTATTTGTTTTTTTATTAGGTGTTCCTGGGATTAATAATTTAATTAGCGCTGTAGTTCATTTCACATACAGTGGGAGGAAAAGCACACCATCATTGGTATCAGTGGGAGGAATAGTGCTCAGTCGTTGGAAGGAATCGTGCCCCACTATTGGTATCAGTTGGAGGAATAATGTCCCATCCTTATTTTCAATGGGAAGAATAGTGCCCTATCATTGGTATCAGTGAGAGGTATAGTGCCCCATCATTGGTGTCAGTGAAAGGAATAGTGCCCCATCATTGGTGTCTGTGAGAGGAATAGTGTCCCATTGTCAGTGTGAGGAACTATGCCCCACTGTTGCCGTTAGTGGGGGAATAATGCCCCAAGGGCCAGATTAAAGTAAGCAAGCAGTTTGAAGACCACTGGGCTAGACTGACCCTTAACTCCTTCCTGCCTAGCCCCAGCATCCCTTTAACTGTGTTAATAACCCCATGGGACAGGAAGGAGTGCCTAATTACATGACCACTGTGATTGGCGGGCCGCCGTCTCCCGATCATTACTGAAGACCCAGAGCTGTCTGAAAGCTCAATCACTGTGCTGGGCTCAAGCACATAAACTTTGGCTATCTATGGACACATATGTACAGCATGTGGGCATTAAAGCCCACCTTTTTTGTTGCCATATATATGCGTTATGTGAGTGTTAAGTGGTTAAATTGTGTATAAAGCCAATTATTTTTAGATGTGGATAGAGAATAAAGGATTAAAGTCCAATAGGTTATTTTTTGCTGTCTGTGTCCTGCTGGTGAGATTTCCATTCATTTCCTGTGCTGGAAATGCAACAGGAAATAAGAGGAAATCTCCCTATACTGAAGAGGAATCCCATTGCAGAGTGTTGTCACAAGAACAAGTCTCTTCACTGGAGACTTTTCCCTCACCGGACAGCTCTAAAATGTTGTATTTTCCCTTGTTCTCTGTCTCAGTGAAAACCGTCAATAGTACAAAAAGTTATAGTGAATCTACCCAGCAGAGAGACACAGACAGCAATAAAAACGTGACAGACATTATAACCCATCCACACTCTACTTACAACATAAAGGAGAAGCATTGGAATCCCCCAAAAAAAAAAACATCTATATTCACCTCACTGCTAAAGTATTGTTTTGCATCTGTCCGCCAGCTCTAAGCTCGAGAACTGAGTAATCACATGACCACAGATTGCTCAGTGGTCAGTCAGCTTTGAGCAGAGAGTGGTGACTGTTCCATATACAGTGCATATAGAAAAGAATCACCCTCCTTTAAAATAATTGCTTTGCAGCCTGAAATGAAGACAGACAAAGATTTTGTTTTATCCAGCTATATTTACTAGTGCAACTTATAACATTCACATTACATAATTATAACACATATGGTTATTTTCTATACCCTCTGTAAGTCGCTCCTAATTTTCTGAAAGTGTCAACAAATGGAAGCCTATGGGAACTGGACTGGGTGGTCTACAATGGTGGAAACATCAGGATAGTTTTGTACATAGATAGGAACATTTTACATACAACATGTTTGCATGGCTTTAGATAACATGTATTGTTATTAGATTGTAAGCTCTTCTGAGCAGGGTCCTCTTAATCCTCTTGTATTTTATTGTATTATAACTGTATTGTCTCCCTTTTATATTATAAAGTGCTGCGTAAACTGTTGGCGCTATAAAAAACCTGTATAATAATAATAATTGTAGTGTAACTTGCTTTTTAACCTCTTGAGGCCCGCGCTATAGTCAAATGACGGCTACAGCGCAGGCCTGAAAATCCGGAAGGACGTCAATAGATGTCCGCCCCTTTGCACGCGCAGGGCGCGCACTGTGATCACTGAGTCACTGAGACTCGGTGGATCACAGATCCGTGTAAAGGGGTCGGTCCTGGCCCCTAACCATGTGATCAGCTGTCAGCCACTGACAGCTGATCACATGATGTAAACAAAGGATCGGTAATCGGCTTTTTTTTTTCTTACCGCTGTTAGCGTGAGGAGAGAAAAAACGATCACCGGCTTGTTCACAAGGGACACCGGTCCCGAAGAGGAAGGAGGCACATCTGCCTCCACTGTGCCCAAAAATACCCCCCGCCAGTTCCACCTGCCACAGTGCCCGCAGTGCCACCTATCAATGCCCGCAGTGCCACCTATCAATGCCTGCAGTGCCACCTATCAATGCCCACAGTGCCACCTATCAATGCCTACCTGTGATGCCAATCAGTGCCACCTAGTAATGCTGCGTATGAGTGCCCATTATTGCCATTTATCAGTGCCCATCACTGCCACTCATCAGTGCCCATCACTGCCACCTATCAGTGCCCATCACTGCCAGCTATCTGTGCCACCTATTAATGACACCTATTAGTGCCACTTCTCAGTGCCCACCAGTGCCACCTATCAATGCCCTTCAGTGCCACCCATCAGTGTCACCTCTCAGTGCCGCCTATCAGTGCCCACCAGTGCCGCCTATCAGTGCCCACCAGTGCCGCCTTGTCGGTGCTCATCAATGCAGCCCATCTGTGCCCATCAGTGCAGCTCATCAGTACAGCTTCATCAGCGTACATCAATGAAGGAGACAAATTAGTCATTTGCAAAATGTTATAACAAAATATAAAAAATATATATATTTTTTCTTTTAAATCTGTATTTTTTTCATTTTTTTTTAACAAAAAATAAAAACAGCAGAGGTGTTTAAATACCACCAAAAGAAAGCTCTATTTGTCAGGAAAAAAATTATAAAAATGTAATTTGGGTACAGTGTTGCATGACCGCGCAATTGTCATTCAAAGTGCGACAGCGCTGAAAGCTGAAAATTGGTCTGGGCAGGAAGGGGGGTTTAAGTGCCCAGTAAGCAAGTGGTTAAAGGTTGTTCTATATTGAGGTGAGCACAGGAACAGCAAAGTGCTTGACATATGCACTCAGCCTACCCAACATTCAGCGGTGGTTTAAGCTAATACAGGGCAAACAGCTTAAATTCCCATTTTATTTGTTGAACTAGTGAGATTAATACACACTCAGGACTAATGGTGCTATAAAACCTCACAGGCTGAAGAATAGGAAGATTTGATAAAAGTGAGACTTTATAGCCATATCAGTCAATTTAATTGTCATCTACTGCACAGAATTTGAGTATTAGATGCAATCTGCTAGCAGTATATTTTACAAGTGTATAGACACTTTACAATCTTTCTCCACTTACAAGTGTCAGGTTATAGCCGATAACGGAGCCAGGTAAATGGTTGCTTAGACAATCCAGCTAATAATATCTGTTTTACTGCACTGTAAATGCTCTATTGCTGTCACTTTTTGGAGTGTATATAAAGGACAATAATCTTGTGTTGATAATGTTTAGGAAACCAGTTCATTATAATGGTAATGGGTTATATCCTAATTACTATAATAAAACTACTTAATTACATAAAGGTAGAATACAGTACATAGTACTAGACATCTTCTGTCCTTCTATCTCATTATAGACTCTCACCTGCTCCAAGATAAAGCTTGCTTGCATTTTGCATGCGGATTTGCTGCAGTTTCATATAAAGATTTCTCATGCATAATGCACATACGTATCTTATCATATATTGGGCCAGATTCAGGTAGAGTTAGGCTGGAGTATCAGTGATACGCCAGCATAACTCTCACTTTGAGCTGGCGTTTCTGTTTTCTGTAAGCAGAAAACAAGAAACGCCGGGTTGGAGTTCCTATACGAGCGGCGTAATTGTATTTCGCCATCGTATCGGAACTGCAATTTTAAAAATGGCGCTCGGGGCGTTCCCGCTGATTAACGCCGAGAATATGTTAATCAGCAAGAATCGGCAATTCACGATCGTACTCGGGCCCGACGCAGTGATTTTCCGATGTTTCCGTAAGAGATACACGGCGTAAAGAAAAACATGCCCCCTAGGTGGAGTATCCTATGTTAAGTATGGCCGTCGTCGTCGCGTCGAATTTAAAAATTTTCGCGTCGTTTGCGGAAAACGACCGTGAATGGGGATTGACGTCATTGACGTTCACTGACAGAATTTGGAGCATGCGCACTGACAGTCGACGCATGCGCAGTACGTTCGCTGCGGGATCGCGCCTAGTTTAAATAATACACGCCCCCTACCCGCCCAATTTGAATTCCGCCGGCTCATTTTCGCTACGCCGCCGCAACTTTAGGAGCAAGTGCTGTGTGAATAACAGTACTTGCTCCTAAAGTTTCGGCGGAGTAACGTAAATGAGAAATGTTACTCCAAAATAAAGATTCGCTCTCCTACCTGAATCTGGCCCATTGTATGTATTTTGTATAATGTGGTGGACAAAAACTGAGCATGGATATAAGGTGATGGCTGGACATGATTATGTTATGACTTTAACATAGTTCCCAACTGTCCCTGATTTTGAGGGACTGTCCCTGACTTGGAACAAAGTCCCTCTATCCCTCATTACTCCTCATTTGTCCCTCATTTTGGTCTAAACTATGTAGTTGTGTATAAAATGCCCTATTTAGCTTTCAAAAAGCATTTCTCAGTGCTGAACCTTTCATCTGATTTCTAAAAGGTTGCATTTGTAAATATTAAATGCCAATATAAAGAAATAATAGTGGTAAAAAAAGCACTCGTGGGTTTAATTAAATTATATTGTTGTGTGTAAGTCTCCTTTAAGAGGGCGTGGCAAGGGATGTGTCCTATGCCTACATACTTTTGCCAATAGGTGTCCCTCATTCCCATCTCAAAAAGTTGGGAGGTATGCTATGAGGTGACTTAACTGACTTAAAGTGGATGTAAAGCCACTCTCATCCTTTCTAAACTACTGCCAAAGTGCTGATCTATAAGGATATAGATGCCTCCTGCATGTATCCTTACCTGTCAAATGTCTCCCCTCTGTCTGTTATAAAAACAAAAAAACTGCAGATTCTGTGGGTGGGTCTGTTGTCTGGAGCTCTGTGGGTGGAGTTGTGATGTCAATAGGCTCCCCGCCCACCTCTACACTCCCCTTGTCAGCATGCATTTTGTCCTATGTATATCTTACACTGAATTCTGCTATGATCACTAACCTCCAGTCAAAATCCAGAAAAGTAACCACATGATTTCAGAAAAGGAGTGGGGGTGGGAATTAAAATATAATTCCTGTCTCCAAGCTAGTGCATGAGATATGTAAATAACCTGTCACTCACAGCAAGGGGGCGGAACGGACCAAGATTTTTCTCTGCAAGTCCGTTTTATTTTACTAAACAATAAAAGAGGATTGCTCAGAGCTGGATTAACTCTGTGTGGAAAGACTGGGCACAAATGATAGGAAATCTTATACTGTACATTGTGGCAGCAAAAAAATAAATAAAGAATTTAGGGTTTACATCCACTTTAAGCTAGCCACAGATGGATTGAAATTTGTCTGGTTTCCGCAGGAACTGGCTGAATTTCGATCCATCTATGACCATTCTCGCTAGAGAGAAGTCGATCTTAAGCCAGCCATACATGGATAGAAATGCAGCCAGTTCAGCAGATACCGGACACATTTTGATGTATGACCATGTATGACCAAGCTAATTGTACACAAGTCAATCTATGAATCAACTTGTGTGCTACCAGCCTATTGTAAATTTTCTCTCGATCAGTGGATAAAATCTCCCCACTGTCAGAATACAAAGGCTCAGCTGGAGGGATTACCCCATCCACATGGAGTGTGTGGATGGAGGAATTAAGTCATTTTCAAGTCAAGTCATCATTTTTTGTTTAACCAGCAGGTTGAACAAAAGAAAATGACTTGTGTATGGCCAGCCTAGCAATCAGCTTCTCTCGAATGGGAATGTTGGAAAATTCTTGTTTGATTGGCTGCAGCACTAACCAATGCATTCTGACAGCGATGGGGTCCCACTGTCTGAATACAATAACACAGTGGAGCGGATCCCTCAATCCAACCAGATTTTGCATATTGGAGAATGACCAACTATAGGCAGCGATGTTAGCATCAGCTTACATTGACTTTCATCTTTTTCTTTCACTGCCTGGAACACTTTTAGTATAAGTCATACATCCCTGCGATGCTTCATGTTACTGTACATGGTCCATGAAGATCTGATACTCAACAAATCATTGGTTAAACCCACCTTTTCTTCACTTTTTCTTTATACCAGCTTTTCCGACTAAAAATTCAATAATTTTGTGGTTGGATGTGCAATTTATTGCAGTATAACACTTCTGGCAACAAATAATGCATTTCTTTGTAACGTTCTATACATGAGACCAAAAAGAAAGACACATGAGGAGGAAAGAGGGACAAAGGGATTTGGTTCCAAAAGAGGGACAATCCCTACAGGCCAGGGATCTATGGTAGGACCATGCATGTTCCTCTAACCTCCATCCTATGTCTGTAGCTCATAGTAAGGAATACCATTGGATTCATCATAACATAAGTGGCCTAGGACCTCTGTGTAGGATCTCAGCTTAGAGCAACCCACCAAATGGACAGTTTCAGTCTCAGCGAAGTCTTGGAGCAGGGAATTATTTTAAACACCTCCCTAGTATCTGAAGGATTCCCCCAAAATCATATGTCATCAAGTGGCCTGGAGCCAGAAAACTATGTATCAAAATATGGAGATTTCCATTGCTGGAGTTCTTCTGATAGTAAAGTAAAGTAAAGCTGCCTCCCACTCCAGTGTTTATGTGTACACAGGGGGAGGGAACCTGCTGTGCCTGTGCCACGCTGATGGCTGATCTGAGGTACTGAATGGGATGGGGGAGGGTGGGTTCATCTGTGCTGAATAGGGGGGTTTGTGCTGAATGGGGGATCCATCTGTGCTGAGGGAGGGGTCTGTACTGAAGGGGGGTATGTGCTGAAGGGGGGTCCATCTGTGCTGAAGGGGGGGTCTGTGCTGAATGGAGGGGTCTGTGCAGAATGGGGGGTCTGTGCTAAAGGGGGGTTCCATCTGTGCTGAATTGAGGAGTTTGTGCAGAATGGTGGGGGTGTGCTGAAGGGGGGTCCATCTGTGCTAAATGGAGGGGTCTGTGCAGAATGGGCGGGTCTGTACTGAAGGGGGGTCCAACTGTGCTGAAGGGAGGGGTCTGTGCAGAATGGGGGGTCTGTGCTGAATGTGGGTTCTGTGCTGAAGGGGGGTCCATCTGTGCTGAAGGGGGTCTGTACATTCTCTATGCTATATTTATATGGGCATGGAGTGAAGCTGAATTATCTCAAGAGCTATTTTACACTGCCAGCTGGCCGTGTTATTGTTAAAGCGCCGCTAAAAAGCGTTGCTTTACCATAGTTTTAGCTGTGCTATTCGGCCGGTAACATGGCGCATTTAACCCCCAGTAGCATTTGAAGAAAGGGTTAAATGTGACTGTGTATCGCCGCTGCCGAAGTGCCCTCCCCCTACAAAAAATTCAGCAGACGCCCATTGGAGCATGCCTGGGGTACGGAATTGGACCCATGGGTGCCTTACTAATACAGGACATACATGATCCTAATATATTATTTTGAACAATGTATCATGGTATTGTTATTTAGGTATAAAAGACAGAAACCCTTATTTCCTGGAGCCTCGCAATCATGAGAAATGGAGAAATGTGATAGTGACTGTGGTAAACTACACTGTGTAAACCACAATCTCATAGCTCATGCATTCTCCATGCAGGTAAAAAGTCTTTGTGGGATTTGGCAGGATCTTATCCACCTGATCTTAGCACTGTTGTAAATCCAGGGTGTAAATCTGTTCTTTGATCCTCTGTCAATAGTACCAGAAAGCTGGGGACAGCTGTCACCACCCTTTGTCAGCATGCTGCACCCTGCAGCTCATAAACATTTATTGCCCCTGCAATAAATGCTGATAAGAGCCACGCAGCTATGTATCTCAGCTCTACCATGGAATCCAAGTTTCTCTTATTTAGAGAGCACACAGAGTTCATGAGCTTGGAGAAGGTCCTGTTCCCAACACAAACAACGTGTGGATCATAGAACACAATTATAAATGCTAATATATAAACCAGAGAAGAGACGGCAGGTCAGGGCTCAACGTGATAACAATATTACCTGCGTGCTAACAATGCCAGACTATACTTTCCTATGCAGATATATGTAGTATAGTGGCTTAATGCTGTGGCCTTCCTGAGATCCTGTTATGAAATCCTGCCGGCACTATGTGTATACCCTCCATTGGGTTATTTTAGCTTTTTCCCTCTGTTCAAACCATACTGGTTGATTAATTGGTTTCCACGAAAATTTGGTCCTAAAGTGTTTACAGAATTTTGTCAATCAAGTAAACTAGTACTTTCTGTGGGGACAGGAACTTGAAGTACATCTGAAGCAATAAGTTTATTTTTCAATTTTGGATAGAGGAGGGTGGTTAAAGCCTCTTTCAGGTGATTTGGCATCTGCTTCCCATTGGAGAGATTACTCTTCTCATTGAACAAAAACAATATGAAGTACCCTCTTAGACAGCTGTCACCTGAACAAGTGTCCTCATTAGAAGATTTCCTCCCTGTACTTCAGTGGTTCTCAACTAGGGTTGTCCAGATACCGATACTAGTATCGGTATCGGTACCGATACCAAGTATTTGCGGGAGTACTTGTACTCGCGCAAATGCTCCCGATACCCAAATAGAATACTTTTTTTGTATTTATCAACATGTTCTGTGAAAATTCTTTGAGTTTTTTACTACTGCGTGACAAGCAAATAAAACATTTTTATTCATTTTTACTCATTTTTATTCTTTTATAATGTCTTGAGTTAGAGTTCTTCATAATTCAAAAGAAAATATCCTTAGTCTGTATTGTGGTTTGAAAACTGTCACATGACATTTGAAAAAAGTATCGGTATTCGGTATCGGCGAGTACATGAAAAAAAGTATCGGTACTTGTACTCGGTCCTAAAAAAGTGGTATCGGGACAACCCTATTCTCAACCTTACTAGTGCTCTGACCCCTTGATAACATTTCCCAAGTTGTGGGGACCCCTAACAGTAAAATTATTTTTGTAGTGTGGGTTGTTGGCACATAAGGCAAGACATGTAATTTGCACCCCTAACCCACAGATATTTAGCACTCCCGGAGTCCCTTCCACTCGTATAGTATTAAAACCCCTTATGGTACATTTTAGGATGTCCAACTATATCTATTTGTTCTCCTTTCTTTCCCTTTTAGCTCTCTCTATCCCAATTTCTTACTTTTTTCCCATCCCTCACTCTAGCTGTCTTTCTTGTTCTTTCTCTTATTCTTTTTCTCCCTTTTTCTTTGTTCTCCCCCCTCTTCCCCTCTCCCTTCCATGTATTCTCTATTTGTATTACTTCTCTTACTCCTTGGTGGGGGGAATGGGATGAGTAGCAGTACTGGCAGGGAGTTGGGATCAGTGGCAATGTTGATCAGCCAACTTAGGTGCTCTTGGTCAAGGTCATCTGCTGATCTGAGAACTGTAGTGACACCTATGCCGAAATCAAGAGATAGGGTCTCCTCCAGCCCCTCTCACTTCACCTCACCAGTCAGCTGACCTCTAGTCTCTGCCCCCCAGCCATGCTGTGAACTGAATGGGTGGCTGCGAAGAGGCTGAGTGGGCGGCCCGGGCTCCAGGAACCGCCCAGCTGGGTGGCTGCAAAAAGGCTGGGAGAGCAGTGCAGGCTTCAGGAACAGCCTAGCATTTGGTGACCCCTAGCAAATCATCATTCGACCCCCGAGGGGGTCCCGACCCACAGGTTGAGAACCACTGCTGTACTTGTTCCCAGGCCCGGATTTCCCACAAGGCCACCGAGGCCAGGCCTCGGGGCGGCAGGGCACCGAGGGGCGGCAGCGTAACGGAGACCCCCCACAGCCAGTTAAAGGCGGTAAGTTGCTTTCTGCAATCCGCTCGCTCGTTAACAAGTGATCGCGGCAATGTCGCCAAAATCACTTGTAAAATGTGTGCTGCCCCCCCCCATACCTCTCTCTGCTGGCTTTGTCTTCGGGACTCCGCCCTCCCCCTGGCCACCGAGTCTGTCTCCTGTCCCTGCCGCCGATGTACACAGTGAGAGGGGTGAGCTGTGCTCTTCCCATCTCGGCTGTGACAGGAGTTCTAGCACAGTGCTAGGACTCCTGTTTTGGAGGTGACAGGGTCAATAAAGAGAACCCGTCTCCTCCAATTACTATCACACAAGGAATTGTTTTCTCCTGTGTGATAACTTTATTGCTAAGTAAAAAAATAATGATAAAAAAATAAAAAATAAATAATAATTAAATTATTAAAAGTAAAGAAAAATAATCTTAAAAATAATAAGAAAATTATACAAAAGTAAACGAGAAGCTACAAAAAATAAAAAAGTAAAAGAAAAAAAGAAACAAAAAATATTTGAAGTCACCGTGCCGCCCCTGCCATCCGCCATTGATTTGGGGGGGGGGGGGGGGGTGGGTGCTGGTTCGGTTGGCGGGGAGGGGGTGCATTGCGGAACCTGGCCTTGGGGCGGCAGGGAGAGCAAATCCGGCCCTGCTTGTTCCAGTGACAATTTACATTTTTGAATTTCCCCTTACTTTTCATCACACATAGAAAGGGTTAATCTCCCCAGTGGGAACATAGTCAGAGGTAATAGCATAAGATACAACAGTCTGTCCCATCCTAAAGCTGGCAGTACCCTGACTGAAATTCGGCCAGTTAAACGGTTGATCAACTTCTAAAAAATGGACATGTTGAGTTCAAGACCAACGTAACATTTTGGGGACACAATGGTCCTTTTCTTTATTCCAACAATAAACATGACAGAGGTTTTAGCCTTTCTCTATTCTATTCAAAGGAATCAAAAAGTTTTCACTTTGGCAATTTTTTATTTTAATGTGCAGTGCTGTCCAATGTCAGTGCTATATAAAAAAAATGATACTTTATTAGATTGCATTACACTGTAAAGCTACAGGGTTTCTATGTTTTAAACCTATCATTATTATTTTGATATGTGACATGCAATTGTGCTGTGATTTGAACAACCTATTCGAATGACAATGTTTATTTAAATAAAAGTGTAAGTTCTTGTGTACATTTTCCAGATAAAGCTGTAATGAATTAGTTGAAAGTAGCTGTAAAAAAGAAGTTGTGAAATAAAGATATGTTAGTCAAATATATACCGTATAGCAGTTAAAAAGTCAGCTAAACAAAGGGAGACAAAGTGCTGTGATGGTCCTAAAGGCAGAGTGCTTTGGTGTAGTATCAGAAGACAATAGTGTAATGGAGTTTAAATCTATAAAGACAATAGATAACTGTCAACAAATGATCATCAATGTAATAAAAGAAGCACAACACTTATCTTTCTGGTGGCCTGTGTCTTAAAAACGCCACAATTTTTTTGCTTACAAGCCACTGCAGCTTTCCACAGTTTTAGGGAAGTTTGCGTATAAGTAATGAATTACCATGGACCCCCTACTCTGTAACAGATAAGCTTCAATAACGTAGGGCTTTAATCACATGACCGATGATCTATAGCTCCTCAAGCAGCAACGCTCATACTCCCTGCTGATTGCGTACACACGACAGTTTTTAATCTCATGGAAAAAAAGTTTTTCTCGACATGATTCTTGTCAAGCCTGCCTTGCATACACACGATCGTGAAAAAAAAATGCTCAAGCAAAGCGCAGTGACATACAACACGTACGACAGCACTATAAAGGGGATGTTCCATTCGATTGGCGGCACACTTTGGGCTGATTATGCAAACCGTTTTCACAAAGTTAAAAAAACGACGACGTGAAAAAAGAGCATGTTCTAAATTTTTAATGCCCATTTTTCACGTCGAAAAAAATGCTCTGGAGCCTCCACACTGTCGTTTTAAATGACCAATTTAAAAAATGGAATTTTTCTCGTCATGAAAAGCGGTCGTGTACGCGGCAAAAGGTTGCCACATCATCTCTTTAATCCAGGACACATATTAAAGTGGAGTTCCGCCGCTAAAAAATAAATATTAAAATTTAGCAGCTACAAATACTGCAGCTGCTGACTTTTAAAATATGGACATATGGACACTTACCTGTCCTGGGCGCACCGTGATGTCGGCACCCAGGCTCTCGGGTACTGTCGCCACCATCTTTGGTAAGGGAATCAGGTTCCCTACTGCGCATGCGCGATCCCACTGGTCTCTGCTGTCTTCTGGGACCTGTGTGTCTCCCAGAAGACAGCGAGGGGGGGATGGAGTTGGCGCCGGACATAACGCAGGTGATCTATGCCTGGAAGTGGGAGCAAATACCTGGAGTACACAGGTATCTGGTCCCTCCTCCCCCCTGAAAGGTGCCAAATGTGACATCGGTGGGGGGTGGATTCCAAAAAGCGGAAGTTACATTTTTGGGTGGAACTTCGCTTTAACTACACAGATTCTGAGGCTGATTTAATGCAGACAAGGCACCAAGTGAGTTTAATTACCACCTTAATCAGGTGGTACATGAGGACATGGCAGACCTGTACAGAGAAACTACTGCTTTAAAGTGGTTGTAAACCCCCCAAATAAAAAAACTGAAAGACAAAAGCATAATGAGCTAGTATGACTAGAATACTAGCTCATTATGAATTACTTATCTTTGATCGAAGCCCCTGAAGCCGTCCTTGTCTCCCCCTCTGGCTGCAGACATCTCCCCCGGAGGTTATTTATGGGTATCGCCGCTCCGGTGCTGTGGTTGGCTGAAGCAGCGAAGACGAAGACGTCACTCTGTGGGAGCCATCAAAGCCGGCATTTACCATTCACAAAACCGGCATTCCCAGTGCGCCTGCGCCATTGTCTACGGCGTGCATGCTCCGTAGACATCGGTGCATTCTTTTTGGCAAATATCTCCTAAACCGTGTAGGTTTTGGAGATATTGCAAACACCTACAGGTAAGCCTTAATCTAGGCTTACCTGTAGGTAAAACATGATAGAGAGGGTTTACAACCACTTTAATATAGGGAGTAAGGGACCTTCTCTGCAGCATATTGACAGAGGACAGGCTTTTAAACTTAGACTCTAGATCAGGGCTCAAAATTTTAAGTCCTGAGCTACTAGCCAGGCCTCAAGAGTTACTCGCCACCAGTTGCCCCACCCAATTCATACACTGCCCTGCGCCTAATTGCACCCGTAAACACGATTATCTCATGGAATGACACTGTTAAATGTTTTATGCAGAATCAAGTTACAAAATTAAATATTACCAACAACTTTAACAAAATGGGACAGGACACTAGGGGCAGACCAGAGGAACAGGGCGATGGGGGCAGACCAGAGGGACAGGGCACTAGAACTGGGTCTCTTCCCCATTCTCTTGCTGTCTCCTCTGCAACTCCCATCCATCCTCTCTCTCTCTCCCTCTCCTATTCATCTCATCATCAGGAGCCTGTGCGTGCGGCTCCACGCTTGCATGTCCCCACATCCCCCTTTTATTCAGGCTGGCAGTGAGGAGAGGAGCTGCAGCACAGCGGGAGGGAGTACATTCCAGCGCTGAGATCCACACAACTGCACAGCCATTGACACCATAGCACAGCACACACTGACACCGCACAGCACACATTGAGACCAGTCTGCTCACAGTGCTCAGGCTGAACTGCTGGACACTTGCATAGAGCACAAGGAGAAGAAAACTGCACAAACTGGAAGGCTGTCGCTCTCATGTCAGGGCAACTTTCAGTGAGCAATGCACCGGAGTAGTCATTTTCGCAATCCTCCACCTCACTCATTACTTTCTGCTCTCCAGCTACATTGGTCAGGGGGAGGGGGGCAGGCTCAGAGAGGTCATACTGTTAGGTCCCATGGCTTAATGAGAATTTTAAGGAGAGCACCTGTGTACTGCTCTGCCTGTGCGCGGCTCACCAGACTACTTTTCCCGAGCATGCACCTTTCCTCTTCGGCCAGCAATCTCATCAGGACTCTAAGTGTAGGCACAGATTGGAGGGAGATTGGTCATGCAGCCCTGTCATCACTCGCCCCCAGCTTAAATCCACTCGCCAAATGCTAGTAGGCGAGTGGAAATTTTGAGGGCTGCTCTAGATGCTTTCTCAAGAAAACAAATTGTAATACTTTTGTATACCTTTTGTCTCTATCCACCTGTACATTGTATTTAGTAAGTTTAATTTTAAAGTTAATTTGAGGCTTCAATTGCAAGGTAGGAAGTTACATGTTAGCACAATATCTAAGGCCTCTTACACACAGATCAGTTTTTCTTCAGGTTTTTCTTTTCAGTTTACCAAATCCATCTAATATGAGGTCAAACCTTAAGAGTCTCAATTTGTATGCAATCAGGCAGGCCCTTGTACTACATAGTTTTGGTAAACTGAAAAGAAAAACCTGAAGAAAAACTGATCTGTGTGTAAGAGGCCTTATGCTTCTTTTACTATAGCAAACACCTGAACATTATGTAGCACGGCCCCCTTGGGGACTGCTTGGATTTACCTGCTCATCTGTATCACCATGACCCTGTAAACATTCCAACATACCTGACACTCTGGGTTCAGACATCTTTGCACCGCCTTGAAATAATAAGCCAAACAACTTAGTGCGTTTATATTCTAATAACGTTTACTGGAATACTTCATAGAATATCTTATTGCACAAAGGAGGTAATAGATCCACTCTGCTTTGGTTAACAGTCCTAGCTCAGTGGAAGAATTCCTCTATAATAATACAAGATATGGCAGTTTGACTATAACAGAATATTATACACGTATGTACAATAAAATACCACTTGAACATGACCTGAAAAGATAAGCCTTGGTTAAGCATTAATTCTGGCAATACTTCTAAAAGGGAAACCCAGGCCGGCCTATTTAACCTTTAATCCTAATGAGAGATCAAGCAAACAAGAATGGTATGAGGGCCCTTTAAGCAGTAATGACAGCAAAGTTCCAGTTGCAGGTCTAATGGTCTTCACCGGCCATCAGAGCTCATTAACTATATCTAATAAGGTGCAGTAACAGGGTATTGGTATTTCTTTGAATGGTTGAAGTTAAAGGTGCCTATGTACAGTGTTCCAATGGAAGTGCAGTAAAGTATTCCCACGGTAAAGCTGTCTGTACACAGTGTCCCAGTAAAGCAACAAAGAATAGTTTACAATGGTAGAAAACATCCCTGGGAAATGTAGTCCGGGTGTATAGTCATGCAGAGGAATAACCAATCTGAGGAACTACTAATCCCACAATCCCTTAAGTTTGGCCCACAAATATGATGTCAGTTAGTTACAATGATCACTAGAGAGACAATACGATCTATAGAATGACAGGGAACCGCTGTACCGTGCATTCAGTCCACATTGCTACAATTACATCAGATGGCTATTGTCTAGTTGCCAAACTAGAACACTTCCTGGCCACTTTATTAGGTACACCTTGCTAGTTCTGGGTTGGACACCCTTTTTTGCCTTCAGAACGGACATAATTTTTTGTGGCATAGATTCAACAAGGTGTTGGAAACATTTCTCAGAGATTTTGGTTTATCTTGACATGATAGCATCACACAATTACTGTAGATTTGACGGTTGCACATCCATGATACAAATCTTCATTTCACCACATCCCAAAGGTGCTCTATTGGGTTGAGATATGGTGACTTTGGAAACTGAGTCCGAGGATGAGAGGACCTCCGTGATAGGCGGAATACAGTGTCAAATGTCTATCACGGAATGGAACGCCAGGAGGAAGCCGCGACTTTTAAAAAATGGACACCTGTCAAGAATTCAGGTACTCGGACACAGTGAGACTGCAATGGGCACAGTAAGGTATGGCACAGTTAGGCTGCAATGGGCACAATGAGACTGCAATGGGCACAGTGAGACTGCAATGGGCACTATGAGACTGCAATCAATGGGCACAGTGAGACTACAATGGGCACAGTGAGGTAAGGCACAGTGAGACTGCAAGCAGGATCCAGTTCCATGTTATATAATTGTTTTCTCCTCCTTTAAATTGTCATCCCCTTTCGTCTCATCCACATGTAGAGAAAACGTAAATCCCATAGAGCAATGCAGTTTTTTCTATTTATTTCCATTCAAACAGCCTGAAATGCACTTACAATTTTTCAGCATTCAAAAGACATTGGAATCAGAAAGTCCAGGACGCTATGCGCTCCATGAACCCGACAGGAAGTGACGCAATGATGCTGGAAGCTCCTCCCTACACATTTTGTCAGCGTGACGTCATCAGGAGAAAGCCGCTCTGTTGCCAGCAGGAGGAAGAATTTCCTCAGTCTTCTGTATCCCAGGACATCAACTCTCAAGTCACAAGGTGATAACCTGCAGCAGGGAGCTGGTTCGTATCAGATTTTTATAAATACAACCAAGATTTTCACAGGCACCAGAGTTTGCACATTTGTTTAATCTCTGAGCCAGCATTTCAGCACAGAAAGCAGATTCTGAATCTGAAAAAAAAAAAGATCACTTAAAGTGGTTGTAAACTCTTAAGCCGCGTACACACGACCAAATACATCTGTTAAAATCGGTCTGAGAGACCGATTTAAACAGATCTGTCTGCTGGGCTGTTTTGGTTTGATTGCTAAAAATCCCCGCCGGCAGACAGCGCGGTGACGTGGCGGTGACGTTGACGCCACCACGTCACTGCACCAGGAAGTAAAACACTTCCGCGCATGTGTCGAATCCATTCGACGCATGTGCGAGCAGATATGTCTGCTGGTTAGCGTACTAACCAGCAGACATGTCGGACGGACGAATTCCCAGCAGCATGCTTTCAAATCTGTCAGCTGGCCAAATCTGTCTGTCCGCCCATACACACGATCGAATCTGTCTGCTGAAACGGTCTCTCAGACTGTTTCCAGCAGATAGATTTGATCGCGTGTACGCTGCATTACAGACATAGATTAAGGCTTACCTGTAGGTGCAACAAATATCTCCTAAACCTACACAGTTTAAGCCCTGGTTCACACTGATGCTACTTTGAAATCGTGCTACTTTACTTGAAGTGGCGCGATTTCAAAGTAGCAAGGTCAGCGCGATTTCAGGTGCTACTTGATAGACATTTGTGTGGCTTCATACAAAGATGTCTATAGAAAACGCACCTGAAATCGGCGAAAGTAGTGCAGGAACTACTTTTGCAAATCGGTGTGGCGCCGCAAAATCGGTGTCGCACCGATTGGAACAGTGTCATTTCCGCCAATTTGCTGCGACTTGTCATGCGATTTGTTCTCTCAAATCGCATGACAAATCGCTCCAATGTGAACCTAGGCTAATAGATATTTGCAGAAAAGGCTGCACCGAGTAGACAACGGAGCAGGTGTCATGGACTTACCTCCTTCCTGGCTTCTTATCACTGACATGTGCTGGCAGCTGGATGCTCAGCACATATATACCACGGCTGTTGCAGTACTCCCTTGCTTGGTCCTTGTCTTACAGCCTCCTGTGATCGTGCTGCTGTTTGGATCACCGACCCGGCTCCTACGGACGTTCCTTCTGGTTCCTGATACCCGGCTTCGTCTCACCACCATTTGGCTACTGACTTCGGCTTGGTCCTAATGTCAGGAAGCATGAATCAGACGTACAGATATAAATAAAGAAGAAGGTCTTTATTAAAAAACCAAACAGCAAGGTAAAGTCCAAACAAATGATCAACAGCCAGAAGGGTCCTCCGCCGAAGCCAGGGTCGATAGCCAGGGATGGAAGTCAGCCAAGCCGAAGTCAGTAGCCAAAGGGTGGTGAGACGAAGCCGGGGATCAGGAACCAGAAGGAACGTCCGTAGGAGCCGGGTCGGTGATCCAAACAGCAGCACGATCACAGGAGGCTGTAAGACAAGGACCAAGCAAGGGAGTACTGCAACAGCCGTGGTATATATGTGCTGAGCATCCAGCTCCTCCAAATGGGAAGGAGGAGCCGCAGGGAGTAGGAAGTTACAAGAAGCTCAGGAAGCAAGATGGCTGCCAGCACATGTCAGTGATAAGAAGCCAGGAAGGAGGTAAGTCCATGACAGCAGGCAGACTGAGCGTGCCGTCGAAGTGAAGGCATGGGCGGGAGTGATGTCATCGCGGCTCCAGCTAATCACAGCGACGGAGCCACAATACCCGGAAGTCACTCGGGTATCATGGCGTTGGCGGAGGAGAGGAACGAGAGTCGCTTAGGGGGATTCGATCTCAGGTAAGTAATTCATAATGAGCTAGTATGCTATGCACTTCCACCTGAAAGCAGACGTAACCCCATCCATCAAACAGTTTCATTTCCGGCGTGTGCCGGAAATTTAACACTCCCATTGGTTGTGCTCTCAACCAAACTGTATAACCATCCAATGGCTGGTGTCATAACTGATCGCATGTGCAGCATCATGGCAGTTGTAGAATAAACAGAGGCAAAGATGGCAGCTTCCTTGGCTGAATATTATAGGGGGGTTTACTTACACTTTAAGTTAGCCGATCCAAAGCTTCTCACCACACTGCGGCCAATAGAACTTTTAGAAATGTCACTTTGGGGGGGATTTACTAAAACTGGAGCATTCAGAATCTGGTGTATGTGCATGGTAACCAACCAGCTAATAACTTTGGCCTGTTAAGTTAAGCTTTGGCAATAAAACCTGGAAGCTGATTGGGGTTTATGCAGAGCTGCATCAGATTTTGCACTCTCCAATTTTACTAAATAGCCCCCATAGTGACATTTCAATAAAGCTTGATTTAAAAGAAAAAAAAATTGCTATACCCGGAGATTGGCACATTGGCACAGCTGTCATCCTACATCACACCAGTGGCTGCGTTCTAGCACAGCGGCTGGTGTGAATGGCCCTTTAATGTACATTGGTTTTGAGTTACACAGTAAAGTGAACTTTGCATTGAGCTGATCTCTTTTACATGTTTATCTAAAAATACTTGACAAGTCTGTACAGTACATTCCCTTTAGGAGTGTCTTGTCCTAACCTTTAATCACCACATTGTCTACAAAACATTAATATGTATATTACTTTCCATAAATGTTCCATCTCATTCATTGATGACTGCACTTCACTCTTCTTTATTATCATAATTTAGATCAATTATTTCTATCATCAAATTATAACAATAGCATTTAATTATGACAGTGTAATGTGATTCAGACAGCGCTATTCCTTACCTAAATGTCATTCTTCTACCTGTCATCGGAACCTTGGATCATACACCATCATTTTCATTGTTCAGTTATAATTCCCATCACTGCCATCATTCTTTTGTTTGTTTTTTCTATTGGGCCTGTGATTATTTATATAATTTATTAAAGTACAGTATATTAATGTACTGTATAAACTAAAGCACCACAAAGGAATTTAAATAGAAGAAGTTTAAAGAGGTTGAAACATTAATAAGAAACATACAGTAAAAAAAAAAAAAAATGGCACATGGGTTTAACCTCCCTGGCGGTATGATTATGTCTGGAATTTTGTACCAAAAGCGGTACAATTATTTTGCATGGAAATTTTGCGTTTTACATTGTAGGCCTGCAATTCTTAGGAATAACTCACTTAAATTTGTCCAAACAAGAGTCTAGTAGACATCTCGTGTATGATAAAGTTTGAAAAACAAAATCATAAATTATAATATAATTAAAAATTATAAATAATTATAAAAAAATAATAATGTAATTATAAGAAAAATTATTCAATTATGTAATCAAATCAAAAACACTGAAATCTGCTCAGTTGCAGAATTGTCGCTGTCATTACTTTTATTGTTCGATAACGAATTCCCCCACAAATCGCTATCGCTCAATTCTGCAAGTGATTCTAATTTATTATCGCTGTTTTCTAGCTGCTCTAAAACCACTTTTGACATAAAGGAACACTTTTTGGTTGCTATGGACAATCTACAGTTTCCAGGCAGAAGAACATTTTTTTTATTCTATAAAAGTATATACAGGACACTGCGAAGACCACTAGGGACAAAGGGGTAGTGTATTTTTCACTTTTTGAATTTGGCGCCGAACTCCGTCTCCGTGCGTCGTAATATCGCAGGGAACAGAGCTCGGCGGCACTGTGAATCGAGCGAGGAGACACATCGAAGGAGCCCGCACACACAGCGGGGACACATCGCAGGATCCAGGGACAAGGTAAGTAACTTCCCCCTGTATCCTGCAATGCGATCCTGAGTCTGCCTCGGGGATACCGCTTTTGGTATGAAAAATTCACCCCGAGCCTGACTCGGGATTACCACTAAGGAGGTTAAACAGTGTCTGAGCACCACAAACCAAAAATTTTAATTTCAATAATTTTTAATATTCAAATTAAACTCATCTATCTATCTATCTATCTATCTATCTATCTATCTATCTATCTATCTATCTATCTATCTATCTATCTATCTATCTATCTATCTATCTATGTCTCTATGTTTTATTTTGTTGAAAAATCACTTTGGCATTTCTGGCCTTGCCCATCTTGAGTAAGGGCAGAAGATTCTCATTCTTATTTTTATTTTATTTTTTATCTTGTCATGCATTAATGCCGTGCTGACAAGTGTTTTTTGGATGAGAGCTTGACGAACATAACATCCGTCTCCCTCTAATCCATTTTTTTCCCATATTGTGACATGACAGTCGTGCTCGTATTTGACCAGCCTATCTAGATTTTGCTTTTTACTCTACAACTACATTTTCCAGCAGAGAAGTGTACGATCGAGTGGTTTTAGTTTTCCCTCACCTCGTCCCTTCTCCAAGATGGCGGGGCCATGACCATGTGAGACTGACTCCGCCCGCTGAGGGTATTTCTGCAGTGACGTGGAGCATCGTCCTTATCCCATGACCAAGTCTTTTGTGAAGACGAAACGTTGGGAGGAGACGTTCCCATGTCACCGCAACTACACGAGAGGACGCACGCGTTCCATTAGCCGGCCGGCGCTCTTTGTTTTTATGCTCCAATCCTGCATTTGTTTGTAAGTGTTTGTAAGTGCATCTGTTTTTTTTTACATAGAATAAATTTATACAGATTTACACTATATGAGTTTCCTTTGATTCCATGCCATCTACTGTGACCCGCTGAGGATTCATTTCTGGCTTTACATTGTGGTGTATGGTGACCATCTATATCCCTATTGCCTGCATTGATCCAGAGGGGATCTTGCCGTCTGGTAAGGGTCAGTGTGTACCTTTGGTGGTGGGACCAGCACTTTCCCTTCCTCACTGTATCATTGTTCCCCACGGGTGGTTAATATTCATATCCATGCAGTCTATACTATGAAAGTTTTTTTGTTTTTTTGTTTTTGTGATCTACTGAGGATTCGTTTCTAGCTGCATATGGTGGTGCAAGGTGAAACCTGAAACGTCACTCTCAGTGCCTATATCGATCCCAAGGGGGTCTTGCCATTCACTAAGGGTCAGTGTGTACTTTGGTGGTGGGTTGTCACTGTCCCCTTCCCATTGTACGGCTGTCTCTCACGGGTGGTTACTACTCATATTTCCATGCAGTATCACACTATGCAAGTCTTTTTTTTGTTTTTCCGGTGTTATGAATCCACACTGAAATCCACAAGTGCAGCATAAGTGTGACTGAAATCGAGGTGTTGTCTCATCAAGACTACTTGGATATTCTGCTTCACCGGTTATTCAGATGGATCTTTGACTTTTGAGTAATTTTTGTCTATAGCTAACAAATATGTTTTTTTCACAAACATTTTACTTTTGGACTAAAATCTGGACTGTAATAATACATATTTTAGTGTTTGTTTTTGATAACACGTCAGATTGACTATTTATATTGTTTATAATCCTGTGCCATTAACAGGTACAGCCTCACACATAGCGCGATTCCTTCCCTTCTTCCAGAAGATTCTCATGGTTGTTACTTCTTGGAATCCATCTGCCCTTAGCTTAGGCATGCAGACAGGTTGATGTGCTTAGCTCAGAACACCTCCTAAAATTTTTGGGGCTATATGACACCCATTGCGTAGGCCTGAAAATCAGAAAGTAACTGGAGAAATGTTTAAAAAAAAGTTTAAAGAAAGTAAATATGACATAATTGCTATTTATCAACACTACCGGTAGCTGCATAGGGTTTAACCACTTCATTACTTGGCACTTAAACCCTCTTCCTGCCCAGACCAATTTTCAGCTTTCAGCGCTGTTGCATTTTGAATGACAATTGCGCAATCATACAACACTGTACCCAAATTATATTTTTATATTTTTTTCCAATAAATAGAGCTTTCTTTTGGTGGTATTTGATCATCTCTGCAGTTTTTATTTTTTGCGCTATAAACAAAAAAAGACAAACATTTTTGAAAAAAAAACACGATGGGCCAGATTCTCATATATTTTTGGCGGCGTAGCGTAAGCCATTTACACTACGCCGCCGCTGCGTACTAGAGCAAGTGCTTTATTCTCAAAGCACTTGCTCCGTAGTTTTCGCTGGCGTTTCGTAAATCGCCAAGCGTAAACCCACGCAATTCAAATGGGGCGGCTTGTATTTAAATTAAGCGCGCCCCCGCTTCGAACGAACTGCGCATGCGCCGGCCGGGGAAAAAGCCCAGTGCGCATGCTCCAGCTCACGTCGGGAAGCGTCGTTGAAACCGACGTCAAAACGACGTGAGCGTCATTTACGCAACTCCCTATTCGCGAATGAGTTAGTAAAACGACGTAAGCGACGGAAAAAGCCGACGCTGACCCGACGCCATACTTAACATGGCGTCCGACGGCATCCGACGGAACTTCGTAAGGTTACTCCACATAGAAGCTGGGGTAACCTTACGAGTCCGTAAACGACGTACGCGAAGACGGGGCGGCGTAAAAGCGTTCGGGAATCGCCGTACTAGCCTCATTTGCATATGCAAATGAAAAAACGTGAAGGCCACCTAGTGGCCGGAGTTGTCATTACACCTACGATCCGAAAGTGTAATGCTTTTACACTTGTCGGATGTAGAAGCGTATCTATGCAAAAGTGATGCTAAGCATCACTCGTATAGATACGAGGACAAAAAAAAGGCGATGCGACGGGGTATCTGAGATACTCAGTCGTAACGCCTCTGAGAATCTGGCCCAATATTTTTTACTTTTTGTTATAATAATATTCCAGTTGTTGTTAACAGTTTATGCCGATAATCGCAATAAGCGTATATTGATTGGTTTGCGCAAAAGTTATAGCGTCTACAAAATAGTGGATAGGTTTATGATTTTTTTTTTTTTTTTTACTAGTAATGGCGGCAATCTGCGTTTTATTTTTTGTCAGGCCTGCGATATTGCGGCAGACATATCGGACACTTTTGACACTATTTTGGGACCATTCACATTTATACAGCGATTAGTGCTATAAAAATGCACTGATTACTGTATAAATGACTATAAATGACTGGCAGGGAAGGGATTAACACTAGGGGGTGAGGAAGAGGTTAAATGTATTCCCTGGGAGTGATTCTAACTGTGTGTGGAGGGGGACTGACTGGGGGAGGTGACCGATGCTTATCCCTATGTACAAGAGACACAGCATCGGTCTCCTCTCTCCCTGACAGGATGTGTTTACACACAGAGCTCCACTTCCCTGCTGTCACTGCCGATCACGGGTTCCCGGCGGACATCGCGGCCACCAGGCACGCGCATTGGCATCTCAGCTGTGCGCCGGGCACAGTTTTTCCCTGCTGCACGTCCCCAGCGGCGCGCGGGGAATGCACATAAAAGGACGTCCACCCGGTAGTTGTGGACGTCTTTCATCTACAGCGCGGGTCTCAAGTGGTTAAAGATAGTCAATGTTGATTGAGAGAATGAAGTTCCCATTTAGAGGAACCATAATCCAGCATTGTCGCATGATTTCTCAGGCCTGGATACTTTCCTAAATGTACATAATATTACTGAGTACTAATATTTATAGGTAAAATGTATCCAGGGAAAATCCGATTGCCTCTCGGGGGATCAGGAAGGAATTTTTTTTTCCCTGCTGTAGCAAATTGGATCATGCTCTGCTTTGTTTTTTTGCCTTCCTCTGGATCAACTGTGGGTATAGAATTGGGTATATGTGATTGTACGATATTTATTTTTAATTTTTTTATTTATTATGGTTGAACTGGATGGAATTGTGTCTTTTTTCAACCTGACTAAATATGTAACTATGACTACTTAAACATGGCTGCCAGAGCCCATAGTAATGTAGCTCCTCGGTCAGTGCTATATGTTTTTACATTCCCTCTTTGAGACTAAGCGCAGCCTTCAGACAGGAATGTGGCCGCTAATGCAGAAGTTTCTTTGGCAAAAAGTGCCATAGTTAAATAGTAACAAACTCATGAGCTTCCACATGTTTCCACCACAAGAAAAAATTTAATATCCACCACCAGTTACAACTTTATAAAATTCAGCAGCAGTATTGTAATATCTTCTAAACCCATAAAATCCTAACTCCAATACCTTTTATTTTGTTTTGAATAGAGAAGGGAAGGAGTAAAGTGCAAGGTATTATTGGTCTCTGTGTCCCTATAGGGGAGATTTTTCTTTACTTCCGGCTAGGGTAGGGCATAGGGACAGGGGTTGGGAAAGATTTAAACTTTATTACAATATTTATATTGCTATATGTTTCCTCCTACCCTAGAGACAACCTTCAGGAAAAAGTACCCACTGTCAGAAAAAAAAAGAATTGTTACAGTAGGGGACAGGACAAGGATGGGCAAAACTTTCTCCCTTGAGTTAAGGTCCATATTAAGGTTAGCAGATTTTCAAAAATGTTATCTGGGGAAACCTAGTTATGTCAAGACTAGGTAACAAAGGAGTTCAGGGGTCAGGATTAGGTAACACACAGAATTCAGGGGTCAGGAGTAAGTAATGCACATAGTTCAGGGGTCTGGAATAAGTAATGTACAGCATTCTGGGGTCAGGAGTAAGTAATGCACAGAGTTTTGAGGCCAGGAGTAAGTAATGCACATAGGGCTAGATTCAGGTAGGACTTAAGCCGGTCTATCTCGAGATGTGCCGCCTAAGTCTAAATTTGCGCCGGAATATCTATGCGCCGTACCCACAGAACTAGATACGCACCAAAATAGGCTATTCCCGACCGGCCTAACTTGCCTACACCTGCACATCCTAGGTGCACATTTATTCCGTCCGCACCATTGATTTCCTATGCAAATATGCAAATGAGGGAGATACGGCGATTCAAAAAAATAAGTTTGTTGGGCGCAGGCTACGCCCTGTGCGCATCAGCTGCACGTCCGGTCTAAAGTTAGTTCTTATTAAAGCAGCTCTTACTTTGGACAATCCGTCTACATGTCAGCTAAAGCAACACCATTAGGGATGAGCTAAACAGCCACACTTGCAGGACAACAATCTGTATGCCAACATGCCAGGGGCATCCTTGCTCATAGCTATACTACTGACTTTAGATGAATGCAGAAGGAGGAGAGCACGGAGGAGGGCACGGGAGAGGATCTGACGACCGCCACTGGGCAAGGTACTGGCAACACTCCATTTCCTTGCCAGTGGCTCTTTTCACCCTAATGGGTAAATATATATTTTATATACATGTTTTCTGTTTAGTATATATTTAGGGATCAGGAGTAAGTAATTAGTATATATATAGGGATCAGGAGTAAGTAATGCACAGAGTTCTGAGGCCAGGAGTAAGTAATGCACAGAGCCATTGGGTCAGGAGTAAGTAATGCACAGCATTCTGAGGCCAGGAGTTGGTAATGCACAGAGTTCTTGGGGCAGGAGTAGGTAATGCACAGAGTTGCACACTTTGCAAAGAATACCCAATCACATGCAAGGAAAAAATAAAAATTTTGCTCGCACATGATTGGATGATGGAAGTTGGCAGATCTTTTCCTCATTTACTAAACTGTGGACAAACTGCACTTGAAATGCCAGCTGCTTCTGGACTCTCTCTAATCCCAGAGTTCAGGGAACAGGATTATGCAACACAGAGAGTTCAGGGGTCAGGATTAAGTAATGCAACAAGTTCAGGGGTCCGGAGTATGTAACACACAGAGTTCAGGGATCAGAATTAAGCAATGCACAGAGTTCAGGGGTCAGGATTAAGAAACACACAGAGTACAGGGGTCAGAATTAAGTAATGCACAGACTTCAGGGGTCAGGATTAAATAATACAAAGACTTCAGGGGGTCAGGATAGGGTAACAAAGAGAGTTCAGGGTTCAGTGGTTATAAAAAAAACATGTTATACTTGCCTGCCCTGCTCAATGTTATTGCAGAGAGCAGCCCAAGGTCTCCTCTTCTGGAGTCCGCCACTGGCCCTCTAGGCTCCTCCTCTTCTGTATGTGCCACCATAGGAACCATAGGAACCTGCTGAAGGTATAATTTCCCAAGGAATGCTGACTTCAACATGTAATTACTTAGAATGCTCCAGGAATGTATACCTCAGTCAGTGCTATTAGGTGAAATAAACAGAAGACTGTGTAAGGACACCCTGCTGTCATGTTCTAAAGGTTCTTATTCTTTTCTACATCTCTGCTCTGTGCAATGATTTGGAGTACCTCAAATAACAAGCCTCTTGCTATGGGGGCACTTGAACAGGCAAACTGCTGAGCTTCGCTCCTGTAAATGGACATTGTCCATTCACACACAGAGCATGGCTCAGCGCCGCCCCCACTTTCTCCTCATTGGCTCACTGGCTGGGATTGGGGTCAGGAGTAAGTAATGCACAGAGTTCTGGGGTCAGCAATAGGTAATGTACAGCATTCTGGGGTCAGGAGTAAGTAATGCACAGTGTGCTGGGGTCAGGAGTAAGTAATGCACAGCGTTCTGGGGTCAGGAGTAAGTAATGCTGGGATTGGGGTAAGGATTAAGCTTTGCCAATGGCTCCTGCTGCTGTGGGAGCTAATGAGGAGAGAAAAATCAGAGAGAGACGCTGCTCTCATGCACATTACTGGATCGAGAAAAGGAACAAGTAAGTATATGGGAAGGGGGGCTGCACCCAAAAGGCTTTTTTTTACCTTAATGCTTAGTATTTATTAAGGTAAAAAACCTTCTGCCTTTAGACCCACTTTAACCCCCCCTGGCAGTATTCCCGAATCTGGCTCGGGGTGGAATTTCAGGACCAAATGCGGTAACCCCGAGCCATACTCGGGACCGCCTTGCAGAGTCCACAGGCACAAGTTACTTACCTTGTCCCTGGATCCTGCGATGCTGTCTTGCTGTGTGATCGAGCCGTGTCCTCCTTGTTCGATTCACAGTGCCGAGTGCCGCCGAGCTCCGTTCCCTGCGACGTTACGAAGCACGGGGGCAGAGATCGGCGCCAAATTTAAAAAAGTAAATACACACAATACATACAGTATACTGTAATCTTAAAGATTACAGTACTGTATGTAAAAAATACACACCCCCCCCCCTTGTCCCTAGTGGTCAGTCCTGTGTTCTGCATGCACTTTTATCAAATAAAAACTGTTCTTTCTGGCTGGAAACTGGAGATTGTCCATAGCAACCAAAAAGTGTCCCTTTATGTCAAAAGTGCTTTTAGACCAGTTAGAAAACAGCGATAATAAATTATAATCACTTGCAGAATTGAGCGATAGCGATTTGTGGGGAAATTCTTCATAAAAAAATAATAATAATGACAGCGAAAATTCTGCAACTGAGCACATTTCAGTGATTTTGATTTGATTACATTATTGAATAATTTTTATTATAATTACATTATTATTTGTTATAATTATTTATAATTATTTATTATATTATAATTTATAATTTTGTTTTAAAAAAAAAATCATACCTGGGATGCCTATTAGACTTGTGTTTGGTCAGATTTAAGTGAGTTATTCCTAAGAATTACAAGCCTACAGTATAAAACTCCAAATTTCCTTGCAAATAATGGTACCGCTTTTAGCACCTAAAATCTGAAAGAATCATACCGCCAGGGAGGTTAAAAAACATGTAAATACCTATTAAATTCCTTCATCTATATCACCTCCGGCGTTCTAGTTTCTGTTCTCTCTTTCACTTCCTGGTTTGCAGCGCTCGTTCATGTAAAAACTACATTTCCCAGTACGCATTGCGGCAAGCCCAGTAATTCACACCTCCTTAAAGTCTCTAACACGTAGAGAGCGTCCGGCCGCACAGATGTAGTTCCCAGGAGGGGGCGAGCATGTCACTGACCACTGCAGTAAAGCCTCCCTTTACGGTGTTGAGTAACAATCAGACAAGCAGGAAGTGAACAGAACAGAGAAGAAATAGAGCAACTTCTGAGCAAAAACGAACAATGAGGAAGTGAAAAGAGGAATGTCTGCAGGTAAAGGATGTTTATTATGAAAAAAATAATTCCTTTACAACCCATTTAAGTGAGTTATTCCTAAGAATTACAGGCCTACAATATAAAACGCCAAATTTCCATGCAAAATAATGGCACCGCTTTCAGCACCTAAAATCTGAATTAATCATACCGCCAGGGAGGTAATGGAAATCCCAAAGATGTTCTGTAATTCATGGCCATTTACTTAAATGAAAAAAGTTCTGTGGGTATGTAAAATTATGAGCTTGTGAACCAACATCATCTGTATTGAAGCTATCAGCACATAACAGATGACACAGGTGAACAGTTTTACTAAAGTCACTAATAATCCATGTGTTACCGGCATAGGTGTGCGCAGCCTATTGCATTAGGGTGTGCACCCCAAAGCTCAAAACACACGGTACCAATCACTCACCGTGTTCATTTAGAAAGAAAAGGGGCCGGTACATTACGTATTTACCAACCCCTTCCCCCACTCTTTCTAACCCCGTGTGTGCCTGCAACAGCAGCCAGTGGGAGAGAAGAGGATGGAAGCTGGCATTGCTGCCAGGGGGTGCAGTGCAGTAGGAAGAATCTTCACTGCACTCTGTGATTAGGGTGTGCCCAGGCACACCTGGCACACCCTGTGCGCACGCCTATGGTTACCGGAAGGATAAAAGAATTATAACCATTATTTTACTGTGACCTGTGAATGACGCAGGAATCATCTGCTATTTTCACCTTATATTACTTGCAGTTTGTTCATGTTTTCTTTATAGTAGGGAAAAGCTCAGGAGCATTCAGAATAATGGCAATAATGGCAAAGACTATGTACTAAAGATACAGCATTGAACTTTAAAATGAATCCACAGCCATAGAAAACCTGCCGGGGAGATGTGGCTGTTGTATTCATTGTGTCATCATATAATCATTTAAGTGCTTGTTGTGTTATTTCCCTTTTCACTCTCAACAAACATCTTTCTGCTTTCTGTCTGTGACAATTTAGGTAGGTTTGCCATGAAAACTCTGTCCTGGCTTGGCTGACCTATAAATAAGTAGTTTAAGATAACTCATTTATATGATACATATTATAAATCTGTCAAGGTATTTTATTCTTTCAAATCAGCAAATGAATGTGAAAATTCCTGCTGCCCTAGTTTTCCCATGACAGGCAAGTAACCTGTGGAGCATATAAAGCGGCCATGAACCTGATTCACAAATGGATTTTCTGAATGAATGGGAATGTCCTATAGCACGGTATTGAGAAGCATTTATTATTTTAAAGTTTTACAGGTTGCTGCAGCAGCATTTGCACACAAACACTCCACTCTGACAATCGGCTCCAACCCACAGGTGTCCTCCCTGCTGCCCCTGTCCTCCACCACCTACACATGTCACTATCAGCCTACTAAGACCCACAGGTGTCCTCCCTGCTGCCTCTGTCCTCCACCACCTACACATGTCACTATCAGCCTACTAAGACCCACAGGTGTCCTCCCTGCTGCCCCTGTCCTCCACCACCTACACATGTCACTATCAGCCTACTAAGACCCACAGGTGTCCTCCCTGCTGCCTCTGTCCTCCACCACCTACACATGTCACTGTCAGCCAACTAAGACCCACAGGTGTCCTTCCTGCTGCCTCTGTCCTCCACCACCTACACATGTCACTATCAGCCTACTAAGACCCACAGGTGTCCTCCCTGCTGCCTCTGTCCTCCACCACCTACACATGTCACTGTCAGCCAACTAAGACCCACAGGTGTCCTCCCTGCTGCCTCTGTCCTCCACCACCTACACATGTCACTATCAGCCTACTAAGACCCACAGGTGTCCTTCCTGCTGCCTCTGTCCTCCACCACCTACACATGTCACTATCAGCCCACTAAGACCCACAGGTGTCCTTCCTGCTGCCTCTGTCCTCCACCACCTACACATGTCACTATCAGCCAACTAAGACCCACAGGTGTCCTCCCTGCTGCCTCTGTCCTCCACCACCTACACATGTCACTGTCAGCCAACTAAGACCCACAGGTGTCCTTCCTGCTGCCTCTGTCCTCCACCACCTACACATGTCACTGTCAGCCAACTAAGACCCACAGGTGTCCTTCCTGCTGCCTCTGTCCTTCACCACCTACACATGTCACTGTCAGCCAACTAAGACCCACAGGTGTCCTTCCTGCTGCTCTGTCCTCCACCACCTACACATGTCACTGTCAGCCAACTAAGACCCACAGGTGTTCTTCCTGCTGCCTCTGTCCTTCACCACCTACACATGTCACTGTCAATCAACTAAGACCCACAGGTGTCCTTCCTGCTGCCTCTGTCCTCCACCACCTACACATGTCACTGTCAGCCCACTAAGACCCACAGGTGTCCTTCCTGCTGCCTCTGTCCTCCACCACCTACACATGTCACTGTCAGCCAACTAAGACCCACAGGTGTCCTTCCTGCTGCCTCTGTCCTCCACCACCTATACAAGTCACTGTCAGCCAACTAAGACCCACAGGTGTCCTTCCTGCTGCCTCTGTCCTTCACCACCTACACATGTCACTGTCAGCCAACTAAGACCCACAGGTGTCCTTCCTGCTGCCTTTGTCCTCCACCACCTACACATGTCACTGTCAGCCAACTAAGACCCACAGGTGTCCTTCCTGCTGCCTTTGTCCTCCACCACCTACACATGTCACCAGGGCCGGACTGGGAGTAAAAACCAGCCCTGGAAAAAATGTCATACCAGCCCCATAGCGTTATTATACCAGCCCAACGTCATTATTTTTTTGTTCATAAAAGGGAAAATCATGCATTTTAAAGCACAGTTGAAGAGTGTATTATATATAGATAAGACAGATGTGAAAGCACAAAGGGCTAGGGATATATAACAGCAAATTATGGTTAAAAGTTGAGCAATCATCAAGGGGGACACCTTACATCAATGCGCCCCCCCCCCCCCCCCTCAGACTGGCCTGGCGGTGCTGTCACTGACCACTGTGCAGGGCTCAGTCAGTCGGCTCCCGGTTGATGGCTCTGGGTTTCCTATTGTCTCCTCTCCACAGTCCACACACATCTGACTTCTCCCGTGACCCCCATCCTAGCAGTGCTCCCACCGTTGACTCCTCTCCAGACTGCAGACATGATATAAAACAAGAGATGGTCAGAGGTTGCAGACATGATACAGGAGATGTCAGAGGCTGTGGGCATGGTACAGGAGATGTCAGAGGGTGTGGGCATGGTACAGGAGATGTCAGAGGCTGTGGGCATGGTACAGGAGATGTCAGAGGGTGTGGGCATGGTACAGGAGATGTCAGAGGCTGTGGGCATGGTACAGGAGATGTCAGAGGTTGTGGGCGTGGTACATGAGATGTCAGAGGGTGTGAGGATGGTACAGGAGATGTCAGAGGCTGTGGGCATGGTACAGGAGATGTCAGAGGGTGTGGGCATGGTACAGGAGATGTCAGAGGCTGTGGGCATGGTACAGGAGATGTCAGAGGTTGTGGGCGTGGTACATGAGATGTCAGAGGGTGTGGGCATGGTACAGGAGATGTCAGAGGGTGTGGGCATGGTACAGGAGATGTCAGACGGTGTGGGCATGGTAAAGGAGATGTCAGAGGGTGTGGGCATGGTACAGGAGATGTCAGAGGCTGTGGGCATGATACAGGAGATGTCAGAGGCTGTGGGCATGGTACAGGAGATGTCAGAGGCTGTGGGCATGGTACAGGAGGTGTCAGAGGCTGTGGGCATGATACAGGAGATGTCAGAGGCTGTGGGCATGATACAGGAGATATCAGAGGCTGTTGGCATGGTACAGTAGATGTCAGAGGCTGTGGGCATGGTACAGGAGATGTCAGAGGCTGTGGGCATGGTACAGGAGATGTCAGAGGCTGTGGGCATGGTACAGGAGATGTCAGAGGCTGTGGGCATGGTACAGGAGATGTCAGAGGGTGTGGGCATGGTACAGGAGATGTCAGAGGCTGTGGGCATGGTACAGGAGATGTCAGAGGTTGTGGGCGTGGTACATGAGATGTCAGAGGGTGTGGGCATGGTACAGGAGATGTCAGAGGCTGTGGGCATGGTACAGGAGATGTCAGAGGGTGTGGGCATGGTACAGGAGATGTCAGAGGCTGTGGGCATGGTACAGGAGATGTCAGAGGTTGTGGGCGTGGTACATGAGATGTCAGAGGGTGTGGGCATGGTACAGGAGATGTCAGAGGGTGTGGGCATGGTACAGGAGATGTCAGACGGTGTGGGCATGGTACTGGAGATGTCAGAGGCTGTGGGCATGGTAAAGGAGATGTCAGAGGGTGTGGGCATGGTACAGGAGATGTCAGAGGCTGTGGGCATGATACAGGAGATGTCAGAGGCTGTGGGCATGGTACAGGAGATGTCAGAGGCTGTGGGCATGGTACAGGAGGTGTCAGAGGCTGTGGGCATGATACAGGAGATGTCAGAGGCTGTGGGCATGATACAGGAGATATCAGAGGCTGTGGGCATGGTACAGTAGATGTCAGAGGCTGTGGGCATGGTACAGGAGATGTCAGAGGCTGTGGGCATGGTACAGGAGATGTCAGAGGCTGTGGGCATGGTACAGGAGATGTCAGAGGCTGTGGGCATGGTACAGGAGATGTCAGAGGCTGTGGGCATGATACAGGAGATGTCAGAGGCTGTGGGCATGATACAGGAGATATCAGAGGCTGTGGGCATGGTACAGTAGATGTCAGAGGCTGTGGGCATGGTACAGGAGATGTCAGAGGCTGTGGGCATGATACAGGAGATGTCAGAGGCTGTGGGCATGATACAGGAGATATCAGAGGCTTTGAGCATGATACAGGAGATGTCAGGGGCTGTGGGCATGGTACAGGAGATATCAGGGGCTGTGGGCATGGTACAGGAGATATCAGGGGCTGTGGGCATGGTACAGGAGATATCAGGGGCTGCGGACATGGTACAGGAGATGTCAGAGGCTGTGGGCATGCTACAGGAGATTTCTGGGGCTGCGGGCATGGTACAGGAGATTTCAGGGGCTGCGGGCATGGTACAGGAGATGTTAGAGGCTGTGGGCATGGTACAGGAGATTTCTGGTGCTGCGGGCATGGTACAGGAGATTTCAGGGGCTGCGGGCATGGTACAGGAGATGTTAGAGGCTGTGGGCATGGTACAGGAGATTTCTGGGGCTGCGGGCATGGTACAGGACCCAGGGGTGCACCGTTATATAACGGTGCACCCCGCCCCTCCCCCTCCTCTCTCTGTCAGTCACCTATCTTTTTGCTGCCCCTGTTGTAAACTGTATAATGGTGCACCCCCTGGGCCCCCCCTCTCCTCTCTCTGTCAGTCACCTACCTTTTTGATGCCCCTGTTGTAAACTGTATACTAATCTCAGAGAGAAGGGGGGGAGGGGGGAGTGAGTGACTCCCCCCCCCCCTTCTCTCTGAGATTATTATACAGTTTACAACAGGGGCATCAAAAAGGTAGGTGACTGACAGAGATAGGAGAGGGGGGGCCCAGGGGGTGCACCATTATACAGTTTACAACAGGGGCAGCAAAAAGGTAGGTGACTGACAGAGAGAGGAGGGGGGGGCCAGGGGGTGCACCGTTATACAGTTTACAACAGGGGCAGCAAAAAGGTAGGTGACTGACAGAGAGAGAGAGGGGGGGGCCCGGGGGAGTCACTCTGAGAGAGAGATAAGAACATATATGCAGGCCTAGCCTAGGATTTCATAATTCTGCCTTGCCTTGAGACCGAATGAACCGCTTGTCCTGTGACTCCTGTCCTCCACTGCTGCAGTGCTGCCAATCGTGTGTCTGTCTGTGACGCTTGCTGATGGCTGACGCACATGCTCCAAGGCAAGGGTGGCGGCTAACTCCTTCCTTCATGTCACTGTCACCCTGCAGGAGAAAGTGGGCGGTACTGGCGCGCACCAGCACCGCACGGGACGATGGGAATGGTCCTGGATGTCGCCGGTCACGTTCTCCTACTCAGCTCCTCCAGCCCCTCCTCCTACTGACTCGTACGACATGATCTCTTCTCCTCCAGGCAGCTCGCGGCGGGAAGGAGCTTGCGGCACTGTGACTGCAGCGGCGAGCATGGCGGCCGCAAACCGAAGGCGGCCGGCCCGCCGCTGCTTTTTACCGCGACACACTGCACGGCCACGGTGTAAGTGACATGACATATGACACTGGAGGCGCAGCGCGGCATTGTGCATAATTGAAAGTGTGGCCTGTTCATTGACTTTTCATTGACAGGCAGCCGGCCTACCGGGATTTTTCCCGGTATCCCGGTAGGCCAGTCCGGCCCTGCATGTCACTGTCAATCAACTAAGACCCACAGGTGTCCTCCCTGCTGCCTCTGTCCTCCACCACCTACACGTGTCACTGTCAATCAACTAAGACCCACAGGTGTCCTTCCTGCTGCCTCTGTCCTCCACCACCTACACATGTCACTGTCAATCAACTAAGACCCACAGGTGTCCTTCCTGCTGCCTCTGTCCTCCACCACCTACACATGTCACTGTCAATCAACTAAGACCCACAGGTGTCCTTCCTGCTGCCTCTGTCCTCCACAACCTACACATGTCACTGTCAGCCAACTAAGACCCACAGGTGTCCTTCCTGCTGCCTCTGTCCTCCACCACCTACACGTGTCACTGTCAATTAACTAAGACCCACAGGTGTCCTTTCTGCTGCCTCTGTCCCCACCACCTACACATGTCACTGTCAATCAACTAAGACCCACAGGTGTCCTTCCTGCTGCCTCTGTCCTCCACCACCTACACATGTCACTGTCAATCAACTAAGACCCACAGGTGTCCTTCCTGCTGCCTCTGTCCTTCACCACCTACACATGTCACTGTCAATCAACTAAGGCCCCATACACACGATCGGACATATCCGATGAAAACGGTCCGCGGACCATTTCCATCGGATATGTCCGATCGGGAGTTTGATCCGATGGCGTGTACACACCATCGGATCAAATTCCCCGCCACCGGACGGCGCGGTGACGTTGACGCCGCCGCGTCACCGCCACGTCACCGCACCAGGAAGTAAAACACTTCCGCGCATGCGCCGAATCCATTCGGCGGCGGCGCGGCGGCGGTGGGGGACGACATGTCTGCTGGTAAGTGTACTAACCAGCAGACATGTCGGGCGGACAGATTCCACCGGATGGATTTCAAAGCATGCTTTGAAATCTGTCGGGTGGAGAAATCTGTCCGCTAGCCCATACACACGAGCGGAGATGTCTGCTGAAACGGTCCATCGGACCGTTTTCAGCGGACATATCCCCTCGTGTGTACGAGGCCTAAGACCCACATGTGTCCTTCCTGCTGCCTCTGTCCTCCGCCACCTACACATGTCACTGTCAGCCAACTAAGACCCACAGGTGTCCTTCCTGCTGCCTCTGTCCTCCACCACCTACACGTGTCACTGTCAATCAACTAAGACCCACAGGTGTCCTTTCTGCTGCCTCTGTCCTCCACCACCTACACATGTCACTGTCAGCCAACTAAGACCCACAGGTGTCCTTCCTGCTGCCTCTGTCCTCCACCACCTACACATGTCACTGTCAGCCAACTAAGACCCACAGGTGTCCTTCCTGCTGCCTTTGTCCTCTGCCACCTACACATGTCACTGTCAATCAACTAAGACCCACAGGTGTCCTTCCTGCTGCCTCTGCCCTTCACCACCTACACATGTCACTGTCAATCAACTAAGACCCACAGGTGTCCTTCCTGCTGCCTCTGTCCACCACCTACACATGTCACTGTCAGTCAACTAAGACCCACAGGTGTCCTTCCTGCTGCCTCTGTCCTCCACCACCTATACAAGTCACTGTCAGCCCACTAAGACCCACAGGTGTCCTTCCTGCTGCCTCTGTCCTCCACCACCTACACATGTCACTGTCAGCCAACTAAGACCCACAGGTGTCCTTCCTGCTGCCTTTGTCCTCCACCACCTACACATGTCACTGTCAGCCTACTAAGACCCACAGGTGTCCTTCCTGCTGCCTCTGTTCTCCACCACATACACATGTCACTGTCAGCCTACTAAGACCCACAGGTGTCCTTCCTGCTGCCTCTGTCCTTCACCACCTACACATGTCACTGTCAGCCAACTAAGACCCACAGGTGTCCTTCCTGCTGCCTCTGTCCTCCACCACCTATACAAGTCACTGTCAGCCAACTAAGACCCACAGGTGTTCTTCCTGCTGCCTCTGTCCTTCACCACCTACACATGTCACTGTCAATCAACTAAGACCCACAGGTGTCCTTCCTGCTGCCTCTGTCCTCCACCACCTACACATGTCACTGTCAGCCTACTAAGACCCACAGGTGTCCTTCCTGCTGCCTCTGTCCTCCACCACCTACACATGTCACTGTCAATCAACTAAGACCCACAGGTGTCCTTCCTGCTGCCTCTGCCCTTCACCACCTACACATGTCACTGTCAATCAACTAAGACCCACAGGTGTCCTTCCTGCTGCCTCTGTCCTCCACCACCTACACATGTCACTGTCAATCAACTAAGACCCACAGGTGTCCTTCCTGCTGCCTCTGTCCTCCACCACCTACACATGTCACTGTCAATCAACTAAGACCCACAGGTGTCCTTCCTGCTGCCTCTGTCCTCCACAACCTACACATGTCACTGTCAGCCAACTAAGACCCACAGGTGTCCTTCCTGCTGCCTCTGTCCTCCACCACCTACACGTGTCACTGTCAATTAACTAAGACCCACAGGTGTCCTTTCTGCTGCCTCTGTCCCCACCACCTACACATGTCACTGTCAATCAACTAAGACCCACAGGTGTCCTTCCTGCTGCCTCTGTCCTCCACCACCTACACATGTCACTGTCAATCAACTAAGACCCACAGGTGTCCTTCCTGCTGCCTCTGTCCTTCACCACCTACACATGTCACTGTCAATCAACTAAGGCCCCATACACACGATCGGACATATCCGATGAAAACGGTCCGCGGACCATTTCCATCGGATATGTCCGATCAGGAGTTTGATCCGATGGCGTGTACACACCATCGGATCAAATTCCCCGCCACCGGACGGCGCGGTGACGCGGCGGTGACGTTGACGCCGCCGCGGCACCGCCACGTCACCGCACCAGGAAGTAAAACACTTCCGCGCATGCGCCGAATCCATTCGGCGGCGGCGCGGCGGCGGTGGGGGACGACATGTCTGCTGGTAAGTGTACTAACCAGCAGACATGTCGGGCGGACAGATTCCACCGGATGGATTTCAAAGCATGCTTTGAAATCTGTCGGGTGGAGAAATCTGTCCGCTAGCCCATACACACGAGCGGAGATGTCTGCTGAAACGGTCCATCGGACCGTTTTCAGCGGACATATCCCCTCGTGTGTACGAGGCCTAAGACCCACATGTGTCCTTCCTGCTGCCTCTGTCCTCCGCCACCTACACATGTCACTGTCAGCCAACTAAGACCCACAGGTGTCCTTCCTGCTGCCTCTGTCCTCCACCACCTACACGTGTCACTGTCAATCAACTAAGACCCACAGGTGTCCTTTCTGCTGCCTCTGTCCTCCACCACCTACACATGTCACTGTCAGCCAACTAAGACCCACAGGTGTCCTTCCTGCTGCCTCTGTCCTCCACCACCTACACATGTCACTGTCAGCCAACTAAGACCCACAGGTGTCCTTCCTGCTGCCTTTGTCCTCTGCCACCTACACATGTCACTGTCAATCAACTAAGACCCACAGGTGTCCTTCCTGCTGCCTCTGCCCTTCACCACCTACACATGTCACTGTCAATCAACTAAGACCCACAGGTGTCCTTCCTGCTGCCTCTGTCCACCACCTACACATGTCACTGTCAGTCAACTAAGACCCACAGGTGTCCTTCCTGCTGCCTCTGTCCTCCACCACCTATACAAGTCACTGTCAGCCCACTAAGACCCACAGGTGTCCTTCCTGCTGCCTCTGTCCTCCACCACCTACACATGTCACTGTCAGCCAACTAAGACCCACAGGTGTCCTTCCTGCTGCCTTTGTCCTCCACCACCTACACATGTCACTGTCAGCCTACTAAGACCCACAGGTGTCCTTCCTGCTGCCTCTGTTCTCCACCACATACACATGTCACTGTCAGCCTACTAAGACCCACAGGTGTCCTTCCTGCTGCCTCTGTCCTTCACCACCTACACATGTCACTGTCAGCCAACTAAGACCCACAGGTGTCCTTCCTGCTGCCTCTGTCCTCCACCACCTATACAAGTCACTGTCAGCCAACTAAGACCCACAGGTGTTCTTCCTGCTGCCTCTGTCCTTCACCACCTACACATGTCACTGTCAATCAACTAAGACCCACAGGTGTCCTTCCTGCTGCCTCTGTCCTCCACCACCTACACATGTCACTGTCAGCCTACTAAGACCCACAGGTGTCCTTCCTGCTGCCTCTGTCCTCCACCACCTACACATGTCACTGTCAATCAACTAAGACCCACAGGTGTCCTTCCTGCTGCCTCTGCCCTTCACCACCTACACATGTCACTGTCAATCAACTAAGACCCACAGGTGTCCTTCCTGCTGCCTCTGTCCTCCACCACCTACACATGTCACTGTCAATCAACTAAGACCCACAGGTGTCCTTCCTGCTGCCTCTGCCCTTCACCACCTACACATGTCACTGTCAATCAACTAAGACCCACAGGTGTCCTTCCTGCTGCCTCTGTCCACCACCTACACATGTCACTGTCAGCCATCTAAGACCCACAGGTGTCCTTCCTGCTGCCTCTGTCCTCCACCACCTACACATGTCACTGTCAACCTGTGTATTTAATATGTGTTTGGGTTTAAAGGGATGAGATGGCAACCCTAACTACACTACACTCTGACAACCAGCTGCAACTCACAAGTGTCCCTCTTCTACGCCAGCCTCTGCCACTTGTACACTTGCACACAGCACTCCGACAATAAGCTACAACCTACAAGTGTCCCTGCCACCTGCACACTACAGTGACAATCAACTCAGATCCACAAGTGTCCCCTCTGCTGTCTCTGTCCCCACCACCTAGAGACTCTACTTTTACAATCAGCTCCAACCCACAAGTGCCCCCTCTTCTCCAACCGTGCCCAGTCACCTACACAGTACACTCCACTCTACTTTTACAATCAGCTCCAACACTCAAGTGTCCCCTCTGCCGTCTCTGTCCCCCTACCACCTGCAACACTACACTGACAATTAACTATGACCCACAAGTATCCCCTTTGTTACCTTTGCCTCTCACAACCTGCACACTACAGCACAACTCCAACAAGTGTTCCCTTTTGCTGTTCCCTGCCACCTACACACACATTTACTGCCAGCTACACACATATTCACCGTCACTTACACACATATTCACTGTCACCTACACACACACATTTACTGCCAGTTACACACATATACACTGTCACTTACACACATATTCACTGTCACCTACAAACATATTCACTGTCACCTACACACACATTTACTGCCAGGTACACACATATACACTGTCACTTACACACATATTCACTGTCACTTACACACATATTCACTGTCACCTACACACATATTCACTGTCACCTACACACATTTTCACTGTCACCTACATACATATTCACTGTCACCTACTCACACATATATTCTGACAAGTGTCCTCTCTACTGCCTCTGTCCCACTGCCACCTACATCCTTCGCTCAGACAATCAGCTACAATTCACAAGTGCCCCCTCTGCTGTCTCTGTCCCCTGTCACCTGCCTTCTAACAAATCAACTGATAAATATCTAGTTGTAAAGTATTTAAATATGTAATATAGAATTGTCAGTTCATGCGCCAGGTTCCATTGACCTAGTCTTTCAAGCATGGTCACCAGGTGGCCCTCTCCTCTTACATCATGTTGTCTCTTTCAATTGCCTTAGAACTCTGTCCCAGATTTTAGGTCATGGTTCGCCCTCATTCTTGGACAGATGGAGATACAACCAACTGAGTTGCTTTATCCGGTCTCTCCCATATCCATTACCGGGTATCCAGGATCTCAATGGTATAGAACAGGTCTTTCTTCATAAAGACCCCCCTGTACATTGTATTTCCCAATTTTACAAGGCCCTCATAGATTTACAAGGCCCTATGTACCCGGGATACTTACCCAAGTGGGAGGGAGACTTGGGAGCTACTATCACAGATAAAGTAAAAGACAAAGGCTCGGATTCACATACAGTACAGACCAAAAGTTTGGACACACCTTCTCATTCAAAGAGTTTTCTTTATTTTCATGACTATGAAAATTGTAGATTCACACTTAAGGCATCAAAACTATGAATTAACACATGTGGAATTATATACATAACAAAAAAGTGTGAAACAACTGAAAATATATGTCATATTCTAGGTTCTTCAAAGTAGCCACCTTTTGCTTTGATTACTGCTTTGCACACTCTTGGCATTCTCTTGATGAGCTTTAAGAGGTAGTCACCTGAAATGGTCTTCCAACAGTCTTGAAGGAGTTCCCAGAGATGCTTAGCACTTGTTGGCCCTTTTTCCTTCACTCTGCGGTCCAGCTCACCCCAAACCATCTCGATTGGGTTCAGGTCCGGTGACTGTGGAGGCCAGGTCATCTGGCGCAGCACCCCATCACTCTCCTTCTTGGTCAAATAGCCCTTACACAGCCTGGAGGTGTGTTTGGGGTCATTGTTCTGTTGAAAAATAAATGATGGTCCAATTAAACGCAAACCGGATGGAATAGCATGCCGCTGCAAGATGCTGTGGTAGCCATGCTGGTTCAGTATGCCTTCAATTTTGAATAAATCCCCAACAGTGTCATCAGCAAAGCACCCCCACACCATCACACCTCTTCCTCTATGCTTCACGGTGGGAACCAGGCATGTAGAGTCCATCCGTTCACCTTTTCTGCGTCGCACAAAGACACGGTGGTTGGAACCAAAGATCTCAAATTTGGACTCATCAGACCAAAGCACAGATTTCCACTGGTCTAATGTCCATTCCTTGTGTTCTTTAGCCCAAACAAGTCTCTTCTGCTTGTTGCCTTTCTTTAGCAGTGGTTTCCTAGCAGATATTCTACCATGAAGGCCTGATTCACACAGTCTCTTCTTAAGGCCACGTACACACGATCAAATCTATCTGCTGAAAACGGTCTGACAGACCGTCTCAGCAGACAGATTCGATCGTGTGTACGGGCGAGCCGACGGATTTGGCCAGCAGACAGATTTTAAAGCATGCTTTAAAATCTGTCTGCTGGGAACCCGTCGGACCGATATGTCTGCTGGTTAGTACGCTAACCAGCAGACATATCTGCTCGCACATGCGTTGAATGGATCCGACGCATGGAAGTAATTTACTTCCTGGTGCGGTGACGTGGCGGCGTCAACGTCACCGCCACTTCACCGCGCTGTCTGCCGGCGGGGATTTTGGTTTGATCGTGTGTACAGCGATCAAACCAAAACAGCCAGCAGGCATATCTGTTCAAATCGGTCTGTCAGACCGATTTGAACAGATATATTTGGTCGTGTGTACTCGGCCTTACAGTTGTTCTAAAGATGTGTCTGCTGCAAAAGGTGGCTACTTTGAAGAACCTAGAATATGAAATATATTTTTAGTTGTTTCACACTTTTTTGTTATGTATAATTCCACATGTGTTAATTCATAGTTTTGATGCCTCCGGTGTGACTCTACAATTTTCATAGTCATGAAAATAAAGAAAACTCTTTGAATGAGAAGGTGTGTCCAAACTTTTGATCTGTACTGTACATCGGTGCATATTTATGCCGCCGTAGCGTATTTCTTTTACTCTACGCTGGCGCAGCGCAGAGAGGCAAGCATGGAATTCACAAACAAATGCACCCAACTCTGCGCCGACGTAGGGTATATTTCGTAAGTGGAAGTGGAAGTAGGTGGAAGTGGGCTGGAAGTGGGCGTGATCCATGTTAATGAAGCGTAACCCCATGCAAATGATGGGCCGGGCACCAGACAAGTACTGAAAATGAACTGCGCATGTATCGGGACATGGACGTATCCCCGTGCGCATGCGTACAACCACGTCGGAACAACTGCCTAAGATACGCCGGATCACTGTGTACGCCGTTAACGTAACCTACGCCCAGCCAGACCCACGTCGGCCCATATTCACAGACGTCCAACATACAATACGTAGGCATGTGTTCCCTGGTCCATACCTTTGCATGGGTTGCGCTTCATCTATGGGGAATAACTTTACGCCAAACGTAAAACTTACGCAAACCGCTTAAATCATGGGCCGGATGCAAGTACGTTTGTGAACCGGCATATCTCCCTCATTTGTATATTTGAATAGAAAATCAATGGGAAAGCCACATGCGTCCAGCGTAAATATGCGCCCGCTCTACGCAGGCGTAGGCAAGTTATGTCGGTGGGATGAAGTCTGTTTTTAGGCGTATCTAAGTTTGTGGGTTCGGCGTACAGATACGACGGCGCATATTTGTACTTGCGCGGCGTATCTGGAGATATGTCGGCGTAAGTGCTTTGTGAATCTGGGCCAAAGTGCTTAAGAGGCGATTTACTTCGCATGTGCTGCGCTATACAAGTTCTTCATTCATTCATTCATTCAAGCTTACACATGTCTCCTCTTTGGCTTCTTCCATGGGTGAATGTAACTTCAAACTCCTCACTAGATGGCACCACACACCTGTTAAACTTCACCACATGTTCCCTAATAACTTTACACTCTGTTGGAGGAACTGCGATCAGAATGCTACCCATGCCCACATCTGGTGGCTTTGCCCTTTTATCCGGCCTTACTGGGTGGAAATATTAACCCTGATACACCAGAAGTGAAATTACCCCTTGAACCTTGGATAGTTCTCTTTCATGCCACTTCAAGACCCATAGGTAAATATAAACGTTCACTTGTTCCACACCTCCTTAATGCAGCTAAAGCTACCATCCCTCATCTCTGGGGCCAACTCACAATTCCCACCATCAAATCATGGTTACAAAAAGTCTCTGAGGTTAGTCTCATGGAAGAACTTAACCACATTGAAAGAGACACTAGTAAGCAATATTCCATAACCTGGGCCCCCTGGTCCTCATTTACTTCTACCCATTGTTATAAAGATATCATCTCTTCACCCCCTCATGATTCTCAAACTTCATAAAACTTTCTATCACTGACTTGGGGTCCCTGCTTGTACTAAATGTGGCGGTCCTATCTTCTCACTGAGATCTTACTAAATATAATGGGCCAGATTCAGGTACACGTACATTTGCGCAGCGTATCCGAGATCCGCTACGCAGCCGTATTTTACCAGGCTCTAGAACGAATTCTGGTAGATTTTTGCCCGTACGATACGGCGGCGTAGTCTATTTCTCGCCGCGTAATCGAAATACGCGATTAGGGGGTGTGAAGCATTTAAATTAGGCGCGTCCCCACGGCGATCGAACTGCGCATGCTCCGTTCAGAAATTGCGCGAAATAATGTCGATACGTCATTTGTTGTTTGAGTAGCGTCGTTTACGGACATTCCTATTCCCGGACGTTTTACGTCAAAAATAAAAAAAAACTTCGGAAAAGGTTGATATTCGACGCGGGAACGACGGCCATACTTAACATGGGCTGTCTAATATTAGACCAGCAAAAAGCTGGTATAGTTTTACGCAGCAAAAAGATGACTAAAGATGCTGTAAGAGATTGCGATAGACGTTCGTCATTTCGTGGATAGTCGGTAAAAGCTCATTTGCATACCCCGACGCGGAAAACGACGGGAACTTCACCCAGCGGTCGCAATTTTATTGCAGCGTAGATCCGAAGGCGTACGAACACGTAAGCCAGTCGGATTGAAGCGCAAAGCCGTCTTTTCATGGTTTGAGGATTCAAACTAGTGAAAAAACGCGCGTAATTAGAAAGTACTCCAGTCTAACACCAGATAGACAGGAGTTACGGCTCTCTGAATCTGGCCCAATGACTTTTGCCAGATGTCCATTATTATTGCCATGTGTGCCAGCTTCACCAGCCCCCCCCCCCTCACCCTTCCCTTTCCCACCCCCACCCCCTCCTAATATCTTTCTCTACATCTCTCTCTTTTACCTCACTTCTTTTTTCTCTCTCTCTGCCCTGAACTTCTTTCCTAGCTCTTACCTACTTCTTTTCTTTATTTTCTTTGATCCTCTTTATTCTTTTCACCCTTTTTTATAGACTTGAGTTGCCCGTGTTCCTTATACTGTAATGTTGGTTGTATTTATCAGTATACTGATCTAATGCGCTACTTCTCTTGTATTTTACTTTATTGTTGTATCTGAATATTCCTTTCTTTTTATTTCAATAAAAATACATTAAACAAAAAAAGAATTGTCAGTTCATGTAATGCCACAGTATTTTTTTAATTGTATAAGTCCATAACATCATACAAACTGTAGCTCATTGGACTATGTGTATATATAAGGAAGAATCATTTATTTTACAGTTGCGGCCTTCATTCTCAACAACCAACATACAGAAGTCACATATTATCACGTAATGGCGGCACCCAATGCACACAACAGGGAAGGTATTGCTGACTTTACTACTTTGTGCAAGGAGTTCGTTAGAGATTGGAAGGGACGGCTCTCCCTTGTATTAATAATTAACAGATATATCAGGAACATTTCGACTGTCATATTGACCAGCGAATAATACTATGTAAGGCATCTTGGGCGGTGGCAATGCTTTCAGGATAAGCACAGGTCAAAGTTTTAGTAAACCTACATTTGCAGACACAGAGAAATACAAACAAATCAAGTGTACAGCTGCAGCAGATAAATAATTATATATAAAATAATGTTCTGAAGCGTACTTTTATTATATCTGCACGTGTTACCTAATGCATGACTGTAACGCATCCCCCTTCAAAATAAAAAACATAAACAATTTCCATAAGTTTTCAAATTCATTTAGAAATATACCGTATATTAAAGTGTCTTTAAAGGGGTTGTAAAGCTTGTTTTTTATTTTCTAAATAGGTTCCTTTAACCACCTCCCGCCCGGTCAATAGGAGATTGACGTCCGGGAAGAGGTTGTGAAATCCTGACTGGACGTCTATTGATGTCCTGCAGGATTTCATGCCGCGTGCGCCCGTGGGGGCGTGCAGCGCGGCGATCGGTGGTGCGGGGTGTCAGTCTGAAACCCTGCATCTCCGATCTCAGTAACGAGCCTCCGGCGGAGGCTTGTTACCACGTGATCAGCCGTGTCCAATCACAGCTGATCACGATGTAAACAGGAAGAGCCGTTGAACTGGACCACCAGGGAGTGCTCAAAAGAGCACAAATAGTAAAAAAAAAACAATAAAAAAAAAGGGGCACTGACTGGCAACATGGGCACTGACTGTGCCTAGCAATGCCATAAGTATCACCCCTCAGTGCCACCCAGTGTCCATCAGTGCCACCCAGTGTCCATCAGTGCCACCTATTAGTGCCCATCTATGCCCAGTGCCCACCTATCAGTGCCCATGAGTGCCGCCCATGAGTGCCCATCAGTGCCGCCTATGAGTGCCCATCAGTGCCACCTATGAGTGCCCATCAGTGCCGCCTATGAGTGCTGATCAGTGCCGCCTATGAGTGCCCATGAGTGCCCATCAGTGCAGCATACCAGCGCTGCCTATCAGTGCCCATCAGTGCTGCCTCATCGGTGCCGACCAGTGCCACCTCATCGGTGCCCACCAGTGCCACCTCATCGGTGCCCACCAGTGCCGCCATATCAGTGCCCATAATTGAAGAAGAAAACGTACTTATTTACAAAAAAAATAACAGAAAAAAAATAAAAACTTAATTTTTTTCAAAAATGTCGGTATTTTTTTAGTTGTTGCGCAAAAAATAAAAACCGCAGAGGTGATCAAATACCACCAAAAGAAAGCTCTATTTGTGGGTAAAAAAGGACGCCAATTTTGTTTTGGTACAGTGTAGCATGATCGCGCAATTGTCATTCAAATTGCGACAGTGCTGAAATCTGAAAATTGGCTTGGGCGGGAAGGTGCGTAAGTGCCCTGTATGGAAGTGGTTAAGCTAGTGCATTGTTGGTTCACTTACCTTTTCCTTCGGTTTCCCTTCTAAATGTTTTTTTTTTCTTTGTCTGAATTTCTCACTTCCTGTTTCTCCTCAGTAAGCTTGCCACCATCATCAAAGCCGTTCTGGCTGGGGGTTAGTCAGCGTGCTCGCCCCCTCCCTTGGGACTACATGCCTGTGGGAAGATGCTGTGAACACATTAACCTTTCAATTAATCGTTCATTTGGCAGAAAATTTCCAAACTTGTCTTAGTTTTTTCTGCTCATAAACGGCATCGATTTTGTGCCCGTTAACTGTCTGAAAAACAAATGAACTGTCTAAATGACCGAATTTCGGACAATTTTTCATACGGTGTATGGCCATGATTAGTTATAAATGCAGGGAATGTAACTGGTGAATATGCAGTGAATGCTAGCAGTGGCAATTGTGCTGGTGAATTTTATTAAATATACCTAAAATGGATAGAGTATTTGTAAAGAAGTGAATGTGACATGGTGAACCTATCGCTATAATCTACACATGCACCAGGTAGAGTCGGCAGCATGTTTGTTGAATATCAAATCCATTGTTTTATAAAATACCGCTAATGCCTTGTACACATGACCGTTTTTTTCTGACAGGAAAACTGCTATGAGAGCGTTTGGTCGGGAATGCTCCGACGGGAAAACTGGCAGACAAAAAAAGAGATCAGGATCTTTTTTCCCGTCAGGCCAAAAATCCGAACGGGAACTCCATCCTTCTGTATGGTTTTCAAATGGGCAGAAAACCACGCATGCTCAGAATCAAGTATCAAGCCCCGTACACACGGCCGAGGTTCTCGGCAGAAACCAGCGAGAACCTTGCTGGGAGCCGCATTCTGCCGAGAACCTCGGCCGTGTGTACACTCTCGGCGAGCCCAGCCCGTCGGGAAACCCGTCGAGCAAATAGAGAGCAGGTTCTCTATTTGCTCGACAACCCGTTGGGATGAATGGCTGGTTGCCTTTCCCGACGGGCGGGTCGCCGATTCTGACGGCTGGCAGAGAACCTCGACAGGCGGAACGATGTGTTCCGCCCGACGAGGTTCTCTGCCGTGTGTACGGGGCCTGAGACGGGAGCGCTCTTTCTGGTAAAACAATCGTTCATAATGGAGATATCACATTCGTCGCGCTGTAACAGACTGAAAAGCACGAAGACTGAATCGTCTCTCACCAAACTTTTACTAACACGAGTATCAGCAAAAGCAGACCAAAGGGTGGCGCCGTTGGAATTAAACTTCCCCTTTATAGTCCCGTCGTACATGTTGTACGTCAGCGCGTTTTGGACGGGCAGACTTTTGTCTGAGCGTGTGTATACAAGGAATTCTGTAGGGAAAATGGTTGGATTTTTATCAGACAGAAAAAACGCACGTGTGTACTAGGTATTAAAGTGCCTCTGTCCCCACTGTGGACTTAATTTCCCTGCTTATCCTCGAAATTATTTAAAAAAAACTCTCTTTTAGCCCAGGTTCACACTGGGCTGCGGGAGTGAAGCCGTGCGAGTTCAGCTGAACTCGCACGATTTCACTCCTGCTGGCAGTCCCGATTTCGGCCGCGATTATAGAGACATCTGTGCAGGTTTCTGCACAGATGTCAATGTGAATCTTGGGCTGAAATTGCAAAAAGTAGTACAGAAACTACTTTTTTAAATTGGTGCAGCGCCGCAGATGCATCGTCGCACCGCAATTTCCGGCAAATACTGCCGTTTTGACATGCGATTTGACATGCCAAATCGCATGTCAAAACGCACCAGTGTGAACCAGGCCTTATCCATTTATTAATGGAGAATCCAGCTGGGTGACATGGGCATGGATTCTGAATACGCTAAGAGAGTCAGTAATGGCTTTAGGAGGAGGAGTTGAGAACTTAAAGGATCACTAAAGGAATTTTTTTTTTTTTAGCTAAATAGCTTCCTTTACCTTACTGCAGTACTGGTTTCATGTCCTTATTGTTCGTTTTTGCTTTGAAGTTGCTGTAATCCTGCTCTGATCTCCACACTTCCTGCTTGTCTGTTTCCTTATAACCACAGTACTTGGAGCTTTCTCACAGTGATCTAAGCTGTCATTACTGTGTGTCTAAAACTTCCCAGAACCAATCAGATTCATTTTAAAAACAAAACACTGCCCTGGATTTGTTTGTTTTTGTTATGTGTGTCTATTTCTACTTCACAGAAACATGAAGTCAGTTCAAAAGTGAAACTAACCTGCAGGCACATTATATGATTGATTTTTATCTATTTTTAATCATGTTGAAAATTAATCAGTTAACTTTTATGTCTTTATACCCTGTAAACAGTCATTTCAGCAAAAACATTTTCTTCCTTTAGTGACCCTTTAAGCATGCAATCTCATTTCTGGACTCTGGAAACAGCAATTGAGCCTGCCTACATTCACAGAATGATCGATGCGGATTTAGCCTTTTAATTCAACTAAATTAAATTAGAATGAATTTATAGACTATAATGAAGCCACTGAAACTGTGGGGAGTAAAAAAAGATGTCACAATGTAGAGTATAAGATTTCCTATCATCTGTGCCCAGTCTTGCCACACAGAGTTAATCCAGCGCTGAGTAAACCTCTTTTAAAGTCCAGTGCAAATTAACCGGACTTCAGATAAAAACCTGCCAAATTAGGTTAAGTCCGTTTCTCTGTTTTTGCTTTCAGTAACAGGTTATTTACAAATATAGCGTGGACATGTTTATCATAACAAGAGGTGATCCAAAGTTCATTGTATATTACTAGGATGTGTTATGATGTTATATCACCTCATGTTATGATAAACAAAACATAACATATGATAAACATGTCCTAGCTAGATATGTAAATAACCTCTCACTCAAAGCAAGAAGAGAGATTCCGGACTTTTTGCTTTAGGCAGGGTTTTATCTGGAAGGCTGTTCGTTTTCACTGAACATAAAAGAGGATTTCTCAGCGCTGGATTAACTCTGTGTGGCAAGACTGGGCACAAATGATAGGAAATATTATACTCTACACTGTGACATCAAAAAAAAAAAAATTTTTTTTGGGGTTTACATCCACTTTAACAAATGAGGACAATTTTCTTACTGCATGCAATATATTAATGTCAAGTGGGGAGAAGTGCGGTAAAAATGGGACACAAATTTATAGAATTGATGCACGATTCCTGTAATTGTATTTTGTTTCAACTTTCAAGAGATTTTTTTATATATAAAGTGACTGCATTTTGGAATTTTTCCACCTTTGGTCATCAATCATTTTCTTTTCCTGTGAGTGTGAAATTCCTTTAAGTTTATGAATTCTACTTCATTTCACATAAAGATCATATATTTGTTTTAGAGATTGTATGACTTCTTTATTAGTCAAGTTACTGTTCAGTGAAAATAAGCTGAAATACCTAGCTGCTCCTCTGCCAGGGACACGCGACAGACAGACAGGAGACTACTGTCATTGATATGTAACTAGAAACATACAATTACATTTTATGGCAAATACCAGCTAGACCCAGCGATGAGCTTTGAACAATAAGAACATAAGGAAAAGTGCCAAACAATTCCTTTTTAAAATAGATAATATAAGTATGCATATACAGTATGTAACATTTTTAATATTTATTTAAACTCTTTAAACACTTCAGCTCAGGAAGGTTTACCCCCCCCCCCCCTCTTCATGACCAGGTCATTTTTTGCGATACAGCACTGCATTACTTTAACTGACAATTGTGCGGTCATGCGACGATGTACCCAAATAAAATATTTTCTCCCTTTTTTCCCACAAATTGAGTTTTCTTCTAATGGTGTTTGATCACCTCTGCAGTTTTTATTTGCACTATAGACAAAAAACTGACAATTTAAACAATATATTGTTTTTACACTCTGCTATAAAACATACCCACAATAAAATAAAATAAAATAACATTTCTTCATCAATTTAGGCCAATAAATATTCTGCTAAATTAATTTGGTAAAAAGAAAATCCCATATTAATCAGTTTGTGCAAAAGTTATAGCTTCTACAAACTATGGGATTTTTTTTATTTTTTACTAGTAATGGTGGCAATCAGCGACTTATAGCGGAACTGTGCTATTACGGCGGACAAATCATCTGACTGACACTTTTGACACTTTTTGGGGACCAGTGACACTAATACAGCGATCAGTGCTAAAAAATATGAAGCATTAAGGAGATAGAAAAATTACAAGATTGTAATAATAATAATTTCTTTTCTTTTTCTGTATTGGCAGAAATAAGTAGATGATATGAAGCACGATAATTGGTAATGTGAAACTTGTGGAAAAAGAAATAAAGAATTACAAATATATATATATATATATATATATATATATATATATATATATATACTCTGTCACTGTACTAATGATACTGGCAGGGAAGGGGTTAACGTCAGGGGCAATCAAAGGGTTAAATGTGTTCCTAGGGAGTGCTTACTAACTGTGGGGGAGGTGCTTTGACTGGGCGAAAGTAAAGTTAAGTTTTCCTGCTCGGCTGAAACACAGGATCAGTACATTCCCCTCTCACAGAATGGCGCTCTGCCTTGTTTACATAGGTAGACCGCCATTCTGCCTGTCCACCAAACAATTGGACCGTACCTGCTGATTGTCTCCTGCTGTGTCCAATCACAGCAGGAGAGGGTTGCCGGTGGCACATTTGCCCCAGACCCCGAAATGCCAGATCAGGTACTAGGTACCTGATCTGGCACAGAGCAGTATATGTGTGTGGGGCTGTCCGCAAGTGGGTAACGTACACCCGTATCCAGACTATAGATTGTACATATTCTTAACAAGCAGTAAATGGGCTTTTTCCACAAGCCATTCTTGACCCCTCTGGTTGCATGAATTGTAAAGTAAACTAATCTTCAAAATCCTCAAAGATCATAACGGAAAGCCTGAAAATGATCAATTACAGTCTAATGCTGCATACACGCGATCGGTTTTCGGCATGAAAAAAAAATGACGTTTTCAAAAACGTCATTTAAAATGATCGTGTGTGGGCTTCACATCGCTTTTCATCTTCTGAAAAACGACAAAAAAAAAAATTCGAGCATGTTGCATTTTTTAAACGTCGTTTTAAAAAATGTATTTTTTGGATTGTAAAAAATGATCGTGTGTGGGCTAAAACGACGTTAAAAACGACGTTTTAAACCCGCGCATGCTCAGAAGCAAGTTATGAGACGGGAGCTTGAATGAAACTTCCCCTTTAGAGTGCCGTCGTATGTGTTGTACGTCACCGCTCTTTGCTCATAATTTTTTTTAAACGATGGTGTGTGGGCAACATCGTTTTTAAAGATGAAGTTCGAAAAACGTTTTTTTTTTCATGCCGAAAAATGATCGTGTGTACGCGGCATTAAACAGAGGAAAACTGGCATCTACAGGCTGCAATGGCATCTGCAAACTGAAAGCATTTTTTTTCTCAAAGAAGTGTTCATGTTGCATGTGAGCACCATGTTATAGCTAACGTGAACTTGACATAATAATAAAAATACAAAGTAAAAATAAAAATATTATCAAACACTTAACCCCCGGATCATATTGCTGGTCAAAGACCAGAGCACTTTTTGTGATTCGGCACTGCGTCGCTTTAACTGACAATTGCGCGGTCGTGCGATGTGGCTCCCAAACAAAATTGGCGTCCAATTTTCCCACAAATAGAGCTTTCTTTTGGTGGTATTTGATCATCTCTGCGGTTTTTATTTTTTGCGCTATAAACAAAAATAGAGCGACTATTTTGAAAAAAATGCAATATTTTTTACATTTTGCTATAATAAATACCCCAAAAAAGATATAAAAAACATTTTTTTTCCTCAGTTTAGGCCGATACGTATTCTTCTACATATTTTTCGTTAAAAAAAATCGCAATTAGCGTTTATTGATTGGTTTGCGCAAAATTTATAGCGTTTACAAAAAAGGGGGTAGTTTTATGGTATTTTTATTAATATTTTTTTTTACTAGTAATGGCGGCGATCAGCGTTTTTTTTCGGTACTGCGATATTATGGCGGACACATCGGACACTTTTGACACATTTTTGGGACCATTGGCATTTTTATAGCGATCAATGCTATAAAAATGCATTGTATTACTATAAAAATGCCATTGGCAGTGAAGGGGTTAACACTAGGGGGCAGGGAAGGGATTAAGTGTGTTCCTGCTTGTGTTCTAACTGTATGGGGGGGTGGACTCACTAGGGGAAATCACTGATCTTCTATTCATACATTTAGCGGCCGCTAAAGGTAGGACGTAGAGCTGCGTGCTCTCGCCCAGCAGTGCCACCGTCCCGCCGTATAAATGTGGTGGGCGGTCGGCAAGCAGTTAAAACACTGATTAAAAAAAAATGGCAGCCTACGTGTGGGTTAATACCGCCTCTCATACCTCATAGGACCCTACTCCCATAAAGCTTTACTTTTCTTTTGTTGTCCTCCTCCTAGGACCTACGCTGTTTTAAAAAGAAAAATGGGAAAAGAAGAAATACCTTTTATTTCCAGTCCTGTTGGTTCTGCACATAGAACTCGTTTGTTCAGGCGGTTCTGGTGTCCAACAAGTCCCAGCTATTAGCAGGGTAGACATGGGAGACGGTTGCGATATCTGAGGAGCTTACTAACCAGCCATTGGCAGGCAAGCAGAAACAAGGCCAAACGTCCTAGCTATTAGCTGGAGGCCTCTCTTTCATTAAAATGCCCAGGTCGTGCAGGATGAGCTTCATAGCCCTCAGTTTCCAGGACGGGTCAGTAAAACCTGAATTCCGCGGTAATGTATCATTTCTTTTTTTCATGTTTACATGGCAGCCGTACTCTGTGTTGTTCGTTCTCTGTTTGTGCCTTTCTTCTGGTCATGGGCGCTGGAATGCACCTGCGTTCCAGTTCGTCGCTCCCTTGGTCTTCTGCGCATGCGCTAGTTCCAGTCCAGATTGAGGCTTGGGGGCGCATGCGCAGTACGAACGGGTTGCCACGATCGTGCATGCGCGCGAGGTCTGTTTGAGGGTCACGCCTGTCATAACGCAAGTTTGCGGCGTGAGTGGCGTGCGCGGTGATGTCATTATTGGGCAGCAGATTTAAATAGCTGTCAGAGACAGCTATCGTTGGGACACCTTGCTGCATTGTAGCTGTGTTTGCCGTCCCAATTTTGGAAGCGATCTCTCTCTCTGGGAGGTAAGCTTGCCATTCCTTCTCTGCTACTATGTATAATCAGCCCTGTGTATTTTATTCTGTACACTTATTGTGGTGTATTGCTTGCAGTTTGTTTCTTGTGATCCCTTCCTACCATGGACGTGTCACCGCCCCCCAGTGGCCAACCCTTGCTCTGCAGGTAGGATGGAAAAAAAAAAATTCCCCTACCTGGCTCTTTAGGTTTTTTATGTTTAGAAGTGTGTTAATTTGTCCTCCCCTTCAGCCCCTCTAGGTCTGAACATCAGCCTTCAGCATGTGAAGACATTGACAATACTAGGCCACAGCATCGTCATTCCAGGTCAAATTCCACACGCCCCAGGTCATCCTCCAGACACCGTAAAGAGGGCTCCAGATCCTCATCTGGCCGTCATTCCCACCACCATTCCAGCCACTCTAGTAGAAGAGTCTGCTGGGGATGTAGGGCTCAGGTCTCGGATGGTAGATCCCTCTGCGAACTATGTTATTCCAGGGCGGTAAAGGAAAGAGGAGACGAAGGCCATCAAGTGAAGGCTCTGGTCAGGAAAGTAGTCCAGGAATCTCTCAACAAATCTGAGTCCAGATGTGTTATTACTGCTCCTGATGACCCAGTTCCAGTGCTTGTACAGGATAGTCCTGAAACGCTTGGCCCCTCTCAACGTGTTCGCAGTCCAAGTGAGTCTTCCGTCAGTGAAGCTGAGAGTGTTGTCAATCCTGCAGGATTTGACTTTTCCCTAATGCCAAGTTTAGTCAAAGTCGATTTGAAGTGGGAAGAACCGGTGGAATCTCCTTCCAAACAGAGAAAATATTTCAACTCAAAATGGAGTGTCCTAGCTTTCCCCTCCTAGGTGAACTTGGAGAAATCATTACTGATGAATGGTCTGGCACAGACAGGAAAAATTTGTTGCTGTCAAAGGTAGCAAAGATGTACCCGTTCAAAAGTGAAGATGTTAAACACCTAGAGGCAGCTCCCTTGGTCGATGCTGCTTTGATGAGGTTGGTGAAACATGTCACACTCCCTCTGGAAGATACCGTCTCCTTTAAGGATGGTCTGGAAAGAAAGATAGATACAGATCTGAAACACATATATATTACAGCAGGCATGGCTTGTAAACCGGCTTTGGCCTTGGCAGCCTTGTCTAAGGCAATGGAGGCCTGGACGGATGAAGTGGATTCAACCTTTGCGAACATCTCCGAAGATGTGCTCAATAGCACACCGGTTCATAAGCTAAGAATGGCGTCCGTTTTCCTGGGGGAGGCCTCCCTTGATATTATCCGTTTGGTGGCACGAATCATGCTCTCCTCCGTCACAGCTAAACGTGACCTGTGGTTGCGCCCTTGGGCGGCTGATCCTGCTTCTAAGCAGGCGTGGTGTAGGATCCCCTTTCAGGGGTCTTTCCTTTTTGGGAACAAGCTGGACAGCGCCATCACCCGTGCCACCGGGGGTAAGTCCGGGTTTCTTCCTCAGGATCGCCGTCCGTTTGGTCAGAGGAGATCCTTTCCCAGGCAAGATCAAGACCATTCTAAAGATGCTTGCCGGTACAGACCTGGTCGCGAGTTCCGGAAGAACTGGAGAAGAGTCCAGCCCTCTGGCCAGAAGCCCTCTAAGGGGCCCTCTTCTGCTGGACGTGATGCTCCTAAGTCCTTTTGATATAGGGTCAGCTCAGACGGAAAAAGTGGGTGCTTGGTTACTACAGTTCCAACATGTCTCGGCAGCCTCAATAAAAGATTTTTGGACTGTCAAAACAGTATCTACAGGTCATAATTGGACCTTTATCAATCCACCCATTCTTCAGTTTGTACCCACAACACTACCCTGCTCAGAAGAGAAAAGAAAAATTCTTCTGTCATACACAAGCTCTCTCTTGGCTCAGGGCGCCGCCATACATGTTCCATCAACCGAAAGATGTCAAGGGATGTACTCGCCCCTGTTTATGGTCCTAAAAAAGACAGGCTCCTGGAGACCAGTAATAGACCTGACACATCTAAATACCTTTATCAAAAAGGAAAAATTCAAGATGGAGTCCCTGCTTACTATTCGCCAGACGGTTCAACCAGGCGACTGGCTGGAGTCCATAGACCTAAAGATGCCTACTTCCATGTCCCAGTAGCAGTAGAGTTCCAAAAATACCTTTGATTCTCAGTGGACAATGTTCACCTCCAGTTTACATGCCTCCCGTTCGGGCTCACAACATCGCCCCGGGTGTTCTCAAAACTTTTACTGGCTGTCGTCGCTTTCATCAGAACCAAGGGTATTCGTCTTCATCATTACCTCGACGACTTACTGTTACTTTCGCAAGACAGGGAACAACTGTTGATGCACCAGACCCAGGTCATCTCCACTCTGATCGAGTTCGGCTGGCTGATAAACAGAGAAAGAAGTCATCTACAGTCCTCACAATCTCTAATCTTTCTCGGTGCCCAATTTAATACAGTACAGAGTACCATCTCCTTACCCCTGACAAAAATCCTGGTAATCCGGAACAGAATCCGTCTTGCATTGGAATCTCCTTTTCTAAGAGTCTCGCAATGTCTCAAAATAATAGGCACTATGGTGTCCACAGTTCCCATGGTAAGATGGGCACAGTGGAGGATGCGGCCCTTTCAGAAGGGTTTTTTCCAACAATGGGATCCGAAGTCTCGGGATCATCTCATTCGAATAACTTCGTCCATGCGAGAAAGTCTCCTTTGGTGGCTTCTACGGAGGAATCTCCTTAATTGCCATTCAATAGCCCCGGTCTCCTGGATCACAATTATATCGGATGCCAGCAACAGAGGCTGGGGAGCCCTCTGCTTGAAGGAAGTTGCTCAAGGGAAGTGGGCCTTACCATCTCGGAATGTGATTTCCAATGTCTTGGAACTCCGTGCAGCCTTCTGTGCCCTTCAATCCTTTCTTCACCTAATAAAAGAGTCGTCAGTCCTATTAAGGATGGACAACACGACAGCTGTGTCGTACATAAAGAAACAAGGAGGCACTCGCAGTCTATCCCTACTAAGGGAAGTAGATCTGATCATGTCATGGGCACAAGTACATTTGACAGACCTGACAGCTGTGTATCTCCCCGGAGTTCAGAATCTACAAGCAGATTACCTCTCGAGAACGTCACTCGACAACAACGAATGGTCTCTCCACAGCAAGGTTTTCAGTTGGATCCTGTCTCTGGGATTTTCTCCGGAAGTGGACCTGTTTGCATCTCCATGCAACTTCAAGCTAGACAAATATTACACGAGAGGTCGCTGTCCCCAGGCTTTCGGGGTGGATGCACTTACAGATCAGTGGAGGTTCCGCAGGGCCTATGCCTTTCCCCAAGTTCCGGTCATTCTCTGGTTCCTGACGAGACTCAGGTGGAAGGCAGTCGAGGTAGTGGCAATAATTCCTTACTGGCCCAACAGACCATGGTTTTCATTGCTGCTCCAACTGAGCTTCCGGGACCCTGTTCCGCTTCCAAGCAGGACAGACCTCCTGTTACAAGGGGTAACCCCTCATCCATGTCCTTCCCATCTACATCTGATGGCCTGGTTTTTTAAAGGGAAAGGCTGGTAGCATTAGGCTGTCCAAACCAAGCAATCTCTACTCTGTTAAGTGCTAGGAGAGCAAGCACCAACAAGGTCTACCAGAGAATATGGTCAAAATTTTCAGATTAAACCTCTTCCATGGATGGCTCCCCTAGTGATCCCAGAATTCAGGACATTCTAGGCTTTCTTCAGACGGGTTTGGATCTACCCTTATCGGTTAGCTCCTTGAGAGTTCAAGTTTTCGCCATTTCTGCCTTCACTGGGATTTCATGGGCTAACCCTCGTCAGGCAATTCTTCAAAGGTGCCATGAGGCTGAGACCACAGAGGAAACCAAGGTTCTCCAAATGGGATCTTCCCCTGGTTTTGGACTTTTTCTCAGATACTACACACTTGGATAATCTGTCCATCAAAGATCTCTCCCTGAAAGCTGTCTTTCTTTTTGCCATAACATCGGCCAGAAGGGTCTCAGAAATAGGTTCCCTAGGATCCAAAGAGCCATTTCTTACTTTCTTTCCCAGACCGGGTCGTATTGATTCCCATGCTGGGATCTAATCCAAAGGTTACATCAATCTTTCACGAGAACCAAGAAATCGTCCTCCCCACCTTTCGGCCTCCTGAGAGCTCTAATGTTCATCCTCTGGATGTCGGAGATGTGTTAAAACAATATCTGGAAGCTACAGCAGCCTTCCGTCAATCTGATCATCTGTTAATTTCCTTCCATGGGAGAAACAAGGGAATGCGTGCTTCCCCTAGAACCATTGCAGCATGGATAGTTCAAGCTATCCAAGGGGCGTATAAAGCTAAAGGGTTAGCTCCTTCTGAAGCGGCAACAGCTCATTCTACTCGGAGCATCTCCACATCATGGGCGGCCGCCCGGCATGTTTCCACCGAAGTGATCTGTAGGGCGGCCTCCTGGTCGTCATTAAACACATTTATGACGCACTACTGCGTGAAACCGGCCTCTTTGTCGTCGGTTGATTTTGGTTTACATGTTTTATCTGTTGACAATGTCAATTAAACCTTTTTTTCTTTAATCAGCAATTTCCCACCCGGGTGTGTTGGCTAGTTATTTCCCACACGTAAGCTGCCATTGAGTCTGTCAGGAAAAAGGAAAATGTATATGAAATACTTACCGTAATTTTCCTTTCCTGATGGACTCCATGGCAGCAGGAGTTCCCTCCCTTTGCTGGAGTAGGCTATATTACGGAACACAGTCTATGGCTAGAAGCAAAGCTTTATGGGAGTAGGGTCCTATGAGGTATGAGAGGCAGGATTAACCCACACGTAGGCTGCCATGGAGTCCATCAGGAAAGGAAAATTACGGTAAGTAGTTCATATAAATTTTCCCTTTTCCTGAAATCATGCTCATCCCTATTCTGCAGGAGGTAAAGAGAAACAGGAAAAAGTGCTGACAGCATGGCTATGAAAATTGAAAATATCCTTTTGCAATATTTAAATGTACCTAGTTAAAAAATATATATTTTTGAATGTTATTTGTTTTAGCCATAGTAATATTACATAAGGAAAGAAAATAAATACAAAACCAATGTGCATTACCTCTACTTACTAATTACTTGAAGACACTTTCTAGGCAAAATGGCTAAATGCATAGTTGGAGCACACCATTATTCCAGACATAAAGTCAAATCAAAAAGTGTGATCACAAAGAATCCCAACATGTTTAAGGTTTAAGCGTATTCACTTCCTTCCTTAGGGGTTAAAGAGAAGCACGTTGTTATATTTCTATTGAAAGAAAGAGGAATAAAAACATAAAACAGTGATATATAGTCATTTAGGCAGAACAGTATATGTTAACATTTACAGTGCTTAATTCAGCATTGCATGGGAATAACATGTATTAACGTTAATTAATCCTCACAGCTTTAACGTCCTTTTAAATACAGTGCATGTCAGTAGTCCTGATAATCACACTTTTTGATTCGACTTTATGTCTGGAATAATGATGAGCTCCAACAATTAGCAGGTAATTATCTAGCATGTGTTCTATCTACTGTTTTTAGGTGTGTTCTTTGTATATTTTGTAACTTGTGGTACATCTGTACTCAATAAAATTAGCTATATATTTTTTATACTATGTTACTATTTTTCTCTTTATCTTGGTATACTTTTCCCCTGTCCGTATAATCCCTGGGGCATTCCCTCCAAATTTCAGAGATTTTCTAATGGGGAGGTACAAGTTTTAGTGATTTTGGAGGGATTTCCTCTTACTTTCTGTGTTGGCCTTGGGACAGGAACTGAAGAAAAATCTCTTCAACGGGGGAAAAGTGGCAAAAAATCTGACTGTAGTTATAACCCTCCCTTACTCTATCCAAAATGAAAAAAACATTTGCCTTTGGTTCTGCATACTACATTGTTGTTTGATATCTACCTGTTCAGCTTCAGTTTAATTTGCCAGTGCCATCTCCAGCCCCAATCAAGGATTATTATGTATTATGCATATGCCAGGGCCATCTTAATGCAAGGGCACTCCTGGGCACTGCCCAGGGGCCCCAGGTGCATATGGGGCCCCATAATAATCATGCATTACATTGTACTTGTCAACTGTCCCGGATTTGCTGCGACAGTCATGCTTTTTACTAAACTGTCCCGATATGGTCGTGTCCCAGAACCTATACTGTGCCCTCTTGATCCCAGTATTGTGCCCTCCTGACCACCCCTGTACGGTGCCCTTCTGCATTACCCCCTGTACTGTGCCCTTGTGATCCCAGTATTGTGCCCTCCTGACCACCCCTGTACTGTACCCTCCTGATCCCAGTATTGTGCCCTCCTGACCCCCCCCCCCTGTACTGTGCCCTTTTGATCCCAGTATTGTGCCCTCCTGCCCCCCCCTGTACTGTGCCCTTCTGCATTCCCCCCTGTACTGTGCCCTTCTGTGTTACCCCCCTGTACTGTGCCCTTTGTGTTGAGTAGTCTTTGATCTATGGGATGTTTTACTTTTGTAAAATCGATTTTATTGAAATTACTAATGAATATATGTTTAATTCTATCAATTATTTATACATTATTTCTTGAAAGTAGGTGCATAAATTGGGGCAAGCTGGTAAGGGCCCCAGGGCATTACTTTGCCCAGGGGCCCATGATGCTATTAAGATGGCCCTGTGCATATCTGCTATATTTGACACTCTTCAACATGTACTACACTGCGTGAGTACAGTTATGTGAATTATGGGGCTCAGTGAAGTATACCTTTCATGTGACTGGATGACTGAAGTGAATATTCACACAATTTATTGTGGGAAAATCATGAAATTAGTAAATTAGCCAGATTGTTTCTTTACAATGCAAGCAATCAATTGCAGAAAGGAATCCACATACTGTTTTTTTTATTTCCCATCCCATGTTGAACAGATACTGTGTAGCTGTCATGTAAAATGATAGTATACAGTTTCTTCTAGATGTAGTAAATGTTATTTTAAAACGTATCGTGACTCATGCCGATCCCTCAGAGCCACCAAAAAAAACGACTATGTATCTATATATATATATATATATATATATATATATATATATATAAATATATATATGTGTGTGTGTGTGTGTTGTAAAAGTGTACAACAGTGACAAACGTATACAAAATTTGCATTACAGTACTTATACAGTATTTCTAGCAGACACGAAAGTGCAAGATTTTAAAATGCAAATATAGTAGAGATATATAAAGAGAAACTAAATCCTAGCGACCCTTGTCACATCCCAAAATACAGAAATTTGGAGGGAACGCCCCAGGGATTATACGGACAAGGAAAAAGTATACCAGGATAAAGAGAAAATAGTAACATAGTATAAAAAATATATAGCAAATTTTATTGACTACAGATGCACCACAGGTTACAAAATACATGCCTAAAAACAGTAGATAGAACACAGGCTTGATAATAAAAATCTGCTAATTGTTGCATACCATTATTCCAGATTTAAAGTTGAATCAAAAAGTGTGATCACAAAGAATCCCAACATGTTTTGAAAAATGGGGGGGGGGGTTAAAGTGGTTGTATGCCCGCTGTCATTTTTATTAATTTTTTTTAAACCTGAAAAGCAAAGGCCATAATCTACTAGCTGATTATGAAATACTTACCTTGGAACGAGGTGAGAGGAACTTACCTGGTCCACACCGAGGGAGATGTCATCTTTCCTTGGCGTGTCTTCCGGGTATCGCCGCTCCAGCGCTGTGATTGGCCGGGCCTTTAGCCGGGGATCCCCGCTGCGCATGCGCCGCTGCAGTCAGTGTTGCATTGCGGGGGGAATATCTCCTAAACCGTACAGGTTTAGGAGATATTCTTTATACCTACAGGTAAGCCCTATTATAGGCTTACCTGTAGGTAAAAGTAAAGCAAAACACCTATACAACCACTTTAAGCGTATCACTTCCTTCATCAGGGGTTAAAGAGAAGCACGCTGTTATATTTCTATTGAAAGAAAGAGGAATAAAATATAAAACAGTGATATATAATAATTTAGGCGGAACAGTATATGTTAACATTTACAGAGCTTAATTCAGCATGGCATGGGAATAACATGTATTAATGGTAATTAATCCTCACAGCTTTAATGTCCTTTTAAATACAGTGCATGTCAGTAGTCACGAAAATGCAACTGAACAATCATCTTGACCAATGAACACCTAGATATCTAAAATGGATTTCATGGAACCCTAGGCTTCCTCCAGAGGTTGCTAGAGGGTTCCTAGGTTGACCTCCTATTTGATGGTGCCTGCATATTTCCATGAACCTCGGATTGCGAATAATGCAGTTAATGAGCGTTTTGCAATACGAGCACTGTATTTAAAAAAATCCTAACTTGGTTTGGAAGTGTTGTCTCACGAAGCGAGCAGGATTCAGGCCAAAGCGGTATTCAGTACTGCTTTTTGCCTTAGGTGGGGGGCGCCGGAGCCGAATGCTGCCGATCACAGTCCATCGGCGCTGTTCGGAAATGCACGAAAAGGCTCGAGGATAGCTCGGCTGACTTGGCAAACCTCGGGAGTAGAGTCTTTCCGAGGTTTGTTGACATCAGCCGAGGTGTCCTTGGGCCTTTCCTGCCGCTTCCGAGGCTCTCCTGCGCCATCCCCCATCTGTGACCGAATGCGTTGTTTCATGCCATTGAAGCCAATGCGGAACAAATTATTTTAGTTTCCATTGACTTCAATGGGGAAACTCGCTTTGATTTGCAAGTAATTACGAGCATTCCCCTGGAATGGATTATGCTTGTAATCCGAGGTTCTACTGTATGATATGTTTATGATATTATATGATAAAGTTGGTTTGGACTACAAAGCACTCCAAAATAACAGTAAGGTAATACATTTCTTTCTTTATTGAAACCAAATTAATGTAATGTTCAAAATCATTCCTCGCTGCTTACTTTTGTCTTCCTGACTTTTCATCCTATCCTGTTACTCAGAATCAACTCCAATAAAAGCATGGTTTCTATAACTTTTTCTGAAAATGGACAACATGCGTGGAATATTTGTTATCTGCCTTTTGGAATAAATAGCTCTAAAATGTAAATGTTGTACAGTACATACAACCAACACAGCCAACTGACACTTTTACTTCTGCAGCTGCAAATAGTATGGAGTGTGTACCATGAAAGTATATGAACTTGTCTGCTATTGTTGATGGTATGTTACCTTTGTATATACCTGCAGGTGCTTACCAGGTGCTTGTAGGTCAATTATCCACACAACAAGCAAATACAACATTGTCCCAGGGCAAAATAGGAATAAGCTGCTTATTCAAACATAAAGATCATAAAGCAGAAAGTGCTTTGCCACTGTGATGTGTGAATAAATGGGTTATTCTCATTTTGCAGAAGTGCCCCAGGACTTTTTTGTACTTGCAGATCCAGAACTCATCCCTTTAGTTATTAATGTATTTGCATGATATAGCTTTTATTGTTTCCAGGTAAGGCAATGACTGATTCTAGCCATAAAACATGTATAGGTAGGGTTGTCACCCATTCCATTAAATACAGGATTGTCCACAGTAAATCACTTGTCTCATATTTAATGGCATTACACTGTTTCCATGTTGCAGGCAGGTTGGATGCTCACAACATTACAAACCAATGATGCTGTGCAGCCAGGATGTGACAGCATCATTCATTGCTATAATGCTGGCGGCTGATCATCCATAGATAGCTGCATCCCAGTATATCACACGATCACGCAGCAGTAGCTGAGAGCTTGGCTATGACAGGTGGCTGCTGCTCACCTGACAGATGCAAGGGGGAATCTCATTGAAGATGTGTAGTTTGGTACCCATGTTTGTCTTTGGAAAGCTAAGGCCTAGGGTACATGGGCAGATTTAATCACTAAGTCAAGCAGTTGGTAGCAGAAGACCCACAAATAAAGTGTGTTGCATTGGAATCCCAACAGGGCAAGTTATGTGGAGCCTTTTGTTTCATTTGAGATTCCATCTCAGCCTACACGCTGCCATTGGAGTGATGCGGTGGGGAGGTTATCTGGACCCGGTGTAAAGGCCTTGGTTGGGCTATAGCCACAAGCGTTATTGATCACTTGTAACGAGGGATCAATAGGAGCCGGTAAGCAGGCCTTACAGCTATTGGTGGAGGCACTGATTGTTTACACTTCGGTTGGTGAGGATAACCTCAGGATTCACTCTCACAACTTTATCGACTGTTTATTGATGCAATACATAAGAGAATATTAATTTTTTATTATTCGTTGATTTACATTTGTTAGCTCCACCTGTTGTTTTGTTTAAGGCAAATTAAAACGGTAGTGTGAAATCCTGAATGATCACACAGAAAATTTACATGGTGTTATTATACAGGGTTAGACCCCTTTCACACTGGGCCGCTTTGCAGGCGCTATAACGCTAAACATAGCGCCTAAAAATCGACCTGAAAGAGCCGCTGCTGTCTCTCCAGTGTGAAAGCCCCGAGGACGGTAAAAAGTCCTGCTAGCAGCATCTTTGGAGCGGTAAAGGAACGGTGTGTATACCGCTCCTGCACTGCTCCTGCCCATTGAAATCAATGGGCACCATGGCTATACCGCCGGCAAAGCGCCTCTGCAGAGACGCTTTTTGGTGGTTTTAACCCTTTCTCAGCCACTAGCAGAAGGGTAAAAGCACCCCGCAAGTGGCCGAATAGTGCCCCAAAATTGACGGTAAAGCGACGCTAAAAATAACGGCGCTTTACCGCCAACACCGCCCTCGTCCCAGTGTGAAAGGGGCCTAAAAGAAGAAATCTCACAAACAATTTTAAAGAGTTATTTAATGGGTGCCTACTGGGACTGGTGGAGAGTTTGGCTCCAACAAATAGTAAATAGACTCTGCTCAGTATACATTTTTTTCACAGCTCAAAGGGCTATTGTACTCCATTGGTTGCCTACTGGATGAAACAGGGACGGCTACATGTTAGAGGTATTTTTTATTTATTTATTTATTTCAGGTACTTATATAGTGCCGTCAATTTTACGCAAAGTTTTATATATACATTTATCTCGGTCCCTACCCTCAAGGAGCTTACAACCTAAGGTCCCTAACTCACATTCATACATATACTAGGGACAATTTAGACAGGAGACAGGAGCCAATTAACTTACCAGGATGTCTACATTACCTCTGGTCTTGGGGGTGGCTGAGGATGGCCATGCTGAATGCACCTCTGTGAGTTTTAATTATTTATTCTGGCCACTGGAATTAAATGAACACTCAAGTGCTAAACGCACCTAGCATTTAGGTGCATTTGCACATATTTACACGTCTTTAGTGTTTTTTCTGCTCAAATGCCATAGTGATATTTTTTTCTTTCTCTAAATCCCTCTAGGTGCATTGCCATATAGGCTAACATAGAGGGTTGTTTAGAAGCAGAAAAAAAATCAGAAAATGCTCCTACAAGTGGCGTTTTTTTATTCCCAGTGTTCATGAGGTCTTAAAATTCAAATATATTTAAATGGAGCACCCCTCTTAGTTTTTTCAAGGTGTAAAAACTGTTTACATTTTTATTATGTGTGTAATTGCTACTATAGGCAAGAAAGAATAGAATAGCACCTTCCCTAAATGTTTAATCAGTTACGAGGGCTTTTCCTCTAGGTAAAAGTTAAAAGGAACCTGCATAGGTCGACCAATCACATTCAGCCTACTTTATTAATATCAGAGGCGCCTGGCTGTCTGAAACCAGCTAAAAAATTATCTTTTTCGCTTTAACTAGCAGCTTGAAACCATTCCAGTCATCTGATAAACAAGCGTGATCTCTGCAGCAGTATGACCTCTCCACTGTAATAAAACTCAGGGATTATGGCTGTGCATGCAGATGAGGAAGAATAGAACTAGTAAACATTGTTATGGCACGTACATCAAGAGGGCGATAATTATTATCTAAACCCGAGACAGGTTAATTACAAGTTAATCGTCTTTCATTTAAAAAATAAAAATAAAAATAGTTTTCACTTGCACAATGCTTCCCAGCAGAACTACAATTAGGCCTTCTGCACACGGGGCATCTGTTTGAGTCTTTCTGAACGCCAGGACTCCTGGCAGGAAAATGCTGCTTAAAAAACACACCAAAAGCCATGTAATAATGCATTATTGCACTGGTCAGAATATTCATTTATTCTAGCCATTGGAATGCATTAATGCTTAAACATATTTATAAAGTATAGAATAATATATAAAACATAGGTGTGCATAGCCTATTGCATTAGGGTATGCACTCCAAAGTTCAAATACATGGTACCGCCCACTCACTGTGTTCATTGACAAAGGGAAGGGGCCAATAATTACATATTTACAGGCCTCTTACCCCACTCATCCTAAAACATGCCCCTGTGTGTGCCCACAGCAGCAGCCATTGGGAGAGAAGATAAGGGAAGCTGGCAGAACTGTGGGGGGGGGGGGCCAGGGCTGAAGGGGGAATCTGCGCTGCACGGGGAGATTAGGGTTTGTCCAGACACACCTGGCACACCCTGTGCGCACGGCTTTTGATATAAAATAATAAAGAGATGCTCCTGCACCGCCACTGAAAAACGATACATAGATTCATGCATTGCCCCCTGGTGAGCGCCGGCCATCTGAATAACGGCAGCTGGTTAGCTTTGGAAGTGTCTATCAGAGCCAGCGGCTCTTTTAGGGGCAAACTGGCTGCAATTGATGGGCAGTGGCGACAATGGCATAGCACAGTAGCGACAATTGATGAGCACAGTGGCTGCGTTTGGCATGGCACAGTGGCGACAATTGATGGGCACAGTGGCAACAATGGCATGGCACAGTGGCTGCATTTGGCATGGCACAGTGACGACAATGGCATGGCACACTGGTGACAATTGACAGGCACAGTGGTGACAATGGCATGGCACAGTGGCTGCGTTTGGCATAGCACAGTGGTGACAATTGATGGCATAGTGGCTGCGTTTGGCATGGCACAGTGGCGACAATTAATAGGCACAGTGGCGACAATGGCATGGCACAGTGGCAGTGTTTGGCATTGCACAGTGGCGAAAATTGATGGGCACAGTGGCGACAATGGCATGGCACAGTGGCTGCGTTTGGCATGGCACAGTGGCAACAATTGATGCATGGCACAGTGGCGACAATTGATGGGCACAGTGGCAACAATTGATTGCACAGTGGCTGCGTTTGATGGCATGGCACAGTGGCATCAATTTTATGGCACAGTGGCTGCGTTTGATGGGCACATTGGCTGCGTTTGATGGGCACAGTGGTGGCAATTGATGGGCACAGTGGCGGCAATTGATGGGCACAGTGAGGCTGCAATTGATGTTTTTTTTACGTTTGTTTGCGCCCCCCAAAAAATTTAGAGCACCAGCCGCCACTGCCTCTTCACCTCTGACTCTCAGGGTCAGCTAGCACTAAATGGTCAGGCCTGACTCTGACTCAGCCAGACCTTAGCAACTGTCCTTTGCAGGCCCCTATGGTGTAGCAAGAAGATAGAAAGTCTCCAGTGCTAGCTGTCCTACAGATGGACTACTGCTCCCAGTCAGCCCTCTCCAGTCCCTACCAGCTCACCTGGCTGCAGCTGCCCAACTCCACTGCCCATGACACCACAGTCCACTCCACTGGCTCAGCACCAATCCCAGACTGCATGCTCCCAGTCCTCTCTTGAGCATGCCTCCCCAGTCCTCTTGGCTGTACATGTCATTCACCAGCCCTCCTGGCTGCAACCAGTTGTTCCTCTCCTTTAAGATTTGCCCAGCAATGCTAGCTTCTGCTGTCCTCTCTGCTCCTCCTGTGCCCCCTGTCCAAAACCTTTATGCTTTCTGGAAGGGATCTGTCTGTACCAGAGGTCACCCCCCCCCCCCCCCCCAGACTGGGGAAGCTCCCTTAAAGGTCCCGACAGCCTAGCACTCCATTTTCAAGCTTTGAACCACCCCCATGACTCCTCCCCAGCTGGGCTGACTCTAGGTATTTAAGGAGGCCTTCCCCTTTCCAATCCAGGTTGGTGATTGGTCAGGGCTCCTTAGAACTCCGCAGGCAGCCCCACTCCTCCTCTCCTTCTAGAATCCTCTAGAAGAAAGAGGGAGGTCTCAGTGACGCTGCCTGTGAGTCACCAGCTTCTACTCTCTGAGCCACTCCCAGCCCACATAAGCCAGGCCTGCCTAAATGTACCTTACCTATACACAAAGATCCTATTCCAGCACCTACCTAAGTAGAGGGTGCTACACTAGTTATGTGAGAATGCTGTGCTTCTAGTGTATGATTTCATGGACATAATTGTGCTTGACTGCTTTAACCCTTTTGCTGCCTCTGACACATTTGTCATACATTGGCCATTGTGGGGAGTTTACACACATACCCATCTGCTATAGCGGTCAGGAATGTTTTACAAGCCGATTGTCAGCTTTCAGTTGGAAGCAATTCAGCGGCTGTACAGACATTGGATCACTTCCACAGACCACCATATTGTGGCCTCTCCCACGACTCTGAACCCCTGGCTCTGCTATCACATCTGCATTCTCAGACTGGCATGGTGGGTGTTGCTGGGTAGAGGGAAGGGAGACCAGCAGAAATCTGTTCACCGATCTCCTCTAACTAGTAAGAACCTTGAAGTAGCATTTATTTTTTCACTTTCAATTTCGGTGGAGTGCAGGTAAGACACCTTTAACATTACAAAACGTGTTCAGTTATTTGCTCCTAACCACTTTCTAAGCCCCCTTTCACACTTGTACGACTTCAAAGTCGCGCAATTTCGCGGTCGCGATTTTACCGCTATTTTGCCGCGATTCGCGGCCGCGATTTCAATGAATGCCTGTGCAAGTAGCATCAAAATCGGACCAAAGTAGTGAAAGGACTACTTTGAAGTAGGCACAACTTAAAGTCGTGCCAGTATGAATGGTAGTCATTGAAAATAATGGAGAATGACTTGTCGTACGATTTTGCAGTCCAAAATCGTGAGACAAGTCGTATAAGTGTGAAAGGGGACTAAATGCTGAGTGGAAAGAATTTAGAAGCAGATGATGCAATTGTAACCACCATGATCTATTTGTATAAGTTTTTTTATTTTCTTTCTTAGAATCAGCATTGCTTTATTTAGACTGCAGCTAGGAATTATGTCACTAGGTGGCAGCATAAGATTGCTAAAAACAACTTTGGCGTTCACAATAATCACTACAATATCATACTAAGGTGGTAATAACCACTTCCAGTCTGGGCCAATTGTGACATTCTTTTCCTACGTGTAAAAAACATCATTTTTATTGCTAAAAAAAAACACTTAGAACCCCCAAACATTATATATATATATACACACAGGCCACTTTATTAGGTGTACCTGGCTAATACCATGTTGTTTTGCCTTCAGAACTGCCTTAATTCTTCATATCCTAGATGTTGAACATTTCTCAGAGATTTTGGTCAATATAAACATAGTGGCCCGGATTCATGTAGCACTTACGCCGACGTATCTAGATATACGCCGCGTAAGTGTCAAGATGCGCCGTCGTATCTATGCGCCGTAATCACCTAACTAAGATACGCCTAAAATCTGGCTTCGGTCCACCGACGTAACTTGCCTACACCGGCGTATCTTGGGCGCATAGTAACGCTAGACGCCACATTGCAAATATGCAAATGAGGGAGATACGTCGATTCACGAACGTAGATGCACCCGGTGGATAAGATACGTGGTTTGCGTAAGGCTTATGTCCGGCGTAAAGTTATTCCACATATAGGAGGCGCAACCCATGCAAAGGTATGAACCAGGGGACAGCCATCGTATTTTACGTTGTTTACGTAGTACTACGTGCTGGGTGTAGGTTACGTTCACGTCGTAGGCAGCGATTCGACGTATCTTAGGCAGTAATTTCGACGTGGTTGTACGCATGCGCAAGGGGATACGTCCAAGCTACGACGCATGCGCTGTTTGTTTTAAGTACTTGGATGACGCTCAGCCCATCATTTGCATTGGGTCACGCTTCATTACCATGCATGCCCACTTCCAGCCCACTTCCACCTACTTTGACTTACGTCGGCTTACGCCGACAGATATACGCTACGCCGTCCCAACGTTGGGCGCATTTTCTTTGTGAATTTCATACTTGCCTCTCAACATTCCGGCCCGATATCATCACGTAGTTGCTGCAGATTTGTCGGCTGCACATCTATGATGCTAATCTCCTGTTCCTCCTCATCCCAAAGGTGCTCTATTGCAGTGTTTTTCAACTCCAGTCCTCAAGGCACACCAACAGGTCATGTTTTCAGGCTTTACATTATTTTGCACAGGTGATTTGATCAGTTTCACTGCCTTTGGGCCCTTTCACACTAGCGGACGAACGGTCCGCTCATTACAAGTCCGTTTACGGACTTGTAATGGGTCCCTATGGGAGCGGATCCGTTAGCAGATGATGCATCCGCTAACGTCCGCTCGATCCGCATCCGTTTTTGCGGACGGAAGAATGTCCTATTTTTCTTCCGTCCGGCCAAACGGATCGGATGCAAACGGACAGACGGTCCGTTTTCATCCGACTCCCCATAGGGGAGAGCGGAGGAGAGACAGGGCGGTCCCTGCACAGTGTGCGGGGACCGCCCCGTCCGCCCGACAGCTCAGCGGAGACCCCCCGCTGAGCTGACGGACACACGGAGCGGACCGAAAAACGGACCGCTCCATGTGTAAGGACCCTTAGTAATCACCACAGCCATTTCATCTGAGGGAAATCCTAAAAAAACTTGACCTGTTGGTGTGCCTTGAGGACTGGAGTTGAAAAACACTGCTCTATTGGATGGAGATCTGGTGACTGTGGAGGCCATTGGAGTACAGTGACCTCATTGTCCAGTGGTGAGATGATTTGAGCTGTGTGCATTATCCTGCTGGAAGTAGTCATCAGAAGCAGTGTTAATTTAGTCGACTAAATTAATACTATTTTTGTCTACTAAAATACGACTAAAACTAAAATGCCATTTTAGTCAAAAGACTAAGACTAAAACTAAATTGCAATCTGACTTCAAAATGAACACTGGTCTCTAGTGCATGTTCATACCTCAATACCATAAATAATAACATATATGATTTTTCACTCCAGCAGTATATAATGAGTTTGGAAATTGTAGATGTAGCGTTACCCCCTCAGGAGCCGCTGGTTGTTGTTTGGGATCGGCGTATTAAGTCACCTTGAAGTGTGTCTAGGGGTAGTAGCTGTGAGTAGTAGCAGTGAGCGAATGTCCAGTCACCAAATGGATTTTTAAATGCTTTATTCCAAGGCCCAACACGGCCAACATCAACAGAAGATAGGAAAGGTCGATGAAGAATAGAGAACAGTGCTGTATCAGGCCTGGATATGACACAGAGCAGTCTCGCTCACGGTAGTAGTAGATACAGTTCGTTGCCACTCTCGCCAGAGTGGGTGAAGTGCCTCCGGACAGACTCCCGTTATAAGCCTGGCAGCCGGAATATCACTTTTAAGTTGCTGGGAGGAACAGGTCCCTATGACAGACCTGGCTCGGGCCTCTGCCTCAGGCCTAGTACTTTAGTACTCAAGAGAACAATTTGGATTGAGCGAATCCTCCCAGTAAATGCAATGAAAGGGTCACCAGTTGACAGCCGACATGTACCAGTCAATCCCAGTAACCAGATCCCCGATGGTTCATTCAAGCCCTTTTGGATAACCTGCCTCCGGGTTCTCCTCAAGCCGATCCTCCACCGAACAGCATACAGCCTGGGATCTTCTCAGTAAGGGTGGGGACCCAGTAAGTCACTGGGACCCCTATCAACATCCGAATGGGTCTCCATGGGATAGGTGGTTCCGGCCAGGTGGGCCATAAAAATGTGGTCCGTGGATGCGCGCACCCTGAAGGTGGATGCCACACCTGGAACGTGGACCCCGTGCAGAGAAGAGGAACCGACCACCAACAACCTAACCGACCCCAAACACGCGGCAGCCACCACAGATATACCCCTCCCCAGCATGCCCAGCGAGGGAAGAACTCCTCTAATTGGCTGCTGGGGAAAAGCGGCTCCGTCAGAACCCCTCTAGCGCCGAATGCCGCCCAGGGGTGTAATCACACCTCGGGGCCACAGACCTGCCTACAGGACATTTCTGAAACAGCAGCAGCCTGCAATTTAACAAATAAGGAATGGGAGGAAAGTAACTCTCTCATTCACCCGCTAACTTTAGCGTAGCGCCCGCACTGAAAGTAAGGGGGCGCTACATAGAGAAATGTTAACTAATGCATTACAATTTAATTACACTCATTAGATTTTAGACGACTTAAATTAGTTTTAGTCGACTAAAATGTACTGGAGATTTAGTCGACTAAATACGACTAAAACTAAAACAATTGCAGAAGACTGACATGGGACTAAAACTAAAATAACATTCTAATCCTAAGACTAAGAGTAAAACTAAATTGAAATTTGCTGCCAAAATTAACACTGATCAGAAGATGGGTACACTGTAGTCATAAAGTGATGTACATGGTCAGCAACAATACTCGGGCAGGCCGTGGTGTTTAAACAATGCTGAATTGGTACTAAGGGGCCCAAAGTGTGCCAGGAAAATATCCCCCACACCATGAAAACCCTCCTCTTCAGAGAAGCCTATCCCTCCCACACCTAACAACTGTATTTTAATTTTCTCCATCTGATCATCCGCCCACCACTGTTACTTTTTGTTCCTTAATTCTAGATTGTAAGCTCTAATGAGCAGGGCCCTCTGACCCCCCCTGTATTGAATTGTATTGTAACTGTACTGTCCGCTCTCATGTTGTAAAGCGCTGCGCAAACTGTTGATGCTATATAAATCCTATATAATAATAATATTAATAATAATTACACCACCAGCCTGAACCGTTGATACAAGGCAGGATGGATCCATGCTTTTATGTTGTTTGCGCCAAATTCTGACTCTACCATCTGAATGTCGCAGCTAAAATCGAGACTCGTCAGACCAGGCAACGTTTTTCCAATCTTCTATTGTCCAATTTTGGTGAGCCTGTGCGAATTGTAGACTCAGTTTCCTGTTCTTAGTTGACAGAAGTGGAACCCGGTGTGGTCTACTGAGTGTATATTTTAAGAAAAGGTCCTAGAGAATAAAATGGTGGGGTTGCATATTTTTATGTCACACAAGATCTGCAATGCAGTTTTTCATATGCAAGTGTTTTGGAAAAAATACACTTTAATGCACAAAGGCACAATACTGTATAATACCCAATTCTTTGGTAAAGTATAAAAGATGATGATTTTGATGTTACACCAAGTAAATAGATATCAAACATGTTTTGCTATAAAATTGCATACGCTTGTGGAACGGCGCCAAACTTCAGTACCTCAAAATCTCCATAGGCGATGTTTTATTTTTTTTCTGATTAAAGATTTTTATTGAATATTTAAAAGTAAAACAAGAATATTCCAGTAACATATTGAAAATGTTGTCACAGAAATGCTTATAGGTCAGTGGTCATCAACCCTGTCCTCAAGGCCCACTAACAGGCTTGCAAGATAACTGAAATACATTACAGGTGATATACTGTAATTTGCTGCTTAGTGATTGCAGTATTCTAGTCTGCATCTCCCCAAGGTAATACATAAAACCTGGCCTGTTAGAGGGCCCTGAGGACAGGCTTGATGACCACTGGTATAGGCAATGTTTTAAAAGCCTTTACAGGTTGCCAGTTTATAGTTACATGGGAGGTCTGGTGATAGAATTATTGCTCTCACTCTGACGTTCACAGCGATACCTCACATTGTGGTGCAATTGGCATTTACATGCGCATGCAGGACTAACGAGTGCATTCTCATTTGCGTGTGTTCTTTTATTTCTTTTATTTGTATTTTTAAAAATGTTTACATTGTTTCTTTACTTGTTTTTAAACATTTCTTGTGATTGCAATAAGCACTGACAAGTTCTCTTTATTGAGACATCTGGAGTCTATTAGACCCCAGATATCTCCTCTGGCCTCCAACGCATTGGATCAAACCAAGATCAGTTTGATCCAATGCTTTTACCAGCCGGCAGGGCCGCCATCAGGAATTTTGGGGCCCCTTACACAGCTTCAGGCATGGGCCCCCTGGAGCAGAGAACCGGGGGGGGTGCTGCCGCATGAAATTGAGAAGCGGGGGGGGGGGGGAGGTGCTGCCGCGAATTGAGAAGCGGGGGGGGGCCCTTTACAAAAATAAGAAATAAAGAAAAATATATATAATAAAGGGGGGTAGCCATCCGGGGCCCTGGGGACCTCTGTGCCCTTTAATATAAAGAAAAAAAAATATATATATATATATATATATATTTTTTTTTTTAAAAAGGGTGGTTGCCAACTGTGGCCCCGGGGACGTTATTTTTTTTTTATAAAAGGAAATTACAAAAAAAAGGGGGCTTTCCATTCGGGACCTCTGGGCCCTTTAATAAAAAGAAACCTCTGGGCCCTTTAAAAAAAAAAGAAAGAAAGAAAAAAAAATATATATAAAAAATAAATAAACATTTATATATAAAAAAAAAGGGGTTGCCTTCCGGGGCCCTGGGGACCTCTGGGCCCTTTAATAAAAAAAAAATATATATAAAAAATATATAAACAAAAATAAAAAATACAATTATAAAAAAAGGGGGTTTGACACATGGGGCCCTGGGGACCTCTGAGCCCTTTAATAAAAATACATCTATATATTAAAAAAAAGAAATAAAATAATATAAAAAAGTAAAAAAAAATTATAAAAAAGGATAATATAAATATAAAAATAAAAGAAATAAAAAAAAATATAAAAATTATTATATATTTTTTTATAAAAAAAGGGGGGTTGTCATCTGGGGCCCTGGGGATCTCCAGGTCCCTGTGGACCTCCGGACCACTAAAAAAATAAAATAAAAAAAATTGGCCCTTTAAAAAAAAATTAAAGAAAAATATATTAAAAAAATATATTTTTTTATAAAAAAATATATTTAAAAAAAAAAAAAAAGAGGGGGTTGCCATCTGGGGCCCTGGTGGCCTACGGGCCCCTAGACCCCTAAAAAAAATGGCCCTTTAATAAAAAAATAAAATAAAAATATATTAAAAAATCTATATATTTTTTAATAGAAAATAAATAAAAAAAAGGGGGGTTGCCATCCGGTGCCCTGGGGGCCTCCGGGCCCCTGTGGACCTCCGGACCTCTAAAAAAATAAAAGAAAAAAATTGGCCCTTTAATAAAAAATAAAAGAAAAATATATTAAAAATATATATTTTTTTATAAAAAAATATATTTTTTTATAAAAAAAAATAAAGAAAAAAAAGGGCTTGCCATCTGGGGCCCTGGTGGCCTCCGGGCCCCTGGGGACCTCTAAAAAAATAAAAGAAAAAAAATTGGCCCTTTAATAAAAAAATAATAAAAAAATATATTTAAAAAAAAAAAAATTTTTATAAAAAAATATATTTTTTTATAAAAAAAAAAAAAAAAATTATAAAAAAAAGGGCTTGCCGTCTGGGGCCCTTGGTGGCCTCCGGGCCCCTGGGGATCTTCGGACCCCTAAAAAAAAAAAAAAAAAAAAATAATTTTTTTTTTTTTTTTTTTTTTTTTTAGGGTGGTTCCCATCCGGGCCCCTGGGGACCCCCGGGCCCCTTACAGGTGTAATGCCTGTACCCCCCTGATGGCGGCCCTGCCAGCCGGTAACTGATTCCGGCTTCTGACGTCACACAGGGAGAAGAAGGACATCTGTTCATCTCTCTGTGTCTCAGGAAGCAGATGCCAATGATCACTCAAAAGAACCCGGTAAAGGCAGCTAAGGCGGGGGCACACATACTTTCACCGCCTGTAAAAGTAATGCAGCAGCTCTTTAGCTACTCTGACAAGATGCAGAATAATGGCAGCGATCTGCGACTTATAGCGGGACTGCGATATTGCAGCGGAAAAATCGGACACCTGATACTTTATAAGGACCAGTGACACATACAGTGACCAGTGCTACAAAATATGGACTGTACTGTGCTTATAACAATAATACTAACTGTGGGGGGTGTGCTTTGACTGGGGAAATGTAAAGATCTGTAGTTTTTGGCAGAGTAGAGAGGGATTAGAACCCCTGTCAGGTTTTTGCTCCTGAGTGAGTGAGTGAAAAACTTGTATAGCGCGACACATGCAAACTGAATCGCCTCAGGGCGCTTGGTATTCATTTCTTACTATATTTTGCCTTCAAAATAGATATTTGTGTCTTCATCATGGGGATCCACCCTCTGAATTGTTTACTGTTATTGAAAGTGAAATCCCAATTTTTGGTTTTTCACCAGAACAGGAATCTTCCAATTGGCTACACTGGTTCTGCTGACCCTGGTGACACCAATGATTCCCTCATTATGGAGGGATTTCTTCTCGATTCCTGTTTTAGCTATGGGTTAAATGTGTTCCTAGGGGGCGATTGCTAACTGTGGGGGATGTGCTTAGATTGGGGAAATGTAAAGATCTGTGTTCCTGCCTAGCAGGAACACAAGATTAGCACATTATCCTCTCACAAAACAACGGTCTGCCTTGTTTACATAGGCAGACCGCCGTTCTGCCTTTCTCACAAATAACCAGCGGGTCCTAGCGGAAAATCGGGTTCACCGGACCTGCTGATTGGCACCGCAAACACGCGTTATGTGTTTTGCCGTGATTGGCAACATTTTTTTTTGCTAGGTGTGAATGAAGCCTTATTTCAAAATGCAACTGGAGGTTTTTTCAGAAAAACATATAAATAGGTCACATTTACCAGATAATGTTTTTATTTTTTTAGTCTTGACCACAGTGAATAAAGGACATTTCTGCAAAACCTCTCAACATTTCCTTTAAAGATAACCAGTCTTGTCTAGGAAGATTTCGGTAATACATTTGCTGATTAGCAGACTGCTTCATGGGAGTTCCAAGGCAGCGAGGAGGCCGCTCTATAACGGAGGTGGCGTCAGCAGCCCAACAATGGACTCTTCCATCTGTGAATTCTGATGTCATGAGACTGTGAGGATCATCACTCTTATAATACAAGTACTGCTGTACTGTGCATATTGGAAGAGAAAGTGGAAATAGCCTATTGTGAGAGGCAATGAGTTGCTAGGCAACTGACCGCGTACCACGCTGCACAGGGGAGAGACGTGGGATAGAATTACTTCTTGTTGACATCACAGAGGCGACTTTAGCCTTTAATATAAGAGGAGTTTAAGTGCTTGGCTATGCGGAAATTTCTCTACAGCATAACTCAGGCTGTTTTTTTTTTAATGATTTTATATCAGGATAAGTTTTTTTTCTCTGTAGTAAATCCCAAGCAGCTCCCCAAAATTACAATCTATTAAGTAGGACATTGCCCTTTTGTGAAGCAAAAATATAGTAAAAAAAAAAAATCAATATAGGATAGTGTGACCACATTTCCAAACAACCATTCAGGGACACCCTCCCTTCCCAAAAATCAGCTTGTGCTGTAACCAGAGCATTTTTTCTCAGAAAATAGGTGCAGGAACTCAACCACGACCCTGTTCAGATTTCACAAACAGTAGAAGGGTCTTAAAGGGGCATTAAATACCAGGATTGCATTACATACAGAGTGCAGAGTTCAGGGGGTTACACACAGAGTGCAGAGCTGTCACTTGTAAACACAGAAACCAGACTTCTGTGTTTACAAGTGATTGTGGTGAGCGGGCACCAAAGGGTCTGAGCCTGAGGTTCCCCCAAGTTCCCCCTGAAAAAAAGCCCTGGCTGTAACAAACTAACAAATCACAGCACAGTGATTGGACACAAGAGGTGGGATTTATGATTTCTCCAATCACAATCAGGGGGCGGGATTGTGCTCCTCCAGGCATTCCCGGCCAGGACAAGTACTGTCAGTTAGTAAAGTGGTGATGTGGCGGCCTTTTTTGGGGGCATCAGATTGGCCCGGAGGGTGGCTGTGTCAGTTTCATTCCGGGACACTGTATTGTCCTGGAATGAATGTGCCTGGGACAGACCTGCAAAATGCGGGACTGTCCCGGGCAATCCGGGACACGTGGTCACCCTAATATAGCATATACAGTTGCTACACAAGTCAAATTGTAATTTAATATTGTTATTAAAAAAAAACGTTTCTTTTAACTACTTGGCGCCCAGGGTACGTCATATGGCGTCCTGGGCTTTGTGGTGTTATATCTGAATGATGACTGCAGCTACAGGCATCATTCAGATATTGACGTTTTCAGCCGGCGATTCTCTTCACCATAAGAATGATCATAGCGGCTATTCCGCCGCTTGATCCTTCTTACGGGAGGCGAACTGGGACATCCCCCCCTCCCGTCGCCCTCCGCTTCGATCGGTGAGTCGGAGACAGGATCCGCTGGCCCTGGATTGTGATTATAGAGATTTCTGGCGGACCAGATGGTCGCCAGAGTCTCTATGGTCGTCGGACGCCGGGCGCGATGTTAGGACGTCACGCCCGACCTCTGCATTAAAAAAAACTGCGCTGATTCAGCTGTGAACTGGTGATCGTTTTTTTTATTTTAAGCTTCCCAGCCTAGTGGTGAGAAGTGGGGTTTTTTTTACCCCATATCTCGCTGTAAAGAGGTCCTGTAGTCTCATATTCCTTTTACAAGTGATGTTTACTCAAAACATGTAACCTGTAAAAAAAAGTTAAAGCGTCGCCTGATTTTTAAGTCCCGAAGTCTGGCGCGATTCCACGAGTGTGTGCAATTTTGAAGCGTGACATATTAGGTATCTATTTACTCTGCGTAACTTCATCTTTCACATTATACTAAAAAAATGGGCTAACTTTACTTTTTTTTAAAGCATGAAACTGTTTTTTTTTCCCCCAAAAAAACATTTGAAAAATTTCTGTGCAAATACCGTGCGAGATAACAAGTTGCAATGACAGTCATTGTATTCGCTAGGGTCTCTGCTAAAAAAACGTAAATGTAATTTACTAGTAAAAAAGTTTTTACGTGTAGGAGCGAAGTGTCAGAATTGTACTGGGCTTTAAGTGGTTAAACTGCACTGCTGTAATTATCTGTAAGATTTGATGCTATATGGCAGGGACGCCCACCTTTTGGTCGCAGGCCACAATGAATGGAGCGGGCGGATGACATATGCAGAGCGGACACGGACACAGCCTGCTCTCCTCTATGGGTCCTCCGATCCGATCCACCCAGAACAGACGGGGACGGATCCCTTTCTGTTTTTTTAAGTGGATCGGATTGGAGACACAAGTCCGTTTACATCTGCCGCTCTATAGAGGTGAATGGAGGGTTCGGACTGGGTCTGCCTGAAAAATGGACAGGCGGACCTGATTGGACTGATTGTGTGAAAGTGACCTAAGGGTGCTTTAACACTGATGCACTGCGGTTTACCTGCACCTCAGATTACCTCAATCTTCATTTATTTCTCAGGATTCCTGCAGGTATTGCTGGCTGCTGCTGTTCCCCAGACAGGTATGGCTGGTGGCTGCGGCTGGCTGTCCTCCAGGGCTGGTACTTCTGGCTGGTACTGCTGTATTGGTACCGCTGGTGGGTACTTTTGGTTGCTACTGCTGGCTGTTACTGCTAGTTGCTACTGCTGACTGATACTACTGGTTGGTACTGCTGGTGGGTACTGCTGGCTGGTACCTCTGGTGGGTACTTTTGGTTGCTACTGTTGGCTGGTATTGCTGGTTGCTAATGCTGGTTGGTACTGCTCGTGGTACTGCTAGTTGATACTGCTGGCGAGTACTTTGGTGAGTGAGTACTTTGGTTGCTACTGCTGGCTGGTACTGCTGGCTGGTACTGCTGGTTTGTACTGCTGGTGGGTACTGCTGGCCGGTTTCTGATCCACCATCCATAAGCATAAGTGTGACAAGAGCCAGCGCTAGAGGAAGCATGCGGCTGCAGTAGAGAGCAGAGCCAATGCTTCCTGTATTGCTCCCATCAAAGGCGGAGTACATTTAGTATCATTCCGCCTGTGACAGAAGCAGGCGATATACAGGAAGCATCGGCTCTACTTCCTCTAGTGCCGGCTCCATTCTTCACACTGATGCTCAGGGTTGGCATGTTGGGAACCTGCGTTCTTAGCTTGCCGACCCACCATCCCAGAGCATAAGGTGGCAGGCCACATCAGAGGGCACCATGGGTCAGCTATATGGCAACACAAGTCCTTCTGTTCACCACTAATATACAGAATACCATCAGAACGGTAATGTCCTGCTTGAGTGAAGAACTTTACACTAGGATACAAATGAAGGTCCTAGGCTTCCTTTGCAACACATGGGAGAGGATTCCAGTGGCAACTTGTGAAGCTCTGGTGAACTCCGTGCCCAAGGGGGCTAAGGCAGTCCTGGAAAATATTGGTGGCCACACAAAATATTGACACTTTGAGGCCAATTTGGACATTTTGACTTAGGGGTGTACTCACTTTTGTTGCCAGCGGTCTAGACATTAATGGCTGTGTGTTGAGTTCTTTTGAGGGGACAGCAAATTTACACTGTTAGGCTGCATTCACATCTAGGCGACAAAATGCCTGTCGCCCGACGCTCGTGGCGCTGGAGGGGAAAATTCCCATTGATGTCTATAGAGATGGTTCACATCTCTGAAACGCCGAACGCCTGTCGCCTGAAAAAAAGTCCCGGACCCTTTTTTTCAGGCGACATTGGCGTTCGGCCATAGACATCAATGGAGATAATTTGTAAAAAAAAAAAAAAAAATGTGAGGGGTGTACTCCCTTTGGTGAAATACTGTAGATGTGATGCAATCTGTGGCTAGCATTAACACAAAAGTATTTTTTCTTTTTCTGAATTTTGTATTTACCCATTGATCCTGTTGTTATTTTTATGATATATTGTTACAGTATATACTTACAATGGTCAGCTTTCTTTTTATAGTTAAACCTTTATCCCAAAAGAAAAAATGTTTCTGTAACAGTCTATAAAGTGTTATCTGAAGTTTAGCTTTAATTGTTAGTCAAGTCCATTTAAATCTGCTCCTCGGGGGCGTGTCAAAGATGGCGCTGGGAGCGGACGTCTAATTGCCGAGCTTCCGCTCTGAAATCCTTTTCTGCCTCGATCCTGTTGTGGAACTAACGCTGTTTCCTTCCCCTTTATCGTCCTGTGCCCTGGGGAATGCAACGGGGCAAGAACGGGAACCAGAGACGCCCAGGCCTTCTACTCCTGTCTCAGCCTGCCACATGGCATGTTGGCGTCCATTTAAATTTTTTGTTATATGTTATATGACAGTAATACTTTTGACCCTATTGATTGCACTGTTGGGGGGTCGCGGCTCTTCCCTCGGCCATGAGTCTGCTGTGGGGAACAGACTGCATCTCTGGCCTTCTGATGTTCCTTCTGGTATCTAATTCACAGGTTTATATGGCTGTTCTTGATGTCTTCTCCTGGAACACACGGGGCTTGAATTCCTCCATTAAGAGATCCTTAGTGTTTTAATTTATCAAGAAGTACAGCCCCCATGTGTGTGTGTTGGAGGAGACACATTTGGTAGGTAGCGAGACCTTTAGCATCGAGAAGCTGTGGGTGGCTTATCACTACCACTCCACGTATTCTAACTATGCCAGGGGTGTTAGTGTCCTTGTACTCAAAACGCTCCCTTTCAAGCTTCTTGATTTAGTTTTGGATCCTGATGGTAGGTTTGTGCTGGTGCATGCTTTGATTTATAATTTGCCATGGGTTCCGGTGGGCCTGTATCTGCTGCCTCCTGCTTCCCTGAAGGTATCCCCTGTGACAATGTGGTTCTGATGGGTGATTTTAACCTGGTCCCGGACACTGGTATAGACAGGTGTGCCTCGACAGGCACTACTCGCCACAGCCTGGTGGAGACACCTATGGCCTTACGGATGTGTGGCGGTGGAGACACCCGACATCCCAGGCCTTCACCTGACACTCGGCCACCCACAAGTCCTTCTCTCGCATTGACTTAGCCCACGTGGGGGTGCCTGTCCTGCCCAGGATCCGAGATATTGCCATTCTACCCTGGGGGATATCGGACCATGCCCCTTTGCTCTTATCCCTGACCCTGACACTGAGCTTTTGTTTTCTGGAGAGCATGGTAAGTAGACACCAGGTATGCCTCTCTACTGCCTCCAGTGGCAGAAACCAGGTAAGACATGCCGCTACGCATAAGAGAAAGTCCTTAACCCCCTCAATACCGGGCCATAGGGGATTTACGTCTTGAACAACCCCTCGCCGATGAGACTGGACGTCACAGAACGTCCTGTCTTCACGGCGTTCTAGGGCGCGCGCACCCGCGGCACCACTCACGATCCCGTGCGCGTGCCCGACGGCAGCAATTGCCGTCGGGCACCTGCGATTACCGCTGATCACGGCAGGAGTGTGGATCTGTGTGTGTAAACACAGATCCACCTCCTGTCAGCGGTGAGGAGACTGATGTGTGTTCCCAGTACAGAGGAACACACACCGGTCTCCTTCCCCTGCGAGTCCCCCTCCCCCTACAGTTAGAACATAGTTTAGGAAACATTTTAACCCCTTCAGCGCCCCCTAGTGTTAACCCCTTCCCTGCCAGTCACATTTACACAGTAATCAGTGCAGTTTTATAGCACTAATCGCTGTGTAAATGTGAATGGTCCCAAAAACGTGTCAAAAGTGTCCGATATGTCCGCCGCAATGTCACGGTCACAAAAAAAAACACAGATCGCCGCCATTACTAGTAAAAAAAAAAAAATGCCATAAATCTATCACCTATTTTGTAGACGCTATAACTTTTGCGCAAACCAATCTATATACGATTATTGTGTTTTTTTTAACCAAAAATATGTACAAGAATACGTATCGGTCTAAACTGAGGAAAAAAAAGGAAAAAAAAAATTGTGATATGTATTAAATAAAAAAGTAAAAAATATTGTGTTTTTTTTAAATTGTCGCTCTTCTTTTGTTTATAGCGCAAAAAATAAAAACCGCAGAGATGATCAAATATCACTAAAATAAAGCTCTATTTGTGTGGGGAAAAAAACATAACGATTTGATTTGGGTACAGTGTTGCATGACCGCGCAATTGTCATTCAAAGTGCAACAGCGCTGAAAACTAAAAATTGGTCTGGGCAGGAAGGGGGTGAAAATGCCCTGTATGGAAGGGGTTAAGAAAAAAAATGTCTTCTTTTTCTCAGGGTCTTTCGCACTTAATTTATCCCTGTCACAGGAACTGCTGAAGACCAGACAGATCAAATCTTCACCCATCACAGTGGGTAGGGTTGTGCCAACCTTCAGGGTTCTGGGTTCCTATTTAAAGGAGGCCTCTTCCCTGGACCTGTAGAAGACTCTGCTAGAGTATCTTTGCGCATTTTTTAATACATGCCCAAAGTACTGGATTGTAATGATTTTAAGGCTCCGACTTGTCATGCGACTTTGGACACATAAAGTTGCATGACAAGTCACCCCCCATTGATTTCAATAGCAAACGTTCCTATCTATGCGACTTTGAAAATGTGCTTGCACTGCTTTGATGCGACTTTGATCCAGAGTGTAAAGTTGGATCAAAGCTGCACGCAAAGTCGCACTCTAAATTGCACAGCTTTGAAGTCGTACTAGTGGAAACATAGTCTAAGGCTAGAGTGCAACTTTGGAGTGTGACTTTGATGCAACTTTACACTCTCTGCATAAAAGTCACATAAAAGCATTGCAGGTACTTTTTCAAAGTCACTGCTTTTCAAAGTCACATAGACTTTAAAATCAATGGGCTGTGACTTGTCATGTGACTTTGTACACATAGTCACATGACAAGTCACATTTCCACTACCGTTCCACTATGACAATTCACACTAGCGGAAATGGAGCCATACTATGATCATTGTAGACTGTGAGCTGAGACCCCAGAGCACTTCCTGCTACACTGACAGTCCCCCCCTGTGTCCAGCTCCCTTCTCCTGTATGTGCCCTGAACCTCCCTTTCCCCCCTCCCCCCCTCCTGTAAGGATGGGGCTTTTTATTTCTATGTTTGTATGTATTAGGATGTACAATGAGAGAACACTGGGCAGGAACCCATGATCAGTTCCTCCCATCCTCTATACGCCCACTGGCTAACAAGGGAACAGTGTCTCTCCCAGGAAGTGATGTCACTAGCTTTCAGGAATCAGCGCAACTTGTACTATCAATTTCTAAAGAATAGTACATCCAGCTGGACCAGATATTGTGACATTTTTCATGTCCATTTTTAACAGTATAAACCCAGCGATCTACCTCAATTACTCTAATTCCCGCTCCCAATCTTAGTAGGGAAATGGGTTTGTTTCAAGAATGTGGGTGTCAGGCTCTTAGAACATGGGTCCCAAACCGCTGGCCCGCGGGCCACATGTGGCCCATGGCGCCCTCCCAAGTGGCCCGCCATGTCTTGCTCTGGAGTCAGCAAGCCCAGATTGTGAACTGCCGACCCGCCATCTGCGAGCATTAGTAAATGGGGTCATTTGCGGCGGGGCTGACCTATCCGTGATCACGGCGGGGCTGGCCTATCAGTGATCGCAGTGGTGCTGGCCTATCCGTGATCACGGCCTGGCTGGCCTATCCGCGATCTTGCTTGCTCCTGGAGTCCCGCCTTCATCTTTGTGAACACCGCTGCTTTCACCTCCTCCAGGTTCCCCCTCACCTCCGGACTGATAGAAGATACAAGTTTCAGGTGAGGGGGTGGATACGGTCTGGGGAGAGAGGGAGCAGCCAAAGTTAAATAAATAAAATAAAAAACGTCTGGTGTCAGTATAGTGTAAAAGTCAGTGCAGTGAGGTGGACAGTGCAGTGAGGTGCCAGTGTAGTGTGCAGTGCAGTGCAGTGTGCAGTGCAGTGTAGTGAACAGTGCAGTGTAGTGGACAGTGCAATTGTCAGTGCAGTGAAGTGGGCAGAGTAGTGTAGTTGTCAGTGCAGTAAAGTGGGCAGTGTAGTGGTCAGTGCAATTGTCAGTGCAGTGTAGTGGACAGTGCAGTGTAGTGGATAGTGCAGTGAAGTGGGCAGTGCAGTGTAGTGGTCAGTGCAATTGTTAGTGCAGTGGACAGTGTAGTGTAGTGTAGTGGTCAGTGCAATTGTCAGTGCAGTGTAATGTAGTGCTCAGTGCAATTGTCAGTGCAGTGATATGGGCAGTGTAGTGGTCAGTGCAATTGTCAGTGCAGTGAAGTGGGCAGTGTAGTGTAGTGTAGTGGTCCTTGCAATAGTCAGTGTAGTGTAGGGGACAGTGCAGTGAACAGTGCAGTGTAGGTGACAGTGTAGTGGTCATTGTAGTGTAGTGGACAGTGTAGGTATCAGGTAGTGTAGTGGACAGATCAGTGTAGTGGTGGCAAGTATAGGAAGCAGGTAGGTTAGTGTAGTGTTCAGTGTAGGTATCAGGTAGGTCAGAGTAGAAATCGGGTAGGTAGGTTAGTGTAGTGGTCAGTGTGGGAATCAGGCTGTATTCACTATAGTAGGAAGTGAAGAGACTCGGGGAGTGCAAAAAGTCCACAGGTTAGGGGGGCGCAAATTACTTGCCTTCCCCCGGGTACTGACAAACCATACGCCATTGATGCTCATTGTGGCCCGCGACCGGTTACCAAGTCGATAGAGTGGCCCTCGCTCCTCAAAAGGTTGGGCACCCCTGTCTTAGAAGCATTCAAAAGGTGTGTGGTGAAGCTATGTTTGTAGGACTTAAAAGGGGAAAGGGTGGCATAAAGCAGGTAATGAAGGGGAGTACGTTGTATTGAATTAAAGTGGTTGTAAACCCAAAAAAATAAAAAATTTATTTTAATGTCACAATGTAGAGTATAAGATTTCCTATCATCTGTGCCCAGTCTTGCCACAGTTAATCCAGCGCTGAGTAATCCTCTTTTAAAGTTTTCAGTGCAAATTAACAGAATTTCAGATAAAAACTTGCCAAATTAGGTTAAGTCCGTTTCTCTGTTATTGCTTTCAGTAACAGATTATTTACAAATCTAGCTTGGACATGTTTATTATAACAAGAGGTGATCCAAAGTTCATTGTATATTACTAGGATGTGTTATGATGTTATATCACCTAAACAAAACATAACATATGATAAACATGTCCTAGCTAGATATGTAAATAACCTCTCACTCAAAGCAAAAAGAGAAAAAACTGACTTTTGATTTAGGCAGGGTTTTATCTGGAAGGGTGTTCATTTTCACTGAACATTAAAAGAGGATTACTCAGCACTGGATTAACTCTGTGTGGCAAGACTGGGCACAGATGATAGGAAATCTTATACTCTACATTGTGACATAAAAAAATATATATATTTTTTTTGGGGGTTTACAACCACTTTAAGCTTAGTTTTTTGGACCCAGGGTGAAATGTCCGACCAAAATGTTTTAATTTTGGTGTAATGCCACCATAAGTGCATAAAGATGCCTTTCTGGATGCAACCCCTTTCAACAGTCACGGTCTGCGCCTGGAAAGATCCAAGCCAGTCGTGAAGACGTTTTGTGGATTTGTATTTTTACATAAGTTACCGTGTGTTGCATTAGGCTAGCTCATGTATTTTCTTTTCCAGAACGCAGCACACAGACATTGTGGCAGGCTGCAACACATGTGCATTGGGGTGCTATCAAGAATGAATGGCACTGCAGCACCCCTACAATAAAAAACACAGTGCACAAATATAAACAAAGCTGTATTCTTGGTGTATTTCCGAATACTGATATAATGGTATACTAATATTTGCCAGGTTTTATAGAACTTGAAGAGGATAGCCCCCCGCCACATATTATGTATAAGTGGTCTGTGAAGTGACAATGTCAGACAATGTCGGAGATGCAGAGTTACTATGAGGTCATTGTCCAGGTCACCAGGAGCCCAAAGTGTGTTTTTGGATCTCTCTGAACTTAGTCAGATGTTCTATTATGTGTCTGACGTAAAGACATTTCCAGCAAGCGTTCTGCTGCCCAGAGATATGAAAACATGCCACAGAAGTATGTAGTGATGGAATCTCCTGAGCTTGGTCATTAATAAAAGACAGGAGTCTTTGTGTTGTGTTACAGTCAGGGCAGCCCTCAGTATGTATACACATGCCAGTGTTTTGCATTTATAATTTTTTTTAAATTACGTGCTTCCGACAGGCTGTAAGGAATGTTTGACATTTGCTGAAGCTGTAATGTGTTTGCAATAAAAAAGTGTATAGAAATACCTGAGGACGGAACAGGAAGCACATTTCATGTCTCCGATCAACAATGGATCATGGCCTTCTGAGACCGACAATAACAACTGCGTCTACAGGGAAAAATTCCCTTTCAAGGTAAATAAAGTAAGTAGGTCAGGAGGAAGATGGGTTATGAATGAAATTATGAAATTCCTAGTGCCCATATTCCTAGGCACAACAAAATCCCAGTCACCTCATAGTAGACATAGTAAATAAATATAAAAATACTTAATTTACAAAGCACATGCTTTCAGCCATTTACAGAAACCTGCACCACTCAGCATCAGCAAACCTAGATGCTACAAAATGCACAAATCAATAGACTTGTGCATTTGTTTTCATCAGAAAGCATTTTCGTCCAAATTTCATGTATTTTCGTTATTGTTTTAACAAACGATAACGAAAGCACAGAAAACTGAAAGATCCAACATAAACAAATGCTTTATTTTCATTTTAAGATTCGACATTATAGAGACATGAAGAAGAGTCAACATAGAGAGAAAAGATTCGACATAGAGAGACATGAAGAGTCAAATGTTTTTTTTTCTTAGAACATTCGACAGACACCATAAGCCTTCAATGATAGATTCGACGTAGAGACATAAAGAGTCAATTTTTTTTTTTCTTAGAACATTCGACAGACACCATAAGCCTTCAATGACAGATTCGACGTAGAGAGACATGAAGATTCGACATAGAGAGACATGAAGATTTGACATAGAGAGACATGAAGAGTCAAAAAAAAATTGACTGTCGAATCTCCTTTTTTATTTTATTTTTTTACTTAGAACATTCGACAGAGACCATAAGCCTTCAATAACAGATTCAACCTTAATTTTGATTTTCAGACGAATGCATTTTTTTAACGAAAAACAAAATAAATAAAAACAAATTTCGGGAGTAACTAAATACATTTATTTTTCGGACGAAAACGAAATTACAAAACAAAATATTTTAGTGTGCACATGTCTATAAATCAATTAAGAGTCGGTTCACACTCCAGCGGCACGACTCCGGGGGCAACTCTGCAAGGCGTCCTGAGGACGACTTCAGAGGCGACCTGCAAAACGACTTCTGTATAGAAGTCAATGCCGGTCGCCCCGAGCCGCCCACAAAGTCTTGCGTCGCTCCTATTAGAATGATTCCATTGCCTTCAATGGGATGCGACTCGTCAGGCGGCTCAGCCGCCCGACGAGTCGCCCCAGTGTGAACCGACTCTAAAGCTCACTCAACGTCTCACAATTATATATCTTTGTATAGTTCTGTACACCTGCAAGTTACTTGGAAATACCTTAAAAGAGAAGTCCAACAGGCATTGTTGGGATGTCCAGTGGAGAGGATTTCAAAACCACTGAAGAGACTTATAGCCTTTATATTTGTTAGAATATATATAGCCAAATCCTGGAGGTCCCCAACAATCCCTTTTCACCTACTGAAAGCGAAACTATAATGGATAATGGTGAATGAATGCCTCTCGGCAATTTTACATGATAACGTTGCTTGGTTCAACAAAATATGGGACCCCCGGATCACGTATCTTACAACTACATAACGAGATGAGAATGGCTCGGGAGTGTCTTTCTCTGGGGCGGGAGTGCACCCCCCCCTCCCCTACCCTCTATTCTTCTTTCTGATATCTCTGTTTCTCCATGTTTTCACTTTCTATTTAAATTTGCACTTTCATGGATATTTGAACCATTTAGTTGGTGGGTCGCCAGTTTGGTTTGGACTGGACCCTAGTAGGTGAATGATGCTATATTAAGACTGAAGTGCATATGGGTTTAACAGTCATGTACCTGAACTTTCAACGACTTGTTAATGTACAACTAATTTTCATTGCAATGGCAAATGCTGATTTTGTATTTGTAAAATTGTGAATAAAAACATTGAAAAAAAAAAGAAGAGAAGTCCAGCCTGAGCTTTTTAGGCTGGGCTTCTCTTATGGGTAATTTTTGTAATTTGTAATTTTTTTTGCACTCCTGTGACCCATTTTCCGCAGAGAGCAGTCTGAAGTCCGCTTTCCGCTGACATCACTGCCATCAGTCGGGGCAACGCGCCATCCCAACTTCCAAGTCTGGCTCCGCCAGATGACTTGATTGATGGCAGTCTCAGCGAGCCACTGAGATGCGGAGATGGCCGCTCCCCGCCCCTCCACTGCTCAGCGCTCCAATGGGTGCTGAGACGTAGAGCAGAAGCGATGATGACTGACATTCAGCATCACTCTGCACGGGGAGGAGTGAGAACTGAGCCATCGGCGGTGTTCGGTGGCTCGAGTTCTAAGTGCATAGAAGTCTGGGGACAGATGCAGCATCAGTCTGATGCTCCATCCACCGAGCTAAGTATGAATAGAAGAAAAAACAGACTTTTCTTTTAAAATATTATCTTCTCTAGGTAAAAATGTGGCTTCCTGTCCTTATACTCCAGTGCTCTGTTTTGGCAGATCTGAGTAACAACTGCACCCCTCAGCAGACTTGAATTACAAAGCAAGTTAGGGTGTGTATAACCAGGTTTGTTAGTTCACTAAAAGTACTGGGTCACACTCTGACTGGCCAATTTTTTTTTTAACTCTTCGTTTAGATTTTAAACTATACATAGAAAATGTACAATGGGGGAGGGAGAGAGGAGAAAACATACAATAAAGGTATAGGAGACATAGGGATGGTATCATGTAATGCTGTTTGACATAAAAACATAGCACAATATACACTGAGAGTCGGTTCACACTGGGGCGACTTGGGATCCGACTTGAAGTCGTCTCAAGTCGTCCCAAGTCGCGCTGTCCAGAAAAGCAATGTAAGTGAATGGGAGCGGTGTTAATACACACTACTCATGTCGCTCCGACTTCAGAAGAGGTTCCTGTACTACTTCAATCAGACTTCTAGGCGATTTGTACCCATTGATTTCAATGGAAGTCGCTTCCAAGTCTGATCACTGTTTTAATTGAAGCTACTTTCCAGCAAGATAACATACATTTCTCAGGCAAACCCCTCCCTCCCCTTCCCTCTCCCAGAGCTGATTGTTGTTTTATTGGCCACTGGAATGTCTCCTGACCTGAAAAGGACTTCAAGTCGTGTTGTAAATCTCCCCAGATCGCCCTGTGGTTCATGCTCTAGTCGTGTTGAAGTTGCTTCTGAAAGTCGTGCTGGAAGTTGTGTCGCCCCAGTGTGAACCGACTCTTAGTTTCAAAACATCAGAGTTTAATACAATATGTAATTAAAAGTAAGAGAGGTTTATGGGTGGTTCCACGCAAATGGCTAGATGTGGTGAGAACTGCTGCCCCTACAAATACAGCCACCTGGGTGGAGTATAAGATGAAGGTTTAAAAAGAAGTAGGTGTGGCGCTGTTCTTAAATTTCTGGGGTGTGAGTGCTCCAAGCTCACTGTCTAACCAGTACTTTATATCAGGGGTCTCCAAACTGCGGCCCCAGGGCCAGATGTAGTTCTTTTGCTAGCCTTTATCCAGCCTTTGGAGCACAATTCCTCTGACTGATATGAGGCACTATTCCTCCTACTGACACCAACAAATGGGGCACTATTTTTTCCACCGATACAATGATGGGATACTATTTCTCCTACTAATAGGGGCACTACTCCTCCTTCTTTTGACCACTAATCCTGAGGCCATATTTATTGTCACTGATGTCTGGCCTGGGACATTTTCTGCCCACTGCTGGCCACAATCTGGCCCTCCTAAAGTCTAAAGGACAATACACTGGCCCTTTGTTTGAAAAGTTTGGAGACCCCTGCTTTATATATTTAAACAAACTTGAACGTGTTAATTGTAAAGTGACTGGTGCCAGACATAACTCATATATATAATGTGCAAAAAGTGCAATCATAAAAAAGTGACTAGAGAATCAGTTGATATACACAATCATTATGTAAAAATCTAAAGTGACAGGTGCTCTTCAATCATAAATCCTTTGTGCTGGTGCTCCTTACAGTGCCCCTAGAGGTAATGCACTCACCATAAATATTCACCCCTCAAAGGGGTATTGTGCGTTCACAGTATTTGCTACTGTGCAGCAGTATCCAGATCCACAGCTTAGTTTGCTCTTAATACGTTTTCATCCGTGCCTCCTTTTGTTATTCTGATTTCTTGAGATTAATGGCATAGCTATTGGACCCTCCACACAAGCCAGGGTGCTGGATGTAATCCTAGACTCTGATGTCTCCTATAGCCCCACATCCAATCACTGTCTAAATCTTGCCTCCTTAACCTCCGCAACATTTCTAGAATTCACATTTCAACATTTTCACTCCTTGGTTATTTCACGACATGACTACTGCAATTCTCTCCTTACTGTACTACCTTCACACAGGCTATCCCCCTTCAGTCTATTATGTATGCTGCTGCCAGGCTAATACATGGTATTAACTGATCTGTAACTGCTGCTCCTCTCTGCCAATCTTCACAGGCTTCCCCTACTCACCGTATAAAATTCAAAATGCTTACCACAACATACAAGGCCATCCACAACATTGCCCCCAGCTACATCACCCAAGGAAGGCAGAATAAGGCAAATGGGAACAGCTGGAGAGGGGTAGAAAGGGGGTAAGGGTTGAGTTTGCACCCCTAAGGGACATCAAGGAGAGAGCTTGGCTATAATCAGGTGAAGATAGTCAATCCAATAGAACCAGATCTTGCAAATGCTTTTTTCTCTATGGTATATGGAAACCATAAGACCTTCCATGGTTTTGATTTCACGGACCTTGGAATATCATATACCCTTAGATGGAGTAGTTGGTTTGACAGACCCAGGACCAAGGCTTTTGGAGGGGACTGCAGGCTAGCCTCTTGCCTACTGACTATGGGCCCTAGCTTTAAAGGGAACACTACTCTTTGTGAAGTGTACGCCTAGGGAACCCTTGGAGAAATGTTACTTTGGATTCACGTCCATGTCTCCCAAAAACACACAGACTGGAAAGCTAGGATCCATGTTAAGGGCCTAGATCACAGGTGTCAAACACAAGACCCGCGGGCTGAATCCGGCCCTCCAGGCCATTTCATGTGGCCCTCACACCTCTCCTGCAGCTGTATGAGAGCTTCAGCCCTCCTCTGGTCCTACTCCTGACCCTTACTTTCTGCTTTCAAGCAATGCATCCAGCTTCTTCCCAGCAGCAGCATAAGGAAAGGGGGTGCACTGTGATGTAAGGGAGAGTGGGGGACTCAACGTCTGATGGTGGGGTGGCTCTTGACATCTAATGTAAAAGGGGAGGGGATGTGCTGGATATCTAATCTTACAGATACAATCGGCCCTTTTGAGGGCAATCGTAATACTGATGTGGCCCACAATGAAACTTAGTTTGACACCCCTGCCTAGATGCCTCATTACCAATAGTGACTGCTTTACACTGAGAGATGGAAAGCAGATGATGATGTCATCAACTGAAGGCACCTGTCTGGGGTTGTGTGCTATAATGTTTTTATTGTAAGTGAGTCTAGTGTGCCTCTTAAGGTTCTTTCACCCATTGTTTATTGTGCTAATTAACACACCTATTGTCCGCTAGCAAACTACTGTGGGGAAATTTAACGTATGATAATGTGGAGTGTACTGTGAGCTTGAGCCAACAAGTCTGACCTGAAGTGGAAAGATCTGATTAATCACAATATGTTTCCAGTTACAGTTTGTATTGTTAGGGTAAAATGATTAGGAGGGGACTGTCCTCCTGTGGGGGTATATATTCTGTGTGATTCTCAAATAAACATTCCAGTTTCATACAAGCTATTTGTCGGCTAGTCTTGTATACTATGCGGTTCTAATATCTGATATCTATGTTCAGACTGGAGGAAGTGGCATACTGACAATAGCACTCAAGCAGAGTGTGGGACGGTTCTGTCACAGTTGGCAACTTCAACATTATAGGTCTGTAGACTCTTATAGCATGTATCAAATGTATAAGAAGGAAGCATTTCTATCTTGTATATGGGATCAGGGTCAAACAGAGGAGAAAGATCAATATTGGTTGGTGTAATAGAAATTACTTCCTTCTGACTTCATCTTTTTTTGTATTTTAATTGGGCCTTTATAGTAAAGCCCTGTACACACGATCGGTCCATCCGATAAGAACAGTCTGATGGATTTTTCCATCGGTTAACCGATGAAGTGGTCTGATGGTCGGATGTGCCTACACACGATCGGTTAAAAAAACTATTGTGTCAGAACACGGTGACGTAACACAACAACGTGCTGAAAGAATTAAGTTTAATGCTTCCAAGCATGCGTCAACTTGATTCTAAGCATGCGTGGTTTTCGTCCTTCCATTTGCTATCATTAGCATTGCCAGCACCTTGGTGGTTCAACAACCCTTGATTGCACACGGGGCTCACCTGGAGCGGTGAGAAATCTGCACATTTTTATATTATATGTTATAAAAAAGTGAATGCTATGAACAACATCACTACTTTCTTTTTACACTTGTATTTACCTAATTGCCGTCCAGGCGCCATAATTGTACTGCTGCAGGTCAGCTCGTTCCTGTGAATCACCGTCATTGTACACCAGCTCGGAAACTCTAGATTGTGGGCACACGCAGGGGCCCACTGGCCAGCGCAGGAGCCAATCAGCGGGTGGGGCTGACTCGATGTCCGCCGGCCACCCACGATCATTCCCCACAGTGACAGAACAGGGATTTTGCCTGTGTAAACAAGGCAAATCTCTGTTCTGACAGGGGAGATCACACAGATCCTTGTCTTTCTGCTATGCAGGACTACAGATCTGTGTGTTTCCCAAGGCAGCCCATCCCCCACACAGTTAGAATACACCTGCAGGCAACACATTTAACCCCTTGATCGCCCCTGATGTTAACCTCTTCCCCGCCAGTGTCATTAGTACAATAAAAGTGCATATTTTTAGCACTGATTACTGTAATAATGTCACTGGATCCCAAAAAAAGTGTAAAAAAAAATCAGTTAGGTGTCTAATCTGTCCGCCGCAATGTTGCAGTCCTGCTAAAAATCGCAGCTCACCACCATTACTAGTAAAAGCAAAAATCTATTCCCTATTTTGTAGACGCTATGACCTTTGTGCAAACCAATTAATATACAATTTTTTTTTAACAAACATATGTAGAGGAATATATATCGGCCTAAACTGAGGAAGAAATTAGTTTTTTTAATATTTTTTGGGGGATATTTATTAAAAATATTTAGTAAAAAATATTGCTTTATTTTTTCAAAGTTGTCGCTCTATTTTTGTTCATAGCACAAAAAATAAAAACCGCAGAGGTGATCAAATACCACCCAAAAGAAATCTCTATTTGTGGGGAAAAAAGGAGGTCAATATTGTGTGGGTACGTCCGCGCAATTGTCAGTTAAAGCGACACACAGTGCCATATCGCAAAAAATGGCCTTGTCATTAAGGGGGAAAATCTTCTGGTCCTTATAGAATAGGGCATCCTCTCACCTTCTACCTTCCACCACTGAATATTCGGAGGCTATTTGTGGCTTGACTGAGGTTGCACCCTTTCTACAGTGAGAGCTCACAACTGCACCACAGGGACTAGTAAGAGCGCTCACTGCCCATTGTTCACACAACTGAGTTACTGGAGGCAGGACATTAAATATACAGCACCTTTACTACATCTTCATCACACCTATACTGAACCTGTACTATACCTATACAGCACTCTTACTGCATCTTTAGTGCATCTATACTTCATCCTGGTTTAGAGCATCAACGCTTCTTAACCACATAAGACCTGGACCTTTAGGCAGGTAAAGGACCTGGCCAATTTTGGCGATTCGGCACTGCGTCGCTTTAACTGACAATTGCGCGGTCGGGCGATGTGGCTCCCAAACAAAATTGGCATTCTTTTTTCCCCACAAATAGAGCTTTCTTTTGGTGGTATTTGATCACCTCAGCGTTTTTTATTTTTTTCGCTATAAACAAAAATAGAGCGACAATTTAATTTTTTAATTTTTTTTTTTTTTACTTTTTGCTATAATAAATATCCCCCAAAAACATATAAAAAAAATTTTTTTCCTCAGTTTAGGCCGATACGTATTCTTCTACCTATTTTTGGTAAAAAAAACGCAATAAGCGTTTATTGGTTGGTTTGCGCAAAATTTATAGCGTTTACAAAATAGGAGATAGTTTTATGACATTTTTATTAATATTTTTTTTTTACTACTAAATCAGCGGCGATCAGCGTTTTTTTTTGTGACTGCGACATTATGGCGAACACATCGGACAACTTTGACACATTTTTGGGATCATTGTCATTTTCACAGCGAAAAGTGCTATAAAAATGCACTGGTTACTGTAAAAATTACATTTGCAGTTTAGGAGTTAACCACTAGGGGGCGCTGTAGAGGTTAAGTGTGACCTCATATGTGTTTCTAACTGTAGGGGGCAGGGCTGGACATGCGACATCAGTGATTGTCTTTCCCTATATCAGGAAACAGACAATCACTGACATTGCCACAATGAAGAATGAAGAACACACACCCAGAATGAAGAACACACACCCAGGGCCGCTGATAGGCCAGTACAACTGGATCAGGGGGGCCCGGCAACCTGAACAAAATACAAAAAAAAAAGGGGGAAAAAAAAACTACCGATCAGGGTCCCTTAACATCGTCCAGCACCAAACAGCCATTTAATGCCCCCCCCCCCCCCTGTCCATTTTAAGTTTTTTATTTCTTTTTATTTCCTATGTTCATTCTTATATAGCGGCCGCTGCAGGGGAGGGACTATTTCTCATATTTTGGGCGCGAAAGAATACCTATTCCGTGCCCGCTCCTCATGCCATGCTGATGCTGGCTCAAGTTCCGGCCAGCGCGTCCTCTGTAGCCGTCACCTCCTGGCTCCTGGCGTGGCAGAGTGATTCTGATTCCTCTCGCTACACGTGAAGAAATAGCAGTGAGGCTACTCAAGAGGAGCAGTGGCGGCAGAGGATGTCGGCAGAGGCAGAGCAGAGGCATCCCATGATGATCATCTGACTGGAATAGTTTGTGGGAGACCTCAAGTCCAGGCAGCAGCAGGATCACCAGGAATAAGTGACTCAGCCCAGCCAACAACTACACAGGTCAGGTGTGTGCTTGCTTGGGGGGGGGGGTGTTTAAAGATCTACAACCACTGTTTTATTTGTAGCATGGCACCTTTAGTAACACTGCGTTACTCTATTTGCATTGTTTCTGGTAATGGCACCTATACATTGTGGCATAGGTGGCTTTGCACGTACTACCTGCAGAGACAGTGCCACCCATGCCGCCAAAGCGCCTATGCCGTAATGTGCTGCAGACAGTGCCACCCATAACGCTAATGCCATAATGCATGTGCTGCCTGCAGAGACGGTGCCACCCATGCCGCACAATATGGCATTGGTGGCATGGGTGGCACTGTCAGCAGGTATCACATGAGTTATGGCATTGGCATCATGGGTGGCACTTTCTGTAGCACATTGCTGCATAGGAGCGGTGCTACCCATGCCGCCAATGCAGTAATGTGCTGCAGACAGTGCCACCCATGCCGCTAATGTCATAATGCATGTGCTGCCAGCAGAGACAGTGCCACCCATGCTGCCAGTAGAATTATGCCATTGGCGGCATGGGTGGCAGTGTGCAGCACAATATGGCATGGGTGGCACTGTCAGCAGGTAGCACATACGTTATGCTATTAGCGTCATGGGTGGCCTTGTCTGCAGCACATTGCGGCATGGGAGACAGTGACACCCATGCCGCTAATGCTGTAATGTGCTGCAGACAATGCCACCCATGCCGCAAATGTCATAACGCATGTGCTTTCTGCAGAGACAGTGCCACCCATGCTGCCAGTAGAATTATGCCATTGGCGGTATGGGTGGCAGTGTGCAGCACAAAATGGCATTGGTTGCATGGGTGGCACTGTCAGCAGGTAGCACATACGTTATGGCATTAGCGTCATAGGTGGCACTGTCTGCAGCACATTGCAGCATGGGAGACAGTGCCACCCATGCCGCTAATGCCATAATGTGCTGCAGACAGTGCCACCCATGCCGCTAATGTCATAACCCACGCTGCCAGTAGAATTATGCCATTGGCGGTATGGATGGCAGTGTCTGCAGCACATTACGGCATTAGTGGCATGGGTGGCACAGTCTGCAGCACAATATGGCATTGGCAGGAAGCATGGAATGGGTGGCACTGTCTGCAGCACAATATGGCATCTGGGGAGGGGCCAGGGGTGAAGCCAAAGTGGGGCTAGGGGCGTGACCGGAAGCCGAGCTGGACGGACGTGCAGCCTAGGAGCTCTGCATCAGCCCGCAGCACATAGGCCGATTTCGGGGGAAATCACACAGGATTGATGAGCTCCTCCCGCACCACTCGATCCTCCACATCCAGAGGACTTACCCTGCCGCTTTTCGGAGCCTCCACGTCCTTCAGGGACTACTTTAAGATCCCCGACATGCCGCCGGGAAGCCACAGCAAGATGGCGCCGGAGGCCGAGGCCTATCAGCGCCGGGACCTCTCCCCACAGCGTGGACAGAGCACCGCTCACCCACCGGCCCCCGGGGACACACCGCCATCCCCACAGAGGACATCGGACCAGCAGGGGGTGAGTGACCTAGGCCATCCGCCTCGGGACCCGCACACACAATGCGAGGACCAGGCCGCACCGCATCCTCCGTCGCAGTTGCGGCAGGGAGCGGAACCCACCCCCGGATCGCACCATGCGGCGCAGACCCCGGGATTACAGGACACTACTGGTGGTCCATCCTCCCCCCCGGATCCGCTCTTGGACTTCCCAGCCCTGCCAATCCCATCGCACCCCCCCTTGATGGTGAGGCCTGGGTCCCCCCAGGCACATGACCTTTCCTCTGTGTGGGCTCTGAATCCATCCCAGGCCCAGAGAGCGTTGCACTCTACAGACCCACCCCTCACAGGGGTGCATGAGGCAGCACACCACCCCCACCCCTCCTATGCCCAGATGGCACAAACCAGCTCGCCATTTCAGGGGGACGTGTCCCCGGGGCCCACCCTACAGCCCCCCCTGACCATGCCATGGACTGACCCGGGTGCTCTCCCATCTGCACACCCCCTGCCCCGAACCAAGATCGTTACTGCAGAGTCCCATTGTTACGCGAACCCTGCATCCCCCCACCAGCCATGGGGCCCGGATGGAGCTGGGCAGCCCTCCTGGCAGTCCTTTCTGCAAGCCTTCCCCACAAAAGAGGACTTTAAGCAATTGATTGCGGACGTAAAAGACACATGCAGGACCGAAATCCAAACCATTCAAGCAGGCCTTAAGCACCTCACCGATAGAGTAGAGATGGCTGAAGAAGAGATACAGGAGACTAAATTGGCTGTACATAGGACCCAACTTCAGGGCTCTGAACACCGCCTTATGCTACGGGACATGCAGCGCCACTTAGAAGACCTGGACAACAGGGGGCGCCGCAATAACATTAGAGTGCGAGGCCTCCCTGAGGCGGAAGAGGCTGAAGATCTGCAGAAAACGCTCCAGACGATGTTCAACGACCTCATGGGGGCACCCTTGGACAAACACATCGAAATGGACAGAGCTCATAGGGCCCTACGCCCGAAAGGCCCCGCTTCTAAACCACGGGATGTTATTTGCCGAATACAATCATACCCACTGAAAGAGACCATCATGCGCAAAGCCCGCGGGGCCCGCAACCTAGTGTTCGACAATTCCCCAATACAAATATACCCGGACCTCTCATGGATCACGCTCCAGAAGCGGAGACTCCTGCAACCGCTACTGCGCTCCCTGCAAGACCGGGACATTCTTTATAGATGGGGCTTCCCCTTTAGCCTGACTGCCAAACATCAAGGGAGGTCGGCGATCCTACGATACCCCGAAGACCTAGACCCCTTCTGCGACGCCTTAGACATTCCTGTCCCTCCACTGCCTGACTGGGACTTGGTGGCCACTCCCCCTCCACCCCCGGTGGTCTGGCAGAAGGTTCCACTGAATAGACGCCCCAAGGGCCCGGAGCCCTCCCGTCGATCCCCTAAACACGGAACCGGGGGCCCCGGAGTTAGAAGGCCCTTTCCCTGATGACCAGCTGACTAACTTGTGCAACCCGACCTGCCCGGCCAGACAACACTAAGTTCTGATTTGTATTCTTTTTTTTTTTTTTTCTGTTGTTGTTTTTGCTCTGTCCCTGTCGGTTTTTTTTTTTTTCTTGGAAGCTCACAAGCTCCATAACCTTGCCTCTCCCCCGAAGGCCCCCGCCACATTTTTGTTTTTTATCGGGCTGTCCCGAGGCGGCCCCTGTCTGGACTGATCGGATTCCTGGATGCTGATCCCCCCTGGTGGCTATCCGCCAGAGAGTTCCTTCCTGGACCTTGGTCCCTCCGAGTCTCCCCGGCCCGGACTTCTTAAATCTCCCGGCCGGGGAGTCCAATTGGAACTTATATGGCCCGTGACCTTTCGGTCAGCCAGGGCATGCACGAAAATGTTTATTGTGTTTATTTTGTGTGTTCTCACTCTTCTTTCTCTCTCCCCCTCTAGAGTTCCCTGCTCCTGTTCGCCGCGGTCTGTACCTCGTCCCCGTTGGCTCCCGGCCCTCCTCGCACGGATGTCGCGCTCCTTGACCTGGACACACCACCTGCTCCATCAGATAAGTATACGAGTAACACACCCCCTCCTAGGCTATGGCTAGAATTTTCTCGCTAAATGTACATGGGCTGAACTCCAATAAGAAACGCCACCTGGCGCTCCGAGAGTTTAGGCAGTCGGGGGCAGAAGACCCACTTTGATAGGGGGGACTCCTTCACATTTGCATCCCGATACTTCCCCCATGTATACCAGGCTTTCGGACCACACAAGAGGGCGGGCGTAGCCATCCTCTTTAAAAAGGGGTCTCCCTTTTCATGCTCCTCCAAGTATTTAGATCCTCGGGGACACTTTCTTATCCTTAGGGGCCTGTGGCAGTCACAGGCCATTACCCTTTGCGTAGTTTACACACCCAACACCCATCAACACCACTTCTTAACCAGGGTTCATGCCCGACTGTTCCGAGAGTCCCATGACTTTCTGGTGATCGGAGGAGACTATAACCTGGCACACTCGGCTACCTGGGACCGCCTGGTGGCAAATACCCAGACCTCGCAAACCCGGGCCCTTAGGGACTCAAAGTTATTCCGCCAGCTGACTAGGAAAAACGCACTCTTTGATGTATGGCGGGCCCTCCACCCAGGAGATCGTCAATACACATTCTATTCGGCCCCACATCGCACCCACACGCGAATAGATTACTTTTTTGTGAATAATAACACGCTTCGGATTGCAGAAGGGGCCAGTGTGCTGCCTATCTCCTGGTCGGATCATGCCCCCATCACATTAACCCTGAACTTAAACGCTCCCCTCCACTGGCCCTATAATTGGAGGCTTAATGACTTCCTCCTGCAACATGCCCCCGCGAAACAGGAACTAGAAGAGGCCCTTCAGCATTACTTCGCTGAAAACGACACTCCAGACATCTCCGCCTCCACCCTGTGGGCCGCCCACAAGGCGGTCCTTAGAGGAAGGTGCATGGCCCTTTCATCGGCCATGAAGAAAGACGCCAGTGCTGCTAAAGCACTGGCTGAACGTCAGCTAAAGGCCCTGGAGGCTAAGCTCCTGCTAAATCCATCCACCGCACTCCTTAAACGGATTGTCCAAACGCGCACGACACTGCGGGACCTAGCTTTAGGCAAAGTAGAAAAGGCGCTGACCCGCTTGAAGCAACTCTACTATGACAAGGGTAACAAGGCGCAGGCTCTTCTGGCCAGGAAACTGGCAGACCGGGCCCTCACCTCTACCCCACACCAGATAAAAGACAGGGGGGGCGATCTCCTGACACATCCCAGGGACATAGCGGGAGCCTTCGCGGACTATTACACAGACCTATATAACAAGCCAGAAGTCCCACATAACCCCCCATCTCCTGACCTGAAGGCCCGCATGACCCAATATTTAGAGCAAGCGGGTCTACCCCGACTTAAGACAGCAGATTTACAGGGCCTGAACGCCCCCATATCGGCGGAGGAGATAGCAGAGACAGTGAAGGGCCTCCCAGCCCATAAATCCCCTGGCCCTGACGGACTACCATACGAGTACTACAAGACCTTTCTCCCGTTGCTTAGCCCCCACATGACCACACTATTTAATGCCTTTCTCCACCAGAGCCCAATCCCGGGTGACATGCAGGGATCCTTTTTGACCCTCATACCTAAACCGGATAAAGACCCAGCCTCCTGCGCTAGTTACAGGCCCATAGCGCTACTGAACTCAGACCTCAAAATATTCACTAAACTTCTATCAATTAGGCTGAATGCTATTCTCCCCTCCCTGATCCATAAGGACCAAGTAGGTTTCGTGCCGCTACGCCAAGCAGGGGACAACACCAGGAAGGTCATCGACCTGATTGATGTAGCCAACAGGGATAGTGCGGAAGCTCTCATACTGAGCCTAGACGCAGAAAAGGCCTTTGATCGCCTGAGTTGGCCCTTCATGTTTGCTACCCTGCACCACATGGGGTTCAAAGGACCCTTCCTACGGGCGATACAACACCTATACTCAAACCCCACCTCCCAAGTTAAAACCCCCTTTGCCACATCCTCCCCCTTCCAGATAGCCAACGGAACGCGCCAGGGATGTCCACTCTCACCTTTGCTCTTCGCTCTCTGTGTCGAGCCCCTGGCAGCATCCATACGGGGAAACCCGGACATTAGGGGCATCTCAGTGCGGGGAAAGGAATTTAAGACATCCTTGTTCGCGGACGACATTATTCTCACCTTGACCCAACCCAGAATCTCATTACCTAACCTTCATGTTGAATTAGATAAATACGGGACAATGTCGGGTTACAAAACGAACGCCTCGAAGTCAGCGGCCCTCCCGATCAACATCCCGGAGGCTGAGGCCCATCACCTACAGTCGAACTTCCCCTATACTTGGGAGAGCTCATCCCTTAAATACCTCGGGGTCCATATTACGCCATCCTTTAGCTCCCTATACCAGGCCAACTTCCCTCCCATATATATCGGATAGTTAGGGGCCTTCTTCAAAAATGGAAGGCACATCATATCTCACTCCTAGGCCGAGTGGCGGCCATAAAAATGGTCATCCTCCCCAAACTCCTCTATCTGTTCCAGACGTTACCCATCCCGATCCCGTACGCTCACCTCCGCAAACTCCAGAGCGATATGCTGAAGTTTGTCTGGAACTATAAGAAGCATAGAATCCCTGGGTCAGTCATGACAGCTTTGCGGAGTGACGGGGGCCTGGCTTTCCCCAACCTTGTTAAATATTACCAAGCTACCCAGCTGCGTGCAGTGGTCTCCTGGTTCCCCCAGAGGTCCTTTAATAAGTGGACGGAGATAGAAAAGATATGGCTAGCCCCGGTCCACCCAAATAGCCTCTTATGGGATGCTGATGTGGGGGTGGAGCCTGACCGTTTGTTAGGCTCGATGTCTCTGCTTAGGGTACTTTGGCGTAGGATATCTCGAGGGGTGACGCTTAAGTCCGAGTGCTCCCTGCTGAATTCTTTCGTCTGCAACCCCAAAATACCGGACAGCCTGACCCACCAGATGTCTTGGCCCTGGGCCTCTCGAGACCTATTCCATTTTGGACACTTGGTGGACCCCAGGTCCCGTAGGCTGCTGACATTCTCGGAGCTCCAGGTGCAACACGGTCTGCCCGGACAGGTGTTCTATAGCTACTTACAAATAAGGCATTATGCCCAGACAATAGCCCCAAAGCTCCAATTCTCACAACCGTCCCCATTTGAACGTATTGTCCTGGAGGGGAGTCATAGACGGGGGTTGATTACAGACATCTACCAGCTGTTAAATGCATATGATTGGCAGGGGCGGGGGAAGCATGTATATATGCTAAAGTGGGAGAGAGAGCTAGGGGAGTCACTGCCGATGGAGGCCTGGCAGGCCGTCTGGAGGCAGGCTGCTAAATCGTCCCTGTGCACCTTGTATAAAGAAAACTCATATAAAATTCTGTGTTTCTGGTACCAAACCCCGGACATACTCCACAAAATATTTCCCTCCACCTCTGACTGATGCTGGCGATGCCATCAGGACAGAGGCTCTCTCTTCCACATTTACTGGACATGCCCCATTATCACCCCGTTTTGGCAGTCCACGCAACAGCTGCTTACCCGTCTCTTTGAGACGCCAATCCCCCTAACCCCTAAACTATTTTTGCTAGGTATCTCCCAACCCCGCCTGGCCAAACCATATAAAAAACTACTTAGACACATACTAACGGCAGCTAGATGCCTGGTAGCCCTTAACTGGAAAAAATCCACACCCCCGTCCCAGGAGGCCCTTTACGCTAGGATCAAGGACGTAGAGTTGATGGAGCGGATGACGGCCAGGATACGTAATGGCATGGATGCCCACGACGAGGTCTGGGGCGAGTGGCATCGGCGGGAGGACCCGCCGGGGGCGGACGAGGTGGCAGACGCGGTGACCTGATTCTCGCTTCCCTCTCTCCTCCTCTCTTCTTTTCTTGACCCTTCTCTCCTCTTATTCAATTTACTGTTTCGGTGTCGCCGTTGACACCAGAGTTTGGAAAACGGTTCAAAATGCATAGTTTGTTGACATGACTGGCAGTAGAGCCAGCTTTCTGAATAAGGCCCAATGGGTCGGAGACTTAATCCCTCCTCTACCCATAAAGGGCAAGAGTAATACTGGTATTCTTGGATAACTGTCTGCTTTGGCTTCTGTTATTGCCTGCATTTATCTGTATCTTGTGAACTGTTTCATATAAATAAAAAAAAAATGTTAATTGGAAAAAAAAACAAAGTGGGGCTAAAGGAGGGACCAGGGGTGGAGCTGAAGGGGGCCCCGTCAGGTAGGCTGTACGGGGCCCCATGATTTCTATCAGCGCCACTGCACACACCTCTCCCCATTCATCAGCTCCTGTAAACGATCGTGGGACACCGGTGGCGATCGGGTCCGCGGGTCCCGCGGTCATGGAGCTTCGGCTTCGCTCGCGACCCCGCACCTGGGCTCTTAAAGAGGACGTATAGGTACGTGCTTGTGCCCAGCCGTGCCCTTCTGCCGACGTATATCGGTGTGAAGGGGTCCTTAAGTGGTTAACATGGTAGAGTGTGGGCCAATGCTATCACCGAGAGGTCGTGAGTGAAAATGTGATCGTATGGGAAAATGCCATATCTAAGTGTAGAGTAAGGCCGCGTACACACGATCGGTTAACCAGAGGACAACGGTCTGATCGACTGTTTTCTCCTTACAATTTTGCATACTATTGCAGTGCCTGCACCCAGGGGTTGGATCCTACCTTTCAGCTTTGGCTCCTTGGGACCTCTGAGTGGTTAACTTTTTCTCTCATCCAAAACCGATCGTGTGTAGGTTAAATAACCTTCCGTTAAAAAAAAGCCAACTTGCTTTAAAATGTAACCGATGGACGCCTAACCGATCGTTAGTAGGTCAAAACCGATCGTTAGTAGGCACGACCATCGGTTAAAAATCCATGCATGCTCAGAATCAAGTCGACGCATGCTTGGAAGCATTGAACTTCATTTTTTCGTTACTTTGTTGTGTTTTGCGTCACTGCGTTCTGACACGATAGGTTTTTTAACCAATGGTGTGTAGGCACATCAGACCATCAGTCAGCTTCATCGGTTAACCGATGAGAACGGCCCTTCGGACCTTTCTCATCGGATGGACTGATCGTGTGTACGAGGCTTAAGGGGAAGTATAAGAGGTGACTTAATGTACCCCAACCCATGGGGGCAACATGTGAAATAGAAACCACACACCAAAGGAAAGGATGAAGGTGAAAAGAAGAAAATTCTACCTAAATTCTAATAAAAACAAAAAAAATCATGTTTTTGTTTAATTTAATGATTTGAAAAGGTCCCCTTGAAGACTTTTCCAAGATGGAACATACATTTGTAGTTTGCATTTTCTCTTTTTTTTTTTTATCTCTCTGACTTATGACCAACTTATCTTTCCTTCTGCCATTCAGAACAACCAAGTTTTTATGGTAATAGTTTCATCACTCTTAAGAAATCGGAATGTTCAGCTCATCTCTCTGGTTGCCACCCAGAGCCAGACAAAGCAAACAGAGACATTTCTAAGCCATGACCAGATCTTAGAACAGTCCAATAATGCTAACGGCTGTGTTCATTTATGAGAAAGAAACAAGTCTGTCCTCATTTACTATCCCTGGAAAAAAATGAGAATGTCACCTTTTAACCTAGTAATGAAATCATTATTAGCTGTTAAGTAAAATGAACCTTGAACCTGGATAAAAGGTGAACTGCAAGAAGTCATTCAGAATATTCTTATTAGGAACAGAGCTGTAATTTATTTTAAGGTTCTCATGAACCATGGCTCAGGGAAGCATGGTAAGTAAGTGCAATATCATAGCATAACCTTTACACTCTGTTTCTTTTTTTTTTTTTTAAATAACAAAGATGAATGACAGGGTTCAGGTAAGAAACATGGGGGCTCTGGGGGGCAGCTGAAGAATAGAATGCATTAATGCATTAAGTTGAAAAACCTAGAGACTTTGCAACTCCTTTAATTATTTGTGGCATAGATTCAACAAGGTGTTGCAAACATTCCTCAGATATTGACATGATAGCACCACGCAGTTGCTGCAGATTTGTCGGCTGCACATCCATAATGCGAATGACTGTGGAGGTCATTGGAGTACAGTGACCTCATTGTCATGTTCAAGAAACCAGTGGTGAGATGATTTGTGACATGGTGCATTATCCTGCTGGAAGTAGCCATTAGAAGATGGGTACACTGTAGTCATAAAGGGATGTACATGGTCAGCAACAATACTCAGGTAGGCTGTGGTCTTTAAACAATGCTGAATTGGTACTAAGGGACCCAAAGTGTGCCAAGAAAATATCCCCCACACCATTACACCATCAGCCTGAACTGTTGATACAAGGCAGGATGGACTCATGCTTTCATGTTGCTTACGCCAAATTCTGACCCTACCATCTGAATGTTGCAGCTGAAATCAAGACTCGTCAGACCAGGCAACGTGTTCCCAATCTTCTATTGTCCAATTTTGGTGAGCCTGTGCGAATTGCAGCCTCAGTTTCCCGTTCTTACCTAAATGCATTGAGTTGTTGCCATGTGATTCACTGATTAGTAATTTGTGTTAGTGCTGGTTCACACTACAGCGACTTGGGATCTGACTAGTTTCGCCCCAAGTTGCGCGACATGAGAAATGCAATTGAAGTGAATGAGAGCCATCTTAATGTACACTACTGAAGTCGCTCTGACTTCTAGGCAACTTGATTTCAATGGAAGTTGCCTCCAAAGTCGGATCACTGTCTTAACTGAAGCAAATTTACAGGAAAAGTAAATAGTTTACTCAGGAAAACCCCTCCCTCCCACAGAGATGATTATTCTGTGATTGGCCACTGGCAAAGTTGCCTGTCCTGGAGGCAACTTTAAGTCGTGTTGTAAGTTGCCCGAGTCGTGGTGAAGTCGCCTTGCAAAGTCGCCCTATAGGTCGGGTTGCCCCTGTGTGAACCGGCACTTACCAAGCAATTGAACAGTTGTACCTAATAAAGTGGCCAATGGGTTTCGTTGTAGGCAATTGGGCAGTATCAAGGAAAGGGACTACATGATTGCAGACATCGAAGGAAGCATGTTATCTTAAAGTGTGTTAACCTAAGAACAAAAATATATAATTTTTTTTGTCCACTTACTATATTTTTTTATTTGTTTTTTGCATTAATTTTATCTTTTAGGCTTTTTCCCCTTATTTTCTCCTGCCATAGACACACTTCCTGTCCTAGGGTGACAGCACCACTCATTGTAATCTATCTAGGAGGAGCAGTGTTGTCATCCTAACCAAAGACAAAAAAAGACTTTGTTTAAATGCTAGGTGCCAGAATGTCTCCAACTTCAATACTTCTTGACACTGACCTGGAATAAAAATACAGGTCAGAAAAATCAGAGTGGAGTGAAGTCATAACTCCCATTCTGCATCATTTCTAGTCAGTGATCTGGGAAATCCTGAAATCGCTGGATTAGGGTGACAGCAAAGAAACTAATATCTTTTAAGGTAGAGGTCAATGGCAGCCCGTCACCATACTTCCTCACTACAGGCTTCTTTTAAAGTGCCTTCATTACTAAATGACAAGGTATTTCAGAGAGCGGGTCAGCATGACAGCTATTACAGGATGAATCCGAAAATGGCACACTTCATGTTTCCACCAGGAAATGTTTTCTTACATTTTCATCCATTACTCTGCAAAAAGTAAAATTATTTATTATGAGTTCAGAAGTTTCTCTCAATCCCTCTAACATAAAATAAAGTTCTGGATACTTTCAAGAAAAGGGCAGACGTGAGTTGTGTTTACATATCTGTAGACTACAACGAATCTAGCAAATGGCTTTGTATGAATGATAATCCATATTCCCTGCTGTACCACATTAATGAGAACAGAAGCTAAGCTCCTATTTCAGAAATACAAGATTGTATTATACATAAAGGAAATATGTCAAGGTCAGATGATAGTGTCTTCAGGGGCGGACTGACAACTCATGGGGCCCCCGGGCAAAAGAGAATTATGGGGCCCCTGGCCTTACAGATGGCCACCAAGCCAGGTGGCAGTACAGAGGCAGGGCAGCTAAAATCTTGGGATTTTCACATCAAAAGCATGTAGGTTTTGGACATATCAGGGACAGATGTAAAAAAAAAACACAGATTTTTACATACTGTCCCTGGTTTTAATGAGCCTGGCAACCCTGATAGGGCCCCCTAGTGGCATGGGGCCCTCGGGCAGTGCCCGAGTTCCTCAATGGTCAGTCCGCAACTGAGTGTCTTCATAGTTGGTAAAATTGTTTGCCCAGCTTCTGCAAACTTACATAAATGTGCAATGTAAATGGTGGGTAGTAAAAAAAATACATATATGTAAAAGCTATGATAATGGGAGTGACTGAGCAGAGAATGTAACAGGATGTGTGTACTGCTCTCTCCGCCAGAGATCCTGCTAATATCCTCGAAGTGACCAGCAACAGACCCGTTTTACACTACAAATGACATCAGCGGATTGCCACAAGCGGCAGCTTCTAGGCAAGTTAATCCACTCGTCAAGTCATGGCCAAAAATCTGAAAGAAGCTCTTTCTTTTCCGGACCTGGCATTCCAAGATAGCGCTCAGCAAAAGCAAAGTACAAGGAGGCCGCGCAGAAGTTTTTTGCAAGGTGCTCCTCAAAGGCCACTTATGACTCCTTCACTACCAGGGATGGAATATTCAGTGCACAGTCTGAAGCAGACAATACGGCACTGTTGGAGGATCTGACCGGCATGATGGCGGAATGGGACAAAGTAAGTGCACAAACTGCCTCCCATACTGAGCCACCGCAATCTCCAGGGGACAACCCAGAACCCACTCTCAGAGATATAATGGCGGCAGTTACAGGCTGCACTACATCTATCACTGTCTTAACTGCTGAAATAAAGGGGAAGGCAGAAGTATGTTTCATAAGGAAAAACATGCAAAAATTGAGGAAAAGGACCTCAACCCTGGAAGGTCACGTTAGTTCAGTGGAGGATGATATGGAGCCATTGTTGCAGGATGTGAAGCAAAATGTGATGATGACTGCTCACCAGGGCCAGATTAAGAACATCATGGGCCTGGTGCTGAGGATTTTGGTGGGGATTTTTATAAATAATAAATAAATGCGTGGGAATGACATCAACGCAGCAATGGAGGGCCCAGTCTGAAAATGTAAGTGTACTCTAATGTGCTAATATGCTGTGCATACTTGTACATTGTGGCATAACCTACCCCAGGGCCTCTAAAAAGAAGTAATGTCAGGAAAGTTTACTACCGCTTTAATATCACAGGATCCCAGAAACCTCTCATGGGGCCCCCTACCGACCCAGTGGCCCTTGGGCAGTGCATAAGTGCATAGTTGGCAACATTTAAAAAATATTTTAAGGGACACTTTTTCACAAGTGCTATATTTAGAGTAGCTGAGATCCCCGATGTTCCTCTGTACATCATAGTAGTAATCACAAAATTAAATAAGTTCTAGTAACAGAACAAATATGAGAACTGAGATTTCCTTTAGTTGAACTAACAAAAGTGTGTCAATTCTAGAGCTGGTAACATTGAGGGTATTCAGTATAATTTTAAAGAACTGTTTTTGTGGGTAAGTGACATAGGGGAGGAGTACGGATGGTATATAAGTGGGAAGTATGTGCAGGTGAGTGAGAGGAATGTGGAGGGTCTAACATTGGGCACTATGTACAGGAGAAGAGTGCAAAGGGTACGGCAAAAGGCACAATGTACAGGAGAGAAGTGTGGAGGGTATGACAGTGGGCATCATGTACAGGAGAGAAGCATGGAGGGTAAGACAGTGGGCAGTATGTACAGGAGAGAAGTGTATGACAGCAGGCACCATGTACAGGAGAAGAGTGTGGAGGGTATGACAGTGGGCACTATGTATAGGAGAGGAGTGTGGATGGTATGATAGTGGGCACTATGTATAGGAGAGGAGTGTGGAGGGTATGACAGTGGGCAGTATGTACAGGAGAGGAGTGTGGACGGTAGGATAGTGGGCACTATGTATAGGAGAGGAGTGTGGAGGGTATAACAGTGGGCAGTATGTACAGGAGAGGAATGTGTAGGGTATGACAGTGGGCAGTATGTACAGGAGAGAAGTGTATGACAGCAGGTACTATGTACAGGAGAGGAGTGTGAAGGGTATGACAGTGGGCAGTATGTACAGGAGAGAAGTGTATGACAGCAGGTACTATGTACAGGAGAGGAGTGTGAAGGGTATGACAGTGGGCAGTTTGTACAGGAGAGGAGTGTGAAGAGTATGACAGTGGGCAGTATGTACAGGAGGAGTGTGGGGGTATGACAGAGGGTAGTATGTACCAGAGAGAAGTGTGGAAGGGTATGATGGGGCAGTATGTACAGGAGAGAAGTGTGGAGGGTGTGACAGTGGGAAGTATGTACAGAAGAGGAGTCTATGACAGCAGGCACTATGTACAGGAGAGGAGTGTGGAGGGTATGATAGTGGGCACTATGTACAGGAGAGGAGTGTGGAGAGTATGACAGTGGGCACTATATATAGGAGAGGAGTGTGGAGGGTATGACAGTGGGCACTATGTACAGGAGAGGAGTGTGGAGGGTATGACAGTGGGCACAATGTATAGGAGTGGAAGGATGTTTAGGGACTGCGTAGTGGTTAAGCGGGTCATACATGAATTGAAATTACACTAATTATGCAGAGACCAGCCATAGTCGATCTATGTATGGGCTAGCTGGTTTTACACAAGTCAATCTACTGTATTAATCGACTTGAGTACAACCAGCCTGTTTTTCCAAAAACAATCAGTGCTGCCAGCTATAGATAGCAACACTGATCATTGTACTCACTGGCAGAACACAATAACACTACAGGAGTGATTCCCTCATCTACAGGTCAGCAGGTGAGAGGGTGTGTGGGGACAGGCTGGGGAGAGATACCAGTCAGTGGCTGGGTAGGCACTGGCTAGTATCAGAGCCAGATACACACAGGTTACATACGTCGTGATCGTTAGAGCGAGAGCAATAATTCTAGCACTAGACCTCCTCTGTAACTCTAAACATGTAACCTAAAAAATGTTTAAAGCATTGCTTAGGATACCAAAAAAAAAAAATCGTGCTAACTTTAGTGTTTTTTTAAATGTATGAAACAGTTTATTTCCAAAAAAAACATGTTTGAAAAATTGCTGCGCAAATACAGTACCGTGCTAGAGCTGCACAATTAATCGTTAAAATTGTGATCTTGATTCAACCCCCCTGACATCTCCACTGCAGAGTTTGCTGATTCTTTCATATAACAAGTGGAGAGACTTTCAGCTGTCAAAAGAAAATATCCGGACAGTCTGCCAAGTTCTTAGCAGGAAACATTGTAACTAACGCTTTCTTCTTATATCAAAGGGATAAACTTCTGTGTGTAAAGAAAATATCCGACTGTCTGCCAAGTTTGTAAACAACATGAAACATTGTAACCAACTTCCTTTTTAGATCAAACTTCTGTGTGTAAATGCAAGAAATGTAACCACTTAAAGTCCAACACTTGTTTAAAGCGGATGGTTCACAAATACAAAAATATTAAAAGCCAGCAGCAACAAATACTGCAGCTGCTGACTTTTAATATTAGGACACTTACCTGTCCTGGAGTCCAGCGCCGTCCGCAGCAGAGGATGAGCGATCGCTCATCACCCTGCTGCTCCCCCTCCATCCACGGTGAGGGAACCAGGAAGTGAAGCGCTGCGGCTTCACTGCCCGGTTCCCTACGGCGCATTCGCGCGAGTCGCGCTGCGCCCGCGATTGGCTCCAGCTGTGTGCTGGGAGCCGAGTGTTCCCAGCACACAACGGGCGGGAGACGGGATGTGATGCCCGTCTTTTGCCCGTGAATGCTGGGCCGGAAGTGGGTGCAGATACGTGTCTATCTGCACCCCCCTCCCCCCTGAAAGGTGTCAATTGTGACACCGGAGGGGGGGAGTGTTCGGATCAGCGGATCTTCACTTTAGGGTGGAGATCCGCTTTAAGTTAAAAACCAATATTTTTTGCTAGAAAATTACTTGGAACTGCCAAACATTATATATATTTTAGCAGAGACAAAAATGGCAATTGACGCAATATTTTATGTCACGCTGCATTTGCCCACTTCAATGAATAATAAAAACCATAAAAACAAAACAGTAAAGTTAGCCCATTTTTTTTTTTTTTTCATTTTAATGTGAAAGATGATGTTATGCCGTACGAATCGTGAGAGAATCGTGATCTATCTTCTAAGCAAAAAAATTGCAGTTGTCATTTTAGCCAGAATCGTGCAGCTCTATACCGTGCAACGTAAAAAGTTGCAAAGACCACCATAGAGTCATTTTCTAGCAAAAAACAAATGATGATTTTTTTTTCTCAGTCTGCTGCAGTGTGTCAGCTTGTATTTATACTGGCCGCTCTGTATGTAGCTTCTGACAGGCTGTGCAAGCAGGCCCGTATCTCCGGAGCCATAAATGATAGCTATCCCATATTTTGACCGGTTCTGGGGTAGGTCTTCAACTGACTACCCCCCAAATGTGGGGTTTCTGTGACCTCTGGTCATCGAGCTACAACCCCCGAAGTCGATCTAAAAAAATGGGGGCAAATGGGCCTATCTTGAGAAAGGGGCCTGGAGCTGCAGCTCCATCAGCCCCTCTGTTAATCCGGCCCTGCTGATCACCATGCTGCACGCCTTGATGATTTAAAGAACAGGATGAGACTCAACAATGTGCAGGCAATCGGTATACCAGAAAGAGCAGAGGGGAAAAATCCTGTTGCTTTTATTGAATCTTGGTTGCATCTTGAATCTTGGATCTTGGTTGCTCACAGTATACATGGGGGTAATCCTTTACCCCCATGTTCTCTGTGGAGAGGGCGCACAGATTGTACATGCGTTCACATAGACCTCCAGTGATCTGAAACACAATGAATGGAATCCCGTACGAGAAGGGATCCACCACCAGGGAGAGAAATGAAGGCTTGCCAACTAGCCAGTGACCACACTTCTCAGGGGGGTCAGAACAGGCTTAGCAGAGTGATGATCCAGACATCACGATTAGACCGAAAACTGAAAGCAGCTGGGAACTGCAGAAGTGCCATCTGCGAACGTTCGTTTTTGGAAGGTTTCCTTAATGTACCATTGAGGATCATCACTCTGCTAAGCCTGTTCTGACCTCCCTGAGAAGGGCGGTCACTGGCTAGTCGGCAAGACTTCATTTCTCCCCCTGGTAGCGTGTCCCTTCACGTACTGGATTCCATCTATTGTGTTTCAGATCACTGGAGGTCTATGCGAACTTTGACTTCTCTCCTTGAAAGTTTTTTCATTTATGAACTTTTCAATGATTCAATGTTCACTATATATTACATCATTGTATTTCTTTGTTTTTTATATACTTTTTTCACATTGTACTTTCACATATTGAATTATATGGTGCATATGGTTCATCTTCAAGCACTATATTTGTATTGTATATTTTTGTTGTGCCTTATATCAAGGTTATAGTGTTTTAGCAGCAGGACATCTGTCAAAGATATATTTATTCATTTACTCACATGTATTTGCACCTAGCGCACATTTTTCTCATTTTTCTAAGGTTCAGCATATATTATTATAAATTATATGATCGGCAGAGCCAAATTCAGACCTCTACACAAGAAATTCTACAGGTGTTTCATTTATTTTACAGTGAGCTATACACATCTAAAGTACACCCCCCAGGGAATGACATAACCGCCTTCCTGGATGAATGTTCTCTGCCATGTCTGTCAGATCAGGATGAAAGAATGCTGAATGACCCAATCACGGAGGAGGAACACCTTCTGGCTTTAAAGCCAGCCCCCAATAGGAAATCCCCTGGAGCAGATGGCCTCCCTGCAGGTGTGTATGGGCGTTATATCAGACAACTGATACCCATATTACTTAAAGTGTACAATAAGGGCTTTAGAGATGGGAAGACTGCCTGCATTAATGAATGAGACCATTGTAATTGTTCTATTGAAAGCAGGTAAAGATGCTCTGTTGGCAGATTCTTATAGACCAATCTCCCTGCTAACATTGGACGTTAAACTTTTGACCAAGGTATTGGCAACAAGATTGTCGAAAGTACCCACAAGATACTTTACAGGGTTCAATGTGGATTCATTCCTGCTCGCTCTACAGCTCAAAATCTCAGACGCTTGTTCCTGAACCTACAGATACCGACTGATAACACAGGAAATAGAGCTATATTTTCACTGGATGCTGCCAAAGCTTTCGACAGTGTGTAATGGCACTACCTGTAGGAGCTCTTGAAGCGTGCCCTTTGACACCCCTGCTGTTTGCTCTGGCCTTGGAGCCCTTGGCTGCTTGTATTCGTGCATCACCTGAGATAGTGAGATTTGAGAGGTCAGAAAACTGATGTTATTTCACTATACGCAGATGACACTCTGATATATCTGAGTGATACACAGGAGTCACTGAAGGCAGTGATGTTGCTCATTGTTAACTTTGGTAAACTGTCAGGATTATCCATAAATTGGAATAATTCAGTACTTTTGCCGTTGGACCCACTTGGAGGGCAGTGGAGGTGGTTTTCAAATTTAAATATCTGGGAATACAGATCTCTCCTGACCCAACCGAATACTTACTGCTGATCCTAAGCAAGTTTTGTGAGAAATGTTCGCTGTGGTGTAAGCTTCCCCTATCAGTCATATGAAGGATGAATGTAATAAAAATTGTGTGGGGCCCCCCAGTTGCTATAAGTCAGTGATGGTGAACCTTGGCACCCCAGATGTTTTGGAACTACATTTCCCTTGATGCTCCACTACACTGCAAAGTGCATGAGCATCATGGGAAATTTAGTTCCAAAACATCTGGGATGCCAAGGTTCACCATCACTGCTATAAGTCTTTAACAACTCCCCAATATGCAGTTTAGGGAATTAATTTGGTGTTAAAAGATATCTTGCATTAGATTGTCCACATTACAAATGGGAAAAGAACAGGGGGTTTGGTGGTATCACATTCTAGAGCCTACTACATAGTATCTCAGTTGCAACCATTGGGGAAGTTGGGGACTAATGGATTCATTAGACTTAATTAGGAAACTGCTTTTCCCTAAGGAGTCACACTACTCCACTTCAGCTCATTTAGAAGGAGGTTTTCCTCTTCTGCCTTCAGATTTCCCAACAGATTTCCCAACAGCATACCAAGACAAATTTAAAGGTGTCAGGCTTTCTGTCCTGTACTCCACTTTGGCGTAACTCTCAATATAGGGAACTACTGAAGTTAGAGAGATTCCCCGATTGGGAGAAAAAGGGGATTAAATATATTTCTCAATTATATCAGGGGACTGTACTTAAAGCCTTTATAGAGATATAACATGACTATGAAATCCTGACAAAACTATTTTACAAATACTTACAATTGAGACACTCCCTGTGTGAGCAGGCTCAGATTTCAAAACTTATATTGACAGCTCACCTTATCATAGAATAGGTATTCATGGCTTCAGACAAGAAATCTCACAATTGCACAATCGCACAATCTCTCTTGGCTTATTCTATGCTCCTAGGTACACTACAGGGGACATCAGATCTGCCCTAAAGGAGGGGTTGGGAGAGAGACGTGGGCAATATAGATGGAGAACTCCGGGAGGCATGCCTAACTGCTGCTCCCTTGGTGTCAGTATCGGCCTCGCAAAAGCTACCCCATCTCTTTCTTCCTCACATAACTTATAGAACACCCCAGCAGCTGCATAATAGTTAGCCTGTTATGCCCGAAATATCAAAGGTAACATGGGGACTTACTAAATATGTTATGGAAAGGCCCCAAGCTTTTTTGTTATTGGATGGAGGTTCTATCTACAATATCCCAGGTTTAGAAGTACCAGTTGAAGAGAGATCCCTTTGTCTGTCTGTTGGGTGCACTGGGAGAGGATACCCTAAATCCAAATGAACAAATAGCTATATTATGTTTACTGTACATTGCACGGAAATTGATTGCAAGGTTTTGGATTTCTTAGAATAGGGTAATTCCATGATAATTAGAGACACATTTACCTATCTACACAGAAAAGCTAAAAAAAAATGTCTCTATTAAGCAACCATGGCTAGATGTTCCAGGACTTGCACCACATCAACTAGTATTGAATAGATTATTGGAGGGATGAGACATATAAATTGAAGACATAGACAATGGGAGGTTTGTATGAGTGACTGTTTTCCAATTTCGCAAATGTTCATTAGTTAGTATTACTTAGTTGTTTCTTTTTCTGTATGTGTGGAATCTATTTTCTCACTTAATAATTTTATACAGCTAAATGAAATTGTTTTACCCACGGAAAAACACGCACAATTCTGTTGTATAACATCCATGCATTATGTATAACTTTTGTTGGACAGTTCTATAGAGGTTCTGTACTGGGGTGTTTTTTTGTAATATTTCACAAAGTAATGTAAAACACATAATTGGTGCAGTCTGTTAAAATAGTATGTGTTTCTTCACAATAAACTATTAATAAAAAAAAAAAAATTATGATAAAAAGTAAATATATGGTTTTCTTGTAGACAATAAAGGGGTTCTTGTACAAAGAAGGAACAAGCATTGCCATTGGGTAACGTTACATGGACCTTTCCTAAAAGCCCATTCTAAATGTCTGCAGGGGTGTTAATTATGACAATATGTGTTACTGAGCATAAAGTAAACTACAGGGGTTATTTACGAAAGGCAAATTCACTTTGCACTACAGGTGCAAACTACAAGTGTAAAGTGCACTTAAAGGGGTTTGTATCGAGGATATAGAGTAATCTTGTGTAGGAGTATTAAGAATCATAAATATAGTATTACTTTTTTTTTTATTACTTAAAGTAGAGTTTCACCCAGGAAAACAACATTTGGCCATATATCCTAAAAAAATAAAAAAAATAAAACGTAAAAAAAATAAAAATTTATACTCACCCGAAATACCTGTTGCTATGCGGAAGTCCGAAATCTGCCTCTTCCCCACCGCAGTGTGTTTTCTTCTGCTTCTTCTGCTTGTGAATTGGGCGCGCCACTTTCTGGGAACTGTGTGCGTTCTCAGAGAGCAGCCGCCCATTCACAAGCCGGCGTGAGCCTCACGCAGGCGCAGTAGGAAATGGGCAGTGAAGCCGTAAGGCTTCACTGTTTGTTTCCCCTAGTGTGAATGGTGGCGCGGGACCTGGATCGATCGTGGGACCGGCATCGGGGGGGCCATCATTTCGGGCAAGTAGGACAAGGTAAGTGTCCTTATTAAAATCAGCAGCTACACTGTTAGTAGCTGCTGACTTTAAAAAAAAAAAAATTGCGGGTGGAATCCCTCTTTAAACTCTTTTGTTGTGACTACTAGACCAACTATTTCAGCACTTGTTGTGGAAGGGAAAAAAGGGATTAAGCTGGTCATAGATGGATCAAAATTCAGCCAGTTTAGCGTGGACCCACTGAACATCAATCTATGTGTTGCTGTACCCACTCAACAGAAGTTAATCGTTAGATTGACTTCTGTCAAACGGGAATGTTGGAAAACATTTGTTGATTAGTAGCAACAGCCACTGGTAACTGTATTCTGACAGCAGAAAGTCCCATTGTCAGAATACAATGCCCTGTAGGTGGAAGGAGGAATCTGAAAAAAATTGTCCATCTATGGCCAGCTTTAGAACTTACCCTAAGACCCTGACATCTGAGAAACTATAAAATATTGGCAAGCTTCTATGGACCAGGTGCAAAACTAAGGTTTACTCATCCCTTGTAGTGTACAGACTTTGCCGACAGCTCTCCTGTTATTTTCTATTGTTTACTTTAGACCAATGGTCTCCAAACTGTGGCCCTTTCCTCGCCTTTAGGGACTATTACATTTACTGACACCAATAATGGGGCACTATTCCTTTCCAACTACCAACGATAGAACACTTTTTTTTTTTTCCAAATAGTTTTTATTGGGAAAGTGATACAGTACAAGATATACTTTATATCATTAATAACAGTCGAAGTAGTAAAGTCGCGGTCGCAGCCGCTATGCTACAAACAAACAATATGGTGCACAGTAAACAGTGTCAGAAGCAATAATCAGTTCGCCAACAGGTATGTCGAGAGGCAAGCTACACAGTGTCCAGGGGCTCTCCCCCTGATCTGTGTGAACAGTGTAGAAGGGAGTAGCATGGAGGCATTCCGGAAGCAAAAAGTGGAAGCCGTTGGTAATAGCGTATGGAAGCGAACCATCCCTCCATTTTGCAGGACAGCAAGACCTGCCAGTATAGGGTTTGTGCTTGCGGTTTGTGGGATAGAAGGGAGGGAAGGGGAGGATAGTGTTCCAGGTTGGAGAGCAGGGGGGGGGGGGTGAAGGGTACAGATATTCCGCCACAGCTCGGCAAGGTGTAGGGAGATGAGGAAGTCCGGGCACAGTCGTCAGGGTCTAATTTTTTTGTAATCGTCGGTCGTGGTGAAATGGATCCAGCAGGCCCAAGTCTTGGTGAATTTCGCGGGGCTGTCATTAGAGTTGTGGATGAGTTCCTCCATCTCCATCGTTTTGTGGAGACGGGCGAACCAGTCAGTCAGGGAGGGGGGGTGTGGAGAGAGCCATTTGATCGGGATGCACATCCGTGCCGCGTTTACCATGTGCATAGCCAGGGAGCGAAAGTAGCCCCTCGGGAGAGCCTGGGCATGGTGGAGTAGAAACTGGGCCGGCGTGAATTCTAAGTGGTCAGTCGAGATTTGTGCTATGAGCCTGTGTACCTCTTCCCAGTAGGGCAGGAGTTTGGGGCAGGACCACCAAATGTGGAGGAAAGAGCCAGTTTCCAGATGACACCTCCAGCAGGTCTTTGGGAGGGCAGGGTTAATTTTGTGCAACTTGAGCGGGGTTTTGTACCATCTGGAGAGAAGCTTGTAAGCATTCTCCTGTACCTGAACATTGATTAAACCCTTGTGGGCCAGCCGGTAGATGGCTTCCCACTCACTGTCCGTGAGGTTTATCGCTAGGTCCCGTTCCCACTGTTGATTCGCCCAGTGAAGTTTGGAGGAGTGTGTAGTAAACAGCAAACCGTAGACAATTGAAACAATATGTCTTTGTGGTTCCCCCTTTGAGCAGAGGTTTTCGAAAGGGGAGCAAGGTCTGGACCAGTGGGCTCTTGGGGCCGTCTTGTCAATGAAGTGTCGCAGTTGTATGTATGTCCAGAATGGGAATTCATTCCTGTTAACGTAGTTGGCTAGTTCGGACTGAAGCATGAGTCTACCCTGTGAGAAGAAGTGTCCCGCCCTAATGGTCGCGTGGGGCCAACAGTCAGAAAGGAAAGCGGGTGCATGCCCGGTGGAAAGTCGGGGTTCAGCCTAAGGGGGGTCATGGGACCAATTCAGTCCGACAATTTATGCTTAGTGCAGGCCACCCGAAAGGCTTGCAAGGAGGGGAGAATTAGAGGGTGTAATTTGCAGCTCTGTGGTATGTTGTTTTGTGATACCCATGGTAAATGGGATAACGGTAGGGGAGAGAATGTTTGTTCTAACTTCACCCAGTGTTTCCGTCCCTCACTAGCTGTCCAGTCCACTATCCTGGAAAGGCCACAAGCCATGTTGTATCTGCGGATGTCTGGCAAGCCCAGGCCACCTTTCAGTTTGGGGACTGTGAGCCTGGCGTAGCTCAAGCGCGGGCGGGCGTCGTGCCATACAAATTTCGTGCAGGCCGCCCTGTAGGACGAGAAGAAAGCAGGGGGGAGCCTGATGGGGACAGTTTGCATAGCGTAGAGCAGTCGGGGCAAGACGTTCATTTTGACTACCGCGACCCTCCCGAACCATGATAGACGTTTGGGGGACCATCCCTGTAAATCCCTAATCACCGTTTGTAGTAGTGACATGTAGTTAAGGGAGTACAGGTCGGAGAGGGAAGTGGGGAGTTGGATCTCTAGGTATGTGATGGCTTTATCGTTCCATGTGAAGGGGAAGTTAGTTTGACATAGGTTGCGCAAGGTCTGTGGCAGCGAGACGTTCAGGGCATACGATTTGGACAAATTAATTTGGAAGTTAGACAGTGTTTTGAAATCTGCGAAGTCTTTGAGCAGGTTGGGGACGGTCGTGAGGGGGTCCTTGAGGAAAAGCAGAATATCGTCCGCGAACGCGGCAATTTTGTACGTGTGACTCCCGATGTCTACACCCTTGATTGTTGGGTTAGATCTGAGACGCCTCAGGAAGGGGTCTAGGGTGAGGACAAATAGCAGGGGGGAGAGGGGGCACCCCTGGCGGGTCCCGTTTGCGATGGAGAAGGCGTCCGACAGGTGATTGTTCACTCTCATCCTCGCCATCGGGCCCGTGTAAAGTGCGGAGATAAAGCTCAACATGAGCGGGGGTATGTTTGTGGCTTTGAGAGTAGCTTGCATGAAGTCCCATGCCACTCTGTCGAACGCCTTCTCCGCGTCGAGTGAGAGGAAAAACCCGGGAGAGCCGCGAGAGGTGAGCCAATGGTGGACGTTGATAGCCGTGAGGGTATTGTCGCGCGTTTCTCTACCGGGGATAAATCCTGCTTGGTCAGGGTCTATCAGGGAGGGCATGTGCGGTAGTAGTCTATTCGCGATCGTCTTGGCGAACCACTTAAGGTCTACATTGAGTAGTGAGATGGGTCTGTAGTTAGTCACAAGGTTCGGGTCTTTGTCGGGTTTGGGGAGAACCACAATGTGCGCAGTTAGAAGGTCCCGAAGTGGGGCGGTGGTGTCAGGGAGGGAATTGAAGGCTGAGAGGAAGAAAGGTGTGCGAATTTTGGCGTACAACTTGTAGTATCCGGAAGTTAGACCATCTGGACCCGGACTCTTGCCGGGTTTTAGTTGTTTCAGGGCCAGACCCACTTCAGCGCTGTCAAGGGGCTTGTCAAGTTCCGACCTAGCCGATTCCGACAGGCCGGCGGGGCCGTACTGGCTCAAAAAGTCGTCGATCATGCCTTGTCTGGTAAGTTGTGCGGCCGGCGTGGTCGGAGACGGCAGGTTGTACAGGTCAGTGTAATATTTAACAAAGAGCTTAGCTATGTCTGGTGTGGAGCGTATTTTTGCGCCTTTGTCATCCGTCAGCGAATGGACGGTCGTTCTAGACCAGGGGTGTCAAACTGGCGGCCCTCCAGCTGTTCCGAAACTACAAGTCCCATCATGGCTCTGCCTCTGGGAGTCATGCTTGTAACTGTTAGCCTTGCAATGCCTCATGGGACTTGTAGTTTTGCAACAGCTGGAGGGCCGCCTGTTTGACACCCCTGTTCTAGACTTTTTGGCTTGCAGGGCCGCAGCTAGCAATTTGCTCGCTTTGTCGCCGTGTTCGTAAAACGACTTTTTGGTCAGGGCGTAAGAACGTCTGATCTTCCTGCCGATAACCTCTAGGAGCTCGGCTCTCACCTGAGTCAAGTCTTGAAGCGTCACGAGGGCTTGTGAATGTTTGTGCGCGGATTCTAGTCGTTTGATTTTCCCCACGAGATCGTCGTATTGTTTGCGTCGTTCCTTATTGCGTCGGGCGGCGGCGGCCAATAGGAGGCCTCTCACTACACATTTGTGGGCTTCCCAGTTGACCATAGGGGCCGTGTCCTCCGGTTTGTTTTCCTGAAAGAATGATTCCAGGTGTGATTCAAGGTCGGTAGCAAGCGTTGGATCAGTCAATAGGGACGGGTCCAACCTCCACACCCGTAGAACACTTTTTTATCCACTGCTACCAACAATAGGGCACTATTCCTCCCACTAAACCAATGAGAAGGCACTGTTTACTTCCACAGACGCCAAGCCATTTTTTAATCCCACTGGCAGAAGTCTGGCCCCCTAAAGCCTGAAGGACAGTTAACTAGGCCTTTGTTTAGAAAGCTGGGAGGCCCCTGGTTTAGACATACTTTATATTATGATCAGTAACAGTAGTATCATAGCTGACACTGCCAAGGACCTCTAAGGTCACTGAGCGGGAAAATTATGTTTATAGGGCAATAAAGCTTTTCTACTAAGCCAGCAAAACAAATTATGCTTACAGCACAAAGAAAGCAAGGGAGATCTGTGCATATGACGTCAGATCTTGTAGAATAGAGAATTTACAGGGTCAACAGCAACCTTTCCAACTGATTATGCTACTACTCCTGCTTAAGACATTCTGTATATTAAAATCAAAAGTATTGTCATACAGTAGATATAAAACTAAAGAAAAATATTGCGCTAACCAAAGTGAAAACAACGAAAAAAAATGTGTAAATGAAAGCAGCTACACTACAATTTGACGCAAATTGGAAGGAAATGTGTAAAAAATGTAGCGCTGTGAAACAACAAAAGTGATATCTATGATAATAGAAATATGGTCACTAGACTAAAAAAGCAGTGATAAATCAGAATCCACAACAGTGAAAGTGAAGTCCTTATGCAAGGAGGTGTTAAATGACACCAAACACATGAACATAAATAAAGTCCAATTGAAGTAAAAACTAGAAAGGAAGTGACTTCATGGATCCTCAGACATGATGGCCCACATAGCAGAAGGGAAATGAAATACTCTTACCAGAAATGTAGGACCTGTCTGTAATCTACAGCAGAACAAGCCCGACGCGTTTCGTCCTAAGGGGACTTCAACTGCCCCAGTTGAAGTCCCCTTAGGACGAAACGCGTCGGGCTTGGTTTTTACCCTTTCCCACATTGCTGTTTTAATTGTGATCACTTTTATATGTCTGGTTTTATTACAATAAAACCTTATCCCATTTACCTGCACCATTGGGGTTGCGTTTTTCTTTTTCTCCCTCTCTCCCCATGGTGCTTGGAGCCATCCAGCCACCTCCATCCCACCCTTTCCAGGGTTGCACAAGTGCCATCCTCATTTCCTCTGAGAACGGAACCAGGATATTGGCCCAGGACACCGCGCACGTTTGGCCTTCCACCGATGATTGGAGTCCCTTCCACCGTGTTGGAGTGAGCCCAGTTGTTTATGCCACAGGAGTTCCTATGCCTGATTGATCTGCTGTAGATTACAGACAGGTCCTACATTTCTGGTAAGAGCATTTCATTTCCCTTCTGCTATGTGGGCCATCACGTCTGAGGATCCATGAAGTCACTTCCTTTCTAGTTTTTACTTCAATTGGAGATGGACTTTATTTATGTTCATGTGTTTGATGTCATTTAACACCTCCTTGCATAAGGACTTTACTTTCACTGTTGTGGATTCTGATTTATCACTGCTTTTTTAGTCTAGTGACCATATTTCTATTATCATAGATATCACTTTTGTTGTTTCACAGCGCTACATTTTTTACACAGTAGATATAAAACGTCTATGTCAGGTTTCTGTGATGTAAAAAAAAGGAGACAAATATAAATCATTTCAGAACTTTTTCCACCTTTATTGTGACCTATAAACTGTATAACTCAGTTGAACAACAAATCTTTTAGGTGGAGGAAAGTTAAAAAAAATAATAATAATATGGATGCATAAGTGTGCAATGGGGAAGTCCCTATGAGCGGGACTTCATCGGCGTGGGGAGAAGAGAAGCTTCTCTTCTCCCCACACTGATGAAGTCCCGCCCATAGGGACGTAACGACATACGAGAGGGAGGAGCTATGCGTGACGTCACCCGCGATCTTCAACCAAGGTGAGATCCAGCCTTTTTTAAACGCTGTGATCTTGTGTATGCTGAGTCTTTTTACACAGCACAGAGTGTGCTTATCTGTATATGCTGATTAGTTGCACTCACTGATGAGTGCCTTTACATGTGAGTGTATCCCTGTTATTTTTAATACATTTTACATTGGTTCGCTTCAGAGAGCACTAGATCTCCCCCTTCTTTTTTGTTTCATATGCCCTGACTGCCTACCTTGCTTCTGAGTGAGTCTGCCATATTTGAGCTGCTGCTGCTTGCTGTCTCTGTGAGAACCGGAGGTTCTGCCTATATTCCATGCTATGTGACCCATTGTTGGTCGAAGTATTAAGGTGAGAGGCCATTCCTGCTATTTGGTGGAGAGTCTCTAGACATCACTCTTTGGATCCTTCTGCACCTGTTTGGATATATTTTTGCACTTGAGCACTTTATGGACTCACTTTTATTTTATTTATTACTGCTTTCATGCTAAAATTACCTGTGTTTAGCTGACATTTTTGAGTGTTATATCACTTTATTATATATGTTATGTGATGTTGTAGTTTATATTTAGTGTTTTGCGCTGCACTATTTTCTTTATACGTAAAACACTACGACGTGCTGAGAAAAATTAAGTTAATGATTCTGAGCATGCATGGATTTTTCTCCGATGGAGTTCCACACAGACGATCGTTTTTTTTCTATCAGTTTTTTATCCATAGTAAAATTTTAAAACATGTTCTATTTTTTTTCACAGATGGAAAACAAACCGATTGGGCCCACACACGATCGGTTTGTCTGATGAAATCGGTCCATCGGTTCATCAGACAAACCGATCGGGTGTACAGGGCTTTAAGTGGTTGAAGTGTAGCTATGAGCAAAATAAAAAATGACATATGTGAGGCAGTTTGTGAATTGAATAATCACAATTTTTTTTTTTACTCCCCAGAGAAAGACTAAGGCCCAGATTCAGAGAGAATTGGATTCTCGTAGCGTATCAGAAATACACTACGCCGCCGTTTTTTACCTGGCTCTACGTGGAATCCAGGTAGATTTTGTCCAGTAAACGACGGCGGCGTAGTGTATTTCTCCCGTCGCAATCCATCTAGATGAGTAGGGGGCGTGAAGGATTTAAAATAGGCGCGTTCCCGCGGCGATCGAACTGCGCATGCTCCGTTAGCAAATTTCCCGCCGTGCATTGCGCGAAATCACGTCGTTACGTCATTCGTTGTTTGAGTAGCGTCGTTTACGGACATTTCTATTCCCGAACGAGTTACGCAAAAAAAAATAAAAAATTTAAATTCGACGCGGGAACGACGGCCATACTTAACATGGGCTACGCACCGTTAGACCAGCAAAAAGCTGGTCTAACAGTACGTAAAAAAAAACAGACGTAAGCGATTGCGAAGACCGCTCGTATCTTCGTGGATCGCCGTAAAAACACATTTGCATATCCCGACGCATGAAAACGACGCAAACTCCTCCCAGTGGCCGCAAAAATATCGCAGCGTAGATCCGAAGGCTTACGAAGACGTAAGCCTCTCGGATCGAAGCCCGAAGCCGCCGTATCATGGTTTGAGGATTCCAACTAGTGATACGGCGCGCAAAATTTGAAATTACTCCTGTCTAACACCAGTTAGACAGGCGTAATTGCTTTATGAATCTGGGCCTAAATCTGCTGCTAAAAGTGCTTAACAAATAACAACTTTAAACAGGAAGTTAGGAGCAGATTAGATTTCTGGAAGATCAACAGATTATTTTCTGTACTTGCAACATTTTTAAATGTCTAAAAGATGGAAAATGTGCATGTTTATTAAAGAGTACTGAAAAGTTTTTTGTTTTTCTTGAATGTTGTCTTGATATATACCCTTTTCGGTCTACATGGTACACTGCCATTCCCCCCCCCCCCCTCCTTTTTTTTTAGTCTGTCCATTATCTTCTCGTTTTCATGTTCAGTTTATCACTGCAGATCATTCCTGAGCTATAGGTAACTTTAGGACTGATTTTTATCATAGTGCCCAAAGGTTTGATTCCACTACAGTCAGTTTAGCGATCTACAACATTGTAAAACAGACCAATTAGATTCCATTTTAGCAGGGGAAAAAAAGTTGGATAGCCAGTCAGTTTGTTTAAATTCTAAGAAAGTCTTCAAGCATTTAGAACTTTTGTGGCAGTAAATTAACTCCGAGCATTGATTTGGGATAGAGCAACATGGTTCATATATAGGTGTCCGTTTATAAAGCAGTGGAGAACGGCCCCTGATACTGGAATCTCGTGAGACTTTATGAGATTACAGTACCAGAAATTCACAGAAATACAGAGATGTCAGTTTATAGAGCAGTGACAAATTATCACCGCTTAGTACACTGACAGAACGCGTGGTTAATGTAATTAAAATAACGAGTCCCCCTACATTTTGACAAATATGTGAAAAATGTGGCATGCATTTGTATTCGGCCCCTATTCACACAGGGGCAACGCGACTTTCAGTGCGACATTGGGAGGCAACTTGGACACGACATCAGTATGAATCACAGCGCGACTTACAACGTGACTTGAAGTCGCCTCCAGGAGGGGGAAGTCCACGCTAAATTTGTAATAAAAAAAACGGCATGGGTTCCCTCTCCAGGAGCATACCAGGCACTTAGGTCTCTAGACAAGGGTCTCTTCCTGACAACCCTAGCTGTTGGTTATCGGGGTCTCCGAGCGGGGGGGCTTATCGGAAATTCAGGAGCCCCCTTTAATAAGGGGGCCCCCCACCCTATGTGAATGAGTATGGGGTACATTGTACCCCTACCCATTCACCTTCTTCCGACTCCGGGGGTCTTCTTCCGACTCCAGGGGTCTTCTTCTGACTTCTCTACTCTCTGGTTCTTGCTGCCTTCTGCCGGAGTCCTCCACTATCTTCTTCAAGCTTTTTTACTAGCGGTGACCTGGTCTTCTGTGTCGCCTTATTCGATGTTGACTCGACGATCTCTCCCGCTGTAATGCCGGGTGCGCAACGATTTATATAGGCCGCTTATGACGTCACAGTCCCATCATGCTCCGGGTGGTAATGACATAAGGGGTGGGGTCACCGTGTAATATCACTGGGTGACTACGCCCCATGCCTATATAAATCATTGCGCACCATGCACCCGGCATTACAGCAAGAGGATGCGTCGTGTCAACATCGAAGAAGAGAAGAAAAAGGTGACGCAGAAAACCGGGCCACCGTTAAAGGTGAAAACATGATGCTTTGGGGCGGTATCTCTGCTAAAGGTACAGGCGGACTTTGCCACATTGAGGGACCAATGGACAGAGTCATGTATTGTAAAATCTTGGATGAGAAGCTTCTTCCCTCAGCCAGAACATCAAAGCTGGGTCGTGTATGGGTCTTTTAACATGACCCAAAACATAACCAAATATCTTCTCTAAATCCTTAAGGCTTCTTGGGTGTTTCGAGCTTGAGAAGAAGCACATTAAGGTCATGGAATGGCCTAGTCTGTCTCCATACCTTAATCCTATAGAAAAATGTATGGAGGGAGATAAAACTTGGATTTGCCAAGAAACCTTTAAGTGGATGTAAACCTGTTTTTTTTTTTTTTTTAATGAAGACTTCTACCTGGTTCGTTAGAAGATGTCAAATCATCTGTGCCAAGTTTGGCCACAAAGAGTTAATCCAGCTCTGAACAATCCTTGTCTTTTTTTATTAAGATCAAAAAATGACACACAGATACATTTGTGTCGCCATGTCCCCCACTGCTGTGACCAACATTTGATTTCTTTATCTCGTGAACAGCATGAGAGCAGAGTGTCTACGATTCCAGCTTCACATCCCTTTTTCTTTGTTCTGCAGCTCTCCCGGGTTTGGGTGCTCCACACCTCAGCATGATTGGGCATGCTAAATTCATGTGGTGCCTTTCCTGAGTTTTGACAGAATGCTACTCAAAACTAAGCAGTAGGAGTATAGAGGTGGGTGGGGAGTCATGTGACATCATGGGCCAGATTCAGAGAAGGGGGCGTAAATTTCTGCGGGCGTAGCGTATGCTCTTTACGCTACGCCTCCACAACTGTTATGGGCAAGTGCCTTATTCAGAAAGCACTTGCTCCATAAGTTGCGGCTGCATAGCGTAAAGCGGCCGGCGTAAGGGCGCCTAATTCAAATTAGTAACGTGGGGGCGTGATTCATGTAAATGAATCATGACCCCACGTAATTTACGTTTTTTCTGAACGGCGCATGCACCGTCCGTGGATGTATCTCAGTGCGCATGCGTGAAATCACGTCGCAAGTTGTCGATGTAAACGACGTGAACATAAATTACGTCCAGTCCCATTCCCGAACGATTTATGCAAACAACGTACAATTTGACGCTGTCCCGACGTCCATACTTAACATTGGCTGCTCCTCATATATCAGGGGTAACTTTACGCTGGACTAACGCTTACGCAAACGACGTTAAGTACGACGCCCAGCCGCAAGTACGTTCGTGAATCGGCGTATCTCCCTAATTTACATATTCGACGTGTAAATCGACAGAAGCGCCACCTAGCGGCCAGCGTAAATATGCAACTAAGATACGACAGTGTAACAGACTTACGCCGCTCATATATTAGCTGAATTTCCGGCGTATCTTGTTTTGTTTGAATACAGAAAAAAAAGATACGACGGCGCAGAATAGACTTTACGCGGCGTATCTATAGATACGCCGATGTAAAGGCCATCTGAATCTGGCCCCATGACTTCACCCACCAAAGAGACCCACCCACCAATTCCAGAGTTTTGCAGGGCTCCTACTGCTGAAGAGGGTGACATTTGCAAGGTAGGGATAAATGTAGGAGGCTTGCGTGTATATATACATTAATACTGTGTCATTAGTTCATACTGGGTGAGTGGTGGGTTTACATCCACTTTAAGGTCTTAGAGAAGAACTGTGAAAAAGAGTGAACCAAAACTCCTCCTGATATGTGTGCAAACCTGGTCTCAAGCTATCATTTCTATTATAGTTAGTTATGAAACTATACTTGGAATTCTGAGAAAACCCAAAATAAACATTAGTTCACAGTTCCATGTGTAATATTCTGTGTCAGAGCAGAGCAGTGCAAGCCTAGTCTTAATCCCGGATGTTTAGTCTCATTTGTGCCAAGATTCCATATATGATCATAACAATTGGACAGACCCATTTTAATTGCCTCTTCAGCTCAATGCCCATGACTTTGCTTTATGATGATCTCCTCTAAAGTGTAAATCTGTGCAGAGTTCCTCATCATTGCGCAGTGGTTTATTATGGCGACTGGTCCTTGTTATGAGCTGCTGGCACTCAGCTGTTATTCTTTTTCGTTCCCCACAGATACGTTTTTTTTAATGCAAATTCCAAGCTGTTGGCATTTGTAAAAGAGATCATCTTTGATTTCATCATAAGGTTTCTAAACGCATTCCTTAAAGCCTGGAAAGTTTAGTCACTTAAAATATTTAGTATAGTAACAAGTGTCTGCAAAAAATGTATGCGACAGTGTAAACATTTTTTTTTAAAAAAAAGCACTACCGTACTTACGTGCGAATGCATACACATGTCACACACACATATTGCTGTCACTAGCACGGCAATGCCCCAAGGTAATACATAAAACTTGGCCTGTTAGTGGGCCCTTCAGACAGGGTTTATGACCACTGCTCTAGAGTCTCTGATATTATATAAATGTGATTATATATATATATATATATATATATATATATATATATATATATATATATATTTGGGAGTTCCAAGTAATTTTTTGCAAAAAAATACACATTTTTACATGTAGGAGAGTAGTGTCAGAATCGGCTTGGGAGGGAACTGGTTAATACTGGAGAACACATATTTAAGTGCGAGCTATATCTTCACAGCAACAACATTAAACAATTCGGATTTCAACTCTCATTTATCATAGTAGACCGCTTCTGCTGGTTAAGCTCCCCTAACTTCTAAAGTATCCATCATTTTAGAGCTCCCCCAACAATTATCCATTTCAAGGAAACAGATTGGCAACAGCTTCCAAAACAGTGCGGGCCATTTATTTGTAAAACTATTTATTGCACCTGAAAACAAGCATGTGAATTATGTACTGAATAATTTTAAAACCATCTTGAGGGCTGTCATGCGACTTGTGCGACATCTACAGTGCACGCTCCGACCAAAAGTTCAGGGAAGTGGCACCAATTCGGGAAGAGAACACATTGAAAGTAATTGGGGCATATTTCGTAAAACATCCAACATTTGTGTAAGATATTAAAAGAGAAGGGATTTTTTTTTTTTTTTGACGCAAAATGAATTGCACTCCTGTGATTCATAGGAGAAGTCCAGCCAAACGAGCTTTGGCTGGACTTCTCCTTTAAGACTTTAATGTAACATTTTGTAGATCTAGTTCTAAGGTTGAAAAAAAATATATAACTCAGGTCCATCTATGTGTATGTAAATCATATACATGTCGAAGAGATCAGTATGATGTACATCTTACCAACGTGTGAGGGTTTAACATCTTGTATAGATAATTTACAGTTCTGTATGTACAACTGGGACGCTATAAATACATACACACACAGTGCAACATAATGGCTGTGCTTTACTGCTTCTGATGGTGAAATGTGTGCATGAACATGTACAATCACGATGGGATTACCAGGTATTAGTTTAATGAAAGCTTTTGATTTAAGAATAGTGAAAAATTACTTGAAAATATATTATCTATATAAAAAAATATTGACAATTACCTTTCCCGCCAACGTAGCACATATATACAGCCCAGGAGCAGGAGAATTTACTTTGGCATGTTCTTTGGTGGTAGGTTATGGTAGTAACAAGACATATACAGCTAAATTTACTATTTTAGGCCAGTTTTCCTTTAACCACTTGCCCACAGCCTCATAGTAAAAAGACATCCTCACTTTAAAGATGGATATGTCGGTAACGGCAGCAGCTGCTGCCACAACCGAGATATCCATCTCTTCAGTGGGCAGTTATGTTAATGATAACAGCGGTCTCGCCATTATCGGCGGCAGGAGAGGGGGGCCCCCCTCCCGCAGCCGTCGGTAGCGGCGGAGGCGATCGGGTCTGTTTGGCAGCTGTGTAGGGATGCGAGCGAGGGAAAAATCGCCCCCACCTGTCCCCATAGCTCTGCTGGGCAGAAGTGACGTCAAAACGTCAGTCCCGCCAAGCGTCTTAAAGAAACATTTTTTTTTTCTTTTTTTTGCATTTAAGTCTAAATATGAGATGTGAGGTCTTTTTGACCCCATATCTCATATTTAAGAGGACCTGGCCTGCTTTTTTCTATTACAAGGGATGTTTATAGAAATAAAAGTGATCAATTTATTTATTTTATTTCAGTGTAAAAAATTATAAACTAAATAAAAATAAGAAAACAAAATATTTTTTTTTTAAAGCGCCCCGACGAGCTCGTGCACAGAAGCGAACGCATATGCGAGTAGCGCCCGCGTATGAAAACCACAGGGGTGAAGGAAAAAATCCTGGATCGCCGCACTCCTCGGAAAACAATGGCCCAGATTCAGAGAGCCATTACGCCTGTCTAACTGGTGTTAGACTGGAGTAATTTCCAATTACGCGCGTTTTCTAGCTAGTTGAAAACCTCAAACCATGAATAGACGGCTACAGGCTTCAATTCGACTGGATTACGTGTTCATACGCCTTCGGATCTATGCTGCAATAAAATTGCGGCCACTGGGTGGACTTCCCGTCGTTTTCCGCGTCTGGGTATGCAAATGAGCTTTTGCCGGCGATCCCCGAAATTACGATCTTCATTCGCAATCTCTTACGGCACCTTTAGTCATCTTTTTTTTGCGTAACACTATACCAGCTTTTTGCTGCTCTAATATTAGACAGCCCATGTTAAGTATGGCCGTCATTCCCACGTCGAATTTCTACGTTTTCCGACGTCTTATTTTTTTTGACGTAAGTCGTCCGGGAACAGGAATGTTCGTAAACGACACTACTCAAACAACGAATGACGTAACGACGTGATTTCACGCAATGCACGGCGGGAAATTTCTGAACGGAGCATGCGCAGTTCGATCGCCGCGGGGACGCGCTTAATTTAAATGCTTCACGCCCCCTAATCTCGTATTTTGATTACGCGGCGAGAAATAGACTACGCCGCCGTAGCGTACGGGCAAAAATCTACCAGAATTCGGTGTAGAGCCTGGTAAAATACGGCAGCGTAGAGTATTTCAATTACGCAGTGCAATATTAAGTGTATGTGAATCTGGCCCAATGTATTTATTTAAGCATAAGCAAACAATAACATTTCAATAAAAATAAAAAAACAGCCAAAATGCATGCAGTCAAAAACGATGAGTGGACAAGGAGAAAAGGGCTGACATGTTTCACATCATGTGATGCTTACTCGTAGCTCGTTCAAACCACACAAGTGAGGTTTCGCCGCGATCGTTAGAGCGAGAGCAATAATTCTAGCCCTAGACCTTCTCTGTAACTCAAAAAATGCAACCTGTAGAATTTTTTAAACGTCGCCTATTGAGATTTTTTAAGGGTAAAAGTTTGACGCTATGCCACGAGCAGGCGCAATTTTTAAGCATGACATGTTGGGTATCATTTTACTCGGCGGAACATTATCTTTCACAATAGATAAAAAAATTGGGCAAAATGTATTGTCTTATTTTTTAATTCAAAAAAGTTATTTTTTTCCAAAAAAAAGTGCGCTTGTAAGACCGCTGTGCAAATACGGTGTGACAAAAAGTATTGCAATGACTGTCATTTTATTCTCTAGGGTGTTAGAAAAAGAAAATATATAATGTTTGGGGGTTTTAAGTAATTTTCTAGCAAAGAAAACTGTTTTAGTCTCGTAAACACTGAATCTGAAAAACAAGCCCGGTGGTAAAGTGGTTAAAAAAAAAATCAGGATATATCCATAACCATTTACTACCAAATGAAAGCCCAACCTGTCCTGAAAAAAAGGTATAATCCACCTGGATGCACAAAGTAGTTGTGATATGTATGGTTTTACGAACACGTCAAAGTTCCAAAATTAGTTTTTTACCCCTAGGCTTAACCACTTAAGGACCACCTCCTGCAGATATACGTTGGCAGAATGGCACGGCTGGACACAAGCACGTACAGGTACGTCCTCTTTAAGTGCCCAGCCATGGGTCGCGGGCGTGCGTCACACGTCCAGCCCCGCCCCCTACAGTTAGAAAAGCATATGAGGTCACACAACCCCTACAGCGCCCCCTAGTGGTTAACTCCCAAACTGCAATTGTCATTTTCACAGTAAACAAATGCATTTGTATAGCATTTTTTTGCTGTGAAAATGACAATGTGTCCACCATAATGTCGCAGTCATAAAAAAAAACGCTGATCGCCGCCATTAGTAGTAAAACATTTTTTTTTTATAAAAATGCAATAAAACTATCTCCTATTTTGTAAACACTATAAATTTTGCGCAAACCAATTGATAAACGCTTATTGCGATTTGTTTTACCAAAAATAGGTAGAAGAATACGTATCAGCTTAAACTGAGGGAAAAAAATTTTTTTTTATATATTTTTGGGGGATATTTATTATAGCAAAAAGTAAAAAACATTGAATTTTTTTCAAAATTGTCGCTCTATTTTTGTTTATAGCACAAAAAATAAAAACCGCAGAGGGGATCAAATACCACCAAAAGAAACATCTTTTTGTGGGGGGAAAAAAAAACACAACACCAATTTTGTTTGGGAGCCACAATTGTCCGTTAACGCGATGCAGTGCCAAATCGCAAAAACTGTCCAGGTCATTTACCTGCATAAAGGTCCGGGTCTTAAGTGGTTAACGTTAAAGTTAACAACGTATTTAGCATACTAAAGTACTGTGTAATAAACTGCAATGTGTTTTTTTTTTTTTTTACAGACCACTGTTGCCGCATTAGACTGATTTCCTAATAATGATCACAGTGGAAAATGGCTGCCAGTTACTATTGGCACGGCCTGTGGCCATTATCAGAGGCACATGTGATAGGCTGACAATGCAGAAGCACACAGCAAAAGCAAAAATGTAAAAAAAAGTTCCTGAACAGACGAAAGTGACAGGGTAATGTTCCTCCTGGAAACTGGCAGACAGTTGTCCCCGGTAACAGAAAGTGTCTGAGGAATGGTCTTCGTGTGGGGATTAGCAAATATTTTTTTAATGAAAGCTGTAGATTTAAAATCTCTTAAACAGTTTTTGGAATCACAATAGCATTAAAACTTACAGGAGCTTTTCGTGATGGGATTTACATAAACTTTCAAGTGCTCTACCATCTTTTTCAAGCATATTCCGTTGTAGGTACGGTTATAATTTGTAGTATTCAGCTAAAAGATGTTGCAGTGATTGTCAGACAAGACAGCAAAGGAATACTGTGTTGCTTACACTTTTATTTCTTTAGAACAGGAAATCATAACACATCAGGTTATTTCAAGCAAGCCCTTTAATACACCCGCCAAACATCTATAAATCTGTATCAAAAGTGCAACGTTTTATAATTTATAAGTTGTTTAATACATCTAGTATGTTAACAAATAACATACATTATTTAATAAAATTCTTGTTTCCAATATACAAAATAATGAACTGCTGTTCAAATCAACAATTATAGTTACACAGCAATCAGTTCCACTATTTACAGCTGACAAAGTCCCCATATTGACTACCCCTAAAAAATATTTATATAATGCTTCATATGTTGGTCATTTTGGTTGGTTAATATAATTTGTTTTTGTTTTTTTAATAAATTGCTAAATTCTCACAATAATTCAAGAATTTTATTATTTTCAGCTGCACTAGAAGTAAAAATTAACTTATTCAGAACCATCACCTCATATATTCATACAAAAAAATACACAATTTATGAAATGGATTGCAAATGTGAAGTAAAAAGAAAAGAAATCCTATGAACACATATTTCACACACTTAGCAAAAATAAATGTGTACTTTCACTGTTGACTATAAACCATGTTCAATAACAAACCTTGGCTTTTTTTCCTCCTAAAAAAAATATATAAATAAAACCAGAAAACAAATATTGTCAGTTAACATGAATAAGCAGGGTTAGGTTGAAGATTATTGGTTCAGGTGGCCATTTTGAGAAAGACAACTGCATTTCATGATTGGTACAACGCTCCTCATATGAGTAAAACTAGCATTCAGAAATTCATTTTAAGAAATTTGAATAAAACTTGACAAATTTTCAGCTGTATAAAAAAGTGGAAACCTTTCCATACATGGCAGAAGATATTTGCAAAAGGAAAAAAAATACAGAACCAATTTAGAAAGAATAGAAAAAAAAAAAAGTTTTTCATTCTTATTCAAAAGGTGCTTGGACACAAATGCATGATGTCCAGAGACAAGCTCTTCCTACTGACCCCCACATATCTTTCCCTTAACTTGCATGCAGTTTAAATATCCAATCAGAGTGTTGATTGCATTAGGGAAAATGCTGTCCAGAGACAACTTGCTGTTTGTTTTTTTAAATCCAATTAGACTTTCAATTTAAATATAATCCAGATCCCTCAAAACAAAAGAAGTAAAAAGTCTTAGGCCGCGTACACACGACCGAGAACCTCGTCGGGCTAAACCCATCGTTCCGCCCGACGAGGTTCCCGATGAGCGGTCGGAAAAGCTCGTCGAGCCAAAGTCCTCATTGAACAACGAGGAAAAAGAGAGCGTTCCCGACGGGACGCTCGTCGAAAGTGTACACACGACCGAGAACCTCGGCAGAATATGTCTCCCAGCGAGCTTCTCGCTGGATTCTGCCGAGGTTCTCGGTCGTGTGTACGGGGCTTCAGAGTCATTTTTTTTTCTTTAGAGAGAAGCTTGTCCAATGTCAGCAGGCTGCAGAGAAGGTTATGTTCTCCATGAGGGTCTTCCTTCTCCCTGCAGCACGCTTGCACCGGGAAGTTTTATCTATTTAGGCTGTGGATTCTTTCTGAAGAAAAAGGTACTACAAGACTCGGTAGCTTTTGTTTTGATGTTCCTGGAATGTGTTTAACGTATTTAAAAATGAATTTAATGTAAACTAGTATTGTTCTGCTGAAAGCTACCCGTGTCTGACTTGCAAGTGTCATATTTGTTCCAAGACAATTCACTTGCTCGCAGTAATGCTGAGCAGGAGCTTCATCGACATGGAATTGTCATGTAGTTTGTGAGTCAGGCAAAGACCACCTCCATCAGAAAGATGCCCATTCCAGAAAATGTGATAGTCTCTTTAAAAGCCCACCCATAGATCCACTTAAACTCACATTCTACATGCCCCCCGAAGGCCTCACACAATACCTGGCACTTCTGGGGATGGAGGAAAATGTGACATCTAACCAGGATGCCGTGCTCTAGACTGGAGCAGTTGACAGGTCTGAATATTCACATCAGGAGGAGGCCAACAACGTCAGCACCCTGTCCTGTATATGCCCTGACACAGATCTGAAGCAGGGCGTACAGTTTTATTTTTTTCTGTTACACCAGCGAGTTGTACAAAAACAACTGACAGATCCCCAGATCACCACAAGTGACGCAGAAGGGATCTTCACCACTACGCTACTGTATTCTGACAGTTGGGACTCGTACACAATCAGAATACACTGGCTGCAAGTGCTAATCACATGCTAGTTTTCCAGGGGGACCCTTTGACAGGTGCAGGTTATTAGACACACGTACCAAAATTCAGGAGTTCCTGCTGAAACAGCCACATGTTGGTACGTGTACACCCAGCTTTACACAAGGTAATTTGACTACAGGCTCTGATGGAAAAGCACAAGAGGCCATGGAGTATGGCAAAGGTGAGTAAAGGTGGGCTTGTAACAGATTGGCACTTTATTCTGAGTAGGCCAAGTTACCAGGTACCCAAGCATGATGACATTCTCCTTTGATAGAACTTTAAATATGACAAATTTGCAATTACCTGCAGATACCTTCAGAGTCAGCCCACAGGTTCATATCAAACAGCAAGCACTTGTCAGTTTACACAGACATTCCAAGTGAGAGCGTGGAAGTCAGTAGGCTTAGAAGCCCAACCTGCATTCACTCTGCAGTGAGCTTAAGGCTATATTCAGACTGCTGAATAGCTGCAGTTTGCTCCATTCAGAGGTGACTAAATGTCACCTCTGGACACAGCAGCACTCTGTCCAATGGCTGCATACAAATTGTCCAATTGGCTGTGGCCAGTACAGAATGCCAACCATGGACACACACTGGCTGTGTCTGGGGATGGCTGAAGGCTGAAAGCTCCATGTAACCACTTAGATGAGTGGTTACATGCAGGCAGCAGCAATTCTGGACATACATTTGTACAGCCTCCTGAATGTAACCTATCTCACAAGAGGAACATATTCACTGCTCTAAGGTCAGTTCACACTGCTGCGATGCGGGAGCCCTGCAAATCAACCACGGGTTCCCACATTGCATGTCTCCCAGGGGCAGTTTACACTGCCCTATGCAAATTGCTGGGAGTGTCAATGAAAAACTAATGACACCCTCAAATCAGTTTGCATATTGCCGTGCGATATACAAACTTGGGACAGGAATCGAATTGCATGGGTTTGCGATCCAAAAAAAAGGGTCCTATGAGAGTTTGGCCTGAATGCGATGAAAATTCATCCATACTATCTCAATAGTTGAAATCACATCGCACAGAGATCACATTTGATTTGCACTGCGATGAAAATCACATGCAATGGTAGGACATCGCACCAGTGGAAGCCGGTCCTAAACGTAAACCAAAAGAATCACACATTTTTTTAATGGGGGGCACGCTGCTTTAAAATAAAATAAAAAATCAGAAAGACAGCAGCAAAGCCAAGGTTGTACATGTTTCCACACCTTTATAGACAATCACTAATTTCTACATGACAGATTGTCTCATCCTTAATAGGATTGCAATCGCGGGTTGATACCCTATAAGTATATCCCTATAAGTATTAAAGAGGCCAAAATGCCACATGAAATCTATGTGAATTATTGGACCAGAAATCTACAAGGATGTGTCCTGAGCCAACAGAAGTGTTCCATGGTTATAAAGCATGAGATTAGCAGCAGTGACCTATACTTACTATCTAGTCACATCGACTAAATACCAAACTGACTTGACTGCATCTTCCTAAAGAAAGGTTTTCTTTAGTAAATATAGCCTTTTAGTTTCAAACAGGCCAGCTAAATAAGTATTTACAAAACAATCTTCAAACGGTATGTGCTAAATTAAAACTCCAGCTAATGGCTTGAGTGGAAGGTGAAGTAGTGAATCTAGCTTTTGGAATATTGTTCACCTGTATGCCCGCAGACGTCTCAATATCTTGGACTGACAAAAATGGTATTAGTCAATCAGAACAGGGGTGCAGACTTAATAATTTTCATTACAATTCACATCAACTCTAAAAACGCAATCTTTACTGTCCGCTAAAGGCAAACATAAAAACCTGCCCAAGCTACCTGTAAGTTGCCTCATTATCATTCCAGCTTTGGTTCTATGTGCCAGGCTGGCCAGTTTTAAAAATTACTCTGGTAATCTAGCCTTGAAGAATTCCCTCTACCCCTGTCTGTAATTTTGCAATACTCCAACACATTCTATAAAAAAAAAAAAAAAAACTTCATGTTGCAATTGTAGAGTGCATGATAAAAAGAAATAAAAAAAATAAAAATAAAAAGCTGTAAATATGCCAAAACACCCGTGCCTACTTAAACAATAATCCTAGTGAATGCAGCTGCGAATATTCCCAACAGGGAGCCTGACCAATATAGTCATCCCTAGGCAGCGCTTGCATTAACGTGCAGTAAATCAAGAGTGCATCATCAAATGATCACAAATGCCAAACTATACATAAAAAGTGGAAATATCTAGTGCACTGGTCTATATAAAATTGTGAAATCTTGAGTGCCAAAATCCCAGGGTGCCCCTTATAGTGAATATTACACCTCCTGCTAAGTAATACACACCACACTCACCAGATGTCAGTGACCCCTTAATTTACAGCAAGAGTAAATCAAGTCATTAATGCTTGCAGGTCCTTTGGGAGACCTATACCGATCTTCCTGGTAATTTCCTGTCATGGATCCTTTCCCCTCAATATGGTCCCAGTATTGCTCCAGTGAGATAAATGGACAGGCAGTATAATTAAAAAAATTATGAAATGCCTTAAGCAGTTGTTTCGGTGTGTCACTTCCAGTCTGCAGGTGGAACACACGCCAAGCTATGGGCGGCACCTATCTTTTTGATTGCAATAGTGGACCGGTTTGTAGGCTAATGGAAGTTGTAGCACTTTCCAATCACTTTTATTAAACTTAAGAGATTTTGTATTAATTATTTTTTTCATATGGTCTGTCAATTAATCTCACTAGAGCATAACTGGGACCATTTTGAGGAGGAGAAAGGATCTTTGCCAGGAAGATCGGGCTAGGTCTTCCAAATGACATACAAGCACCAATGACTTCTCTTGCTGTAAATTAAGGGGGTCACTGACATTTGGTGAGTGCAGTGTTTATTAGCTGGCACAAGGTGGGCACCCTGGGAACCTGGCACTCAAGGTTTCACAATTTATATAGATATTTGCACTAGTTCACTTTAGGGATTGTTATATATTATAGATATATATATTTTATATATTTGTATTGTTTGGAATTTGCGACAATTCACTATGGTACACTCTTGATTTACTGCACGGTAATGAAAGTCTCTAAAAAAAAGTGTTACTGGACCGAATGAATGACAATCATTTAACACTGTAGAATATGCCCCATACAGTCAATGTTTCATGTGGAGCACTCAAGATGCTACCTGGATTCGATACTAGAGTCACAATTTTTGCGCTCCTAGTGGCTTTTGGTGTGCTTGAGTTCTCAAGAGAGTAATTGAAGGTATTTATTCACTGGTTGGTCCTTGATGTAGTATAACCAGTTGCAGCAAAGACTAATACAACAGCGTTTCTCTATTTGAGGGGCTGAGGCTCTGCTGATCATTTTGATTTATTGAAAAAAATTAATAAAAAATGTATAAAATGCTACCTTACTTAATCAAGCACCTCCAGATAACAGATGAAGCCAGTCAGTGAACCAATACATTCAAGCATGCTGTAGATGTGCCTAAAAATGTAATTCCCCAAAATAACTTTGATCTGTAATCCACTGCAGACACAGAAAACAAACACCACCTCACATGGGCAAGTAGGGGTATATCTTCCAAAGAATGTGCTTTGTACTATCCTATTTCACCAACTGCATTCAAATATCCAAGGAAGGTTTGAGTCTAATAGGCGGCTGTGAGAAACTTCTTAATGATGTTTTTTTTTTTTCAGACTGGGTGTAGCACAAAGGGTGCTTGAACATCACAAGATTACCAGGAACTTGTATGAAAAAATAAGGTACGGAGCAGGTAGGCTGTATGCACCTTAACGGTAAATTTTCAGTTTTAGGTGGAGTGCATCTTTAATAATAATTAAAAAAAACCTATGGGAACTTCCTAAAAACCTTCAACAATAAGAAATACAGGTTGCCAAACATTCTGAAGAGCATACTGGGAGTTGAACAAAAAAGTAATGCTCTACACCTGACACACCTCATCCCCTTCCACTTAAACTCATCATGAGTTCTCCCTTAATGTCTTATCACACCATGATAAAAAAAAAAAAAAAAAGGAATGGTAAGCAGTACATCAAAGCTTTTCACCCACTTTTCAGGCAAGTTACATTCAGACACGGCTAGACGATACATAAGGGTCATGATTTAACAAATGGTAACCAAAAATAAACATGTTACCATGGTAAAGTTCTGGATTCTACATGGTGCAGTCAGTTATTCTCATTGCTAGAAGATCTCCTATTTAAAGGAAAATAAAAATCTGGAAATACTTTTTAAGCTATTCTTTATAATCTGTATTAGGGAAACAATTGTAGGGAAATAAAACATGGGCTGCATAAAGGTGCCTGGCAGTCACAAATTTCAGATATCACTCCCAGCACGCTCCAGACTTGTGTATGCTCCGGAGATTTAGAGATGACAGGTAGGAGGTTCACACGCTGCAGCAAAACCAGACCACAAAGTCCCATCATTGACGTATAGTCATTACAATTACATTAGTACCTTGTTAAACTACCTACTACGCAGCACACACTTATGAACCGAATAGTGATGACCATAAGTGGCATAACATTTTTTGTCAATGTGACAGATTTACAAAAGAATTATCACTAGAAACTGAAAATCCTTGTAGAACCCATCAGGGGACCCAGTGTGCATAGCCCTTGCTCTCTAAGATCAGTGCTGTTAAATAAAAAATAAAATAAAATTCTGTCAGTGCTGTAGCTTCACCACAGGCTAAAGCACAATTTATGGGCATCCCTATGGGGAGGCTAGACCACAGCACAGAACTGAGCCCAATACCCTACCTTATTAATCTGACTTATTTGTTTACTATTATGAAAAAACTATCAAAGTTGCAGCACTGGTTGATAGTAATCACCCACTGAGTCAACATATCACACAAACAACCCTACTGCACAGACTGGCCTTTAATTTGTGGATGCACAGAGGTTAATGATGTAAATAGAGTTGACCCCACCCACTGATGTGCTTATTTGTGGCACTCATCTCCAGGGCCAAGTACTGTTAATCAGCCTTTATAATACAGTATATTTGTCTCCTTACTGGCAGTGTGGTCGAAAGACTGTGGGGAAGGGGGCAAGGCGTCTGACCATTCTGCATTGCATGGGCTACATGCGCTTGGTCCTCTGTGGGATTTTACAAAGAGTTTAAGAATAGAGTGATACTCCTTTAAGAGTAGCTTAGCAAATAACTGTCAAGTCTTACCAGTGAATATTAGCACCTAAGCCATGTCACTTTTGTATCATAAGCTGTGTGTTTACCAAGTGTTGGAAGAACATTCAAGAAGGGAGTACCTGTCACAGGTTTCAAAACAAAGACCTTTGTGTGCAATTAGAAAGATGTTTGCGGTGTGACCCAGACAGGAGAATAACAGTTAGTGAGCAGAGAAATAACAATGTAAGGAAACACAACATGATCCAGGTACTAATAATTATAGTGGATGGGTGCCAGGGCTTTGTGGAGTTTTAATCTAATGATAACGCGCTATAACTAGGCGCATGTCAAAATTTGAATATTCAGCATTCAAATATGACTCCGCAGGCTTATTTAGAAAAAGATTGCTTTACTAGTCACATGACGCAACTTAAAATGTGTCTGCAAAAAAAAAGCTTCGACTTGGAATAAAAACCAAGCCACGTGAATACACATATTTTAAATGGGTTTAAATCATGTTATATGAGGAAAACCTCAAATCTCGTTGGGAATCAGAATTCACATAACTTGTGAATGAATTGCACACATGCATAGTAAATTAGTGAAGCTTGATTCGTCTGTGCCGTTAGATCTGACAAATGGGGTCTCGATTTGCTCACTCCTAATAAGGAACTCTGCTTTGCCTAAACTACTACACATTGGGAAATCTGTCACATTGGTCAAAATGATGTCTGTGTATGACCAACTGTAAGAAATGTATTTTTGTCTTGGTTCCATTCTATACAATATCCACATAGAAACTTTCATATATATATATAATTCTATATTTTGTTGCACATGACAGTTTATTCTGCATCTTTGTTGTCACAACAGTTCCCATTTTCTGACTAATAAATTAACAATATCAAAATATATTTAGTGAACAATGGATTTGTGCTAAAAGTAAATGTATGGGATCTAATAACAGAAACACCTTAGGGTTTCCAAACTGCAATACTATAACTACTATATATTATTACACGATCTCTGCCTTAACTTACCTACTCTTTTTGAATCTGCAATTTAGTCGTTTTCCGAGCACCAATGGAGAAATCCCTTGGGGTGCGTATATGCAGAAGTGATTTACAAAGACAGGAACAGGGGAATCTAGTACAAGAGAAGCACTGTGTGATTAGCTTCTTTTTTGGGATTGCTCCCACCCTAAATTTTAGAAATAGCTTTGCTTCAATTGAACGCATACCTCTGATTAAGTCCAAGACGTAGGAAGTGCAGATAATATTGCAAAACAATAAAATGTATTACAAATCATGGCGAAATGCTGCGGATGGATTTCCAGGCATACAAACGCAGAAAATCAATGAAAATCCTTTAGCTCACCCTCAGATTTGCTCTGTAGAGGCCCCTGACGAACTCAGTCTTTGTAAATGCTTCCCTATGTGAATTACATTTTTACAGAAATGTTTTCATCTCCAGGTTACAGAACTTTCTATGTAACGGATTGAATGGAAGATTACAAACCTCATCTAATTCTGAAGCAAAAACCGGCGTGCCTACTGCAAACATTTTAAAGAATTTTCCACAGTTCAGCTGCCATCTCCCCAAAATAACAGGGGGCATAACAAACTTTGTGCATTGTTCCCAATCTGGTCATCTATGACTGTAAGCTTCTCCAGGCATCCAATCGACAAAGCTTCAAATATGTCTTCTTATTCACTCCAAGAAAGGCAATTGCGGTTGCTGGGCGCAAATATATAAATATATATACTTTATTTTAGTATTTTTACAGCGACTTAGGTTTTTAGAATTGCAAACATGTTTCTTTTTAGGTCTGCTTAGCTGTGTAGGGTGGTCAGTGTGAAAATAAAATGACAGAACAGGTTTCTGTCATTGAATGCTTAATAAGAACAGCTGTAATAGCTAGCTAAAAGACAATTAAGAATAGCAATAACTGTAAAATGTGATCCAACAATAGGAATGACCATTTCTGTTTATGGTTAGCTGTAGTAGCAGTAGTGATGGGACTGTAATGGTGAGCGTGATACCTGAGAGCAAATAAATCAATTTTCATGATATGAGTATCTGTCTGCTCAATCCGTGTTCTTTGCTTCGGCGTGTGCAAACTGCGCTAATGCCCCCCTGAGCTCTCGAGTCTTTTTTTTTTTTTTTACTTTTTTCCCCCTCTCTGTAGTTTTTTTATATTTATATCTATATATATTTATATATATACATCTATATAACTTAAATTATATATAGACATATATCTATCAGTGCTTTCTCCTTGCTCCACTTGTCCAGAGAAGAAATGAGGCAGAATGTATGTCTTTGTGACAGTTCTCGCTCAGTCTCGAGACTGGTAGAAGAGAATATAACCAGATTCAGAGTTCTTTGAGATGTCTGATGTTAACCCGTAGAATTCTTCAATAGCTTGTGCATCAATTTTCTGCATAGAAAGAAGAAATATACAGATGTTTAAAAAAAAAAAGTGTGGGTAAGCCTAAGCATCAATGAACACTGTGCCTGCCTGCACTGATCCACCGTAACTCATATTAGCGAACACCAACCTACTGCACCTCATATCAGCCAGAACTAATCCACCATGCTCCATACCAGCCTTTACGCACCCACCTACTTCACCTGACACCAGCCAGTACAAACCCACTGCACCTCATATCAGCCAGAACTAATCCACCATGCTCCATACCAGCCTTTACGCACCCACCTACTTCACCCAACACCAGCCAGTACAAACCCACTGCACCTCATATCAGCCAGAACTAATCCACCATGCTCCATACCAGCCTGTACGCACCCACCTACTTCACCCGATACCAGCCAGAACAAACCCATTGCACCTCATATCAGCCAGAATGAATCCACCATGCTCCATACAAACCTGCACGCTCCCACCCACTTCACCTGATACCAGCCAGTACAAACCCACTCTGTGCCTCATACTAGACAATTTCTGAACTAAGGCTTAGATCACTCTGCATCGATTTACTGTGCCTCATGCTAGCCTGTATCGAACCACCACACCTCCTACCAGCCTGCACTGGATCCCCCAAAATTCACATTAGCCAAACCAGACCCACAAAACACTTCAGACTAGCTAGCACAGACCCACCACATCCAATAACGCTCAACACTGACCCACCCTAGCTCATCCCAGCCTGCACAGATCCATTCTCTCCCCAACCAGCCTACACAGATATATTGTGCCCCATACAAGCCTGCAACGTTCCACCACATCTTGTATCAGCCAGCACAGACCCATCATGTCTAATACCTCTCTGCACTGGCATCTCTTAACAGCCATCACATACTCACAGAGCACATATAGCCCACACACCACACCAAACCATGAAGAAGCTCTCTTGTAAGGCCCCTTCCCAAACTTAAGGTAGTCCCTTCATGCATCTTCATCATTTGTTTGTACTCCCATAACACAATTCCCACATTGTTTATTATATTGTGAAACCATATATAGAAAATAACTTACCTCTACAATGTCATCATCAAACAACAGCCAAAAATCATGACTTTTCACTATTGCAATATAATGTCCTCTGTTGGGACCACTGTATAAAAAGGAAAAAACAAGAAAACGGTTACTATGCCATACAAGAGAACAAGATTGTTTTTCTGTTACATCATTACATGTTACATCTGATTCCTCCTGTATTGAATTGCATTGTAACTGTACTGTTTGCCCCAACATGGTAAAGCACTGCTGGCGCTATATAAATTCTGTATAATAATATTATCAGGGCTCAAAATTTCAAGCCCTGAGCTACTAGCCAGGCCTCAAGAGTTACTCGCCACAAGTTGCCCCACCTAACAGCCTATTCATACACTGCCCTGCGCCTAATTGCGCCCCTAAACACGCCCTTGTAGACTATATCATGGAATGACACTGTTAAATGTTTAATGCAGAATCAAGTTACACAATTTAATATTACCAACAACTTTAACAAAATGGGACAGGGCACTGGGGGCAGACCCAGAGGGACAGGGCACTAGAATCTCTCTCTCACGTGCGGCTCCACACTTGCATGTCCCCCTTTTATTCAGGCTGGCAGTGAGGAGAGGAGCTGCAGCACAGCGGGAGGGAGTACAATCCAGCGCCGAGATCCACACAACTGCACAGCCATTGCCACCATAGCACAGGGCACACTGACACCGCACAGCACACATTGAGACTAGACTGCTCGCAGTGCTCAGGCTGAACTGCTGGACCCTTACTTGCACAAACTGGAAGGCTGACGCTCTCATGTCAGGGCAACTTTCAGTGAGCGCTGCACTGCCTACCTGGGATACCCGGAGTGGTCATTTTCGCAATCCTCCACCTCACTTATTACTTCCTGCTCTCCAGCTACATTGGTCAGGGGGAGGGGGGCAGGCTCAGAGAGGTCATACTGTTAGGTCCCATGGCTTAATGAGAATTGTAAGGAGAGCTCCTGTGTACTGCTCTGCCTGTGCGTGGCTCACCAGACTACTTTTCCCGAGCATGCACCTTTCCTCTTCGGCCGCCAATCTCATCAAGGCTCTAAGTGTAGGCACAGATTGGAGGGAGATTGGTCATGCAGCCCTGTCATCACTTGCCCCTAGCTGAAATCCACTCGCCAAATGCTAGCAGGCGAGTGGAAATTTTGAGGGCAGATAATATTATTATTATAACGTAGTTTATGTGTATTTCTCCCTCATCCTAGATCAGCCTGGACTGTGGCATGAATCCACATGTGATGATTTGGGTGTCTACTGTGGCTTGTAAATGACAGACCAGTCTAGGAGAAATTGAAGCTGGTCAACAACTTCCATTCAAGTCTATAGTAACGTGCTGTAAAAGAGCCTGTAGCATTTACAGGGCGTTTGGCATTGGTTTAGCAGCGCGTTGGTGTTTTAAGAACTTTATACAGGTGTAGACTTCGAGATTTTCTGAAAACCCAATTCAGCCATGAGGCACTGTGTACAATCTGTACTTATCCAGTTTGGGGCCTGGCCTTTGTTTGACATTTGTTGTTTACAGGTTTAAAATAGTATTTTTGCTAGAAAATTACTTAGAAAACACACACACACACACACTTTTTTTTTCTCTAGCAGAGACCCTAAAGAATAAAAGGGTGGTCATTGTAATATTTTTTGTCACACTGTATTTGCGCAGTGGTGTTTCAAAAGCATTTTTTGGGGGGAAAAAATACACTTTCATGAATTAAAAAAACAAAAACAAACAGTAAAGTTGAAATTGATACCCAACATGTCATGCTTTAAAATTGCGACAAACTAGGCTACTTAAAAAATCTCCATAGGCGACGCTTAATTTTTTTTTTTAAGGTAACCTGTCTAGTGCTAGAAATATTGCTCTTGCTCTAATGAGTGCAGCAATATCTCACGTGTGGCTTTAACAACGTTTACATATGTGGATGCGTTCGCTTCTGCACGTGCTCTCAGAGGGACAAGGTGCTTTAATGAAAAAAAAAAAATGTCAAATGTAAACATCCATTGTGATAGGAATAAACATGACAGGTCCTCTTTTATTGTGAGATCTGTTGTCAAAAAGACCTCCAATCTCACACATTTACACTAAAAAGCAAAAATAAAAAAGTAATTTTACATTTACGAATACAAATAAATAAAATGCCTTTTAAAAGGAGTTGTAAAGGAAAAACAATTTTTGGCTGAAATGGCTGTTTACAGGGTATAGAGACATAATAGTTAACCGATTCCTTTTAAAAAACTATTAAAAATAGATAAAAATCAATCATATAATGTACCTGCAGTTCTTTAGTTTCGTTTTTGCATGGTATCCTGTATCTGTGCAATACAGAGCCATAGAGCAGTGATGGTTTGGAAAACAAAACTAGAAGCTCCCAGTACTGTGGTCCTCAGGAAACAGACAACCAGGAAGTGTCCAAAACAGAGGAGAATTACAGCAACATCAGAGCAAAAACGAACAATGAGGACATGAAACCAGGACTGCAGTAAGGTAAAGGAAGCTATTTAGCTAAAAAAAATTCCTTTAGTGACCCTTTAAGGCCTAAAGGCAGTAGTGCTGTCAGATGTTGCTTCTGTCTTCCAAGCATAGAGTCGAGTGGGGGGCCATCTTGCCCTCACTCGATTCCCTGCCCATTGCTCCACAGGATTGGATCGTTTTTGCTGATTGCTCCGGTAAGTGGGGAAAACGACCAGGAAGCAGCTTGCGGGGGGGGGGGGGGGAGGGGTGAATGCGTGTGTGTGTGACCTCTCCCGCTGCCCATAAAAGTGATCCTGTGATGAAAGAACTAGAGTTGCATCTCCTTTCACTGTGTGCATCAATAGAAAACATACAGCTCTATAGCTTAGTGTGGCAAGGTGTTTACTCTTTTTCGCTGTTGATCTCGTTCAGCATCTTTTTTTTTTGCAAAATCTTCATTTTCAATTTCAAAAAATATTGACAGTTGCACAATACAACATAGCCAAATAAGAAAACAGAACAGAAGGAATAACAACCAAGGGGGAAATGGAGTAGGGAGGAAAAGACAAAGGACAAGGGAAAGGGAGGAGGGACGGGGAGGGTGAAGAATACTAAGGGGCACGCCCAGTCCGAGCTTGGACAACCGGTTCAACTAGGAGTAACAGCAAACGACAGTATAGGGACAGAGGGACAATCCGCCTGCCCTGGACATTCAGTCCTTGTGGGCAGATGTCCCCCCAACTCAGTGGGGGGTAGGAAAGCCATATGTCCCTACTCTCGGGTAGATACAACAATAACTCCCCTCATTACATACCAGTTGAAATGAACTTGATGAGACAAAACGTAGTTCAGCATCTTTTATTCATTTTTCTCTATATGAGCTGTCCAGTGCCATCTCTACATAGTGACCACAATAAACCATGCCTGTGCAATGTGTGCACAGCCATGGCCACTTGTAGTCACCCCCAGGAAAGAGTACTGCAGGGTGGCAGTTATGGGGTGACAACGGGAAACCGCTGTCATCCCATAAGAGGAAGTGTCTGCACAAGGACTGTAATCACCTGGATCAGCTGGTATTTATTTAATAAAAGCTTCAGATTTCAAAAACCACCTTTGAAATAACACATCAAATCTTACATTTTAGCGACCGTGTTTAGACTGGGGTTAGGGCAGTGTAAGGGGATATATGAAATGCAATTCATATCAACACATTTTAGCGCAGTGAGAAAAAAAATACATTGCAGTAACAGAGGCGTGACCAGGTGCTCAGACCAGCAGTAAGATAAAGTATGACCAGTGTAGCACACTCCACTAAGATATAGTCACACTTCTGAGTTTACCTACCTTCCACAATGGACCACCACAGCTACCAAGTCATACATTCTGTCTGGGTTGGTGGCATCTCCTGATGTGTTAAATAGCCGAAGCTCTAAAGGAAAGACGACTCTGTAGGAGAGCTTTGTATATCGATGTAGCTGATCCATGTATTTAAACCTCTTTAGGTGAAGAGCTAAAATCATAGGCAGCTTTTTTACTTTCATCCTGAAATCAAAGAAAACAATTTAATTAGATAAAAAAAAGGGAAGACTACTTGGCAAAATTTTGCAAAAAAAAAAAAACCTTAACGGCTAAGTTCACCTTTTTTTTCCTTTCTAAATTCCAGCTCCCCTATGCACCAATATAGAATTTGTGTACTTTTTTTTGCAAAAATATCAAAGCTTTCCATAAAATCTACATTTTCACTCATCACACATAGGGCAACCCATCAACCCAAAGAAGCTTCAGAACTTTTTTTTTTATTAGCGCGTGGCACCAATATTTAAAAAAAGGGCAGAGATATATTCCTGGAAACTACAGACCTGTCAGCCTGACATCAATAGTATGTAAACTATTTGTGGGGATAATAAGGGACTATATCAAAGAATTTGCTGATGAAAACAGTATCGGTAGTAGTAGTGGTAATCAGCATGGGTTCAGAAAAGGTCATTCTTGCCAAACCAACCTGTTAAAGGGGTTGTAAAGGAAAAATGATTTTTTCATAATAAGCATCCTTTACCTGCAGACATTCCTCTTTTCACTTCCTCATTGTTCGTTTTTGCTCAGAAGTTGCTCTATTTCTTCTCTGTTCTGTTCACTTCCTGCTTGTCTGATTGTTACTCACCACCGTGAAGGGAAGCTTTACTGCGGTGGTCAGTGACGTGCTCGCCCCCTCCTGGGAACTACATCTGTGCGGCAGGACGCTCTCTACGTGTTAGAGACTTCAAGGAGGTGTGAATTACTGGGTGTGCCGCAATGCATACTGGGAAATGTAGTTCTTACATGAACGAGCGCCGGAAACCAGGAAGTGAATAAGAGAACAGAAACTAGAACGCTAGAAGTGATATAGATGAAGGAATTCAATAGGTATTTACTCTTTTTTTTAACAGAATCATTACACTATTCTGTCTGTCTACCTTGCAGGCATTAATTTTAGGCAAAAAATGTTTTTCCTTTACAACTCCTTTAACCTTCTAGGAGGAAGAGAGCTGCCACCTGGACAACGGAAGGCCTGTGGATGTGTTCTAACTGGATTTGGCAAGAGCATTTGATACAGTGCCTCACAAAAGCTTAATCTACATCTTAATTTAGGTCTGTAGGCATGGACCAAGGGTTTGTTCTTCGATAGAAAACTGGCTATAGGGGCACATCTAAAGGGTAGCGTTAAATAATGTGTACTCAGAATGTTCTAGAGTGGTAAGTGGGGTATAAGCCAGGTTTTTATTAAAACAAAGCTTTATTTTCAACAAAAAAAATAAAAAAATGCAGCAGTCTGGAAGGGCAAATCATTTTTTTTAATCAGGCTGTGGCCGATTTTTAAAGAAAACAAACTAAGACTCTGCACATCTTTTGTTTGATGCTGGAATATACTTCACCAAATCAAACTAAAAGTTCAGTTGGGCTTTAATGAATAGCTGTGACCCTAAATACACTGTATATGTGGCGATCAATACATTACCGCTTATGTGCTTCCTGTTTACTGCGACATTCTTCACAGTAATATTTGTATTCACTACAAAGGGTTTCCGTGTTGCTAAATCCCCTAAAATGATCAAAAACAAATGGTGATTTATGATATACGAGTTAGTGACACCATTGCATCAAGCTAATTTTTATTAATTTTTTACATGGCATTACTACACAACAAAGAATTACCCCCAGTGGTGTCCTGTATACAATGTATAAAATGGGAGTAGAAAGCTGAGCTTGAAACGCTGTCAAAAACTGGATAGGATTGGTTAAATCAAAAAGTATTCAACAAAATTATCTGACAGTTTCTCTGTATTTTCAAGGATACTGGCAGTCCTTGGGTACAGTGGCGTAACCAGAGTCATGGGCGCCCGGGGCAGATTTTTTTTTACGCCCCCCCCCCTTATATAAACATGATATCAGGGCTGCAGTGTGGAGCTCCCTATTAAGCTATGGACCGGGCCGGGCCAACACTCTTCTCCAACGGAGTCCCAGCCTCAGCCTGTGGCAGAGGCAGGGTGTGCGCTGGGGAAGACTTGGGACAGGCTCTGCTAAACCATTCTCTCCCTGCATCACATCCCCACTTACTTGCTTGGCTGAGCAGGAGTCCCTGCAGGCGCCGCCGGACTGCAGAGCACGTCACCATCTTGGAGCCTCCGCAGCGCGCGCCGGTGTTATGCCAAACAGGGCATCCCCTGCATCCTTCCAGGCATGCCTGTGCCGGCCGCTGGGAGGTACCGGCGGGGGGCTGTGCGCTCAGTGGAGGAGCCGCTCACTATACTATCCGCAGAGCTGCCGGTCACAGGCGCCCCCCTCAGCTCAGCGCCCGGGGCAGACGCACCCCCTGCCCCCCTGGTTGTTACGCCACTGCTTGGGTATATGGCATAAAAAAAAAAAAATGCGATAGGCTAGACATTTTTTGTAGTCCATTTATCTCAAATGAAAGGCAGCATTGAGCATCATAGGATGTAATGAGGGTTGAATGGTGAGTAAAGGCAGATACTCAGTTGTATGGCCAATGTGTAGGCTGAACCAAATGGACAATTTTTTTATTCTGCTTTATAAGTACATACAAAATACAACAGGAAAATGAGGCAGGAAACCAAAAAGGGAATAGGTCAAAACTGGCTCAATTAAGGTCCAGAAACTAAATGGACAAATTTAAGGTGGCCCAAGTACAAAAAAAATAAAAATCACCACAACTTGTAAAAACTGTGATTGGAAGCAAAAACAAGAGCCCAGTGGCACAAGTCACACAGCATCAAGGGTAATTATGCCATTATGCGATTTAGGGAACCTTTCCAAAACTAACACTTTTCAATCATTTCCTTTTGCTTCTCCTAGCTGTACAAGTACTGGGTTTACCAACCCGGATCTAATCAACCATGCCAGACAATAAGGTAACCGTTGTTTAAAGCAGAGTTCCACCCATTTAAGAGTCTAGCTGCTGACTTTTAATAATCAGACACTCACCTGTCCTACAGTCCAGCGAAGAGGGCGCAGGAAGCCTTTCTCTGAGGCGCAGGCATTTTGTGGGCACCCGGCTGTGGCTTCACAGCCAGGCACGCACTGCGCATGTGCAAGCCACACACTGTGAATAACCGGGCAATCTTATGGGACCTGCAAGATTTTAACCCCTTCCTGACCAGAGCACTTTTTACAATTTGGCACTGCTTTGCTTTAATTGACAATTGTGCGGTCATGCAATGCTGTACCCAAACAAAATTTGCATCCTTTTTTCCCTCCCACAAATAAGGTTTTCTTTTGATGCTATTTGATCACCTTTGTAGTTTTTATTTTTTTGCGCTTTAAAACAAAAACAAAAACCACAACAATTAAAAAAAAAAAACAGTTTTGACTTTTCGCTCTTATAAATATCCCTAAAAAAGTTTTAAAAAAAATAAAAATATAATTGATTGGTTTGCGCAAAAGTTATAGCGTCTACAAACTATGGGAAAGATTTATGGCATTTGTATTTATTTTTTACTAGTAAAGGCGGTGATCTGTGTTTTTTTGCTGTATTGCGACGGACAGATCAGAGACTTTTGACACATTTTTGGGACCAATGGCATTTATAGAGTGATCAGTGCTATAAATATGCACCGATTACTGTATAAATGTCACTGGCAGGGAAGGGGTTAACACTAGGGGCCGATCAAGGTGTTAACCGTGTGTTCCCTCACTGTGTTCTAATTGTTTGGGGAGGGGAGTGACTAAGAGAGATGACAGATTGTGTTTCTCTACTTTGTAGAAAATTGAAACAATATTGTGAAAGAAACAATCTGACAACTTTAAATGAAAAAAGTCAGGTGGGTTTTATGATTATTTAAAATAATTGTGCAGATGCAACATTACTATACATTTAAAGAAACATATTAAGTTTTAAATAATTACCTTAAACAATGTGTAATTGATGTATTTTGTTCTACATCAACAGAAAGGTCTAGAAAATCTTCATCTTTACTGCTTATCTGTAGGAGAACCGAAAGGTAGTTAAAACTTGAAATATTGCATTTGTTTTTACGTTTACTGCGCATCCCGAAAGATATACTTAGTCAGCAGGCACCTGGACATGAATGCCTTGCATGTTCACTGAATTTAGATTTTAGGTGTCTTTCATATTTTTATACTTTTGTGCATCTATAGAATGGTTATTAAATATAAAGGTTTAAATGTTAGCCACTAGAAGGATCTATGCATTTCGCTGCATTAACTGTCTTCCTGGTTAACAGCTGCAGGGTATGTTGTAGGGATGTACACATTGTGAAAAGTAATATTACTGTGTTCGTATACAGCCCATATCGCCCATCTCCCGCACAAGGACATATAATTACCCAGACATTATGCCTTGTTGGCTCCTGAACTGAAGTCTATCTCCATGTCATAGTACTCAGACCCAAGCAGCCAATCTCCAGGCTTAAACACTAGGGGGTGACATAAGGCCATCCACCTGTCTAAGCTCTGACACCAGAGCTTGGACAGGCAGGAATGCTACAGAAGGAGGCTGAGATTATTGAAAAAGGGCCAAAATATCCTAGTCTAACCAATTTATAGCAATCAGTAAATATAAGGTAAAAACATTTATGCAAATCAATCTTATTAGATTCTCATAATAAACTGCACACCAGAACTAGGAATATCACTAGCAATTCCAGTACAGGAAGTTAATCAAGGTCATTTACATCGGACAATGCAATACTTTCAACAATTTTCACCAGGTTTTCATAAACTGTATGAATGTTCACCAGCTAGTAGATGACAAGCTATGGGGGACATTATACTTTGTCATTTGGGTGGTATACTTATAGCTGAAAACACCTACACGTCTCTCAAACAAAAACAGCTGCCATCTGTTTGAGGTAAAGAAAATAAAGAGATTTATTATTGCTATCAAGGGACAACCGGTGTGAATGCATACATTTCATTTTACTTGCACGGGCAAATTGTTTATAAATTATTTCCACATATGTAAATGTGATCATGCACACAGGACATTTTTTTTTTTAACTCTCCTAGAAGCCAACAGCGTTTTTGCAGAAAAAATGCCTAAAGCTTGTTACAGTTTTTAGAAGCGTATTTGAAATTAATGCTCAAATACCAGCGTTTAGCAGCTTCTAGAAGCATCAAGCGTTTTACCTGCCCCAACTCTGCTGCTCCTGGACACACTGGCCTTTTTCTTTTTGCCTCCAAAAAGGGTCCTGCCACTAAAAGCGTATGTCTGCATGGACACATAGGCTAACATGGGCTAACATGGAGGGACCTTTAGAGGCAGGGAACAAATAAATAAACACCAAACACCCCTAGGAGTACAAATTTCCAGTGTGCAGGAAGCCTTTAAAGTCCAATTGAATCTTTACTTTAAAACAGCTACGTTTTTCAATTGCAGCAAACCAAAAAGGTGTTTAATGTTCTAGTTTGTTTTCTTTCCAATCCCAAGTAGAAAAAACTGTCCTTTGCCAGCAGCTGCAAAGTGGGCCCTTTGCCATCTGTGGGAAAGCAGCGGTCCTATTATGGATGTCTGGCACACTTACTACTGGATCAGACCTTTAGTACTGCAAGAAGCAAAACTTATGTTTTAGGTGCTTTGATGCAGCAGACCTCTGCAAAGAGAATGTAATCACTCCCCCCCCCCCCCATTTTCTTACACCTTCGTGGGACAAGAAGTGGGGGAAATCCATCCGAGGAGACATAAAAGCAAATTGCAAAAATAAAAAGGGAAAACATTTTTTGTCAGCTGACATTGAAAGAATGACTTGTATAGCGCAACGCATGCAAACTGAATCTGGGAGCTTTTTCCAGCCAGTGTCTGCTTGGCTGGGGTGGTCATTTTTACCCCGTAGGATCTTGACACGCTAGGGACACACAGTCATACACACATATGGGCCAATTTGGACGAGATTCAATTTACCTACCAGCATGTCTTTGGAAAAAGTGTTCCACCCCCCCCTACCTCCAGTTCCATTGACAGCTCTTAAAATGTTGGATTGCCCTCAACTTTCTGTCCCTCACACTCACCAGTACAAATAGAGACAACATTAGATACTGCACTATCTATATTATCAAAGCAGCTAATAAAGCAAAAAGCTTGCCACAAATACCTATAAAAGAAATCTTACCGTTTCACAAGTAAGACACCTAGTTTCGTTCGTTAACGTTCCCTGAAAGATCTCATGAACCCAGGTGGGGTCTGGTGTGCTGTTATTGTTCTCATTGTCGATACTACCATTTGGTATTCGACCGTTTTGTTTCTCCTGCTTTCTCTCTTCCTGCAAAATGTCAGCTATTGTATTGAGCAGGTAGTTTAGGAACTCATGGGCATCCTGCTGCATGTAGTTATCGAAGAGTTCTGAAATGAAAGTAACAAGTTTCCATCAGTACTGAAACAAACAAAATTTCTTGCTACATTAGAACTATAAAGTGTAAATGTGATGATCTAAGGAACACCAATAAAGCTGGGTAAGCTTATACACCTGTTCAACAATGCATTATTTGGGTGGCTTGCTCCTAAAGAGATTTCAGTGTTGGATATTTAAAGCTCATAAATACTTAGTTTTGAATAAAGCAGGAAAGGGTCGGGTTAAGACAGGCTCTGGTTTTTATTTGTGTCCCCTCAGAGAAGATGTCCCCTCTTGTACCACCAGAACAGGAAAGATGGAAACAGACAGGAAAACAATGGCAGCAATAAAAATTTAAAAGGTTCACATATTTCCACACGCCACTAAAAATAAGTAAAAAGTCCACATTAAAATGATTTTCCATCCGTTTCTGTCTGACATCCTGTCACTACGGCAGGAAGTGATAGGAAATCTACCCAGTGGGACACAGGAGAAAAAAACGGACATGAGGCTTTAGCTCTTCCCAACTATTTAAACAAGTTTCAGTTGGATTTGAGCATCCAATAATGCCTTATGCCGAGCTCTATTAAGAGATGTAGACATATTAAAGCTTTCTGAAAATGATCATTGGTCTTGGAGCCAATAGGAAAACTTCTGATCTTGCACAGACATCAATAAAATGATCTACACATGTTGAGTGCCAATTGGGTTTCGGTCCTGGGATTCACCAGCTCTGATGTGAGATCAATCAGAAAGGAAATGAGAAATTCCAGTATGCGCTATACCAATGGCTGTCAACCATTAGGAAGACAAGGACTTGTTCATTCTTCCAAGACCTTCCTTCCCCAATATGGCTGATAGAAGGCTGGATTGTTGCCAACCCCCTTTCTAAATCTTTTCTACCCTATCCATAACAAAAACTAATACGGGTTATAGATATACTATATATCCATAACTTAATGTCCATTAAAACTGAAGTTATCAAACAAACACCATTAAAATCCTTGTTTCAGGTTTCCCTGAAAATAAAATGGTGAAACTTGATTGGTTCCTATTAGTTACAACTCCAGCTCTTCTTTTATTTTAGGTCAAGTCCCTGGAGCACAGTGACTCCTCACACGCCACATCAGATTTGATACAAATTTGCAACAAGCAATTTCAAACTGAGTATCAAAAGAAGATTGATCACTGCGCATGCTAGACATAAGAGAAACGTTTTCAAGATGAAAACAACGACAGATAATAAAAGCCCAGGAGGATAATGCAAAGGTGAGGGCATAACCCAAGCTAGCCACCCCTTAGAGAGACACACACACACCAGCAGTAGATTGCATGCTTTCCCTGACAACCTACAAAGTGAGCTGCAGGTCACCTGAACCTTGTTCCTGCAGAAGACTTCTGTGTATTTTTAATTTTTTTGGCACATTTTTGTCACCGTCAGTGCCGCCTCACCGGTGCACCGTCAGTGCCACCTCACCGGTGCACCGTCAGTGCCACCTCACCGGTGCACCGTCAGTGCCACCTCACCGGTGCACCGTCAGTGCCACCTCACCGGTGCACCGTCAGTGCCACCTCACCGGTGCACCGTCAGTGCCACCTCAGCGGTGCCCATAATCGAAGTAGAAAACGTACTTATTTACCAAAAAAATTTACAGAAAAAGCTAAAAACTTTTTTTTTTTTTTTTTAAATCTGTCTTTTTAGTTGTTGCGCAAAAAAAAAAAAAAAAAAAAATCGCAGAGGTGATCAAATACCACCAAAAGAAAGCTCTATTTGTGGGAACAAAATGATAAAAATTTCATTTGGTTACAGTGTAGCATGACCGCGCAATTGTCATTCAAATTGTGACAGCGCTGAAAGCTGAAAATTGGGCGGGAAGGTGCGTAAGTGCCTGGTATGGAAGTGGTTTAAAAAAAAAAAACACAGCAAATGTCACTTTAAAAGCTATGGACGGAAGTGACGTTTTGACGTTGCTTCCGTGCTGCAATGGTATGGAGCCGGATGGGGACCATCTTCCCCTCACTCAGCTCCATACCACACAGGGAAAAGCCACCAAGACCACCCACTGAAGAAGAGGTTACCGGGGTTATGGTAGCTAGCTGCTGCCATGACAACGATATTCCACTTCGTATAATGACGGCGGATGGTCGGCAAGCGGTTAAAAGATTAAAGAGAGACTGCATCCTATTAAGTTTGGTATAATTACATGGGTCAATTTTTTCAATTAGCCAGTGGGTGGGGAATCCATCCACTATATTATTATAATCTGACAGCAGGGGCCCTTCTGTTGTCAGAATACACTGATCGTCCCTGCAATCGATTAGTTGCAGCACTGATCATACAAAAGTTCTCCAACAAGCCCATTCATGAGGTGTCGATCATTAAATCGACTTCTCACGAACAGGAACAGCCATAGATTATTCAAAATTTGGCCAACAGGGTGAATTTTGATGCATCTATGGCCAACTTTAGATGCAGTCACTGCTCAGATATACAGGTGTCACGTCTGTCTGAATACAATAGACAGCAGTGGAGAAATTTCTATCTTTACTGTTAAGGTGGATGGCGGAATCAACCGTTTTCTCTCTTTCAAACCCGCTTGAAAACAAGCTGCATAGGGTCAGCCTTAGGCAGGCAAATTTCTTTCCTACAACCATGGGTTGCAGGAAAGAAATTTGCACGATTTCCCCATCAACACAGACAGTGCTGACAGGGAAATCCTTCCTGACAAGCAATTGTCTGCTTGAGGGGGTGGGGATTGTGATTATCGCTAGCAGCCGCTAGTGAACTCAAGATTCACATAAAAGAAAAGGGGGCAAATGATTTTTTTTTTACTTTATTAAGATTCAGTCCCAAATTACTTTCCAGAACACATTATTTTCATCTGTGGAGACAGCGCCATTCAAGGCCTCTATGGATGTGAACAGATGTGCGCGGCAAACGTTGATTATTGCAGTAATCACCTTTCTGTTGCAGCTTCAGCCAAAAAAAAATATTACAAATTCCATGTTTGCAGCTTAAGAGTTATAAATATGCATCAGACTGAGCCTTGGAGTTTAAGACTCTACAACATGAAAGCCTGCTTACATATATTACATATGCTAAAATTAGAACACATATACAGTGTTACATTTGAAGATTAACTATAGACTTTTAATGTCCGGATATCTGAAGAAAAAAAAAATATTAAAGTATATGCAATTTTATAAAAAAAAATCCATAACAGAAAATCTAAAAACATAAGTTTGTACCTCAGATTATATTATATATATATATATATATATATATATATATATATATATATATATATATATATATATATATATATATATATATATATATAAACTTTAACTTTAAACACGTGACCTGCAGCTTTTGCCTGTAGCCTTCAGAGCCATGTTTTGAATGAGCTAGAGTAAACTGACATTCAGAGACACGACTAGGCATGTTGGGAACTGTAGTTCCTAAACAAATGGAGACCCCTGAGTTAAAACAAAGTGATGATTAGAATTTACAATAGAAGTTCCATGTTCTAAGCAAGGCACAGCCAACACAGAATCAATCCTATTGCTCTAAGGCAAGGGTTCCTAAACTATTCAGCTGTGGGTGGAAATCTTTATTATGATTTTACCCCACAGAGACAAATGTGCTCTGTGATAGATAACTGGATTGTTTATACACTAAACTCAGACTGACTGTAGTATACCATTTGAAACAAATAAAGTGTGCTATATCTTTTGCCACCGATTTTGCATGACCTGCACTACCCCAAATGCTGGACGTCGCACACTTGAAAAATGTAAAGGGGTTGTAAAGGTAAAAGTTTTTTTCACCTTGATGCATCCTATGCATTAAGATGAAAAAACATCCAACAGTACCGCCCCTTCCCCCTGTTTTACTTAGCTGACTCCTTCATCCCAGTCCCGCGCTCACCCCCGTTAATCTCCTCGGTTCTCAGCCTGGCCGTCAATTGGCTACACTGGACGGATTGAAAGCAGCCAGCCGAGTGATACAGTTGGCGGCTATGGCCGCCGCTGTATCACGGGAGCGCGCCCACATAAGCTTTCCATGAAGGTGGAAAGCTCTTGCAGGGGGGGGGGAGCCGAGACAGCTGCCGAGGGACCCCAGAAGACCAGGTTCAGGGACACTCTGTGCAAAATTAGCTGCACAGTGGAGGTAAGAGCAGTCACAGTGCAACCAGATTCCTCTGCAGACATGAATGAATGAAAACTTATATAGCGCGGCACATGCGAACTGAATCGCCTCTGGGCGCTTGTTGTTCCTGTCTCCTTTGGTATCAAAAGAGATGAGTCTTGATCTTTCTCCTGAGGTGCGGGCTGGCGGTGCAGTTACTGACGGCGCTGGCTCTGTTCCGGAGCTGCTCGTTCTGTTTCTCCAGCTTCCTTACCAGTTCCTGCAGCTTCTTCACCTCCAACTCGGCGTTCACCACCAGCCCATTGGTGGCCCCCGAGGCGCACTTCACCTCCGCCATCATCTCCCAGCCCGCTACCTCCTCCGGCACTCTCCTCTCCGCTCCTCTATGAACGCCTCGCTCAGGGATGGCTGCTGTGTACAGGCTGCATCCTCCTGTCAGCGCTAATACTATGGATGTGATCTTCGGGCTCCCTCCCACCAGAGACCGAGAGAGGGGGCTACACACACACACACACAATGGAACAAAGAGATCCGGGGACACACCGATCGTCCACTGACACCCTCATCTATCACTAATCTGAGCAGGGTGGAGACATGAAATCTCAAAAGGCATTTTGACAAATGGAAACCTGTGTGGAAAGAAACATGTGGGGGGCTGCCACTGCCATCCTTTGCTTCTAAAAGTGCCACCCCCTTGCTCAGAACAAGTATAGAATAGTGCTCAGGAATAAAAGGCATTTTTCTATGAACATGTTTCCTTTAGGCCTCATGCACACTTTATGCTCTTGAGGTTTTTTCTCGTACAGGAGTCTAGCAGCAGAAAAAATGCACTAAAAAGACGCGTTTTATATGGACATTAATGTGTGCGTCCCTACATCTGGCCTTAACCACTTGACCACTGGGCACTAAAACCCCCTTCCTAACCAGACCAATTTTCAGCTTTCGGTGCTCTCACAATATGAATGACAATTCATTGTACCCATTTGACATTTTTGTCCTTTTTTTCACACAAATAGAGCTTTCTTTTGGTGGTATTTGATCACTTCTGGGTTTTTTATTTTTTGCGCTATAAAAGAAAAACGACTGAAAATTCTGTAAAAAAAAAATAAAAAAAATCTTGTTTCTGTCATATTAGCGGGTTATTTCTCACACACAGCATATGCATACCACAAATTACACCCCAAAACACATTCTGCTATTCCTCCCGAGTATGGCGATACCACATGTGTGAGACTTTTACACAGCGTGGCCACATACAGAGGCCCAACATGCAGGGAACGCCATCAGGCGTTCTGGAACACCCAGACCAATTCTGACATTCCTCTCCTACATGTAAAAATCATCATTTATTTGCTAGAAAATTACATAGAACCCCAAAACATTATATATGCTTTTTTAGACCCTAAAGAAGACAATGGCGGTGGTTACAACTTTTTATCTCGCATTGTATTTTCGTAGAAATTTTTTGAACGCGTTTTTAAAAAAAAACAGTTTTGTGCTAAAAAAAAAAAAAAAACAGTAAAGTTAGCCCAATTTTTTTAAATAATGTGAAAGATGAAGTTACGCCGAGTAAATCGATACCCAACATGTCACCCTTCAAAATTGCGCACAATGATGGAATGGCGCCAAACTTCGCTACTTAAAAATCCCCATAGGCGATGCTTTAATTACTTTTATTGGTTACATGCTTTTAGTTACAGAGGTCTAGGGCCAAAATGATTGCTCTCGCTCTAACGTTCGCAGAGATACCTCACATGTGTAGCTTGAATACCGTTTTCATATGTGGGCGGGACTTACGTATGCGTTTGCTTCTGCATGCGAGCACACGGGGACAGGGGTGCTTTAAAAAAAATGGATATTGCAGAGTATTGCACAGGGTATTGGGGTATTGGAAAGTATTGGGGTATTGCAGAGTATCGCGCAGTGTATTGGGGTACTGCAGGGTATTGGGGTACTGCAGGGTATCGCGCAGGGTATTGCACAGTATTGGGGTACTGCAGAGTACTGGGGTATTGCAGAGTACTGGGGTACAGCAGAGTACTGGGGTACAGCAGAGTACTGGGGTACAGCAGAGTACTGGGGTACTGGGGTATTGCAGGGTACTGGGGTACTGCAGAGCTGGGTTGGATGGAGGGATGGCTGGATCTGTGACTGCATTTGTCACAGATCCAGCCACAGCACAGCTGCTGACACCCCGCTCCCCCCCCTTTCCTCGCACACTGTACCGAACGGTACAGAGAGGAGACGCAGGAGAGGGAGGAACCGGCGTCATCAAATGACGCCGGTTTGTTTACAAGTGATCGCGCCGTCATTTGACGGCGCGATCACGTGGTAAACGGCCGCTATTAGCGGCAATTTACCGTGATGCGCCGGGTCTTCTAGACCCGGCGAGCACGGACACTTCCACGAGCGCGTCCCAGGGGACGCGCAATCGCGGAAGTGAAGGACGACGTCCCCCCCAAAATAACTCCGCCGCACTGTAGCAGTATTTTTGCTATAGCGCGGTCGGAAAGAGGTTAAAGGGGTTATAAACCATTGTGTTTTTTATTCATAGGATGCATTAAGGTGAAAAAAACTTTTGGCAGTGACCCCCCCCCCCCCTTTACTTACTTGAGCCCCCGTATTTCCGTCAGTGGAGATGCACTGTCCCTCTCTGCACGAGTTCCGGCTCTCGATTGGATAGATGGATAGCAGCGCAGCCATTGGCTCCCAGAAAAAGAAAACTGAAGAGCTCAGGAGGAAATCCTGTATTAACTATCTGATGTTAGTACAACAATCTCCCCGCAGAGCTATTGTGTTCTCACTGGGGGACAGCTCCCTTTGCCAGAGCACACCTGTCAGTGCTCTCAGCCATTTTCGGTCATGCTACTTCGACAAAGGCCGGCTTCTGTCAGACTGGCTGCTGTACATACGGGCTGAATGGCGGCCAGGTTTCTATTGAACTGGCCGATGCTGCCCGATTATTGGCCTGAATGCATGGCCCTTTAGGCCTGATGCACACTTGTTTCTTGTAAATGCTGTTTTGTCCCGACGGGAGAACATCAGCGTTATAAACTCACCTAAGCTGCATTTTTTTCAAACCAGTATAGGCGAGTTTAGTAGTGTTTCTAGTTTGGGCATTTATTTAACTGGCCAGAATTTTAATTTATTCTGGCCACTAAAATAAACGTTTAAAGGCTAAAACACGCCTAGTGTTTAGGTGTGTTTAAAAGCGCTCAGTGTTTTTTGTGATCAGAATTTCCTCTCCTGAACGCAATTGTAGGACTTTCAGAAAACATCCTGTAACACTCCTCTGCTACTAAAAACTTCCATTTACTGATGTGTTATTAGACACACCATTTAATAATTTATTTGTATTTCGGAACTGCTCAGGATTATGATGCTGCTGTCCATTGAACTGTACTTTTCTTTCATGTTGCACTTTTTGTGTTTCTTTTTATTGGTAAGTTTGTTTTTTGTAAAACCTACAAAACTTCTTAATACAAAATATATGATCAAAAAAAAAAACTTTGATGTGTACATGGACACACAGGATAACATTTGGGGGGTTCAAGGGCAGAAAAAAAAAGAAAAATGCCTAAACTTACTAAAATGTAAGTTCAACAGCAGCAGTGTGCATGAGGCTTTAGTGTGATGGAGTTGGTAAAGAAATTGCTGCTATCTTCCTCATCAGCCCTGCTTCCCTGGTGCTAATCATTATTTATTTGCATCCACCTTACTGGAAATGTGATCAGGAATGTTTGGACTCTGTACTACCACTTTTACTTACAGATAAGCCTATAAACAGGCTTACCTGTAGGCAAAAAGAATATCTTCTAAACCTATACGGTTTAGGAGATATTCCCTGCTGATTGCAGCGGCGCATGCGCAGCAGGGGTATTCTCGGCTAAAGGTCTGGCCACTTACAGCGCTGGATCGGTGATAACCAGAAGACACGCCGAGGCAAGATGACATCTCCCTCGGGGTGGACCAAGTAAGTTACCAACGCCACGAACCAAGCAGCTAAGAGACTACTGCAACATTGCTGGATCTAGATGGGACTCAAGCAAGTATTAGAGGGACTGCTGTACACAGTTTTTTTTTTTTTTATCTTAATGCATTAGGATAAAAAAACCTTCTGCCTTTCCAACCACTTTAAGTCCCTTTAATGAAAACAGGAATGTGTTAAACTGTGCATGCACTTCTATACTTTCTTGTCCATACACGAAAAAAAAAAACATCATCCAGCCTCAGCACCACAGAAGATAAGTGAATGTATCAATGCATCACAGTTGTCAAGGACAAGCCTGTCTTTAAAAAAAAAAGGATTGTGTCATATTAGTTATAACAGCAATGAAAACAAAAAGAACAAATGCGAAATCTCCAACAACCTTGAATGAAAAGGGAAGACATTAGTCACAAATAAAATCAACTAAAATGACCATAAAAGCCAGAAACCATAAAGCAGCTTCCACTGTACACGAGGTGTGATAACATCATAAATTACACCATCTAATGATATAGACGAGACATTATAATGCCTACACAGCCTTGTCACAAGAGAAAAATAATGTAGGAGTTGTCATTGACAATGTCTGACAGAGGACAATACGCCAGGTGGGCGGAATGCAGATGAAACGTTGAGCATAAACTTCCTCAACCTGCTCAGCTTGCGAACATTCATGAACACAGTTTACTGCCTTTTATGTATATACATCAAGTATAAAAATGGAAACAAACCCTGTAATATATACAAGCCAATTCCCCAAAAAATGGGAGGCTGTGTAAAATCTGCAAAAAAAAAAACAGAATGCAATGATTTGCAAATCTCATATTCCCATAGTTTATTCACAATATAAAACATATCAAATATTTAAACTGAGAAAATACTGACTGATTGGATACATAAAAATATGTAAAAAATTGCAGACAGACCCAAACAGGAAGGTCATCTCCAAACACATTTCACATCGATTTTGGAATTTACTAGATATTGTGCGTATTCAGAGACCTGTAATTATTGCCATTGTCTGGCCTCAAGAGGTCTGGCCCAAAATGTTATTGTGCTGGCTGGCATAAAAAGATCCACTCAACTCATCTATTAACTGACTGTGGGCTCATGGGAGAATCCTACTCTCCAGATGTCAAACTCTGATCCATTAATTAGTTCTCTCTTTCATCCAATACTTCTGCAGGTACGCTGAATACAATATAATGGCAAACATTATTACAGAAATAAATGAGCCATGTAACTATGACAGGATGGGAACAGGAACGTGAGAATCACTCCCAAGCCCACTGTCCAATGACAAAACATTCAAAGAATTAGTCATTGAGGAACTGGAAACTTGCAGTAAAGATATAAAGAGGAGTTAAAGTGGATGCAAACCCTCACAAATACCCAGTGAAGAGCCTCAAATGATACACAAAGATGAAACAAATCTCCCTACAGAAGTTTTACTTCTATATCTTCAGCTTTTTATATTCTTTAGAAAGTTCAGATCATGTTAGGAGATTTTCTTTTCCTGTTCAGTACTGCAGTGAAGCCAGGGCATGCAGCCAGGACAGCTGATTGGAGGAAAGGTACACACGCCCTCTGCTCATAGGTAGAGACTTTCAGAACTGTTCGTTGAATAGGTCAGCTCTGTGCCAATTTATAGCATCCTTCCCAACACAAAATTCAGGCTGCTTTTATCTCAATTGAGAGAGAATTTGTTAGAAGTTATCAGGCTGATAACAAAGGAACAGGGCAGAAGACAGCTACGGGACATGGTGCTTTAACCACTTAAGGACCGTCTAACGCCAATATACGCCGGCAGAATGGCACAGCTGGGCACAATCACGCACGGTACGTGATTGGTTAATGCCCAGTCGTGTCTCGCGGGCGTGTGCCTGTGACCCGGTCCGAAGCTCCGTGACCACGGGACTCGATCGCCGCTGGAGTCCCGCGATCGGTCCCCAGAGCTGAAGAACGGGGAGAGCTGTGTGTAAACACAGCTTCCCCGTTCTTCACTGTGGCGCCGTCATCGATTGTGTGATCCCTTTTATAGGGAAACCCAATCGATGACATCACACCTACAGCCACACCCCCTTACAGTTAGAAACACATATGAGGTCACACATAACCCCTTCAGCGCCCCCTTGTGGTTAACTCCCAAACTGCAATTCTCATTTTCACAATAAACAATGCATTTTAAATGCGTTTTTTGCTGTGAAAATGACAATGGTCCCAAAAATGTGTCAAAATTGTCCGAAGTGTCCGCCATAATGTCGCAGTCACAAAAAAAAATTGCTGATCGCCGCCATTATTTTTGTTTATAGTGGAAAAAATAAAAACCGCAGAGGTGATCAAATACCACCAAAAGAAAGCTCTATTTGTGGGAAAAAAGGGTGCCAATTTTGCTTGGGAGCCACGTCGCACGACCGCGCAATTGTCAGTTAAAGCGACACAGTGTCAAATCGCAAAAGGGGCCTGGTCCTTTAACTGCATTTTGGTCCGGGTCTTAAGTGGTTAAAGAGATGAGAAAACACTGCAGTTATATGTACCCAGCTCATAATTTCATGAATCGGGTTTACATTCACTTTAAATCTTGGCAATTGTTCATAAAAGAGGAAAGAAGGAATGGAAATATTTCCCCTGCTGGCTATTGTATTCTGACAGCCGCAGTTGCTTGATTACCTTAAAGCGGTATTCCCCTCTTTTGTAGGTTTATTAAAAGTCAGCAGCTACAAAAAGTGTAGTTGCTGACTTAATAAACAGACACTTAACTGTCCCAGGTCCAGCGAAGCAGCCGTCTGAAGCCTCGCTCCTCTTCCCCTCCTCTCCTCTCCTCTCCACGGCGCTGTCATTGCAAGAGTGGACACCCAGCTGCGACAGATTGCGGCTTCACTGCAGGCCATAGAGCTGGGCGATTTTTCCCCCCAAAAAAGTCGATTTACGATTGAAATACATTTTTTTATTTCGATGGACACCGCCACCGGTCCTGAGGAGCTGCGGGCTGGAGTTTTTAGGCGAGGCCGCAGCTTTGGCCTAGTCCACGGCATGCAGCCTCGCGGACTAGGCCGAAGCCTGGCCTAAAAACTCCAGCCTGCAGCTCCTCAGGACTAGCGCGGTGTCAGCGTCGGTTCTGGGGGCGGAGGGGGGGGGGGATAGATTTTCTGAAAATCTAAAAATTGATTTCACCACGCAACTCGATTCACAATTCAAATAGATTTTCCCCCCAGCCCTAGCCGGGCGTGCAATGTGCATGCGCGAGTCGCCCTGCGATCTTAGCTGCCAGTCCAGAGAGGGAGGGGAAGAGGAGTCGCCACCTAGGCGGTGAGGTGAAGAAACAGGGACAGAAAGTACCTGTCAAAAAGGTACCGACTCCCCACCCACCCCCAAAAGAATAACATGCCAAATGTGGCACGTAAGGGGGAGAGGAGTGCTTAAAGCAGAAGTTCCACTTTTCGGTGGAACTCCGCTTAAAAATGGTTCTAAAGGCTTAAGGTTTTTTTTTACCTTCATGCATTCTAGCCCTTGAGGCGCGGGGCCAAGCCATGGCTATGTGTATGAAGAGACACGCAGAGCCACAGCTGGGTAACGAAATTCCGATCGTGTGCACGTGGCATTAGAGGGATCAGACAAACCATTTACCACTGACAGGGGTGCACTGTAAATGCTTATAAAGTTGGAGTTTGTCTTCAAATTGTTAGTGTATAATATATATATATATATATATATATATACATACATATATATATACACACACACACACACACTGCCTATGGACATCGTACAACTGGTATAAGCCCCACTCTGCTATGAGTAGCCAAGTTTGTCACAAAGCAATGCAAAAAAAATTAAAGGTGGGTGCTGTATCCAAAAATGAACTGCAGCCGAAACGAACATCCAAAGATGCTTATCATCCCAGTAAAACTTGGTAAAGGTGTGCAGAGCCACCATGCAAACTGAAGACAAAGACGCCCAATGTCGGAAACACGCGAGATGCATCAAGTGACTGTGGTAGACTATGCCAGTGTTTTTCAACTCCAGTTCTCAAGGCACACCAACAGGTCATGTTTTCAGGCTTTCCATTATTTTGCACAGGTGATTTGATCAGTTTCACTGCCTTAGTAATCACCACAGCCATTTCATCTGAGGGAAATACTGAAAACTTGACCTGTTGGTGTGCCTTGAGGACTGGAGTTAAACACTGGATATTTGCCACAATTTGGAGGGGAGGAGCCTGACCTTTAATAGCATAAGCCTGAACAACCATCTGCCTGATCTAACGAGAAACATCGGTAGAGGAGACTGCCATGTCTTTCCATGGGTCATCCACAAGCACAAAAAAGGAATTAGACCTCCAAAATAAGCCATAGCAGACAGGTACACAAGTGCCGCTAGGAACCCAAACAGTGCAGTGCGACCTCCTTAGGATTGGAAGGGTGCAGACACCAGCAAGGCAGCAGAATACCCTCTGTCAGAAGGACGTCATACCACCTCTGGAAGGAAGGACACAGATAGAGAACTATCCTATCCCTGTGTAGGAACCAAATAAAGAAAATTCCAGTACAAGAATGGCAGCTCCGACATGCAGCATGCCAATGTGATAGCATCAAAAAGGCGACCTTTCGGGAGAGGCCAAGGCGCAGGATAGAAACCTGAACCAAGTGCCACACCACAGCTACCAGGCACAAATCATATAGGGCAGGTGGAGGGGGATTGACCACCCCGGACTGGAAGGGAGGTGCTCGTCAACAGATGCCCGATCATGTGTGTACCCAAGACGTTTAACTCAACAGCCGCTCCAGGGACCCAGTGCACAGCTAAAAGTCTGCATGTATTCGCTGGCCAGGCTGGGGTGACTACTGGATCGAGATTGACTGTCGCTCAGCCAATAATTGAAGATCTCCACAGGAAAAGAAGCTATGCAATCACAGGTCCCTGGACAAAACAAGGTCCTCACTCCTGAACACTAGGCAGAAAAAAACTGAGCCTATAGTAGAAAGGGGGTTTATATCAGTTAGGACTGCCCATAGGCGGTGCTTTTTTTTTTTTTCTGCCTTGTGTCCTACTCCTTTAGGCAGTGCTATAAACAATAAGGTCGAGAGGTTGTGCCCTCCATCAATAAATACAATTATTGCTTTAACATAAGGAGTATAACCCCCTTTGTTTATTAAGACCATCTGCTTTGTGTAGTATGCTGTGTCAGCAACAGATACAGCACAGCTGAAGTTCTATGCTCTGATCCCTCTGCCCTTCCACACTCAGCTGAGATCAGGAGGGGGCTATCCAGGCTCTGATTGTGTAGTGTAGTCAATGTACAAGCAGAGAAAGGTCAAACAGCTCACATCCCTTATGCGACGTCCAACCTGGTGGGAATCTGCGGTCATTTTCTGAAATCTGCAGCATCCTCTGTTAATTAGCCGTAGAAGCCACGTAGAAGCTATTACACTCTGGCGCAAATCACTTCAGACAGTTTTCTGGTGCAGAAAGAGAGAAATAGAGGGCGCTAGACCACAAATCAAGAATTCATTAAATAATCGTGATCATATTATGTACTAATATTGCTATAGTGGATAACAAATAAAATAAAATAATGTCTCTGTCATGAGTCACTCAATGACATTAAGTCCCAACATCAAATAGGTGAAGTGTGACAAAAACAATGGTTTTGAATCTTCTTATTTTGCTGTATCTTGCTTATGTGAAAGTAAAATACCACCATCAGACTCAAATCTTCTTTACACCCAAGAATGTGCCGATAAAAATGGATGCGCTTACCAGAATGTATTGACTACTTTAATGAAAAAGTTAGTCAAAAGGGCTTATGCAGGATTGTGCCTGCACACATGCCGACAGGAATGATTGATGTTAACCTCGTCACCAGGATTCCAAATAAGGATATATGAAAAAACCAATGGAAAAGCCAATAGCGTAATATTGCTTTATTGGTGGTGACACATATTGGTGGCGACACATCTGCAGCCCCAGTGCCGGGTAGGCACCAATACAGTAAGAGGCCATTTGGCTTTTCCTTTGTTTTTAAATTTGTTTTTATTAAAGCAATATTTTACGCTATTGGCTTTTCCATTGGTTTTTTCATATATCCTTATTTGGAATCCTGGTGACGAGGTTAACATTAATCATTCCTGTCGGCATGTGTGCAGGCACAATCCTGCATAAGCCCTTTTGACTAACTTTTTCATTAAAGTAGTCAATACATTCTGGTAAGCGCATCCATTTTTATCAGCACATTCTTGGGTGTAAAGAAGATTTGAGTCTGGTGGTGGTATTTTACTTTCACATAAGCAAGATACAGCAAAATAAGAAGATTCAAAACCATTGTTTTTGTCACACTTCACCTATTTGATGTTGGGACTTAATGTCATTGAGTGACTCATGACACAGAGACATTATTTTATTTTGTTATTATCCACTATAGCAATATCAGTACATAATATGATCACGATTATTTAATGAATTCTTGATTTGTGGTCTAGCGCCCTTTATTTCTCTCTTTCAATCATTGCAATCAGTATTGTACACGAGGAGCAGCTTCTTATAATTTGTTTAAATACTTATTTGTTTGGTGCTGAATTTCACTTTTTCATTTCTGGTGCAGGAAACTTAGTTAACCACTTCAATACCCGGCCATAGACAATTGACGGCCAGAGATGGGATCTACCATCCTAAGTGGCCGTCAATTGACGGCCTGGGCTTTGCGGGTGGATATCTGAATGATGCCTGCAGCCAGAGGCATCATCCAGATATCCTCTTCTTCAGCCGGCGATTCTGCACGACATAAGAATGATCATAGCGGTGGTTCCGCAGCTTGATCGTTCTTACAGGCCGCGGGAGGGGACATCCCCCCCTCCCGCCGCCATCCGGTGCTTCTCCGGGCTCTCCCGTGCCTTCGGGGGCCGGAGAACGAATCGTTGGCGTCGGAAGGAAGCATAGAGATGGCTGGTGACCAGATGGTCACCAGTCATCTCTATGACCGTCGGAGGACCCGGGCGCGATGTGATGACGTCACGCCCGGGTCCCCGTAAGTAAACAAAGCCGCGATTGTGGCTGTAAGCCACCATTCATGAGATCGGTGAATTTTTTTTCACCGATCTCATTGTTTCCAGCCTGGAGGAGAGATGTGAGGTCTTATTGACCCTGCATCTCTCCTTAAAGAGGACCTGTCACACACATTTCCTATTACAAGGGATGTTTACATTCCTTGTAATAGGAATAAAAGTAGAAAAAAAAAAATTGAAAAAAAGTGTAAAAATAAATAAAAAATAAGTCAAAAAAATAAATAAAAGATAAAAAAAAAAATTAAAACGCCCCTGTCCCCGATAGCTCACGTGCAGAAGCGAACGCACACGTAAGTCCCGCCGACATATGTAAACGCTGTTTAAACCACATAAGTGAGGTATCGCCGCGTGCGTTAGAGTGCCAGCAACGAATCTAGCACTAGATCTCCTCTGTAAATCTAAACATCTAAACTGGTAACCTGTAAACAATAAATAAAGCGTTGCCTATGGAGATTTTTAAGTACCGAAGTTTGGCGCCATTCCATGAGTGTGCGCATAAATAAAGTGTGACATGTTGGGTATCTATTTTCTCGGTGTAACATAATCTTTCACATAATACAAAAAAATTGGGCTAACTTTACTGATTTGTTATTTTTTTAATTCATGAAACAATTTTTTTTACAAAAAAAAGGCGTTTGAAAAATGATTGCGTAAATACCGTGCGAGATAAAACGTTGCAATGACCGCCATTTTATTCCCTAGGGTGTCTGCTAAAAAAAATATATATAATGTTTGGGGGTACTGTGTAATTTTCTAGCAAAAGAATGATGATTATTACATGTAGGAGAGAAGTGTCAGAATAGGCCCAGTATGGAGGTGGTATAAAAGCCCGGTATTGAAGTGGTTAAGTTCCCAGTACGTTTGTTTCTCTTTGTGAGCTATGCCATGTGTGTAGCACCCTAGTATGTGGGAGAGTTAGTGTAGGCAAACCATAATCTCACATGTTACACTGGTGAGTCTTAATTGGGTCCGGGTTCATTAGCGTTCACGGTGGGATGACTCATCCTGGCAGCTCTCTGGTGCCTCCACCCTGGTCTAGAAGAGGTCTTCCTAGAAACACGGGAGCAAGAAAGGACAGAGAGTAGCCAACACTGTGGGGACCAACGAATGGGGGGGAAACTGCTACATGTAGCCAGTCTCCCAAGAAGACAGCGGTGTGCTAAAGTCTTCAAACCTTTTCCTGGGAGATCTCCTGAGATTCAGCCAGGTGGGCTGAGAGTCAGTTTGGCAGACTGGCGTAGAAAGGCAGCCAGGTGGGCAGACATTGCCTAAAGAAGTCGTGCTGGAATTAGTGGCCACAAGGGAAGCTGTTTAACTCCAACTGTGCTACTTGTAAGGGACTCTGAGTTCCTGCCTTTAATGGGCTGCTACTGAACTGACAAGAGTCCTGTCAGTTCCACCAAGAGTGAACCAGCAGGAGCTGTACAGTGAAAGAAGGGAACAAAGTGTGTGCAGGTGGAAGGCTTAATAAGTTGGAGCTGTACATAGGAAGCTGTATACAAAAAACTGTATGTACTTACCCACTCTGTAAGTAGGAAGTTGTTCCTGAAGATCTTGTTCAAGTCAAGTGGGCATCCCATAATCTACCATCCCTATCCAAGTTGTTAGCCCCCTAATAAAAAAACAAAGCTCTGGACTGTTCTCCGACAGTGCCTGTGAAGATATGGCGTGCCTGGCTGTGCAGCTCCTACATGGGGTGTGCTACACGTGGGATCCAAAATACACAATTTAACATGAAAATTACAAAAAAAGTTTATTATGCAATACACTAAACTAGTCCTTAACTAGACTTCTGCAAACTATATTTTAAGATGTACATGTAGAATACCTATATGTGTACTATATACAGTAAGGATTTATATACACATCTTTTTGTAAATAATGGAAATATAGTCATGCATCATACTGTAGGTGTGTTTGTTTATTACAAGGTGTCCTTTTGCATGAATTTTCCTTTTCTGCGCAGTTTCTGGTCTATTATGGTAAAGTTATACAGCAGACTGTGGCTTTGTACCAACTTCTCTGAGACATGGAGCAGTGGCTTGCCAGGCTTCAAATCTTAGGTGTGCGGGAACACTCAACTTGTGTCATAAATCGGATTAACAGGAGAATTTCAATACTACAACACTGGCCAGTGTGCCGTCTCCATTGCTGGTGCCAGTCACTATGACAACACAGGTGCTTACTGAATGGAAAACTTGGGAATCTCAGTCTTTTGTTAATCAAAGGAGAGAATGCACAGGGGACGTATAAAGAAAAACAGGAAGCATAGAGGCAGAAGTAGGTGGAATGAAGAGGCGGAGAAGGAATTATGAACCATAGTAAGTGTAAATACGCTGGTATCAAGGAGCTTCAAAGAGCCTAGACAAATTAGGAGCAAGGCCTACTAAAAACTGCATTATTAACATTTATCCAATTGGCTAGACTGACAATTGTAAAAAAAAAATTAAACAACAATTATAAAATAAAGCAATACTGTGTTCACACCTGCAGACACCCAAAACTAGTATAAAAGTGTCATGTCTCATCATGAGTAGAATACCCAAAAGCTGTCCATATATTTGCTCAAGCGATTGTGCTTTCAATTAAAATTTGTAATAAAAAAATTGCAAAGTTATCATAGACATAAATGTAGGAGGGTCTTAGACACCCTTTATTATAATTACGTTGGCTGCCACAACAAATTTGTTGGTGCCTGTGGCAGATTAATGTACCGGTCACAGATAAGTACATGAGTCTGTCAATGCTGGGCATAATTGACACTCACCAAAAGGTGCATGCCTGAGGTGTTCTCCATCGGGGTATAATTATCCGTACAGAACCAAGGCCCCAGTCATACCTGAGCGTTTTTTTTAGCTTGTAGCCTCAAGCTACAAAACACTGGAGGGGAAAAAAATTGCGCAACTTTCTGCCTGAAAACACAATGCTCATGTGTGAATGGGGCCCAAGACAAAAGTTCCCCATCAGGCCCGCCAAGCTTTTTATTGACTGTGCATAGCATTGGGCAGCTGTATGGCTGCTATTTAGTTCAATAACAGCTTTTGAATTTGCCCACTGCAGTGCACAGTCATTTAAAAGGCAGACCTGATGGGGAAGACCTGACCAGCAGCTGGCTCTCAGCCTCAGACATACTTTACAGATACTACCCCGGTTCCTCCTCACACTTTGGCCATGCTTTCCTCCCTGCTATACACACCACTAAGGTGGAGAAGCAAAGAGCCCCGGTGACGTTATTTATGACGAAACGAGTAGGACCATGCTTGAACACACGCCAACCACGCATGCGCACTTGATTGCGGCCCTCTTTGTTTCTGGCGGATGGATGTTTTTATCTAATTGAAGGGCCATTTTTTTCCATCTTCCAAGTAAGTGCAATTGTCCTAATAAATGTAGATTTTATTGCTGGTCTTCACTATTGAGAGTATAATTTTTTTCCCTCATATTGAGCTGTGATGTACAAATGGTCTCAAAGTTTACATGTAAGGCATTGGAGTTTGAAGAGTGACAGATTGTGTTGACATCCCATACCACTCTGATGTCCGCATTGATGTGTTTCCTCAGTGTTGCAAACATTTTGACTACTATGCTGGATATTTTATAAGTTCTGGTAAGCTCCCATCTACTTTCACTGAGGTGGTGTAAAGTGCTCACTGTTTGGGGTCTGGAGGCTTTCTATCCTCCACCAATATGAGACTGCAAAGTGATTGCCCTCTCGCAGTTGGTAGCTTGCATCTCTTTGGACTCCCTTTATGGGTTTTTTTAACAATATTTTTGCATACACCGTATATACTCGAGTATAAGCCCAGTTTTCCGGCACATTTTTTTGTGCTGAAAATGCTCCCCTCGTCATATACTCGAGTCACCTTTTTGCACCTGATCTCCTGAACTTTTAGGACCCAGTAACGGCCGGCCGTAGGTCCCCTGGACCTAGAACTACGCACACATGTAGCCACATTTCTCTTCTACAAGTGTGCAAAGTTTGTTGTCCAGGGGACCTACCGACCTACCGGGAGCACCGATTTTTCAAAGCTGGGCACCCCTTCCATAGACTCCCATGTTAAATATCAGTCTAATTATGGGCACAGTGAGGCATGCACATAGACACAGTGAGGCAAAGTGAGGCACAGTAAGGCATGCAGATGGACAGTCAATATGTTTTCCCATTTTTTGTGGTAAAATTAGGTGCCTCGAATTATACTCGAGTATATATGGTATATGAATTGTTTTTTTGCAATAAATACACTTATTGATTACACATTAAAGTAAAAATTTTTGGCGCTTTTATTAGCACCATTTACTGTATTATGTTGCATAATTTATTGTAATATAAAAAAGGTATTACGTTGCACTTTTTGGTTTGTAAACATATATAGAGCTGACATTTTATACAGCACTGTACATTCGCGTACATTTTATTTTCAAAATTACACCTAAATGATCCAATTCACAAAACAGCGAGATAAACGTACCATTTTCTTTGCGTAAGCGGGTAATGAACTTCTTTGGAGGAATCACTCCGACCTTCTTTTTCTGAGTGGCTATGCTGTGGAAGAGGTCTGCTAAGCAGGTGAGAAGATTTTCTTTTTTTCTCGGTTGGCTTTTGTATGCAAGGACTTTTTCCCGGAATGGGCGGCAGAAATAAAGTGCTTGGAGAACCGAGTTACAGTAGCAAGTGTTCCCAAACTGTGTGCAGAAAACAGAAAGACAGTCAGTTATGTACAAACAGCCAAATCTAAACTTTATTTACACAAAGAAAATTGTAAAAAAAAATAAACTCCCCCTCTAAAAACTGCATAGGCAATTTGATTGGTTGCTGTTGGCACTCTCACTGTAGTTATCTCTTTAGTTATACAGGTGCATCTCATAAAAGTATAATATCAAAAAGTACATTTCAGTAATTCAGTACAAAAAGTGAAACTCCTATTTTATATAGATGCGTTACACACAGAGCGATATATTTTAACCACTTTTCTTTGAATTTTGACGATTATGGCTTACAGCTAGTTAAAACCCCAAATTCAGCATATCAGAAAATTATATTACTACACAAGACCAATAAAAAAAATAAAAAAATGATTTTTTAATACAGAAATGTTGGCTTACTGAAAAGTATGTTCATGTGCAGTATAGCATGCCCTCAATACTTGGTTGGGGCTCCTTTTGTATGAATTACTGCATCAATGCGGTGTGGCATGGAGGCAAACACCTGTGGCATTGCTGAGGCGTTATGGAAGCCCAGGTTGCTTTGATACTGACCTTCAGCTCGTCTGCATTGTTGGGTCTGGGGTGTCTCATCTTCCTCTTGACAATACCCTACTGATTCTCTATAGGGTTTAGGTCAGGTGAGTTTGCTGGGAAATCAAGTACAGCGATACCATGATCAATAAACCAGACATTGGTACCTTTGGCAGTGTGGTCAGGTGCCAAGTCCTGCTGGGAAATGAGATCAGCATCTCCATAAAGCTGGTCAGCAGAAGGAAGCATGACCTGCTCTAGAATTTCCTGGTAGATGAATGCGCTGACTTTGGACTTGATAAAACACAGAGGACCAACAGCAACAGATGACATGGCTCACCAAATTAGCACTTCATGCTTCCCTCTGCTGACCAGCTTTCTGGAGATGCCGATTTCATTTCCCAGCAGGAGTCGACACCTGCCCACACTGCCAAAAGTACCAATACCTGGTTTACAGATCATGGTAACACTGTGATTGGCCAGCAAACTCGCCTGACCTTAACAGTCCAGAATCCGTGGGGTATTGTCAAGGAGGAAGAAGAGACACCAAACCCAACAATGCAGACGAGCTGAAGGTCGCTATTAACCACTTCAGGTCCGCGCTATCATCAAAAGAGGTCTGCAGTGCAGACCTGAAGTGCCAGGTGGACATCTTTGGACGTCTTTTGTTTACATTACCCAGCGGGTAAACACTGTGCTGTCGCATCGCTGGGAAGCCGATGCGTGTGCCTGGCAGCCGCGATGTCCGCGGGTACACGCGATCGGCGGTCCCAGCAGGTGACAGAAGGGACGTGGAGCTCTGTGTGTAAACACAGAGCTCCACGTGCTGTCAAGGAGAGAGGAGACCGATCTGTGTCCCTTGTACATAGGGACACAGCGTCGGTCACCTCCCCCAGTCACCCCCCTCCCCCCACACAGTTAGAACACACCCAGGGAATACATGTAACCCCTTCCTCACCCCCTAGTGTTAACCCCTTCCCTGCCAGTCACATTTAGACAGTAATTAGTGCATTTTTTTTTGCACCGATCGCTGTATAAATGTGAATGGTCCCAAAATTGTCAAAAGTGTCCGATATGTCCGACGCAATATCGCAGGCCTGAAAAAAAAAAAAAAAAACGCAGATCTCCGCCATTACTAGTAAAAAAATAAATCATAAATCTATCCCCTATTTTGTAGGCGCTATAACTTTTGCGCAAACCAAGCAATAAACGCTTATTGCGATTTTTTTAAACAAAAAAATGTAGAAGAATACGTATCAGCTTAAACAGAGGGAAAAATATATATATATTTTTTTAAATTGGGATATTATTATAACAAAAAGTAAAAAATAGTGTTTTTTTTCTGTTTATAGCGCAAAAAATAAAAATCGCATATATAATCAACTACCACCAGAAGAAAGCTCTATTTGTGGGGAAAAAATCATAAAAATATAATTTGGGTACAGTGTTGTATGACCGCGCAATTGTCATTCAAAATGCGTCAGCGCTGAAAGCTAAAAATTGGTCTGGGCACGAAGGGGGTTTAAGTGCCCAGTAATAAAGTGGTTAAGGCAACCTAGGCTACCTTAGCAAAACCACAGGCTGATTGCCTCCTTGCCACGGCGCATTTAATGCAAAAGGTGTCCCGACCAAGTATTGAGTGCATACTGTGCTGTACATGGTCATACTTTTCAGTAAGCCAACATTTCTGTATTAAAAATCCTTTTTTTTTTATTGGTCTTGTGTAACATAAAACATTTCTGAGATAAATAATTCTGGACTTTCACTAGCTGTAAGCCATAATCATCAAAACTAAAATAAATATATAAAATAAATAAACAAAACTAAAATAAATATATAAAATAAATAAATAAAACTAAAATAAATAAATGCTTGAAATATATCACTGTGTATAATGAATCTATATAATATAGGAGTTTCACTTTTTGAATTTAATTACTGAAATAAATTAACTTTTTGATGATATTCTAATTTTAGGAGATACACCGGTATTTTAAACTGCAGAAATCTGCTACACTCATCTTCTATTCAGGGGTCAAAAAATAAGTTACAGACAGCTAATAATTTTTCATGTTGGGAGCATGGGATGGTGTCCCTCCACCTGGCATTCCTCCCTACTGACCACCTTCACGGTCCCCTTTTGCCTAACCGAGAACACTGCAGCACAGGGGACACATTGCACTAAAGGCAAGTAATGTCTCGTTGTCGTTTTTTTCTTATCTTAAAGTAAATTTGGGCTCAAATGTAAATGTTCTGTTTTCTCTTGGACTTGAAATGATCTGTTGGTCAAAAACAAGTAAATGAAATCTACCGTAATTCAATGTTCTATTGCAATAAAACATGGAACCATAAAATGGGGGTACTCTTTACAGCAATGTTTTATGTTGGTGCATGTAAAGTCTCAATTCTTTGCTTAGTAGTTTCTTACAGACACTGCAAGAACACCAGACAAGGTCTGTTTGACTGAAAAAACAAATTGCTAACATGTTTAATTACATAAAACATCCACAATTCTCCTGGTAACCAGAGCCCATGTGATCTTTTTTGCCTAAGACTTCACTTAAAGTAGCTAGGGAACCTTTTGTTATTATTCGTGGGAAGCTCAAGGTCCCCATTCTCTTACTCAAAAGGATGATGCGAGTGAACAATGCCGACAGGTGCTCTATTATTTCATGTAAATTGTGTATAATAATGCAAGATCAGTTTTAGGTAATTGGTTTTCTATACACTTGTGCTTCCCACACAAGTCTTTCCCCACCCGTGTATGTTAGGCTGATAACCTCATAAGCACAGGTGCAGTTTACTGCTTGTCAGCAATGCTAGTTGTAAACCAAATGAGGATCGCTATTGTGAAAATTATTATAGTGTATGGTTGATACATTTAATGATGCTGTTCCGTATACATGCATCTTTGTTTATAACTTCTTGTAATGCATATATCCAGAGGCAGAAGAAGTGGGCCTTAGGCTCCTTACACACGGAGCGGTCCGTTTTTCGGTCCGCTCCGTGTGTCCGTCAGCTCAGCGGGGGGTCTCCGCTCAGCTGTCGGCGGATGGGGCGGTCCCTGCACACTGTGCAGGGACCGCCCTGGCTCTCCTCCGCTCTCCCCTATGGGGAGTCGGATGGAAACGGACCGTCTGACCATTTGCATCCGATCCGTTTGGCTGGACGGAAGAAAAATAGGACATTCTTCCGTCCGCAAAAACGGATGCGGATCTAGCGGACGTTAGCGGATGCATCATCCGCTAACAGATCCGCTCCCATAGGGGCCCATTACAAGTCCATAAACGGACTTGTAATGAGCGGACGAACGGTCCGCTAGTGTGAAAGGACCCTTAATGTCCAGCCTCCGAACATTAACATCCGGCTTACTGCACACTCCTCTAGGCGACTCTGACAGCTCTCAATCACAGCTTCGAATAGGTAGCCAATGAATGGGCTCCTAATCAAGTGACCACTCTGACAGTCAATCACAGCAGTCATGTGATCGGGAAGCCACCCGGCATTGAAGCTCAAATAAAGGGCCACCGGGATGCTACGTGAAGGAGTTAATATACAAAAATGTATACATTTTATAAACAGACTGAGCATGACAGGGGTCTAGGCCAGTGTTTGACAAATTTGCTTGGAATCTAGGAGCCAGCTAAAAAAGTTAGGAGCTAAAAAAACGCACCCCGTCCCGCCAAGCTTGCGTGCAGAACGAACGCATACGTGAGAGAAGAGCCTGCATATGGAAAGGTATTCAAACCACACATGTGAGGTATCGCCGAGATTGGTAGAGCCAGAGCAATAAATATATCCCTAGACCTTCTCTGCAACTCAAAACATGCAACCTGTAGAACTTTTTAAACGTCGCCTATGGAGATTTTAAAGGGTAAAAGTTTGTCGCCATTCCACAAGCGGATGCAATTTTGAAGCGTGGCAATTTACTCGGCATAACATTATCTTTCACAAAATAAAAAAAAAATTGGGCTAACTTTACTGTTGTCTTATTTTTTTTAATTACACTTTTTTTTTTTTTTTCCAAAAAAGTGCGCTTGTAAGACCGCTGTGCAAATACAGTGCAACAAAAAGTATTGCCATGACCGCCATTTTATTCTCTAGGGTGTTAGAATAAAAAATATATATTATGTTTGGGGGTTCTAATTAGAGAGAAGGGGATGGCAGCGAAAAAAACTTATTAGAACTGCTGTTTTGCTACTTGTAATGTAATCTGTAATGTCAATGATCACCACAAGATGGCGCCAGATCACAGACGGAAGCTGAGGCCTGCAGAAGGCCGCAAAGCCGCGGCCTTAATTACCGGCCGGCCGGTTATTGAGTCCACGGCTTTGCGGCCTTCTGCAGGCCTCAGCTTCATTCTGTGAAGGCCGCAGAGCAGCGGCCTCAATTACCAGCAGGTGCGGGCCGCCCCCCTACGATCGTGCCCCGTGCCGGCCGGAAATTGAGACCACGGCTTTGCGGCCTTCTGAAGCCCCAAGCTTCCCCAGGCGTCAGGTCACAATTACTTGTCGAAATTGCGACCGGGCGCCCGGATTTTGTCGAGGCCTGGTCTATGCAACCTAGAACACTGGCAAGGAGCTTGACCAGTTAGGGTACATTTTCTTTAGGTTTAATCTTTACAGACAATGTAAGACAGATAAAAACAAAATTGTAAGTATTGTAAGCTCCCCAGGCTTGTCCCAACAGTGTGGTTGCCTCGTTAATATAGAGAAAATAAAGTGAAATAGAGAAAAGCATACTACCATGAACATCAATGCATAAAGGTATCAGAATATAAGGTTCTGTGCACATCTAGGCAGGTCCACATCTAGGCAGGTACAATAGAGCAGTGTTTCTCAACCTTTTTCCAGTCAGGGCGCCCTTGAAAAGTTTTTTTCAGTACAAGACTTGGTTCACGTCGCTGTGTGTTGCGGAACACGCAAAACATTGTGCTCGTTCTTGACACACAGACAAATGCTCTGCTCTTTAGGGGTGCCATTAATTCTTAATGGTGCCCCATCCATTGGCAAACATAGGTTGCTTTTGTTGTGGCACAATTTAAAAAAAAAGGGTCGGGGACTTCTTTCCCCGCATTACTGTGGGTAGGGAAATGAATCGGCTGCCCTACACGCAGCACGCATCCACACAGAACCAAGAGCTTGTTCACATGTCAGGCTGGAGGGGCAGTAAAACCACATGGTTGAGCTGCTTTTACCACCCCCAACTTTTGCCCCTTTAACTGCAGAGGTAACAGCTGGGGGTGTAAACATGCTGTGGCTGCAGCTGGAGGTATACCCAGGGTGAATGGGGCTGCACTGCAACTACCCCGCAACTGTGTGCATTGCATTAACGGGCTTAAAACAGGTGGTTAGGAGGCAAGATATGCCTCTTAACTGGCTGACAAATGCCCCTGAAAAGCGATATGAACACAAATTGCTTTTCAGAGGAGCAGCCGTCCTTGCTGCTATCTCGAACAAGCCCTACAAATGTAGTTCTGATGGTACAGGAATAGGGGAGTCAGGATTAAAAGTAACATACATACATACATACAGACAGATGCGCACGCACACAAACAGGCACACGTACAAACACACACAGTGTGTGTGTTTGTACGTGTGCCTGTTTGTGTGCGTGCGCATCTGTCTGTATGTATGTATGTTACTATTAATCCTGACCCCCCCCTATTCCTGTACCATCAGAACTACTTTTGCCACACACAACAGACATGTGTACACATGCACACATACACTGAAAGAAGCTGCGCAACAACCAATCAGATCCAGAGCGCTGTAGCCATGAATGGAGGATGTGGGGTGTCAGTGACTGTGACAGCTGGTTATTTATAGCAGAGCCCCCCCCACCACCTTACCCTTGGCCTCGCAGTCAGCGCAGTACTTGTTGTCCTCCTCCCTCAGCATACGAGACAGGATGGCCTGGTGCTGCTCATTCAGCTTCAGGGCCTTCTCCCTCTCTGAGCAGGTGGCCATGTCTGCGGGCAGGGGAGCAGTGTGTCACTGTGGCTCTACTCTTTCTTCTTCCCCCTCAGGGAAAAGCGCGCCAGGCAGAGTTTGGGACGGTACCCGCGGCTCTCGCGCCACAGAAGCAGTGCGTGCGTCCGACCCTCCCATAACAACCGATGACGTATTCGGTTGGCAAGACGCGGTCGGGAGGCCCGCACAGCCAGCACAGCTTCCCGAGTGACGGGAAGTGAGTTTTACAGAGGACCGCCACCACTGTAAAAGACAAATGATAACGAAGTGCCCAGCAGTAGTGTTACATCAGATAGCAGCCATAGCTGCCAATATTTGGGGTCATTTTGCCGCGGCACACCTGGGGACTCTTCACGGTACACCAGTGTGCCGCGGCACACTGGTTGAGAAACGTTGCAATAGAGCGTACATGTTTTTTATTAGGAAGCGCACGGTCGGAAGGGAATCACGTGACGTCACCCGTGGCCAGCGATAATCCATACTATACACGCTTGTATACTGGGCACTGGGTCACAGTGCTATGTCTAAGTTTTATTCCTTTTTATCACAATAAAAACCTGTCCATAGCAAAGAGCACGATATATCTTTTTTTATTGCATGACAATTGTGGTATGGGAGAGTCTGTTACTTTTGCTTGGAGGAGTTTGGAGTGCAGAGAGGGGGATCTTTCCTGCTAGTCCAACCTGGTGATTTCGTCCACCGACAAAGCAAGATTTACACCATTTGGGGAAAGCGCCTGTGACCCCCATCTCTCTAGGGGTCCACTTTGGAAGGTGAGCTGCTAGTATTACCAGTGGTGGGGGATCTTCACAAAGTCACCTGCATGATCGTTTTAACAGCATTGTTTTTGGTGCTTGCGATTGGCTAAATTAACTTTATCTGCATATGTTTTGTCTTTAGCGCTGCACTGTTTTATTATTATTAATTTCAATGGGCTGCCCCATCATGTAAAATATGCACAAAAAAAGGGCATGGCCCTTTTTAAAAATGGTGCCATACTAAAATGCAAGGTACTTTGTTACCATCCATTTTAGCATGCGCTCACACGCATTATCAACATGCGTGAGGGTGCCATCCATAAAGATTTACCAGCACCAGTGACACCTGCAAAAATGCTGCACATTTCTGTGGTACGGGAATGTGCACAATTTTGCACAAATGCGAACCTAGCCTAAAATTTCTTTGCAACAATGATCTATCAAACCTAAACTGGTCATACAGTACATTATACCAGGACTCGACAAAACTCAGAATCTAGGTCACAATAAGGTTGGGCTGGCCCATAATTGGAGCCGAGGCCTGCTGCATAATTGGTGCAGCCCCGTCACTGAAGCCTGTCAGTGCCACCTCATGAGCGTCAAACAGTGCAGCCTCACTGCCAATCAGTGCAGCCTCTCACCTCATTCGTGCCGCCCATCAGCACAGCCTCATCAGTGCCATCATTAGCACAGCCTCATCTGTGCCCATAAGTGCAGCCTACTAGTACTTCACCTCATCAATGCCCATCAGTACAGCCTCATCGGAGCACACCAGTGAAGGAGAAAAATTACTCTTTTGCAAAATCTTATAACAAACCAAAATATATATATTTTTTCCCAATTTCTGTTCTTTATTCGCTTAGCACCAGGCTTGGGCAATTAATATTGCTCGGCACCCTGGACATGCAGTTCTGGACGCTGGGCAGCTGATTTAAAAAAATGAGGCCTAACTTTTTTAGCTAGCTCCTAGATTCTAAGCAAAATTTGTCAACTCCTGCATTATACAATTTTCTTATTCAATTACCTGTAGATCTACCTTCAACTATGTAGTGCCTGACTGCATACTGAAAGTATTTAGGTTTGACCTCATACAGGGCTTGACAAATTTGCTTGGAATCTAGGAGCCAGCTAAAAAAGTTAGGAGCAATGCTATGCTGCAATGCAGGAACACGCCCCGTCCCACCGAGCTCGAACACAGAAGCAAACGCATACATGAGCAGCGCCCGCATATGAAAGCGGTGCTCAAACCACATATTTGAGGTATCACCGCGATTGGTTGGGGCGAGAGCAATAATTCTAGCCCTAGAGCTCCTCTGTAACTCAAAACATACAACCTGTAGAATTTTTTAAACGTCCCCAAAAAAGTGCGCTTGTAAGACCACTGCACAAATACGGTGTGCCAGAAAGTTTTGCAACGAACACCATTTTATTCTCTAGGGTGTTAGAATTAAAAATATTTATAATGTTTGGGGGTTCTAATTATAGGGAAGGAGATGCCAGTAAAAACAGACAGGGGAAGCTCCATTACCATTGCTGGTAGTCTTGTCATACCAACGGCCACCACAAGATGGCGCCAGATCACAGAAGGAAGCATAGCCCTGCAGAAGGCCGCAAAGCCGCGGCCTCACGATTGTGCGGCGGGGGACGTGGGGGCGCACGGAGACACAGGATTCCCCAGCTGTGCCGCCCCAGGTCGCTAATTCTAGTCGCATGGTGACCTGGCACCCAGTATTTGTCGAACCCTGTCATATTATATATACATATTTTGGTAAATCCAAAAGAAAATTGTTATTAAATTGCAAAACTAAAACATATTTGCCGATGGGTCTCTTTAGGACAAAGTATGTTGAACTGTGAACGTTTATAAAACTGTGTACACATAAACACACATGCTGCTAAACAAGTACCTAAAATAAATAAAAACATAAAATATACATTTGCAAAATCCAGAAACTTTATGCGATAAATCCATGCAGTAAGTACCACAGTTTTAAACTTCTTGCAGTCCTGCTTCAGGTAAAGCATTTTTTAAACTGAAGGCAGTATTCTCAATCTTAAACACCTATAGCAACTGTAAATATGCAGCACCTGTGCACACATTCTATGGACCCTTTCACACTGTAAAAATGCAGCACCTGTGCACACATTCTATGGACCCTTTCACACTGTAAACATGCAGCACCTGTGCACACATTCTATGGACCCTTTCACACTGATGCACTTAAAAAAAAAATGCGCTTTTGGTGCGTTGTCTGGTGGCTATACATCTGTGAAACATGGATGTGCGACTCAAAAATTGCACCAAAAACGCGCCTTTTTGAGGCATTTTTCACCGATTTTGATGGGAGGTACGTTTTGTGGTGCACTTTGCAAAAGGGGCACTAAAGATAAAGCATGCAGGACTTCTAAGAATGAATTCACCACAGCTCACTGCACAGTATTTAAAGAGAAACGTTACATTTTTTTGGTGCTTTTAGGTAAAAGCACAGCAATAGCACATCAATGTGAAAGAGCCCTACATCTTTCTATCAATTCTTTTGTATATATGCCCACATATAAATGGTTAGCTTCAGTTTCATACAAGCTTTACCTGTGGAAGAAGGTTTATAACTATTGTAAATACTGCAGGGTTTTGTAGATTTTGCAAACAATGAAATCAATCACTCAGTTCTACAGAGCTACGAGAGACTGTTTGTTTTCTAATTATGGGAGCAGAGGATCTAAAGCTCCTTAAAGTGGAGCTATTTTGTAAAACAAATATTAAAAGCCAGTAGCTACAAATACTGCAGCTGCTGACTTTTAATATATGGACACTTACCTGTCCTGGAGTCCAGCGATGTCGGCAGCAGAAGACGAGCAATCGCTTGTCACTCTGCTGCCCCCACCACCATCCTCGGTGAGGAAACCAGGAAGAGAAACATTGCGGCTTCACTGCCCAGTTCCCTACGGCGCATGCGCTGTGTGTTTCCCAGAACACAACAGGGAGGGCAACAACTGACGTTCTGCCCGCAGTCTACCCCGCAGACTGTATGGCCGGAAGTGGGTGCAAATACCTGTCTTAAACATGTATCTGCACCCCCTCCCCCTGAAAGGTGCCAAATGTGACACTGGAGGGGGGGAGGGTTCAGATGAGCGGAAGTTCCACTTTAGGGCGGAGCTCCACTTTAACTGCATGCACTCATCAGCACTGGGTTGAAGGTGAGAGCTCTCTGCACATTAAACTACTATAGCTATACATACCCAAATATATATATATTTCTTTAACTCATTGAGTTCCACTTACGTTTACTAAACCAAAATAGTGCTCATTCACTGGAAACTGTTCCGGTCCAATCTCTTTCTCTAAAGCCGAGGCATTGGCGCCCTAGGAAAAAAAAATACATATACATCATTATAGAAGCTGTATGCACACAATGGCGGTAAGGAAACATATTATATAACAACATATATAATAGGTTGAACAAATGCATTTTAACATTCCCCTATTGCAGGGGTGTCCAAACTTTTTTCAAAGAGGGCCAGATTTGATGAAGTGAACAAGTGAGGGCCGACCATTTTGCCTGACATTCTTTGAACCATTAAAATTTGGTCTAAGAGTGTATACCTGAGCACTAATACACGGCCCAACAAGAATTATCTTGCTTTTGTGGCTGTGTGTGGTGAAGAGATGAGCTCAGGCGTGTTATTTGGATATACCGTATTTATTGGCATATAACATGCACCTTCACTTTAAGAGGTAAGTTTCAGACCAAAAAAAAAAAAATGTAAATGAGGAACTGTGAAGCAAAATAAGGGTCAGTGCCCATGACTGCAGCCTCACCATTGCCATAAATGCAACCTCTGAATGCAGCCTCACCATTGCCATAAATGCAACCTCTGAATGCAGCCTCACCATTGCCATAAATGCAACCTCACCATTGCCATTAATGCAACCTTCGAATGCAGCCTCACCATTGCCATTAATGCAGCCTCCGAATGCAGCCTCACCATTGCCATTAATGCAGCCTCCGAATGCAGCCTCACCATTGCCAATTATTTGCAGCCTCACCATTGCCATCAGTGCAGCCTGATCGATCTGCAGCCTCGGATGGGACAGGGAGGGAGGTGAGACGAGCCCCAACAGATTGCATAAAGGAGAATCTCCTGTTTATATGGCAGCCTCTTTAATACAAAGTCCCGCCTCCTATGATAGAAAGAACAGATATCCAATAGCAGCCAAGGAGACGGGACTTCCTATTGCAGACGGCGCAGAGTAAACAGGAGATTTTTCCTGTATGTAATCTGACGGCACTCATTTCGCAGCCCTCCCTGTCCCATCCGAGGCAGTGCCGATAAATACAGTATTCATTTTTTGTAGCCCTGGGGGCCACAAAATATATATAATCCAAATTACCAGGGGGGGGGGGCACATTAAACCAGAATGCAGGGTGCAATTGGCCCCCGGGCCGGACTTTGGACATATCTGCCCTATTGTTTCTAAACTAAAAATCCCAATAGCTGGCAGAATACTGCTAAAGAACAGCTCAAAATCCCCAGAAATCCACTGAATAACCCCTATGAATCCACAGCGCTCATTTGTTTGTGTAGACACAGTTTTGGGACGACACACTGGAGCAGCATGTACACCAGACTAATGTGCACAGGGAGAGGCCGATTGCAGCACAAGTGCTAAGGCATCATTTGATGGGTGTCCCGCTGTGACAGGAATGTGCTCAAGGGCTGAAAAAAGCTCTTGCTTTAAAAATGTAAGAACTCTTCTCTGGCTTGAAATAAATGATTTCAGTAGAGAAACAGGATGTGGTTACAAATCAGAATGTTAGTCTGAGAGATTCTTTTTGAAGTCTCGTTGATGTGTACTGCTGAGCTGTCTAGACATAACCCACATTCACAGAGGCCCACACTTTCACCAAAGAATCCAGAACTTCATGCTGGGCCAAGATAGAAAAAAAAAATCAAGGTTGTGAGGGAATGCGTTTGTAGAACCACATCCATACATAACGTGTTATGGTTATCGATGATTTCTGGTCTATTCAAGCATCTGTGTCTTCTTAACTGGAATGCCATTTCCAAGGTGCCAGGCTGTAGCTGTGCACAAAGGGGGTTAGTGAATACCACACTGCAAACCCAGTCACTGTAAACAGAACTATGGGGGATCGGATGAAAAATAACGGTCTGTTCATTTTCATTCGATCCGCCAGACGAATGCAAAATAGGGTTTGCATCCGTCACATTTTAGCGGAGAGGATCGGATTGGGTGTCAGTGGACATATCACCACCGACATCCGACGCTTCATAGAGTTGCATGGAGTGCCCTTTTAGTTCTGCCTGAAAAAAACAGAGGCAGATTTGAACGGTCCGCATGTATGAAAGGGGCCGAGTAAATTTTCCCCTTGAAGTTTTAACTTTGGATAGCAAAACATTTTTTTCTCTGCTAGTAAATATCTTATACAGCCTGCTTCCTCTTTCTTGTCTGGTAATCTGCCTAGGCTTATGACATCATGCACAGCTCCAACTCTCATGAGAGTTTGCCAGCAGGGGGGGGGGGGGGGTCAGGAGAGTGGAGCAGGGATGAGTCATAGTAGAGCCAAGGAAAGCTGCAGAGCTGGGAGAGGGTGGAGATAACAGGAGACAGCAGAGATCCATGAGTATTCATCCAGAGGAAAAATAAGCAGGCAAGCAGTGGTGTGTGTGTGTCTGAGTCTGAGTGTGTGTGCGCGTGTACATATATGTGTATGTGTGTGTGTGTACATATATATGTGTGTATGTGTGTGTGTGTACATATATATGTGTGTGTGTGTGTGTGTGTGTGTGTGTGTGTGTGTGTGTGTGTGTGTGTGTGTATTTAAATCCAGGTGAAGTGAACAGGCAGCAGCTTCAGCTGCCAACAGTTAAAATAGCTGCAGACTCAATGATATTATACTATAGAATATAAAAATAGGCAAAAAGTGGTTTGTAGGGAAGCTTTATAATGGCAAAGATGTTTTTATTACAAATTACGTGAGCAGACTGCAGTTCCTCTTTAACCAGTTGCTGTCCGGGGGAATTTACATTTACACACACACACACACACACACACACACACACACACACACACACACACACACACACACACACACACACACACAGTAAAAATCTGCCTTTTATTGCTAGAAAATTACTTGGAACCTCTGAACATTATATATTCTAAAAGCAGCAGCCCTGGAGAATAAAATTGTGGTAGCTGCAATTTTTTGTCATCCTAATTGTGAAGCATACCTTTAGGAAAAAGGTACATTAAATAGATTTTAGTACACAGGAACACAATACCCATTTTTCAGTATAAAGACGACATAATGTGTCAAGTAAATAGAAGCCAAACATGTGAAAACTAAAAATTGTGTGCACCCGAGAAATGGTGACAAACTACAGTACTTAAAAATTCTTCGTGAGTAGCGCATTAAAAGCCTTTGCAGGCCATCAGTTTAGAGTTAATCATGAAATATGGTCCTAGAAATATTGCTTTACTCAGATGTTTGCAGCAATACCTTACATAAGTGGTGCAAATCGCTGCTTCCATGCGCAAGGGCCCCTAAGTCATAGCAATGAAAAGGTGAAAGATGCTCTTTATGGAGAGACCTCCAAAGCAGCTAATAAAGCACTGATTGTGACAACTAACTGGAAGTCATCACTTTCAGCTTCATTAGTCACAGAGGAGATTGGTAAATGGACGTTCCTCCATCTCCTCTGCGTGAAGCCGTTCTGGCCATTTACTGAAGTCCTGGCTTTCCCATAGAAACAGGAGAGCCCAGGAACCACTGCAACCAGTCCTTTCTCAGCATCATAAAAGTGGTTGGGCAGGTGTAAAAAACAAAAAATACAAAGACCGTGGCTTTAGTTATAATCCTGGTATTAAAACCTGTTCCTCTTCCTCTTTAAATATAGGTGTATCAGCACTGATCCATAAAAACACCATTGGAGGTCCCTCCACAATAAAACTTGTATAACAGTTACAGGGTTAATGCCCGGTACCAGTATGATGCCTGCATCTGCAGTCACCATCCTGGTATAACTACCCTAAATCCAGTGACCTACAGGTACTTCACTGGTCCAGAAGTGGCCATTACACACAGGTGTTATTTTATGGTTAATTTGGAAATTAAGTATTGAGTTTTGGCACAATTTGATTCTCATGCACTTTTGCAGATATACATATTTAAAGAGTACAGATCTTGTAACACTAACGAGTCACATGACACCGGGGTGGGAAAATAGCCACTTGGGTTCAATTTGGACATTTTCACTGAAAGCCACCTCCCATTCATTGCAGTGCATCTTTTCACACTGGGGCGGTACGATTGCAGGACGTTACGAAAAATCCTACAAGCAGCATCTTTGGGGTGGTTTGGGAGCTCTGTATATAGAGATCCCAAAACACCCTGCCCATTGCAATGTATGCGCAGCGCTTCCAAAGTACCTGAAAAGCGGGTTGAATGCGCCACGAAACAGGACTTTTTACTATTTTTTTGGGGTGAAAAATGCAGCTAAAAGGAGCAGAGCTTTAGTGCCAACGGCCGGGCACTGCCAATGTGAAAAGGGTCTTAAGCTGGCCATATAATCGAAATGTGGCCAGTTTATCAGAAACCATTTGAATTTCGATCCGTATGCAGCCCCCTCTGTCAATCCAAGCTGGTTATTGGACCTACTTTTGTTGAACAGTCCTGCTGAAAAAACAAAATTTGATCAGCGCATGCAGCCAATGGGCTGCAGATCTGATCAGTGTATTCTGACGGCGGGGGAAAATTTCCCCCTCCACCTTGAATGTGGGTGATGGGGAAATTTGTTTATTTTTTCGCCATGTATGGCCAGCTTTATAGAGTAAAGTCTAATTAGGGTACTTGCATTCAAAAAACACATTCAAATCAGGGTGTCCAACTTGCAGCCCACAGACCATATGTGGCAAAAAATGGCTTTGAATGCGACCCAAAACAAAAATCGTAAACTTACTTAAGCATTTTTTTTTATTATTTAAAAAGATGAAGCTTACAAAAAAAAGGGGTAAAATTAGAACCAAAATATCTGATGAACGCCTTGAGAATTCAATGACAATTGCTACTACATTCATCAAACCAGATACTGATGCTTTACTTTTAAAAACTGTGAAATATCGCACTATTTTTACGTTGCCCTCTTTTACTTGTATAATAATAAAAACATTACAAAAATAAAACAACAAATTAAGTTTTATTACTCAGGTACATTATCTATCTCAGTGATCGTTTACTTGTGATCGGCCCAACTTTTTCTGTTTATATTGCATTTTATGTGTGGCCCAAGACAATTCCTCTTTTTTATGTGGCCCTGGAAAGTCAAAAGGTTGGACACCCCTGGATTTAAAATGATGTATTAATGATTGTAGTGTTCTATTGTTTACTTTTATATCTGCCTACAGTTCAATTAAAGGCAAATAAACTGCGTCTACGATTACAAAAAAAAAAAAAATATTCTAAGGATTTCCAACAGTTTTAAACTACATGGGTGGTTGTGCTGATCTTGCCAGTACTTAGTGGAACGCCAACAAACACACTAAAATGTATCTAGCACTTTCTCTTCACATAAACAGAACATGTTTTTTTAGCTACACGTAGTACAAGCTGGAATGGGATTTTTCCATAGTAATGCACTCTAGTTACCTTGCATTCAAGAGAGAGCAAGAGAAGAGAATTAACACAGCAGTGAAAACATGCCTATTAAACCGATAAAATATTTTTCAAGTTCCTAACTTTTCATGACAAGTTAATGAGATCCCAGAGGAAATAAAGTAATTACTATCTGTCTGTTTACCATATGTCTCCAGCTGTACAAGATAAGTCACAGCTCAAAAGACATTTGTAAAGATTTGTTATTAAAAAAGGTACTTGAAGAAGATCAAACTACTAAGAGCCCATTCACACTTGGGCAACATGACTTCCAGCACGACTTTGGGAGGCACCTTGGACACGACTTGAGTATGAATCATCAGGCAACTTACAGGCAACTTCAAGTCGCCTCCAGGACAGTACAAGGCAACTTCAAGTCGCCTCCAGGACAGGAGGCTTTCCAGTGGCCAATCAAACGACAATCAGCTCTGGGGGAGGGGTTTGCCTGAGAAATGCATGTTATCTTCCTGTATTGTTGCTGATTGGTTCTGAGGAGTTTTAGACACATAGTAATCACACCTCTTTGATCATGGACCACAGTGAAAAGCTAGCATGAGTTTTTTCATAAGGAGCCAGACAAGCAGGAAGTGTGGAGATCAGAGAAGTATTACAGCTACTTCAAAACAAAAACGAACAATGAGGACATTAAACCAGTACTGCAGTAGGGTAAAGGAAGCTATTTAGCTAAAAAAATTATAATAATCCTTTAGTGATCCTTTAAGACAGTGATCAGACTTCTGAGGCGACTTCCATTGAAATCAATGGGTACACGTTGCCTACAAGTCGCCTAGAAGTGGGATTGAAGTAGTACAAGAACCTTTTCTGAAGTCGGAGCGACTTCAGTAGTGTACATTAAGACGGCTCCCATTCAGTTCCATTCATTTTTTCGACCGCACGACTTGGGGCAACTTGAAATCTGATCCCAGGTCGCCCCAGTGTGAATCGGCTCTAACTGCTGCAACCCATTTATGGATGAGATTAAAAAAAAAAAATAAAAAAAAAAACGTAAAAATAAAAAATTAATAAATGAAACAACACGTCCCATCTGCCACCCCGGCAGACAGCTTGTAGTTCTTAAACCACCAGGACACTCATCAACGCCTTCGTAGTTCATTAAAGTCTTCCTGTAGCGTAGTAATCTTCAGTATGGAGGTAGGAGCAGACAGCAGTAGTGTCTGCAGGATCCTGGCAATGCACCCACAATCTACTGATAGGGTGCAAAGGCTTTACAGGCCTCATTGTAAAATAAAATTTGAATGCAGATTTTGTTTCCTTGAAAATCATGGGCATTTATTCGCCTTTTTTTTTTTGTTTGATTTTTTAACAAAAGGTGAACTAATCATTTAACCCGACACTTTTGACCTCCTTCAAAAGCAAATGCAAAAATTCCTTGCACTCAATCGGCCTGATCTCTCTTCTCCTCCCGACAGCCGCTTTGCCTCCTCTCCCTACTGCAGATGTCAGATGCTTTATTGAAAGCTATACAGAGAGATTGGTGCTTGTACTCCACCCCCCCCCCCCCCCCATGTCCTTCTCCCCTGGCTCTCTGGGTTCCCCTCTGGCACCCCCGTATAGTACCCACTCACTCACTCCGGGTCCACCTCCAGCTCCCCCGTATGGTCTGCTCTTATTCCGGGTCTCCCTCCAGCTCCCCTGTATGGTCCACGCTCTCTCCAGATCCCCCTCCATCTCCCCATACGGTCCATACTCTCCCTGCATCCATCCCCCCCATATGGTCCATGCTCTCCCCTGTATGGTCCACACTCTCCAGTTCCCACTCCATCTCCCCCATATGGTCCATGCTCTTCCCCCCGGGCCCCCCTTCAGCTCCTCCGTATGGTCCGTGCTCTCTACCACCCCCCCCCCCGTGTGCATATCGCTCTCCGTGTCCTCCTCTGGTCCCCCTATGTCTCCCTCTGATCTCCCCTGCCCCAGATACATCAGGGTGGAGAGCAGAGAAAGGAGCCGGTAAATCTGTCACTTACTTGCTCCTTCCTTTTTCGAATGCACAGAGTGACCGATTCTGTCCATTCATAACCGAGCATCGTAAACTGTGTTTACAATGCCTCAGTTCATCAATGGAGAGGAGCCTCTGTCTCCTCTCCATTCATCTCCAGTGCAACTGAGCCTGCTGAGAAAAACTAGGGAATCTCTGTCCTCAGTCCCTTTCTCTGTCTCAAAAGGGGAGATGTCAAGGTCTGTTATCTCACCAAAGCCCCCCCAACAGGGCCGATAAAAAAAAAACAAAAAAAAACTAACACCACCCACCCCAAGGCTTCACTTCTCGATTCCCTTACATTCGCTTACATATACATATTGGCCTAAACCGATCAGTTTTTTTTTTATTGGATATGTTTTATAGCAGTTTTTTTTCCTTATAGCGAAAAAAATTAAATAAAAAAATAAAAAAAATGCAGAGGTGACCAAATGCCACCAACAGAAAGCTCCATTTGTGTCAGCAGGGTCCTGTTGGACTTAACGTGTACAGGAGGAGGAGGCGCTTTTGATGACATCACCCTGCGGCTGTTACCACTGGTATAGTTGCTGTTACTACGCCGCTGCACCAAGAGGATTGTTTGTTAAGTGTTTAGTGTTGGAATAAAGCATGCATTTATTCAACTAGCAGAGAGCACTCTGCTAGGATTGAGAGCCAGGACTGCTCGCTGCATCTTCCATATAATTCCCTGAATGGGCCAAGTGCCTTCGACTTGCAGTTTACTCAGAGGTCCTGGTTATGAGGTGAGCGAGCAATTGGTCTGATGGTGAAGGGAATCAGTCACTTAAAGCACAAGTTACCTGTGGATCCCTTTTCCATACACGTGGATACACTTTGGACTGTTTGGACTCTCTGATTTTCTGTGAACTTTTTGCTTTAGTATTTAGCTATACTACCTCATTTGCATACCGTTAGAAATTATTGTTTTAGCATTTCACCTGACTTCATAACGTGATTAGTCTTATTGGTTGTGTTGCACTTCTTTATTTTATACAAGTAATAAAATGTGCAATTCATTTTTTTTTTTTTACTAGGAGTCTGCAAAGAATTGCACCCACGATCAACCAATCACGCATGCAATCTCAGACTCCTGCAGACTGTCAGTGTATAAGCTGTCTGTGGGTACAGTTACACAATGACAGGAAGACTCGCTGAACTACACAGAGCGCTCAACAGCACCCTGGTAGTTCACTGAGAGCTACAGGCATAGGCTGTCAATTTTTGTAGTTCTCCCATTCACAGAACTTTGTAAATGAATGAGATTTTTAAAATTGTTACAGTGGGTGCGGGGAGAGGATCTCAGGCCCCAATGGGGGATTGGGGGGGGGGGTTTGTAGGGGCTGCTGCAACAGTTACATGTTACATGCTGAATACAGGTGTTACTAGTAACATGTTACAAAAGATGAACTTATCCTTTAAATGATTTATAAAATACAGTCTGTGGTTAACAGCATGCAAATGGCACATTGCTCTGAATTTTTAGGGGTGTGCATGAGTACAAACAAAGCAAATGAAAACGAGTTTGCTTAACCACTTGTCGACCGCCGCATGACTATGTACGTCGACAACATGGCACGGGCAGGCAGATTGGCGTACAGGTACATCACTTTAAATTTGCCACCCAGTGCGGTCGCGGGTCCCTGGAACTCGATGCTCCCCCATGAGGCCTGCGATTGTGGTTCGGCAAGGGCATTCCCCTATTCTGCCTAGTGACACTGTCACTGATGACCGTTCCACGTGATCGGGAGCGGTCATCTGTGACGTGTCATGTGTAGCCACGCCCCCTAATAGTACTACTAAAGAACACTTAACCCCTACAGCGCCACCTAGTGGTTAACCCACACATTTTTATAGCATTGATCGTTTTTACAATGGTCCCAAAATGGTGTCAAAAGTGTCCGACAATGTCGCAGTCATGATAAAAAAATCGCTGATCAGCGCCATTACTAGTAAAAAAAAAAAAAATTAATAAAAATGGCATAAAACTATCCCCTATTTTGTAGACGCTATAACTTTTGTGCAAGCCAAACGCTTACTGTGTTTTTTTTGTTTTTTTTACCAAAAATGATTTTTTGGGGATATTTATTATAGCAAAAAGTTAAAAATAATGATTTTTTTTCAAAATTGACGCTTTTTTGTTTATAGTGCAAAAAAAATAAAAAATCGAGAAAAGAGATGATCAAATACCACACCAAAAGAAAGCTCTATTTGTGAAAAAAAAACGTCAATTTTGTTTGGGAGCCACATCGCGCAATTGTCAATTAAAGCGATGCAGTTCCAAATCGCAAAAAGTGGCCTGTTCTTTAACCACCAAAATAGTCCAGGGCTGAAACAGTTAAATCAGAGAACTGTACAAGCAAACCGAAAATAAAAAGACTTGTAAACAGTCATAATCAAGCCATAGCAATGCCATTTCTCATTGTAAATCATTCCCCTCATTCCCTGCTTAAGAAATCTTGTCCATTCTGGATTTATCTTGCTGAGCTCAGCATAAAACATGGGAAAAGTACAGTCGTTTTCTCCAAGCTAAACCTGAATGACAGCATTACTTGCACAACCTGCACTGGTGGACATTCAACGAGCCAACAACTCAAAGATTTCTTGCGGTGTGTAATGGAGGAAACTGCTTTTTAAAAAGTGGACCTTTCAACCGCCTTGTCTGAGCCCCATCACCTCTATTTAGCGCACTGCATACCAAGCAGTCGCTGTGATCAGCATTCATTTAATCATCCTCAAAGCATGCCTGCTGGCCACACAGAGACAGCCAGGTTTGGGGCCACACTGAAAAACGAGCTGCACATTGGAGGCAAGTAGAACATGTTTCAGCTGAACTCGCACGGCTTTACCGCCGCAGCCCAGTGTGAACCTGGTGATACAGTTATCTATTATTTCCCACATAGTTAGCAAAAGCAGCTTACGCATGTATTTGCAAATGCGTGCAACTAAACCCCTGTTTTTTAAACGCACTGTTAGGTGAATTTGGTTGGTTGCTGATTGGTTGGTAAGTTGAGCTTGGAAATTGTGTGTTTTTTTGACATGTGTTCGCCCTTCCAGCTGCTCCTTGCTGTGAAGACCAGTCATCGGTAGGGGCAGTGACATCTAATCACTGAGGGAGAGGACACCACTTTTAAAAAGATAAGGGGGTACAGCTTTTGTGTCAAACAAACAAAAGTGGAACCACTGACCAGAAAAAAGCCATGCAGCTCCTCTTTTGATTGGCTTTAAAACTGGCATCATTAGCCATATGCTGAAATCTACATATACAGTGCCTTGCAAAAGTATTCACCCCCCCCCTTGGCATTTTACCCATTTTGTTACATTAAAGCCTTTAGTTCAAGGTTTTGTTTAATCTGCAGTATATGTGATGGTTTAGAACACAATAGTCTAAGTTGATGAAATAAAATTATAAAAATATACATAGAACAATTTTTTAGAAATAAAAAACTGATAATTGGCATGTGCGTATGTATTCACCCCCTTTGTTATGAAGCCCATAAAAAGCTCTGGTGCAACCAATTACCTTCAGAAGTAGTCACATAATTAGTGAAATGATGTCCACCTGTGTGCAATCTAAGTGTCAGATGATCTGTCATTACATACACACACCTTTATGAAAGGCACCACTAACCAAACACTGCCATGAAGACCAAGGAACTCTCAAAACAAGGGACAATGGACTCACAGACCAGCAAGGACGGCATTAATCAGAGAGGCAGCACAAAAACCTAAGGTAACCCTGGAGGAGCTGCAGAGTTCCACAGCAGAGACTGGACTATCTGTACATAGGAGGACAATAAGCCGTATGCTCCATAGAGTTGGGCTTTATGGCCGAGTGGCCAGAAGAAAGCCATTACTTTGCGGCAAAAAAAATGGCATGTTTTGAGTTTGTAAAAAGGCCTGTGGGAGATTCCCAAAATGTATTGAGGAAGGTGCTCTGGTCTGATGAGACTAAAATTTTACTTTTTGGTGGCAGTATCATGCTGTGGGGATGTTTTTCAGCAGTCGGGTGTGGGAAACTGGTCAGAGTTCAGGGAAAGATGGATGATGCTAAATACAGGGATAATCTTGAGCAAAACCTGAACCACTCTGATTTGAGGCTAGGACGGAGGTTCACCTTCCAGCAGGACAATGACCCAAAACACACTGCTAAAGAAACACTTGCGAGGTATAAGGGGAAACATGTAAATGTGTTGGAACGGACTAGTCAAAGCACAGACCACAATCCAATAGAAAATCTGTGGTCAGACTTAAAGGGGTTGTAAAGGTAAAAAAAATGTTTCCCTAAATAGCTTCCTTTACCTTAGTGCAGTCCTCCTTCACTTACCTCATCCTTTGATTTTGTTTTTAAATGTTCTTATTTCTTCTGAGAAACCCTCACTTCCTGTTCTTCTGTCTAACTACACACTGTAATGTGAGGCTTTCTCCCTGGTGTGGAGAAAGCCTCTAGAGTGGGGAGGGGGCGAGCAGGAGTGTCAGGATGCCCCAGTTGAAGTCCTGTTGGACGAAACACATCGGGCTTGATACACCTGCTTCCCATATTGCTTTTATTAATTCATTTTATATTTTTTTGGGATCACTTTTATGTATATTTGGTTTTATTTTAATAAAAACCCTATCTTTTTTTACCTGCACCATCCGGAGCATTGTTTTTTTCTTTTTTCCTTATGACCCACTTGGAAAAAGTTTTTTAAGCTCCATGATTGTGCCTTCCACTCTGTAAACGGATACCATCTTTCTCCACCACTGATAGTTGGCTTGAAAGAAATAGGTCTTTCCGTTTTTACCTTGGATCTCGATCTCCAATGTATCATTCCATGGTGAAGTTCCATTCCACGATTACCGCCATCCATCCGGATACACTGTGAGTCGAGCGGATTCCAGCGAGGTCCTTCCATGCGTTCATGATCTGGTGTCGCTGACATACAGATCCTCTTCATCTGGCAAAAGTATTCCATCTACTCTTATGTCCCCGTCCATGACAATTGGTGTGGCCATATGTTTTTCAGCTTTTCATTTATCCATTGATGTTTTTTGGTGTTTTATTTACCCATTTATGAACACTTATTCATACTAAGTGCCGATATCAGAGCTACATATTTTTTTCACCATTTGTCCAATTTTTGTCACATTGCTTGTGTAGCTGCTCACTTTCATTTTAGATTAGCGCCGTTTTTCTTTCTTTTCACACCCACTAACACACAGCTCCTTTCTCTATCCTCAAAGTAGAGGGCGTCCTGACACTCCTGCTCGCCCCCTCAAGAGGCTTCCTCCACACCAGGGAGAAAGCCTTGCATTACTGAGTTTAGTTACAGACAGAAGTGAGGATTTATCAGAAGAAATAAGGACATTTAAAAGCAAAATGGAAGGATGAGGTAAGTGAAGGAGAACCGCACTAAGTTAAAGGAAGCCATTTAGGGGGAAAAAAATGTTTACAACCCCTTTAAAGATTGCCATTCACAAGCACAAACCACCCAACTTGAAGGAGCTGGAGCAGTTTTGCAAGGAGGAATGGGCAAAAATCCCAAATGAAAAAGGAATGTGGAAAGCTCAGAGACTTATTCAAATCGACTTGGAGCTGTGATAGCCGCAAAGGTAGTGTCCCCTATATACTATAGGGGGGGTAAATAGTTATGCACATTGACTTTTTACGTTATTTTGTCCTATTTGTTGTTTGCTTCACAATAAATAATAAAAACAATCTTCAAAGTTGTGGGCATGTTCTGTAAAATAAATAATGCAAATCCTCAAACAATCCATGTTAATTCCAGGTTGTGTGGCAACAAAACACGAAAAATGCCAGGGGGGGGGGGGGGGGGGGGGGTGTTAAATACTTTTGCAAGGCACTGTAGACCCACAGAAAACCCAGAATGGGCTGTCAATATCCTGAAACTCATGTGCATACTCTGATCCTTTCCACCTGTAAGATTTTGCTGCTTGAGCTGGACTGAGCATTTAGGGTCCTTTCACACTAGCGGACCGTTCGTCCGCTCATTACAAGTCCATTTACGGACTTGTAATGGGCCCCTATGGGAGCGGATCCGTTAGCGGATGATGCATCCGCTAACGTCCGCCAGATCCGCATCCGTTTTTGCGGACGGAAGAATGTCCTATTTTTCTTCCGTCCGGCCAAACGGATCAGATGCAAACGGACAGACGGTCCGTTTCCATCCGACTCCCCATAGGGGAGAGCGGAGGAGAGACAGGGCGGTCCCTGCACAGTGTGCGGGGACCGCCCTGTCCGCCGACAGCTGAGCGGAGACCCCCCGCTGAGCTGACGGGCACACGGAGCGGACCGAAAAATGGACCGCTCCGTGTGTAAGGAGCCTAAGGCTCAAGTGTGGCCTACATTTACTCGGACTCGGCAGCCTATTAATTTGCATGAACTGCAAAAAAAAGGCGCATTCACCTTTTTAAGAACGCAGCCGCAAGGAAACCATATGGTCTTTTTTGACCATACGGTTTCCCTGTGGATTCTGCGATCATGCTGCAAGATGTTTGGGGGTGCCATTCAGAATGAACTGCAGCCCCGCGCATTTCTCAAGAAAAGCGCGATTCGGCTGCGAGTATCAATACAATTACCGCACCCGCAACCAGAAGACAAAATAATAAAACACGACTAATATCACTTTAAGAAAAAAAAAATTCTCCTCTCCCCCCAGTGCATGTACAGCCCCACTGAGAGGGATCATTGTTTAGCTGCCTGGGCTTTAAGCATAGACTACAATGTACAGAATGTGATAAACCAAAGAGTAATAACTACAGTGTAAATAAATGTTTTATCCTGAAAGAAATCTGCTAGCCAATTTTGTATTGTTAGTTTAATGTGCAATGTGCCCTCCATTTGTAAAATGAAAAGTGCTTTAGTGATAGATTAGTGAATGAGCTTAGAACCAACCCCATTATCATAACATTTACAGAAATAAGCTTTAAGAGGTGTCTTGATGGTAAATACACCCACACTGTGAAAGGAGTTTAAGATAAATGGGTTGTTACAGTGCAATACACTTAGAAATATTATGGAGTAAAAAATATATGGTGGGCATTTACATATTAAAGTGGCTAAAACCCGAACTCCAGGTAAATACACAGATAAATATAAAGAATGCTTTTACCAGTCAATGGATCTATGCCCCTATAAATACAGTCATTGGACTGAGGGCAGGTTCACACTATAGAAGAGAGACAAGTTTTTCTGTAGAACAAAAAAGCAGCTCTCTGCAAGGTTACCCAGAAAACAATGGTTTTCTCTGTGCTCCGCCATTCCCGAATCCACACTGCAAGGCATGGCGGTGGAGAAAAATACAGACACATTGAACTTTTCCACAGCTGTCTCCAGGTACCTGCATTTCTATGCATGGCAGAACAAATACATTAATTCAGTGTCACTTTGTGGAATTCCAAATAATAATAATAAAAAAAAAAAGGGGGGGTGTGTGTAAACCACAGCGCATCAGTGTGAAAGCAGCATTATAGGGGGCTCAGGACAGTAAGGGCTCATTTACATTTGTGGGGCAATAAAACAAACACTCTAGTTCATCGTGACCCACAACCGGCTACCAAATCACTTAAAGGGATCGTAAAGGCAGAATGTTTTTTTAATCTAAATGCATTCTACACAAAGATAAAAAACCTTCAGTATGCAGCAGCAGCCCCCCCCCCCACCCCCCAATACTTACCTGAGCCCCATCTCAGTCCAGCGATGTGCACAAGAACCTCTTCCTCACCGAATAGCTGAGACACAGCAGCGCCATTGGCTCCTGATGAAGTCAAGCTCAGTTAGCCAATCAGGAGAGAGAGGTGGCGGGGCACCGAATGGACACACAGAGCTGCAGCTCGGCTTTGTGAAAGCGAAGTGACTTTAGTATCACTCGCTCTTCAAAAGGCTGAGCACCCCTGCTGTAAAGCATTGCAGCCCCAAGCGCAATGTCAGGCTCTTGCAGACTGTCAGAATAGCCGCCTGCCCATATCTCCGATACGGACATGCAGTTACTGAAGTCCAGGAAAATCAATAGACTTCATTGAGACCTACAAGCTGTCAGTAGCAAAGGGGAAGGGTGCGAGCCGCACCGAAGTGTGTGCAACACCTAGCCCGTCAGATTCCCTTCTCTCCATGGTCCCGGCTCTGAGCAGAGTCAAGCCGCCTTCCCCCTCCTCCTTTATGTCGACACAGGGGGAGGGGAAGACCCGACCAGTCCACTAGTTTTGTGATCATCTGAGGTACATAATGGGACTGTGGGGGGGGATCTGCACTGTAAGAGGTGGGTCTGTATTGGTAGGGGGTGGGTCTGTTTAACATGCAGGTGTCCAGAGCTGTGGGGTTTAGAGGTGCAGGGTTCTGTGTAATGTAAAGGGGTCCAGAGGTGCAGGGTTCTGTGTAATGTAAAGGGGTCCAGAGGTGCAGGGTGCTGTGTAATGTAAAGGGGTCCAGAGGTACAAGGGCTGTATAATGTAAAGGGGTCCAGAGGTACAAGGGCTGTATAATGTAAAGGGGTCCAGAGGTACAAGGGCTGTATAATGTAAAGGGGTCCAGAGGTACAAGGGCTGTATAATGTAAAGGGGTCCAGAGGTACAAGGGCTGTATAATGTAAAGGGGTCCAGAGGTACAAGGGCTGTATAATGTAAAGGGGTCCAGAGGTACAAGGGCTGTAAAATGTAAAGGGGTCCAGAGGTACAAGGGCTGTATAATGTAAAGGGGTCCAGAAGTACAAGGGCTGTATAATGTAAAGGGGTCCAGAGGTACAAGGGCTGTATAATGTAAAGGGGTCCAGAGGTACAAGGGCTGTATAATGTAAAGGGGTCCAGAGGTACAAGGGCTGTATAATGTAAAGGGGTCCAGAGGAATAAGGGCTGTATAATGTCCAGGGGTGCTGTGTAATGTAAAGGGGTCCAGTTGTGGAGAGGGGGTACACAGTAGTGACAAAAAGATATTGAAGGATACAGAGGTATGCAAGGGGCACAGTGGGGTGTTTTTACATTTTAAGGTGGTGGGGGGTGCCAGATAAAGGATCCGCCCTGGGTGCCAAATACTCTAGGTACGCCCCTGCCGTGCAGTGTAAATGGACGTGTAAATGGACGTGACAGGGTGAGTGTGAGCGGGGACTGACTGGGACACGTGTGCATGGAGTGTACAGGGCCTAGGGGGGGCACTACCTTCACCTGTCGAGGGGGGGACGGACCGCACTACCTTCACCTGTCGAGGGGGGGGGACGGACCGCACTACCTTCACCTGTCGAGGGGGGGGGACGGACCGCACTACCTTCACCTGTCGAGGGGGGGGGACGGACCGCACTACCTTCACCTGTCGAGGGGGGGGGACGGACCGCACTACCTTCACCTGTCGAGGGGGGGGGACGGACCGCACTACCTTCACCTGTCGAGGGGGGGGGACGGACCGCACTACCTTCACCTGTCGAGGGGGGGGGACGGACCGCACTACCTTCACCTGTCGAGGGGGGGGGGGGGACGGACCGCACTACCTTCACCTGTCGAGGGGGGGGGGGGGACGGACCGCACTACCTTCACCTGTCGAGGGGGGGGGGGGGACGGACCGCACTACCTTCACCTGTCGAGGGGGGGGGGGGGACGGACCGCACTACCTTCACCTGTCGAGGGGGGGGGGGGACGGACCGCACTACCTTCACCTGTCGAGGGGGGGGGGGACGGACCGCACTACCTTCACCTGTCGAGGGGGGGGGGACGGACCGCACTACCTTCACCTGTCGAGGGGGGGGGGACGGACCGCACTACCTTCACCTGTCGAGGGGGGGGGGGACGGACCGCACTACCTTCACCTGTCGAGGGGGGGGACGGACCGCACTACCTTCACCTGTCGAGGGGGGGGACACTACCTTCACCTGTCGAGGAGGGGGACACTACCTTCACCTGTCGAGGGGGGGACACTACCTTCACCTGTCGAGGAGGGGACACTACCTTCACCTGTCGAGGAGGGGGACACTACCTTCACCTGTCGAGGAGGGGGACACTACCTTCACCTGTCGAGGGGGGGACACTACCTTCACCTGTCGAGGAGGGGACACTACCTTCACCTGTCGAGGAGGGGACACTACCTTCACCTGTCGAGGAGGGGACACTACCTTCACCTGTCGAGGAGGGGACACTACCTTCACCTGTCGAGGAGGGGACACTACCTTCACCTGTCGAGGAGGGGACACTACCTTCACCTGTCGAGGAGGGGACACTACCTTCACCTGTCGAGGAGGGGACACTACCTTCACCTGTCGAGGAGGGGACACTACCTTCACCTGTCGAGGAGGGGACACTACCTTCACCTGTCGAGGAGGGGACACTACCTTCACCTGTCGAGGAGGGGACACTACCTTCACCTGTCGAGGAGGGGACACTACCTTCACCTGTCGAGGAGGGGACACTACCTTCACCTGTCGAGGAGGGGACACTACCTTCACCTGTCGAGGAGGGGACACTACCTTCACCTGTCGAGGACACTACCTTCACCTGTCGAGGACACTACCTTCACCTGTCGAGGACACTACCTTCACCTGTCGAGGAGGGGACACTACCTTCACCTGTCGAGGAGGGGACACTACCTTCACCTGTCGAGGAGGGGACACTACCTTCACCTGTCGAGGAGGGGACACTACCTTCACCTGTCGAGGAGGGGACACTACCTTCACCTGTCGAGGAGGGGACACTACCTTCACCTGTCGAGGAGGGGACACTACCTTCACCTGTCGAGGAGGGGACACTACCTTCACCTGTCGAGGAGGGGACACTACCTTCACCTGTCGAGGAGGGGACACTACCTTCACCTGTCGAGGAGGGGACACTACCTTCACCTGTCGAGGAGGGGACACTACCTTCACCTGTCGAGGAGGGGACACTACCTTCACCTGTCGAGGAGGGGACACTACCTTCACCTGTCGAGGAGGGGACACTACCTTCACCTGTCGAGGAGGGGACACTACCTTCACCTGTCGAGGAGGGGACACTACCTTCACCTGTCGAGGAGGGGACACTACCTTCACCTGTCGAGGAGGGGACACTACCTTCACCTGTCGAGGAGGGGACACTACCTTCACCTGTCGAGGAGGGGACACTACCTTCACCTGTCGAGGAGGGGACACTACCTTCACCTGTCGAGGAGGGGACACTACCTTCACCTGTCGAGGAGGGGACACTACCTTCACCTGTCGAGGAGGGGACACTACCTTCACCTGTCGAGGAGGGGACACTACCTTCACCTGTCGAGGAGGGGACACTACCTTCACCTGTCGAGGAGGGGACACTACCTTCACCTGTCGAGGAGGGGACACTACCTTCACCTGTCGAGGAGGGGACACTACCTTCACCTGTCGAGGAGGGGACACTACCTTCACCTGTCGAGGAGGGGACACTACCTTCACCTGTCGAGGAGGGGACACTACCTTCACCTGTCGAGGAGGGGACACTACCTTCACCTGTCGAGGAGGGGACACTACCTTCACCTGTCGAGGAGGGGACACTACCTTCACCTGTCGAGGAGGGGACACTACCTTCACCTGTCGAGGAGGGGACACTACCTTCACCTGTCGAGGAGGGGACACTACCTTCACCTGTCGAGGAGGGGACACTACCTTCACCTGTCGAGGAGGGGACACTACCTTCACCTGTCGAGGAGGGGACACTACCTTCACCTGTCGAGGAGGGGACACTACCTTCACCTGTCGAGGAGGGGACACTACCTTCACCTGTCGAGGAGGGGACACTACCTTCACCTGTCGAGGAGGGGACACTACCTTCACCTGTCGAGGAGGGGACACTACCTTCACCTGTCGAGGAGGGGACACTACCTTCACCTGTCGAGGAGGGGACACTACCTTCACCTGTCGAGGAGGGGACACTACCTTCACCTGTCGAGGAGGGGACACTACCTTCACCTGTCGAGGAGGGGACACTACCTTCACCTGTCGAGGAGGGGACACTACCTTCACCTGTCGAGGAGGGGACACTACCTTCACCTGTCGAGGAGGGGACACTACCTTCACCTGTCGAGGAGGGGACACTACCTTCACCTGTCGAGGAGGGGACACTACCTTCACCTGTCGAGGAGGGGACACTACCTTCACCTGTCGAGGAGGGGACACTACCTTCACCTGTCAGGAGGGGACACTACCTTCACCTGTCGAGGAGGGGACACTACCTTCACCTGTCGAGGAGGGGGCACTACGTTCACCTGTCGAGGAGGGGGCACTACGTTCACCTGTCGAGGAGGGGGCACTACGTTCACCTGTCGAGGAGGGGGCACTACGTTCACCTGTCGAGGAGGGGGCACTACGTTCACCTGTCGAGGAGGGGGCACTACGTTCACCTGTCGAGAGGGGGCACTACGCACTAGGAGGGGGCACTACGTTCACCTGTGGAGGGGGGCACTACGTTCACCTGTGGAGGGGGGCACTACCTTCACCTGTGGAGGGGGCACTACCTTCACCTGTGGAGGGGGCACTACCTTCACCTGTGGAGGGGGCACTACCTTCATCTGGTGGCAGGCAGTGTGGCAAGTGACATGCTCAAAGCTCCCATTGATTCTGCATTATGGTGGGTTTAACTATTTCATTTATTACTACAATGTAATAATGTAAATAATGCGCTGACAAATGGCCCGCGAAAATTTGCTTACCCCCTGCGTGCCATCCCCGACCGGGCCTTGGCAAAATTTTCTTCCACGCAGCCGGTCCCCTGTGCCAAAAAGGTTGGGGACCACCGCTGTAAGTGACTGGTACTAAGTCAAATTTAGGTGCTCATACTAGTTTATATAAAAGAGAAGTGGGGGGGAGACACAACTACATACTCACCTAGGTGGATGTCCCCACCAGCTCTAAGACCAAGAGCTGAGCGATCAAAGATTGACGATCACTCGGACTTTAGTGAGCAGAGAGCCGTTAACCATCAGATTCTGGCTCTCTGCCCCTCCAGTACTCACTAGAGCGCAAGCTGTGGAGGGGGCAGAACGTGCTGGCTAAAGCTCACAACAGCCTGCTGAGAGGCAGAGCAAGCTACCTGTCCAGGCATATGGGTGAATCCTGACATTAAAGTCATAAGATTTATGATTTATTCTATTAACCTTACACAATATATTCTTTTAGAAATAACTATCCCCCTGAAGAGACCCCTATTGGTCGAAACGCGTCGGGGATCAACACTGTAAATCTTCTACCATATGCAACATAGCAACATGTGTAACGTCTACATTTATGTAACCATGGAATGTGATTGGAATGTGATTTTGTACCTCTGTATTTGTTTTTATACATGTCAATTTATTTATTCATTGTGACATTACAGCTCTTTATCATTAAATACCTCTCTATAGAGTAACCACCTATTCTATATTGATTATTTGACATTGCTGCCTAAAAGCCCCACCGGGGGAACCTTTCCATTTTTCTTTTCTCAAATTCCGGGGCGAGCAGCTCCTCCATCTCGGTCACATGTGTCTTTTTCCCTTCCATACCATTATTTTGGGGGGCTAAACCCCCCCCTCTTCCCCCATGACACAGATGTACACCAGTTCTGTGCCCCTCCAATGGCTTTTTTACAAATCCTGTACATATCCTATAATACATCTTTGACCCATTCCCTCTGGGATCCCCTTGGTCATTGCCATGTTGTAATTGTATTACCTATCCTCTATGCAGCTGAGGGGGTTGGGCGTAGTTTTTCCCATTTATACTTTCCTTTTTTTTTTTTTTTCGATATACTTCAGGTGTACCCCTTTACTGCAATACTGCAGCGCTATAGACGTTTCTATTGCAACGAGTTTAAATGTTCCATATGAATATTTGTCCTAACCCAACTTATTCAATATAATTAGGACTGGATTGAATTTTCTATCCCCTCTCCCTGCTCCATGAGGCAAAAATACATACTTCCATATTGCAACGTGTTCAAATTATTTTTAAATGATTTTATTTAGTCTTGTTTTAAACAAAACCAAATGAATTTATGTAAGGAGTTCTAGCCATGGAATTCAAGCACAGCATTCATGTAAATACCCTTGTCAAGTAAACAGTTTCTATTTTGTGAAACCAGAATAACTAGCTGTCTACACACGTCACTTGGTAACCATTCACCAAAATGGCCGCTTTGATTGCTTTGGTGGACCTTGGTTTTCCCTGTCCTGCCCTGGGGGGGGGGGGGGGGTGGCTCCTCCCGCTGGGGGTTTCCCGGCAGGGGGACGTGTCCTATCATGTCCCCCCTTTTTCGTCCTCATGGAGAATGAGGGGAGTCCCGCCCTGCCGGCGGCGTCCCTTTGATCCTCTCTGGATGGTCCTAACGCGGTGCGCGTGCGCACCCTGCAGCCCGCGCATTGCGTAGTGACGTCACGCGGCTTTGCGGCAGATAGGACGACAGCGGTCGGGGCTCTCCAGCCTTCCGGGACGCCGAGGGAGCCACATGTGGTGCCCATTCACTGGGGACCGGGATTTCCTGCAGCTCCTGGGGGGGAGGTATGCGCCTGCATCGGATCACCATATTGCCATAGCAGGGCAACTTATATACACTGGCCATTGGAGTAGATACACACTACTCCACACAGACTGGATGTGATCTCAGCATAGTGTCCCCACTGCTCTGCATACCTGCAGCCAGGTTTCCACATACTACATTGTATCCTTGGATCTTTATCACCATATCAGGTAACATCACACTATTTAACTTTATAATTAGTTCACTTTACCTAATACACCAATTCAGATACACCTTACACCTGGCAATATATGCCTCTTGTTCCCCCATCACTATTTCATATAACTTTTTTTGTAATTAATGTAATACTTTTAATGTAATTTTCATGTAATTATTCTATTCACCATTCCCTCTGCACTTCCTTACCCAATCCCATCATTTCCTATTTTTTCTTATAACTCACACACACGATACCACACTACCCTTTTAATCTACCCAACAATTAACCCAACCCCCCGGGACACTTAAGAATGCCTTGATGGTCTATATATATATATATATATATATATATATATATATATATATATATATATATATATATATATATATATATATATATATAACCCTATAGTTGCCCTTGCCCTTATACCTTTCTATACATACATATACTTCAACCACTACCTTGTTCAGGTAGGCTGGAATTAAATTATCCTATATAACTTCATTTTAATCATCTATGGTGATTGTGGATGTTCTCTGCAGGTGCTGACCCCTCCGGGAGGGTATCCTTACTGAGGCTCCTTGTAATGGCCCATACACACGATCCGAATATCGGCCGATGGATCGTACGACTTTTTTCGCTTAATAATCGCGAGTAAAATAAAATAGGTTTTAAACTCACGAAAATTATCGTACGATAGAAAAAAACGATCGGAAGTGATGTCACGTGTTGTAATGTATTTGTATTGTATTGTCGGACGACGGCTGTACTGACTAAACGAAAATCGGACGATCGGACATCGGACGAGAAAAATTTTCGCTCTTGTCCGATCGAATTTAATCGGATAAACGGTCGTGATCGGCTGTCAAAAGTAGTGTACACACGATCCGAAAATCGTACAATCCATCATCGGACGATCGTTTTCGTCCGATATTCGGATCGTGTGTATGGGCCATAAGCCCCCGCGGGTGGATCCATCTCCCTGGGGAGGATGAGGGTTCGCCACTGTGTCCCCCCGGCAGAATTAGCGGTTTTGAATTTTCTCCATTTGATGTTTCAGCGGTAAATACATTCCTATGTTAGAATTCATAATGTATACATGCTTGTCATAAGATTTATGATTTATTCTATTAACCTTACACTTATACAATATATTCTTTTAGAAATAACTATCCCCCTGAAGAGACCCCTATTGGTCGAAACGCGTCGGGGATCAACACTGTAAATCTTCTACCATATGCAACATAGCAACATGTGTAACGTCTACATTTATGTAACCATGGAATGTGATTGGAATGTGATTTTGTACCTCTGTATTTGTTTTTATACATGTCAATTTATTTATTCATTGTGACATTACAGCTCTTTATCATTAAATACCTCTCTATAGAGTAACCACCTATTCTATATTGATTATTTGACATTGCTGCCTAAAAGCCCCACCGGGGGAACCTTTCCATTTTTCTTTTCTCAAATTCCAGGGCGAGCAGCTCCTCCATTTTGGTCACATGTGTCTTTTTCCCTTCCATGACATTAAAGTCAGGATCTCTCCAGAGCTTGGAACAGCCAAGCGACGTCAACCAACAGCAGATTTTAGCCCACTGACAGCCAAGTACGGTTCACAGGAGTGCAGAACTAAACGCATTCCTGTGACCCAGAGGAGAAGTACAGTATCTCACAAAAGTGAGTTCACCCCTAAGTGAAAATTTCCAAATTGGGCACAATTGGCCATTTTGCCTCCCCTGCATCATGTGATTTGTTAGTGTTACAAGATCTCTGGTGTGAATGGGGAGCAGGTGTGTTAAATTTAGTGTTATCACTCTCTCATACTGGTCACTGGAAGTTCAACATGGCCCCTTATGGCTAAGGACTCGGAGGATCTAAAAAAAAAAAAAAAAAAGTAAAAAAAAAAATGTTTCTCTACATAAAGATGGCCAAGGCTATAAGAAGATTGCCAAGACCCTGAAACTGAGCTACAGCACGGTGGCCAAGACCATACAGCGGTTTAACAGGACAGGTTCCACTCAGAACAGGCCTCGCCAGGGTCAACCAAAGTAATTGAGTGAATGTGCTCAGCATCATATCCAGAGGTTGTCTTTTAGAAATAGATGTATGAGTGCTGCCAGCATTGCTGCAGAGGTTGAAGGGGTGGGAGGTCAGCCTGTCAGTGCTCAGACAATACGCCGCACACTGCATCAAAATGGTCTGCATGGCCCTCACCCCAGAAGGAAGACGATGCTCAAGAAAGTTTCCTTTTTTACAGCAAACTGTGGGCTAGGGACACGGATAACTGGAACCATGTCCTTGGTTCAGATGGTGTCAAGCGTGTGTGGCAGCAACCAGGTGAAGAGTACAAAGACAAGTGTGTCTTACCTACAGTCAAGCATGGTGGTGGGAGTGTCTTGGGGCTGCAAGAGTGCTGCCGGCACTGGGAGCTACAGGTCAGTTCTACTGGCCAGTAGAATTTGTTTTTACTTGTATGCGTCTAACCGCTATGCAAATAAAACCAAGCATTTTTCACACGAGATTGACCGTAGACAGGAGTATTGTGTGCATGTAAAGTGGTTGTACACCTCTGAAATTAAAAATGAACAGAGCATATCCCTCTAAAGCAGGGGTCTCAAACTCAAATTAACTGAGGGCCACAAGACGAGTTTTCAAAGCCCATGGGGGGGCCGCATGCAAACTTCAAAAACAACAGTTCTGCTTGTGATATCCCAGGTGATATCACAAGCAGAGGGGATGGACGAGAAGAGAGGGGGGGCCGCCGGGGGGCGGGGAGCAGCCGCAGCATGGCATGAGAGAAAAGTGAACTTATTACAGAGTATACAGACACTCCCTGCGCTACTCTGTGTATAAATAAAATCTATTCCCCCCACTTCCGCGGCACCCCCCCCCGCCTTGTCTGCGGGCCATTTATAACCATTCCGCGGGCCGCAAATGGCCCGCGGGCCGGTACTTTGAGACCTCTGCTCTAAAGTATGTACTTGCCTCAATCCAAAGCACCTACTGTGGTCTTTCTTTCCTCTGCCATTCCTCCGCTAGATTTTACCAACAGGACAAAATCTCAGGATATGTGCATACCCCCCCACCCTTTCAGCACACAGGTGGTGATTGACAGCCACAGCTGTGCATGTTTCCTTATAAGACTGCATGGAGGGGGGTGTGTCCATTCCCTCTGTTCAGGTCTCAAATTACATTCAGCTCTCCTCTCATGCTGTAAAGTGTGGGAGGTCAGATACCTGCCCCTTGCCTGAAGAAGCTGGGAAATAGCCTTTGAGCTGTGTGTTTTAGAAGGCTGTAGAGAAGGGCAGAAGATACACCGGTACAACTCATTTAGGAGCATTTTTGTTTCATCTCCATCGCCTAAGGCCAGTTTCTTCAGTGAAAATATGTAAGGGTTTACAACCACTATAAACAGGCTGAGGTTTAGGCCCCTTTCACACGTACGGACCGCATGTCCGCTTTTTCATCCATCCGTTTGCGGATGAAAAAGGGACATACATTGGTCCTTATGAGATTGCGGGTATCAGTGGATAAAAATCCGCTGACACCCGATCTCGTCCGCCTCCGCAAAGATCCGATTTTGCAGACGGAAGAAAACCCTATTTTTTCTTCCATCTGCGGATCAGATGAACACGGACATACGGTCCGTGTTCATCCAATTCCCCCATAGGGGAGAGCGGAGAAAAGACACAGCGGACCCTGCACAGTGCGGGGACCGCCCTGTCATCCGCCGGCTCAGCGGGGATCAACGGAGCGATCCCCGCTGAGCATACGGAGGCAGATCATTACTGATCCGCCCTGTGTGAAAGGGGCTTAACAAGTCTCCCTCTTGCATAGTCAGGTTCTAACATTATGCAATACATTCATACAAAAGGCAGTAGGATTCGTTTTTCTGAGGTACACAAAAATATTTTCTCTACAATGAACCAGTTTATGACTACATAGGAAAAAAGGAACACAATTACTTCAAAAGAAAAGCCTACAGCCCAGGGAGTGTCGCTACAAAGAATTAACTGCTTTGAACTAATTAGGTGAAAGTCCCAAGCCACTAATTGGGCACTGCTAAGGCAACCGTCAATATAATGTCATCTCATGAGTAAATACAGCCAACATGATTTGCCAGGTAAGTCAGGAGACTAAGGAGGGCAAAACACATTCACATAAATCCTTACACTGATCATTTTATTCTCTGGGTAAGATCACCTGCAATCTAGCACACACATAAGTAGATAGGTACAAAAGGTAAATTTCAACAATACAGAAGGGTACTCCTATAATACTGTTACAGTATTGGCTCGCCAACAGGGCTGTGTGAATGCTTTTATAAAAAGTTTTTGGACGCACAGAGGAGAGATGAAGGGTCCCCACTGCTTTACCAAAATGCCAACTTTAAGGGCTCAGGCACACTGCAGCTCAAAAAGGAGCTAAAAGAAGCAGCTCCTACATGCTTTTGAGAGCCATTTGTTCTGCCTGGAAACTCCCCTCCATGTAAGCTAATGTGTCCATCCACACTTTGGCTTTTTCAGGCATATGCTCCTACAGGCAGAACCCCCCCCCCCCCCCCAAAACTCGTGTTTGTGAGGAGCTAGTGCCCCAAAGCAGGGCTCGACAAATCCCAGGCGCCAGGTCGCCAATGCGACTAGAAATTTCACCCCGGCGCCTGGGCTTTGATCAGTGTCTGTATTTAGTGAGAGGGATCGATACTGCTGGAGCAGGGTCTGTATTTAGTGAGTGGGATCTATACTGTGGGAGGGGGGTCTGTATTTAGTGAGAGGGATCTATACTGCGGGAGCAGGGTCTGTATTTAGTGAGAGGGATCTATACTGTGGGAGGGGGGTCTGTATTTAGTGAGAGGGATCTATACTGCGGGAGCAGGGTCTGTATTTAGTGAGGGGATCTATACTGTGGGAGGAGGGTCTGTATTTAGTGAGAGGGATCTATACTGCGGGAGCAGGGTCTGTATTTAGTGAGGGGATCTATACTGCGGGAGCAGGGTCTGTATTTAGTGAGGGGGATCTATACTGTGGGAGGGGGGTCTGTATTTAGTGAGAGGGATCTATACTGCGGGAGCAGGGTCTGTATTTAGTGAGGGGATCTATACTGCGGGAGCAGGGTCTGTATTTAGTGAGGGGGATCTATACTGCGGGAGCAGGGTCTGTATTTAGTGAGGGGGATCTATACTGCGGGAGCAGGGTCTGTATTTAGTGAGGGGGATCTATACTGCGGGAGCAGGGTCTGTATTTAGTGAGGGGGATCTATACTGTGGGAGGGGGGTCTGTATTTAGTGAGGGGGATCTATACTGTGGGAGGGGGGGGGTCTGTATTTAGTGAGAGGGGTCTGTATTTAGTGAGAGGGATCTATACTGCGGGAGCAGGGTCTGTATTTAGTGAGGGGGATCTATACTGTGGGAGGGGGGGTCTGTATTTAGTGAGAGGGATCTATACTGTGGGAGGGGGGTCTGTATTTAGTGAGAGGGATCTATACTGCGGGAGCAGGGTCTTTATTTAGTGAGGGGGATCTATACTGTGGCAGGGGGGGTCTGTACTTAGTGGTTGGGTCTTTAATCAGAAAGGGGGGGGGGTCTGTAGTTGGTGGAGGGGGCGATACCAACCCTAGTGATGACACTGGGGCTCATCACTGAGTCATACAAAAAAAAAAATGGCGCCTAACTTTTTTAGCTGGCTCCTAGATTCAAAGCAAATTTGTCAAGCCCTGCCTCAAAGAGCTCAAAAAAGCTTGGTTCCAGCTTTTTGCTTTGTTTATACAGTAGTTAAGAAAATACAATCTAGGAGGGCTTGTGAAAGAAAATGCTTATGCTCAAATGAGTTCAATAAAAAATGCGCACAAGAGCACAAGCTGAAATAAAAGCTCAAACCCCCAACTTCACGACTCCCTCCCCTTCCTTTATTCCGACCCCCCCTTTCCCCCTTGTAGATATGTATTTCTCTTTATTCCTCTCTTTCTATTGTCAGTTTCAGATAGGCTTATCCTATGCTGTTTTTCCCAACTCCCGCCTTAGGGAGAAAAGAACAAGGAAAAACGGAAAAGACAGGGCGCAGCCCATGGGGCGGCAGCCACACGCCTCACAGCATCGGCAAAGCAAGTTTAACCCGACAATATCCGGGCGCCAGGTCGCAATTGTGACAAGAAATTGTGACCTGGCGCCTGCCGCTAATCGAGTCTGCAGCTTTGCGGTCTACAAGGCCGTGAAGCCGCGGCCTCAATTACCGGCCACGGCAGGGGAGGTGGTGGCGCACGGAGGCACAGGATCCTGTGTCTCCGTGCACCCCCACCTCCTACGCCGTGCGATTGCACAACAGTAAAGTTTTCCCAATTTTTTTTACATATTGTGAAAGATAATGTTACGCCGAGTAAATTGATACCCAACATGTCACGCTTTAAAAGTGCGTCCGCTCGTGGAATGCCGACCAACTTTTACCCTTTAAAATCTCCATAGGCAACGTTTAAAAAAAAAAAATGTACAGGTTCCACGTTTTGAGTTACAGAGGAGGTCTAGGGCTAAAATTATTGCTCTCGCTCTAACGATCACAGCGATACCTCACGTGTGGTTTGAATACTGTTTACATATGCGGGCGCTACTCACACAAGTGTTCGCTTCCGCACGCGAGCTTGGCGGGACGGGGCTCGTTTTCTGGCTCCTAACTTTTTTAGCTGGCTCCTAGATTCCAAGCAAATTTGTCAAACCCTGGTTTAACCTCCCGGTAGTTGGAGGTCGTCTTGAAATCCCACTCGCCCTGTCGGGTGGGGAATCCAGGTCAGCTATAGGAAACACGAGAGTCACATAGTAAAAGCATTGTACTGTATGTGCATACATGGTTATCCCCCAATATTTACAGCAATGCCCCCGAAGTAATGGAAGTATGTGACGTGCTATGACTCTGTATATGTGCCGATGTTTCTACTTTGTATTGACTTGTATTGTTGCGGCCCATGTGGGTTTCTGTCCTGGAATAAATAAAAAAGAAAAGCTCAAATGCCTGTAAAGGAACTTTTTTTGAGCTGCAGTTTGCATGAGCCCCAAATGTTGCAGCTAAATAGCAAATCCAGACAATACCAATCGCTTTCTTTTGGGGGGGGACCAAAAAAGAATTTGTGACCCACAATGCCCATATGGAGCGGTTAAGTGAAACATTGCTGGCAGGTAGGCATTAAAGAGAATCTGTATGTTCAGGTTTCCACAGTACATTTTTGGTTTTCCATAATGTTCTGTCACAGTGAAAACGATGATCAGCACAGAGAAAGCGTTTCTACCCAGCAGGGACACAGACATTGATTAAAACTCTAACCCTTTACAAAGCTATTGCATACACATACTATATAAACAAGCGGGCAGCCAAGGATGCTGCAGGCAAAATAGCCAAGAAGGGGTACCAAGGAGCCTCACTAAATTGTATCTCAAAAAGGTGTTATGAAGTCTCTGTGACCAAGAGGGTAAGGGGAACAAGTCTACAAAAGTTATGTCATAGGTGTTGCAAAAGTAAAAACAAAATTGATAAGAATAATTTTTGTGCTTGTCCCATCACATAATTCTTTTTTTTTTTTTGAACATCCGCAGTTTACAACTGCTTTAAATAACTTAAAGGAGCTGTAAAGGAGTTTGCTGAAATGACTGTTTACAGGGTATAGAGACATAATAGTTAACTGATTCCTTTTAAAAACGATTAAAAATAGATAAAAAATGTATCATATAAATGTACCTGTAGTTTTTTCTCGTTTTTGCATGTTATCCTGTATCTGTGCTGGACAGAGCCATAGAGCAGTGATGGTTTGGAAAACTAAACTAGAAGCTCCCAGTACTGTGGTCCTCAGGAGACAGACAACTAGGAAGTGTCCAAAACAGAGGAGAATTACAGCAACATCAGAGCAAAAACGAATGAGGACATGAAACCAGGACTGCAGTAAGGTAAAGGAAGCCATTTAGCTAAAAAAAATCCTTTAGTGACCCTTTAAAGCGGAGTTCCACTCAAAAGTGGTACTTCTGTGTATCCCCCCTCCAGTGCCAAATTTGGGGGGTACCTGTTTTTTGACACCGGTACTGCCTCTTGGAAGTTCAGCCCCCCTCCTCCACCGGGCCAATTAGAAAGTGCAGCGTGCATCGGTTGTGAGGCTGACCAGTCTCTTACCAGTAATGGTGGCGGCTGCACTGACAGCTGATCCGAAGATCGGCTTGGGTGCCGACATCACGGGCTCTATGGACAGGTAGGTGTCCATATAGTAAAAGGCAGCAGCTGCAGTATTTGAAGCTGCCGACTTAATTTTTCGTAGGGGGGGCTGGAGCTCCTCGTTAACCAGTTAAGACCTAGACCATTATGCAGGTTAAGAACCTTGCCCCTTTTTGCGATTCGGTTCCCAAACAAAATTGGCGTCCTTTTTTTCCCACAAATAGAGCTTTCTTCTGGTGGTAATTTGATCACCACTGCGTTTATTTTTTTCGCTATAAACAAAAATAGAGCGACAATTTAAAAAAAAAAAAATTCAATATTTCTTACTTTTTGCTATAATAAATATCCCCCAAAAAATATATAAAAAAAAATATTTTTCCTCAGTTTAGGCCGATATGTATTCTTCTACCTATTTTTGGTAAAAAAAAATAATAAAAAAAAAAAAAAATAAATAAAAATCGCAATAAGCGCTTATCGATGGGTTTGCGCAAAATTTATAGCATTTACAAAATAGGGGTTAGTTTTATGGCATTTTTATTAATAATTTATTTTTTACTACTAATGGCGGTGATCAGTGATTTGTTTTGTGACTGCGACATTATGGCGGACACATCAGACACTTTTGGGACCATTGTCATTTTCACAGCAAAAAGTTATATAAAAATGCACTGATTACTGTGAAAATGACAATGGCAGTGAAGTGGTTAACCACTAAGGGGCGGTGGAGGGGTTAAGTATGACCTCATGTGCGTTTCTTACCGTAGGGGGGCGATGCTGAACGTGTGATGTCAGTGATCGTCGTTCCCTATATCAGGGAACAGACGATCACTGACATTGCCAAAAAGAAGAACGGGGAAGGTGCGTTTACACTCACCTCTCCCGGTTCTTCAGCTCCTGTGACCCGATCGCAGTACACCCACGGCGATTGGGTCCGTGGGTGCCATCACGGAGCTTCGGACCGGGTCGCGAGCGTGGCAGCGACCCACGGCAACTATTTCAAAAGAATAGTTGTTCTGTGTATTTCAGAGATTGTCTTTTTATTTTATTACAGTATGCACACCAAATAGTTACTGGATGTATCAGCTATATTCTTACACTAGGCATTTGTTATAAAGCAAGATTTGTGTTTGTTAAGGATACGGAAAACTATATATATATATATATATATATATTAAAAAAAAAAGGGTGGTCTAAAACACCACCAATAAGGCAGACACAATGTCAATAAAAAACAACAGATTAAAAAAAAAATCGAGGTTCTATTCATAGACATAAGAGGAATTGAAGAGTTAGGATATGGCTTATCCTTACAAGCAGAAATAAGCTATAGATACAGAAGTGTTGAGGGCTCAGAGTTACATACAAGCTGACAGCTTTGATGTTTATGATTCAACTCAAACTCATGGGATTAACAAGCAAAAGGGGTTTTGTTTCTTTTTTTTAATCTTGGCAGAGATTTAATCTTTGTGAGACCCAGAAATGCCTATTAAGGGATTGAAAAGAAAAAAAAGTAATGATTGTTAGGACAAAAAAAACTGAAATATGTAAGACATTGGTATATCTGATAGCAGTATAATGATACCATGCCAGATGGATATGCCATCTTCTCTTTGTAGTTTAGAATACAATCTGCCATAATATCAATCTGCATAATACTGTTGTGGACAGTTCTGAGTCGAAGATTGAATATCGCCAGTTTTGGCATTAAAGCTTATGTCAAGACACAAAATAATAACCTAGACAACACTAAGTGAGGGGAAATTCCTCCAAAGTAAGTGAATCCTTGATAAGACACTAGAACTAGTAGTTTTTTTCACTGGAAGAGTTCCCTTCTATGTTCTAGTGCATATGGCCAGCTTAAATATTACAAATCAGAATGTAATGCCAATGTTCACACTATTAACCCCTTCCTGCCCACGCTATAAACAAAAGACAACTTAAATTGCCCGGAAAGTGTACATGGATGCTGTCTGTGCGCCCCCTAAATTATAAAAAAATTATTTGTGCATATACATTCACTTTAACCAAGCAAGGTTTTACGTACACTAGCAGTATTTTTTGTCAAAGCTCCTGAACTCAACTCCATAAAAGTCTGTGTGTCAGTGTACATACAAGTCTTTAGCAGAGTTTACTGCGGTTAGGTTCAAAATATTCTCCCAAAAATTCTCGTCGGTACAATTGAGTTGATGAATGTTTGAAAGCAATTTCCAAATTGAATTTGCTTTTAAAGCGGAGCTCCACCCAAAATTAAACATGATCGCATAAATAATAGTTCTCCTAAAGAATGCTGAAACCGATATTTTTAATTAAAATAGTATTTACTGTACCATTAAACTGCATGGGCTTCCGGTCTGCCTCCCTCTGGTTTTTTGTCGGGTTTCTCTTAGTTTCCTGTCCCGCGTAGTGTCTTCTGGGAGTTTGTGTCATAGCTCCCTTGATATCGTATTCTCCCGTTAGACAAAATATTGCGCGATTTCGAGTGACGCGCGATTGTGATGCGCAACACAGACGCCAAAGCCGCTGGTGCCCGTTGCTCGTGCGCATGCGCGAGATCTAGCGGTGGATGCTGGGACATCAGCATCCACAGCAACAAGGAAGTGCCGGGCTGTGGGCTTATGCCCACAGTTAAGATGGTGGAGGAATATAACTTGTTATTTCAGACTGTATAGCTGCGGAGCGGGCGGGGAAGACAGGACATGTGAGTTGCGCAAGTTAGGGTAATTTAACTTTGAAATAGCCAATCACAAAAAAACTTTTTTGGCGTGGGAGATCCGCTTTAACATTACATTTTGAAATGAATGTCATTTCCTGAACAAAAAAACACATACATCTAGAAATGTGTTCATCCTGCTCCATCAAATTCTCTTGTCACTGTGGCCAAAAACAAACATTGATTTGAGCCATAAGAAAATTGAACATTATTGAAACAAAAAAACATTTCAAATTAGAGCTGGGAAAAAAAAAAAAAAAACGATTTGATTTAAAAAGGCCAGATGCCGCGGACTAAAAACTCCTGCCCGCAGCTCCTAAGGACTGGCGCAGTGTCCATAAAAAAATAATTAAAAAAATAACTTGATTTGAAATCGTAAATTGAGTTTTTTTTATAAAAAAAAAAGCAGACCCCCCCCCTAAAAAAAAGATCGCCCAGCTCTATTGCAAAATTAAATTCTTCTAGTGTATGACCAGCTTAAAAAATGTATTAAAAAAATTCAAGTGTTTTGCTTCCCCAGTTTAGAGTCTGACATTCAGGATCATTAGCTGTGTCCTACTTCAGTCATGTCTATGATTACTGATCCCTTTTACAGCCATCTATTGTCTATGACAAGTCAGCATGTCACACACAAGGTTTACTAAGCTATAAACTTGCAAAGCAATACAAAGCCATTTATTATGGATAAACAAGACATATAGAGAAGATTAAAGTAGAATTCCAGTTTTTCCTTGACGTGATTAAACAAAACTATTTCCACTACATCACTATGCTTCCGTACTGTATCATACGGTTGGAGCATTACCTACATGCAGTAAGCAGAACTCTGTTCCGTAGCAATACAGATTGACTTTAACAAGGCTTCTTCTGATTGGACTAAGCGGAATGGCAGGTGGATGGTGTCACGATTTCGAGGTGGCGTACAGGCATGTGTGAACAAGTCCTTAAAGTCTTTGCAAATATAATATATGCAAATACTTGTATGTAAAATTTGCTAGCAGTGCAAGTGCCGGTTCACACTACTGCGACTTGGGATCCGACTTGTGTCGCTCCAAGTCATGCGACATGAGAAATTCAATTGAAGTGAATGGAGCCTTCTTAATGTACACTACTGAAGTTGCTCAGACTTAAGAAAAGGTTCCTGTACTACTTCAAGGCGACTTCTAGGCAATGTGTACCCATAGATTTCAATGGAAGTTGCCTCCAAAGTTGGATCACAGTCTTAACTGAAGCAACTTTACAGGAAGAGAAAATGCTTTACTCAGGAAAACACCCTCCCCCTCCCACAGAGCTGATTATTCTGTGATTGGCCACAGCCAAAGTTGCCTGGTACCAGCCCCTTACTCAGATCTGTGATCACCCGAGTCTCAGTGGTTAAATCTGGAACTGACAAGTTTTCAGCAAAGTAAATTCTTCAATTATTGCAATTAATGTTTTGCTCCTTGCAGCATTTACTGAATATGGATGATCACAGCTCTATAAAAGTGGCCATACACCGATTGAAATTCAGCAGGGACTGGAATAATCTTGATCAGTTTGTGGCCATCCTCCCTTCACAGAAGTCAACGTTTGATTGAAGTCTGGCAAAGAGACATGCTAGAAAACATTTCTTTATCAGCAGCTGCATCCACTGACCTATGTATTCTGCAGTCACAATATAATATGTTCAGGCAGAGGTGGAGGGGAACCCTCCATCCACCTCACTTGTGTGGATGGAGAAATCTATTAAGATTTTTTTTTTTCAGCCACAAAAACAATAGTGCATGAGCAGCTTCATGCTTCGGATGGGTTTATCCAGTTGTTTCTGAACTGCAATACCGAGTTCCTCAGGTAATCACAGAATGCTTGTTAGTCCACGTGGAAAGTACAACTTGTTGAACAGACGTACCGTGCGTGCATGAGCTTCGGTCTGTCAAAAGGTGACATAAGCAAGTCAGGTATTTAAAAATGAAAGAAATTCCCAGTGACTGCCCACATATTGTGTGTGTGCCTATTTTAGGTATTGCTTGTACAAAATGTTCATAAATTTTGATTGGCACACTCCAGTCTGTTTTGCATTGTAAATACCAATCTACAAAACCTGACCTACGCAGCTATTTTACCTGCATGTACAGATGAAATCATGCTGAAGGTCGGTCACCAGAAACATTGGAATACACCTATAAAGTTTGGTTTGTTCAAGGTCACGGGGGTGGAAGTACCTCATCTGTGGGTGGAATTTTAAGCAATTGTGAAGGAAAAGTAAAGAAGCATTTTTGTGTCTTACTTGGTCGACCACTAAACATAAAACGTGGCATAAGAGAACAGCGCAGGTCCATTTGCTTATCTTTTTTTTTTTTTTTTACACAACATATGTACTTCAGGGTGTTATTTAAAATGAATAGTATAGATGAATACACCCCTTTTGAAAAGTAAGATTTTTAATCAATATCTCAATGAACACAAGAACAATTTCCAAAATTTTGACAAAACTGAGTTTTATAGAACATTTGTTTAGATCATTACATGAAAGTAAGGTTAATAATATAATTTACATTTCAAAGTCTTCAGTTTTATTTAAATTAGTTGATGCAAAAAAAAAAATGAATACACCCCACAACAAAAACTACTACAGCTCGAATTTTGTATGAACTCCAGGATTTGTAAGGACAGCACAAGTTGGCGACATAATGCAACATCTATCTTTTTCCATTCTTCAAGAACGACCTCTTTTAAAGCCTGAATGCTGGATGGAGAGTGATGCTCAACTTGTCTCTTTAGAATTCCCCATAGATCAGGAGACATACTTGGCCATTGAATCACTTTCACCCTTCTTCAAAAATCCAACAGTGGCTTTCGATGTGCGTTGTGGATCATTGTCATGTTGGAAAAGTGCACAATGACCGAGGGCATGAGGTGATGGTCTTCTCTTTCAATATAGAGCAGACAATCTGAATTCATGATACCATCAATGAAATGCCGCGCAGCCCCACAGGACACTGCCACCACAATGTTTCACTGTAGCCACCATGCATTTTTCTTTGTACGCCTCACCTTTACGACACCATACAGTTTTTTCACCTCAGGCAACCTATGCATTAAGGTAAAAAAAACTTCTGACAGTGACTGGCCCCCAGCCTGCCCGTTTTACTCACCTGACCCCCTTCGATGAAGACGCGATACCTCTCTGCCCGAGGGTTCCTGGCCCTTGATTGGCTAGATTGATAGCAGCGCAGCCATTCGCTCCTGCTGCTGTCAATCAAATCCAATGACGTAGGCGCTGGGGGCGGGGCCAAGTCCTACATTCGACGTCTAAGGTGGTGACTCACCCAGGAGAGCACTTCTCCTAGGGGGGTTATACGATGCATTGAAGAGCCGATAGAGCTGCCGGAGGACCCCAGAAGAGGAGGATCGGTCCACTCTGTGCAAAACAAACAGCACAGTGGAGGCAAGTCAGACAGTATTTTTTAAATAACAACAAAACACACAAAGATTTATAATCACTTTAAGCCATCAGTTTCAAAAACATCTACAGAGTCCCAGTAGTCTTTTTTTTCTGAAGAATTCTGCCCTGGCAAATTGTAGGCAGGCTTTTCATGCATGGGCTTTAGGAGAGCATTCCTTCATGGACGACATCCATACATGCCATTCCTCTGCAATGAACTCCATATTGTGCAGGGCTGTGGAGTCGGTAGATAAATGTTCGACTCCTCAGTTTTTTGTACTTCTGACTCCCCTGACTCCTCTGTATTAATATGCGAATGTATTTTATCTAAGAAGGAATCAAAGTCTAATTCTTCTGTTGAAGAAGATGATTCTGAGTTACCACCATTGCCTAAAATAACTTCATCCTGTGGAGGTATTTCAGGTCGTAATCCCTTCATGCGAACTGCTACATCATAGATGGCCTTTTTCCCAGTAGCAGTCTGTTCACTGTTCAACAAAAGTTGGCTCATTGAGTCGACATAAATAGCCGCTAACAAGATTTCATTTTCCAGCAAAAGACTCTCTCTTTTCATCATTGAAGATGCAATGCCCTCAGGTATCAAACCCTCCATTTTGTTCAGGCGATATAACAGGCTCTTCCATTCCAAGAGGAATTTACCCGGGGCTAGATTGTCACATTGCAACCTCTTGGTGACCGTGAAGGGATGAGAAAGAAGGTTCGCCAGCTCTTGTTTGTGTCCACTGGCTTTCAGTTAATGAAAGAGATTGTCATTGTCCATTTCTTCTACGAAGTCTTTAGGTTCAAGCAAACGCTTCACCATTAAATAAGTGCTTCCCCAGCGAGTTGTTTGATCCAAAATGGCTCCTTTTCCTGCACGTCTTTTCAAAATTGCATCTGTTTTCGGGGCCCTGGCTGCAACAGTTACTTGCCGTAATTTTCCAATTAGTGTAGCTGCATGGCAGTCTTTTAATCCATCTCTTATGGCAAGTTGCAGTGTATGAACAGCACATCGCATATGATGAATAGTAGCAAGCTTCAATGCTTCAACAAAGTTGTCTAAAAAAAATTTCAGCATTCTCTTCAGTTTCTAAACTTTCCCCCAATACTTGCAGAGCTGTCTTCCTCTAACTCTAATATCTGTTTGTTACCTTCATCTTCTCAATTGTGCGCAACATGTTAGAAGCATTATCTGTCACAACACACAAAATCTGTTCCTTTTTAAATGTCAAAAATCTTCTAGATAGAACACCCTCCACTAACTTCTGAAGGTAATCACTTTTTTTTTTAATTCCAATCTAAATTTAGTAGGAGTCAGTGCATTGTTTGCTGTCTCCAGGTACCCAAAATTTCCAGTTTGGCTTTCTACTTCTTTAGATAACTGCAGTGATTTTCTTCAACCTTTCTCATCAGAGGACACTCCTGTAGAGGTGTTAAATTCTGTGGATGGCCTGGATGTCTGCGAGATGGTTTCAGCTACATATTTGTTACATTTCTGTATCACTTTTGTTACAGTATTCTGACCGATAAGTAAAGCTTTGCTGATCATCTTGTTGCCTTCACCTACCTTGTGTAAAGAAATTATTTTCTCTTTCTCAGGCCTCAAGAGACATTTCTCTTCCATGTAGTGCCTTTGCATGCCGACATGAAATGGAAGGGCTTTTGTTAGACCCTGTTTACACTGAGGCACTCAAAACTGCCCATTAATCATGGGACATGTTTGCAGTGCTTTAGCTCCATTTTTGCAGCGCGCTTTTTTAAGGTGACAAAAAAAATATATGTTTTGCGGCAATTTTCATTAATTTCAATGGACAGGGGCACTTTGAGGCACTTTGTAAAACATGCCCCAAAGATGCCGCTTGCAAAACTTTTTGCCCCGCCACCACCGCGTCTCAGTGTGAAAAGAAAACATTGAAATGAACGGAAAGCAGTTGTCAGGCGCTTTTTGGGCAGTATTTTTACTGCAAAAGCACCTCAGTGTGAAAGGGGTTTAAGTAACGCCCTTTTATAATCAACGGTCTGCTGGGCACCTGTTTAAAGTGGTTGTAATCCCTTTACAACCACTTTTACCTACAGGTAAGCCTAGAATAAGGCTTACCTGTAGATGCAAGAAATATCTCCTAAACCATAATGACGGGCGCTAATGTCACTTTAGAAACAGTGATCGAGCCTTTCCTAAGGGAGGCCGTGCCGTGACTGGCGGCTCCTGCGTGCATGCCCAGAAGTAACCCCCGGGAGCGATGTCAACCGCCCGAGCGGTGTACGAGGACAGCTGCAGGGGCGTCGATCTGAGGCAAGCATTACATAATGAGCTAGTATGCTATGCATACTAGCTCATTATGCCTGTGTATTGCAGGTGGTGTTTTTTTTTTTTTAGTGTGTTTACAACCACTTTAATGAATAGTCTCATCTGTAGTTTAATTCTTGTTAATTAGGACTTTGTTGTCTAAAATGTACATAAAACATTGGGGTGTATTCATTTTTGCAACATGATCTTGAATGAATTTGTTAGAAAAAAATACATTTGTTTGCAGTTGCTTGCAAAAAATAGCCAATCACATGCAAAAAAAAATAAACAAACTGAATTTTTGCTTGCATGTGATTGGATGATAGAAATCAGCAGAGCTTCCCCTCAGATCTAAAGTAAATGCACTTGCAGTGCACAGTAAATTTTTACTAAGGGATCGTTTGTTTTTTAAACAAACATGTCATACTTGCCTCCATTGTGCAGCTCGTTTTGCACAGAGTGGCCCAGAACACCGACTTTTGCACCGACACCCTCGGCGGCTCCTCCCCACATCAGATAAGCCCCCTAGGAGAAACGCTCTCCCGGGGGGTTACCTTGTGGGCACACTCCCAAGTCATTCATTCGGCATCAATAGACGCCGAATGTATGCCTCTTCCCCACCCCCAGCGTCATTGTATTTGATTGACAGCAGCAGGGAGCCAATGGCTGCGCTGCTTTCAAACTATCCAATCAAGAGTCGGGACCCCGTAGAGAGAGGCAGAACTCTCAGCTGAACTCGCACAATTTCAATGCAGTCAGACTTCGGGGCGATTTGACAGACATCTGTGCAGGTTCCTGGAATCTCCCACGACCCAGCTGAGAGGCTGAGCCAGCGGCCGGTCCGGGGATCTGGATGAATCCTGACTATAAAGTCGAGATCTTTCCTCAGCCTGGACTGGCCGAGTGACAATGGGCTTTAGCCCAGTCAGCTGAAAATGGGTCACTCCTATGTTTCATAGCTAAGGTAGGGCCATACTTCTCCTTTAAGGCTGGAGAGACAACCAGGCATCTAGGATATTGATTAAAAACAAAATCCACAAAGGCTGCCTATTTCTGTCTATACACGTTTTCTTTAACCCCTTCACGAATGACAGCTACACCTCAGCAGCACTTTGCTGGGAGGGCATCACATGATGTCCTCCCATGCTCACGCTGCCTGTGCATCCCCTGCGGCATGCATGATCTGTGATCTGGGTAATGAGCCAATTACTGGCTCTTTACACCCATCACAATGTAAGCAGGATTTGCCAGTTATTGCCAATCTTCCCCTCAAGTCGACATCGCGTGAGGAGAAGAGAGCCGGAAATTCCAAAACAGCAGACATCCGCTCTGACAATCAGGGCAATGATAATCAGTTTAGCCCCAACGATGCCCACCAGTGTTGCCCATCAGCGCACATCAGTAGAGAAAGATTACTTATTTACAACATTTTATAAAAGAAACAAAGAAAAACTTTTTTATTTCGGCCTTTTTCTGTTCGTTTAGCAAAAAGTATAAAATCCAGCGGTGATTAAATACCAGCAAAAGAAAGCTCTATAAAAGGTCTAAAAAAAAATGATAAAATTTTAAAAAAAAAAGACCTTTGGGTACAATGTTGCATGACCGCACAATTGTCATTCAAAGTGCATCAGCACTGAAAGCTGAAACTTGGCCTGGGCAGGAAGGGGGTGAAAGTTCCCAGTAGGCAAGTGGTTAAATCATAGATTAGCCGTTACTGTGATAATAGATTTGACATATCTTAATTTACATTTACTCTTATAGTTAATGAACATTTTACCTGTGCCATCGTGAGGAAAAAATATGTTACTGTCTTAACTAGGGTTGTCCCGATGCCACTTTTTTAGGACCGAGTACAAGTACCGATACTTTTTTTTCCATGTACTTGCCGATACCGAATACCGATACTTTTTTTAAATGTCATGTGACAGTTTTCAAACCACAATACAGACTAAGGATATTTTCTTTAGAATTATGAAGAACTCTAACTCAAGACATTATAAAAGAATAAAAATTAGTAAAAATGAATAAAAAATGTTTTATTTTCTTGTCACGCAGTAGTAAAAAACTCAAAGAATTTTCACAGAACATGTTGATAAATACAAAAAAAGTATTCTATTTAGGTACAAGTACTCCCGCAAATACTCGTTATCGGTCTCGATACCGATACTAGTATTGGTATCTGGACAACCCTAGTCTTAACAGTATGGAGGGTGGCATCAGAGAAGGAGAGAGCAGTTATGTCAGGAAGAGAAGAGTCAGGTGTTCAGAAAATATAAATAAAAATAAGGCCTGTACACTTGGCTGACATCCAATTCAGATTTTTAGGATTACTGTATACATCATTGTTGGTAATATCACTTTTTTCATTATTTTAAAATCCCCTCACGGTCAGTTAGGAAAATTATTTATTTATAGTACACACAGACAAAAATGTTCCAGAAGCTGACCCTGTCAACGACCAATTTTTACAACAGAAGCCATGTGATAACCCCAACACAGCTGACATGGTGATTATATGATCAGAAACCATGCTGATTTGTTTCCAATTACCAGTCATCTGTCAGTGACAAAGGAAATGGCAGTTTCTTGGCCGTCAGTAAGGCTTACTGGCTTAAAGCAGAGGTCCACCCAAAGTTTAAGCTCAATCGAATTCCATTAATGTATACATTGTTAAACGTAATATAGGGTGTACCTGTGTATGTGCGCTTTTCTCTTTTTCCAGTATCAGACTTCTGCGGCTATGGGCGGGTATGTACGTAATGTCTCTCCTGGGAGCTCGTGTCATTGTTCACAGGAGTCAGTGTGGAGGCCCGCCGCCAATTCTCACAAGATTTGGTTTGGTACCGTCTGTGTTTTTTGTGTATACTTTTTGCTGCCATCACAACAGGGTGGGAACTTCTGACGACGCCGCCTATTGTGATGCCAACCAGGAAGTTTACGGTGATGCACGGTGAATGAGCAAGGAATGCTGGTAGCTCAGCATTCACTGGAACCAGGAAGTGTATGGTTGTGGGCTTCAAATGCCCACAAGAAAGATGAAACCGGCCGTCCAGTTTTTATAACTTCATGTTTACATGGAAACAGGACATCGGGGGAGATAATTCACCAAAACAGTGAGTGAGACATTGTTATTAGGCGATTGTGTGAATGGTTAAAAAAAAAAAAAAACGTTGGTGGACCTCCGCGTTAAAATGACAATCGTGAGTCACCAGGCCAAATATGCAGATCAGGCACTCCGACCTCAGTGACTGCATGCATGTTACAGGTTAATGACTTGAGTATTGAGAACAAAAGATCAGAATGACAGCCAGGTCATCAGCAATGTCAGCCTAAATTTTTTTTATTAATACATGCATGATGCATCTTTGAATGGTGTCTGGCTCTTCTCTGTGCTTGCTTCAATGTGGTGAGGAAATTAAAGCTGAACTCCGGGAAACACAATTTTAGATTCTTACTTCAGGAATGCGTTACTATTGCAATTCTGTGTAATTACACTTTTAGCGCAAGATCACTTTTAGACATATTTATTTACGTGTACAGTTAACACCATTAGATCTAGCAGCTTCTGTCTCTTAGACTTCCCCACATTCATATCTACTCACTAGTAGCACAAGAGAATTTTTACTTTTAGATAGGAGAAAAGATGTACCTGCCTTTGACAGCCTACACTGTACTTCTGGTCTGGTTGACACCAGGGATCTTTTACATGACCAGCATTTTTTTTTAAATCGGCCTAAAGTATTGGCCACAAAAAATCGGCATCATCTATCGGCCATCGGCCGCCCCAACTTTTAAATATCAGCATCGGCCAGAGAAAAAACCATATCGGTCTACCTCTACTATGGAGCGACAGATGTCAGCTGTACCATGTTCACCGACACCCACTGCTATCTGATCTGATAAATCCAGACGGATGAAAAAAACTTTAATTTTCATCCATCTGGCGGATCGGATGAAAAAACGGACAGGTGGATCCATTTTCATCTGATCTCCCATAGAGGACAGCAGGGCTGACAGGTCCCTCTCCGCACAGTGAGCAGAGAAGGACCTGTCGTCCGCCTTCTCAGTGGGGATCAACAGAGCGATCCCTGCTGAGCAAGTAAAGACCGTCAAAACAGACGTGCCCGTGCTGACAGGTTCCCATCGCCACTTGCATGGTCGGTTATCCTTAGAGGAGATGGCGGTGGCAGCACCCAACAGCCAATCCAAAACTCGGCAGGGGTCCCGCCATTGCAGGCTTCCTGGACAGGCAAGTGTCCCTGTATTAAAAGTCAGCAGCTACAGTATTTGTAGCAGCAGACTTCATTTTTTTCCCCCTAGCGGAGTACCTCTTTAACGTTGTGTTGGCATTTAGCATTTTATGAACACGCACAAACACGCACAGGGCAGCCCATTGATTACAACAGGCTGTCCTGCGCATGCACCGCATCACGCTCTGTACCTTTTTTTCCATCATTTGGAAGGTGCCATTACCATTAAATAGCAACTTAAAGCGAGTGAGTGAAAAAAAATTATATAGCGCGACGCCTGCGAACTGAATCGCCTCTGGGTGCTTCGTATCCTTTCCCTGACTGGACATTTTTTGCCCTCAGAAAGGATGGGTTTTCATTTTTTTTCTGAAGGCTAGGTAATTCACTTCAGAGCGGATGCTAGTTGGTAGAGCATTTCATAGACTGGGTCCTTGGACAGCAAATCTATGTTCTCCTTTGGACTTGTATCTGGCTTTGGGAATCTGGAGTAGATTTTGATTGGTGGATCGCAGAATGCGATTGGGGTTGTGAGGTTTTAGTTTTTCGCATAGATATTGAGGGGCATTTCCTTGGACACATTTATGCGTCAGACAGAGTGCCTTAAAAATGATTCTGTCTTTTACTGGCAACCAATGAAGGGATCTCAGTGAAGGCGAGATTGATTCCCATGGTTTTTCCCGGTCACCAGTCGAGCGGCCGTATTTTGAACGACTTGCAGACAAGTGATTTGGTATTTTGAGAGTCCAAAATAGAGGGCATTTGCATAGTCAAGTCTGGAGTTGATAATTGTTCCCACTACGACTGCTATGTCTTCTTATGGAATAAAGGGAATAAGTCTGCGTAGTAGGCGCACCAGATGGTGAGATCCGCTGACTATTATTATACAGGATTTATATAGCGCCAACAGTTTGTGCAGCGCTTTACTACTGACCCTATTTGTGCATCCATAGTCATGTGGGTATCAAAAATGACTCTGAGACTTTTGACTTTGGTGCTAGAGGTGATGGTTTGTCCCAGAATGGGCGGGGGTGTCCATATGGTGGTGGGACATCTCTTGGCGTGAAAGAGAAGTTCTGTTTCTGAACCGTTGAGTTTAAGGTAACTCTTCGTCATCCAATTTTCTATCAAGGTAAGGAATTTCACTAGTCCGAGATAATGATCCTTGTTGTTGCAGATGTGAAAATACAGTTGTGTGTCATTAGCTTAAGAGTAGTAAAGTAACTTCCGATTACTGATGATTACAAAAAGAGGGCGGAGATAAATATTAAAAAGAACCGGCGACAAAGGGGATCCCTGAGGGACTCCGCAAGACACCGTGCGTTTTTCAGAAGTGAAAGAACCAAGTTTCACCATTTGTGATCGGTTTTACAATGGGGAGAACCAGGGTAAATCACATTCCATGACTCTAGCTACTTCCGCAAGGCGAGTCAGTAATAATTAGTGGTCAACAGTATCAAATGCTGCACTGAAATCCAGCAGTACCAGAAGACAAGATTCTCCTTCGTCTGCTGCCTCGAGAGCATCATCCCATATTTTCAGAAGTGCTGTTTCTGTCCCTTGACCTGGACGGAAACCCGATTGCAACGGATCGAATAAAAGTGGTTGTAAACCCTGCATAACTACTTTTACCTACAGCAGTGTTATCCAACCAGTGGCCCGCGCAGGCATCCGATGTGGCCCGCGACCTCCTGCTCTGGGATGGAATAGAATACTGTTAAACAGGAGGAAAAATTGCGCAAATCTAAGAAAATAAATAAACAATGGTGAGCAGCGTCTCAAAAGGTGTTATACAACACCAAGAAATATATGGAAAAAATGGAGTCGCGCTATAAATGGCATACAGTGTATCTAGACTAAAATAAATAAAATGGTGTCATTAGTGCCAAATAATATATCACATGAAAAAAAAACTTTTAGTGAACACAATAAAAATGAACAGTGAATATAATATAAAGTCCATATGGTGATTATACAGTCCCTCAAGGGATATGTTTTAAATAAACAGAAAAGTTCCCAGTGTAGATGAATCCACGGACAGGTGTGAGTAATGACAAAACAAAGACCTCCACCGCACAGAAAACACTGACCCTTACCAGAGTCTCTGATCTCACAGAGATCAATAACAGCAGAAAATGATATCCATAGTCAGCAAGGAGCAAAAGGAACATCCATTTATTGTAGCCAGTAGATGTGTTCAGCTCAAAAGCGATCATATATCAACCAATGGTCCCATATAGAAATCAAGAGAAATCCACATAGTGTAAAACCATACATTTATTTGGTAAAAAACAAGATTGTGCGCACTTACATCAATCCAAAGTAAAAACAGCATATAAATTCAGTAAGCCGGCCGGCGTTTGGAGCGTGTTACCCGTCTTCCGGGTCCTCACACGTGATGCGGTGACGTCAGCGCGTCGCCTCCCGACGTTTCGTCACAAAAGGGACTTGATCACGGGATGAGGCGGCGCTCCGAGTCACCGCATATAAATAAGCAAAACAGGCGGAGCTATCCCCAAGATGGATACCGGGTGATCGTACTTCCGCCATCTTTACTATTGGAAACACAGCGAGCATACCAATAGATCTAATACAACAACTAAGGGCAAACCGAAAACGGCAGCCCAATTACAAGACAACACACCATATTGTCGTATATTGCGGCAAACGGTGTGTTTACAAAGTAAATTCCTAAATAATGTTATTATGCTATAGGTGTGTAGTGAGGCCGGAGGCTACCAAAGACACACACATACATTCAGCAAACAATGTTCGCACATTGCAATGTAATACATTCCAATTTCCATATTGAAATATATATATATAAAACAACATTTAAAAACAACATATAAGGGGCGTGGCCTGCAGTGGAGCCGGATGGCAGCTTAGTGAACGAGCTCCGATCGCCACGAGAAAACAGCGGCACTTAACGGCCTGTAAAGGACACCAAATCCGGCTTCAAACAGAGCGTTCTGGTCCGGGCTAACACTGGGGTGATGCCCAACAAACGGAGAGGCTCGGCGAAGCCCCAGCGCCTGATGGACATGTTCACTGTGCCGAGGGAAGGGAGGGGGCAAGATGGCGCCGGCGCGGCCTCAACTCCCATCTCTGGACATCCGACTAGCGGCAAGGGAGGAACTTTTCACCAGAAAGGAAAGCATACTTCTACCCAGTCCTGCACCCCTTCGCCCTCAAACAGTCCAGCTAAGTCGCGGATGAGGATGAATAATGACGGAAGCGACCACACAGGAAGCCCGGGAACGGACTCTGGGGACGATACACGTGAGTTACCCGACTCCATTACTACTTTCCCCACCAGTAATCAGCCTGTGATGGACACTGTCCTTAAGGACATGCTTGTTTCACTACGCAGCTCACTGCAGGCTGACATGGTGAACTGTTTTCAGAGAGTGAATGCTGGGCTGAAGGAGGTAGAAGACAGAGTAGAGCATGTGGAAGTAAAGATGGGAGAATATGCTGTAACTATTAACAGCCTGGTAGATACTAGTGAAACCCAAGTAGAGACCAATGAATGGTTCAAAAGCAAATTAGCAGAAATCGAGGATAGGTCTAGGAGAAATAATTTGAAAATCCGTGGCATCCCGGAATCAATACTCCCTAACGATCTGCGATCACATGCGATCGACCTGTTCTCATCACTCCTCCCAGATCTTACAGATATTGATTTCACTATCGATAGGATCCACAGGCTCCCAAAACCTGCCTTCCTCCCAGCATCTATACCTAGAGATGTAATTTTACGTATGACTTTCTTTCATGTAAAGGAACGGCTTATGCTAGAAATGCGCAAGAAAGACAACCTTCCCTCCAAATTCCACAACCTGCAGTTCTACCCTGACCTTTCCCGGTACACGCTCCAGAAACGGAGGAATCTAGGCACTATTACCAAAGCTTTGAGGAACCATGACATCCGCTACAAATGGGGGTTCCCCACCAAGTTGGTAGTCACATACAAAGATAAATCATTCAACGTGGATTCCTTGGAAAAAGGTGTTGACCTATTGAAAGAATGGGGTATACTACCTATCCCCACTGAGGGGGACTCATTGCACTCCCCAACCAAAGCAGTTGATCCTCCTTGGAGAGAGGTCACACAGAAAAATGCCCGTTCACACAGATAACTCTCTACCAGATGTCCTTATACAGGAGTTTTTGTTTAACCCGTGGCGACCGCGCCAAATTGGGCATAAACTTTCCCCACATGGAACCTGAGCAGCATGATGCTGCACCGTGGGGCAAACCCCACTCAGTGTTTTTTGTTGCCGCCAGAGCGGCTTGTTATTTGTTACTGTTCTACTTACCTTTTTATGTTGCCTTTTTTTTCTCCTTTTTTCTTTTTTTCTCCACCCTTTGGATCCTTGCAGCAAGCAATATGACTGAGAGACAGTTTCACCCTGGAACCAGCATCCGACCTTCACTTCACAATTCAACTAAAGACTCGACCACCTGCCTGACGTTACACCCTTCTGGTCACACAGTGAGTAACTCATACCCCAGCCTCAACAGGGCTTCCTATTTTGCGCACCAAATCCCCCATGATGTGGATACAAATCCTAACACCTGTGGTAGCACAACCCCCTATTACACGTGATGGCGGTTAAAATATTGTCCATTAACTCACGAGGTTTGAACCACCCCGTCAAACGAAAGTCTCTGTGGAGCGAAGCTATTCTACACAAGAGTGACGTCATTTGCGCTCAGGAAACTCATTTCAACAAGCACTCCCCACCGAAGTGCTCCCACAAAAATTTCCCACATATGTTTTTCGCAAACGCTGAATCTAAGACCAGAGGAGTTTTGATAGCTGTGCGAGATACGGTAGCCTTTACACTTCACATGGAATTGGTGGACCCGGAGGGGCGTTACCTAGCCCTGATTTGTGACATTAACTCTGTGACATACACCATTGTTAATGTCTACGCCCCAAACACCCATCAAGTCCGGTTCCTCAACAAATTGCTTAAAAAAATCCAACCCATTAAGAAAGGCCTCCTTCTAATGTGTGGAGATTTTAATGCTGTACCCGATCTTAATATGGACACAACGTCCACAACACGCAGGAGTGGTGTTTCACTCCAGGGACCTATACATGGGGCTGAGTTATTTGATGTGTGGAGATGCCTGCATGCAGGAGAAAAAGACTTCACATATTTTTCAACCCCTCACCGCACATACTCGAGGATAGACCTATTTCTGGCCAATTACGACACCCTGTCTAGGTCTATTTCAACTTCTATCAATGAAATAACTTGGTCAGATCATGCCTCGATCACCTTGTCTCTCCGAGATGGTTTATCTTACTCTCCCCCATCTGTATGGAGGCTTAATACATTTTTACTGCAGAAACCTGATGTAAAACGATCTGTTGAAAATCACCTGGTTGAATTTTTTGAACTTAATAACACACCTGGTCAAGACCAGTTTACCTTGTGGAATACCCACAAGGCGTATGCTAGGGGAATTCTCATACAACTTGGGGCTAGGGCTAGGAGGCAGCGGCACCAAAAGATCAAAGATCTCACAGATGAAATTGCGAAACTGGAGGGGGAAAATAAGAAACGAACCTCACAGCTAAACTCTCTTGCTCTTCAGCGGTTGAGAGGATCTCTCAGACTCCTCCTACTGGAGGACTTTGAGAAACAATCAAAACGCATGAAAATGTCCTACTATTCCCAAGGCAACAAAGCGGGTAAATTGTTAGCAAACACAATTAAGGGCCGGAGAATCAAAACTAGAATCCCCTACATTATACACCCTCTACATAAAACCAAGATGTATCACCCCCAGGATATAGCAGACTCGTTTAGTCACTACTACAACACCCTTTATAATCTTAAAGATGACAGGGATACACATCAGCCCACTCCATCTTTGATTAATGATTTTTTGAGTAAAGTGTCACTGCCCCAACTTTCCCCCGCCCACCTCGACTCCTTAAATCAACCTTTCAACATATTGGAAATCCAAAAAGCTATAGATTCTCTTCCCCTCAACAAATCACCAGGACCCGACGGATTTAGTGGGGAATATTACCAAGTGTTTAAATCTATACTGTCGCCTTTTTTAGAAAACGTTTTCAATAAAGCTGCTGCCTCCTCGTCCTTCCCATCGGAAATGTTAGAGGCCTTAATTGTAACCTTGCCCAAGCCAGGGAAGAGCCCGGACACACCGGCCAACTTTAGACCCATATCTTTATTAAATACGGACCTTAAACTATACGCCAAACTTATTGCCAACCGCCTAGTGGATATAATGCCCCTGTTGATCCACCCAGATCAAGTAGGATTCACGAAGGGCCGACAGGCTTCGGATGCTACACGAAGACTGACCAATGTAATCCACCTTGCGGAGGTGCAGCGAAGACCTTCTCTGCTCCTCGCACTGGATGCAGAGAAGGCCTTCGATAGGGTCCATTGGGGATACCTAGAACTAGCTCTCAAGAAGTTTGGGTTCAGAGACACCATTTTGTCCGCTATGATGGCCCTCTATTCCTCACCATCGGCCAAAGTTTTTACCTCAGGCACGCTCTCTGAGCCCTTCTTCATTACCAATGGCACTCGTCAGGGGTGCCCATTGTCCCCTTTAATTTTCAACTTGATCCTAGAGCCTTTGGCCACATACATTAGGTCTCGAGACGACATTAGTGGTTTTCCTACCCCCAAATCAGAACACACAATCAGCCTATTTGCTGACGACATTATCCTGATGCTGACACATCCGGAGTCTTCCCTGGCTTCGGTACATGAATCACTCCGAATGTTCGGAAAGATCTCGTACTACAAGGTAAATGAAAGCAAATCGTTCATATTGGGGTTGGGTGTTGATGCTGACATGAGATGTTCACTCAGCTCGCGATTTCCATACGCTTGGAGTAAGGAAGGAATTCATTATCTAGGTATTACCCTGCCTGCATCATCTAAAAATCTCTATACCCAGAATTATGTACCGTTTCTGACTTCACTCCCATCCAAATTGGAATCCCTGTCCAAATCAGAGCTCCTATGGTCAGGTCGCCTAGCGGCTTTCAAAATGATAATCCTTCCACAAATTATATACTTGTTCAGGACCCTCCCCATTCCAGCCCCCACTTCCTTCTTCACCTCGATCCACACCCTGATCCACCAATTTTTATGGCGGGGCAGGAGGGCTAGGTGGGCCTTTAAAAACTCTGTAGCTTCTAAGAAAGCCGGTGGAGTGGGGAACGTAGTGGTTCGTGATTACCACTTAGCCTCCATCCTCGCACAACTTAAGACATGGTTTCCTGAAGCCCCAGCCACGAGGTGGCGGGAACTGGAAGAACTCCAAACCACCCACAACAACCTTCATGATTTCTTGATGGCATCTGTGTTAATATCTAAACCCCAGGGGAGCATATCTCCCACGATGACAGCCTCACTTGAAGCCTGGATTACCCTATCTAAAATACCCCAGAAATATCATACTTTGACGGCCATCCCAATACCACTTTCATCCCTGAAAGGTGTCCTATTGGACATAAATGTAGCTCCATGGGTCAAAATGGGAATAACCCATATCTCAGATTTGATGATAGGTCCCAGTAGAAAGACCTTTAGATCACTCCAAATAGAATTTGGCCTGGGAGAGACGGAGTATTTCCCGTTCGTGCGAATACATCACTTTCTTGGGACCAACCCGCCCCTTGCCATACAAATCCCATGGAAGGCAGCCTTATATTTTACAAAACAAACCACCAACATCAGAGGTATTTCTCTATTCTACAATACCTTAGGCAATAAATTAGTGTTTGAAAAAACACCTAACGTAGAAGCGTGGGAAAAAGACCTTGGTACATCATACACCCAGGAACAGTGGCAGCAAACTCTACAAATTACATATACCTCCACCAGGAGCGTTAACCTCTGGGAACAATATCAAAAAATACTCCTGCGGTGGTACTTAACACCGTATAGGATCTCGAGATTTAGTCCCCAGACGTCATCGCTTTGTTGGAGAAGATGTGGACAAGTGGGAACTTTATTTCACATTCTATGGGACTGTCCACAAATACGGCCTGTTTGGCACGACGTCTTCTCCCTGATCACACAGATAATACAAGTATCTATCCCACAGACCCCAGGGCTAGCAGTCCTGTCCTTGGGAATGGATTCTATCCCAAAATCAGTTAGAGTATTGGTATCCCAGGTGTTGCTAAGCACCAGACTGGCCATCACCCGTCACTGGAAAGACCAGAAGGCCCCTACAATGCAGGAAATCATTACCATAACCAACACCCACATAGGCTACGAACTGATGTTCGCAGCATCCCAAGGCAAATATATTCAATCCAAAGAGCGGTGGAGATCGTGGACTGAGTGGTACACAGCAAGCCCTGATTGAATTAAAGTAACTTATTTATCCCAGGGCTTTAATAGCTATGAATCAGAAGTTATTGATTAAGCACGGAAGTGGATCCTATTGTAGTTTTACATATGTTTTTGGTTTTATTCTTGTTTACACACTCTTCTTTCCCCCTTCCCATTCTTTCTTTTACCTTTTCTTTACTCCTCTAGAACCTTCTCACCTCTTTTATCTCCTCTTCTCTAACCTTTTAGCTCTACAACCCCTTAACACCTGACACCTCTTTTCTGCACAATTTCATGACTCTTGAGATTTGACCTCATGGGGGGGCGGGGTAGGGTTGGGAGACCCTCCTGAAGAGGCACAGCGTGACCCCGTAGGGGTGCCTAGGAGGTACTCTCCCCTCCCCTCGACCCTGACCCTCCTTATGATTTCCTCATAATTTCTTCATCCTGGAGACCACCTAGATCCCCGGGAAAATCACTTCTCACTATGGCACCTGAGAAGAATGTATCTCTGTATTTTGATGTAGCTATACTATAATTGTGTTACAATGCGATTGAGATGTCATATTATGTTCTATTCTATGTTCTCTCTTGATTACCTTTATGATACCATTTGTTGTTCATCATACTTTAAAATTCAATAAAAATTATTGAAAAAGAAAAACAACATATAAAACAATATTAAACTGTAATACTTTCAAAAAAAAATTAAAGATATGTATGTAGCAGGAATTGGACAGCCGTACATTCACTCTGCTGGTAAATCAAATGGTCAACAAAAATATATCTTTTCCACTTAAAAATAGGATAAAATAAAATAAAATAAAAAGGTGATAATAAACATATTAGCACCTATGCATATCTATACGCTCGTATTAAATGCGGTTATCACTTTCTCCTTATGATTAAAGAAGGAAAAAGAATTGGGCTGCACTGGCACCAGCGTGTTCAATGTCAGGCACCCCCCAAAAAATGTAGATGGGGGAGGAGGGGGGGGGGGAAGGAAGGAAGGCACAGGAGGCATAGCTAAATTAAATGTCAGGAAAAAAGGAGGAACACTGACATATAGGGGTATCCAGTCATGCTGGTAATCGTTATATGGCCGTCCAAAAACCACCCAGATTGGCATAGGAAAATTAGAAGAAACTTTTTAACTGAAATCCATCTAAATAAATTGTACTAAAACCCCTTTAGGTTCAATATGTGGCCAAAAGGCCCCTATTTTCCACACATATAGAGATACGTGGAGACCCCATCAGTTAAGTGTCCAAATGGATAGATGTCTATATAATAACCTTTATCAGGTGGAATCAAGAGTTATCAATAAAACAATTAATATCCACTTCGATGTTAAGGCCATAAGGAGTGTAACACTTTGTTTTATGTATCCACGCCATTTCGGAGCGAGAAATGCTTCTCACTAAGTCGCTACCACGCCAGTGAGGGTTAAATTTGTCTATACCCAAAAACACTGCGTTATTGGGGTTTTTGTCATGCACCAACAAAAAATGTTTCGACACGGAATGTTCAGTGAACCCATTCCGAATATTTGTGATATGCTCATTTAGGCGTATGTGTAGAGGGCGTTTAGTTCTCTGCCTTTATATTGCAATCCACATGGGCACATGAGCAAATATATAACCCCTACAGTTGTGCACGTAATGAAGGGCTTAATCGTAAAGTTTTTCTGGGTACTAGTAGAACGAAATGTAGTACTTCGTTTAGATCTAATGCCATTTAAAGCACAGCTCTGACATCTCCCACATTTGTAGAAGCCAAATGTGGGAGATGTCAGAGCTGTGCTTTAAATGGCATTAGATCTAAACGAAGTACTACATTTCGTTCTACTAGTACCCAGAAAAACTTTACGATTAAGCCCTTCATTACGTGCACAACTGTAGGGGTTATATATTTGCTCATGTGCCCATGTGGATTGCAATATATAGGCAGAGAACTAAACGCCCTCTACACATACGCCTAAATGAGCATATCACAAATATTCGGAATGGGTTCACTGAACATTCCGTGTCGAAACATTTTTTGTTGGTGCATGACAAAAACCCCAATAACACAGTGTTTTTGGGTATAGACAAATTTAACCCTCACTGGCGTGGTAGCGGCTTAGTGAGAAGCATTTCTCGCTCCGAAATGGCGTGGATACATAAAACAAAGTGTTACACTCCTTATGGCCTTAACATCGAAGTGGATATTAATTGTTTTATTGATAACTCTTGATTCCACCTGATAAAGGTTATTATATAGACATCTATCCATTTGGACACTTAACTGATGGGGTCTCCACGTATCTCTATACGTGTGGAAAATAGGGGCCTTTTGGCCACATATTGAACCTAAAGGGGTTTTAGTACAATTTATTTAGATGGATTTCAGTTAAAAAGTTTCTTCTAATTTTCCTATGCCAATCTGGGTGGTTTTTGGACGGCCATATAACGATTACCAGCATGACTGGATACCCCTATATGTCAGTGTTCCTCCTTTTTTCCTGACATTTAATTTAGCTATGCCTCCTGTGCCTTCCTTCCTTCCCCCCCCCCCCCTCCTCCCCCCCATCTACATTTTTTGGGGGGTGCCTGACATTGAACACGCTGGTGCCAGTGCAGCCCAATTCTTTTTCCTTCTTTAATCATAAGGAGAAAGTGATAATCGCATTTAATACGAGCGTATAGATATGCATAGGTGCTAATATGTTTATTATCACCTTTTTATTTTATTTTATCCTATTTTTAAGTGGAAAAGATATATTTTTGTTGACCATTTGATTAACCAGCAGAGTGAATGTACGGCCGTCCAATTCCTGCTACATACATATCTTTAATTTAATTTTTTTTGAAAGTATTACAGTTTAATATTGTTTTATATGTTGTTTTTAAATGTTTTTTTATATATATATATATATATATATATATATATATATATATATATATATATATTTATTTCAATATGGAAATTGGAATGTATTACATTGCAATGTGCGAACATTGTTTGCTGAATGTATGTGTGTGTCTTTGGTTGCCTCCGGCCTCACTACACACCTATAGCATAATAACATTATTTAGGAATTTACTTTGTAAACACACCGTTTGCCGCAATATACGACAATATGGTGTGTTGTCTTGTAATTGGGCTGCCGTTTTCGGTTTGCCCTTAGTTGTTGTATTAGATCTATTGGTATGCTCGCTGTGTTTCCAATAGTAAAGATGGCGGAAGTACGATCACCCGGGATCCATCTTGGGGATAGCTCCGCCTGTTTTGCTTATTTATATGCGGTGACTCGGAGCGCCGCCTCATCCCGTGATCAAGTCCCTTTTGTGACGAAACGTCGGGAGGCGACGCGCTGACGTCACCGCATCACGTGTGAGGACCCGGAAGACGGGTAACACGCTCCAAACGCCGGCCGGCTTACTGAATTTATATGCTGTTTTTACTTTGGATTGATGTAAGTGCGCACAATCTTGTTTTTTACCAAATAAATGTATGGTTTTACACTATGTGGATTTCTCTTGATTTCTATATGGGACCATTGGTTGATATATGATCGCTTTTGAGCTGAACACATCTACTGGCTACAATAAATGGATGTTCCTTTTGCTCCTTGCTGACTATGGATATCATTTTCTGCTGTTATTGATCTCTGTGAGATCAGAGACTCTGGTAAGGGTCAGTGTTTTCTGTGCGGTGGAGGTCTTTGTTTTGTCATTACTCACACCTGTCCGTGGATTCATCTACACTGGGAACTTTTCTGTTTATTTAAAACATATCCCTTGATGGACTGTATAATCACCATATGGACTTTATATTATATTCACTGTTCATTTTTATTGTGTTCACTAAAAGTTTTCTTCATGTGATATATTATTTGGCACTAATGACACCATTTTATTCATTTTAGTCTAGATACACTGTATGCCATTTATAGCGCGACTCCATTTTTTCCAATAGAATACTGTTGATATACTGTTATTATACTGTATTCGCATGTGTCAATGTCATCGACACATGCAGACTGAAGAAATGGCTCGCTTGTGCAGTTTCTTCAGCTGCTTTGCAGTTACCGGCGGGAGTGACGTCAACGCGGCTCCAGCCAATCACAGTGTCGGAGCCCGTTAACCTGGAACGACATGCTGCAGGTCACATGGTAAGCATTTCAGAATGAGCTGGCGCAACCACTTTAAGAGTGACAGGTGGTTTTTGTATGTTTACGAAATGCAGCCTTACATCTAAAAATAGATATTCAGACAAAAAACAAATAAAACATGCCAAATTCTATGTAATCTCATGATGAATTACAGACATGTGCCAGACTGCAAAACATTTCATCCCCACCCCTTAAACATCACTATATGCTTCAAGCGGAGTTCCACCCAAAAATGAAACATCCCCTTTTCAGAACACTCCCCCTCTCTGGTGTCACATTTGGCACCTTTTAGGGGGAGGGGGGGGGCAGATACTTGTATAATGCAGATATTTGCTCCCACTTCTGGCCAAAGATAGCCGCATTATCTGCAGGTATCTATGCCACGGCCGACGCCTCCTCCCCCCGCGCTGTCTTCTGAGAGACACACGTGTCCCAGAAAACAGCAGGGACCATTCAGATCACACAGCTTGACTCGCGCAAGCGCAGTAGGAAAACCAGGAAGTGAAGCCGCAAGGCTTCACTTCCTGATTCCCTTACCGAAGATGGCGGCGGCAGCATCTGAGAGCCGTGGGATCGTTCGGCTTCAGGTGCCAACATCGCAGGGGCCCTGAACAGGCAAGTCTCTCCATTTCAAAAATCAGCAGCTGCAGTATTTGTAGCTGCTGACTTAAAAGAAAAAAAAAAATTGGCGGACCTCCACTCTAAGAATGAAAAACAAAATGGCTATAAAACTTACTGAAATGTCCATGCAGAAGCAACAATATACTTTTTGTTTTGCATTAATTACTAAGTGCTGTCAAACCTACCAGCATAATAGAAATTAGTAAAATATCTGGAAGAGAGGTTTAATCTCCAAATTCAGAAAGGCTTCTTCACAGTAACAGCTGTGAAAATGTGGAATAGACTCCCTCAAGAGCTTCTATTTTCAATGTAGACAAGGAAAGAACCCATCAACCACTGCAGTTTTCCCGAGTGCTAAATAATCCAAGTGACAAATAACACTTCTAGGGCTAAAACACCAAATTATCACTTGAGGTCAGGCCTTTTGCCCTTGTTTTTTTTTTTTTAGATTAAATGTTTTGGTTTGTGCACAGTAAATAAAAATGTATTACATCTTATATCTCTTGATCTGTTTAATGAGCGTGTAAACAGAACACTGGGTATATAGTATGGCTGCAGAGAATGCACACAAGGTCACCACCCTGGCCGTTTACTCTGCCTGCCTTCTGATGTCCTTCAAATACAAATCCTCAAAAAGTTCTGTTTCTATTGTGTGTAAAAAAAAAGGGGACTTCTGACTTTCAAATTGAAAATTTTCTGACTAAAAGACTGGCAAGCAAAGAAACTCAACTAAGGCTGCATTCACACCTGAGCGACAAAACGCCTGTCGCCTGACGCTCGTGCCGCTGGAGGGGAAAAATTCCATTCATGTCTATAGAGATGGTTCACATCTCTGAAACGCCGAACGCCTGTCGCCTGAAAAAAAGTCCCGGACCCTTTTTTTCAGGCGACATTGGCGTTCGGCCATAGACATCAATGGGAGACTTTGTAAAAAAAAAAAAAAAATGAATCGAAGCGCGGCAAGTAAAGCCGCGTATGCATGAGGTAGCGCTTTGGATGGGTAACAGTATTTTATCCCGTGTTCGACCCATTTAATTTGATGGGGCACAGGACACTAGAAATCTGAAAAAAAAAAAAAAGAAGAAGAGGTAGAAGACATTTTTGCTGAAATTACTGTTTACAGGGTATAGAGACATAATAGTTAACTGATACCTTTTAAAAATAGATAAAAATCAATCATATAATGTACCTGCAGTTTTAGTTTCACTTTTAAACTGGTTTCATGTTTCTGTGAAGTAAAGAGACAACACAGAACAAAAAACAAACAAATACAGGGCAATGTTTGTTTTTAAAATGAATTGGATTGGTTCTGAGGAGTTTTAGACACATAGTAATCACAGGAGCCAGACAAGCAGGAAGTGTGGAGATCAGAGAAGTATTACAGCTACTTCAAAGCAAAAACGAACAATGAGGACATGAAACCAGGACTGCAGTAAGGTAAAGGAAGCTATTTAGCTTAAAAAAAAATTCTTTAGTGATCCTTTAAAGAGAGAAGTCTGGAAGTCGGTGAAATGCGGTTAGGGAGAGGTCTGGGGGATACCTTTTTATTAAGATACATTCATACCTAATCTTTTTGATATGTTGGGTATTAGATATTCATGAGATGTGGAATTGGAAAATGAAGTAATAAAGATATATTAAAAAAAAAAAAAGAAAGAAAAAAAAAAAAAAAAAAAGTCTTGAAGAAATACCACAATGATGTGAACTGTGATTGAGACAGCGAATGAACGCAAAACTGAATAAATCTCTCGACAGAGTTCTTGGAGGTGAAAAAAAAAAAAAAAAAAAGCAAGAGTCTCTACCCACTTAAAAGTTGTTGTAAGCCATGAAATATGAACAAAGCATATGCCTCTTTAGTAGAGCCGAAACAACTCATCGATTAATCGACAACTAATCGATTATGAAATTAATCGATTACAATTTTCATAATCGATTAATCGGCCAGTAACATAATGGGGTTAAAAAAAAAAACTAAAATTAGCCCTTTATTGTACAAAAAAAGCAAATCGCTACTGTAAATATTACTTCCACTGTCCCACAGTAAAAAAAATTAACCCCTTACAGTAGCGATTATTTGCTCTTTTTGTACTTATTTTAGTTTTTTTAACCCCATTATGTTACTAAACATCTCAGGCCTGGGTCACACCTCTGTTTTTTTTGTAGAAATACACTACATTTCATTTCCATGTTTTCCTATGGGACACGTTCACATCCAGGGTTTTTTTTTCCGGCTGCTGCGTATTTGGAAAGGGGCGGGGACTTTAATGCAAAACGGTGCCATTTTGTTTTTTAGGTTCAATATACTTCAATGGAGAAGCTGCAGAAAAGCATGCAATGCGTTTTGTAATCCACCCAACAATAAATTGGCCCAAATTTTTTTTTAAATGCAATTTTTTTTTTAAAGACTATTATCCTATTATCCGATTAATCGATTCAATAATCGGCCAACTAATCGATTATGAAAATAATCGTTAGTTGCAGCCCTACTCTTTAGTGTGTACTTGTCGCAATCCAGAGCACCAAGTGTAATTTCTGTATGCTGCTTCGTTCCTCCGATATTTTTCCTGACACCAAGAGATAAAAGATGAGAGGGGAAGGACCTCCCGCTGATTGATAGCCTCGGCTTTGTTCCTGTGAGCTGTGTGAAAAGGAGGGGGGGTGTCTCTTCCCGCCAATCAACTCTCAGAGCTTTCCTGACTGAGCTCCGCAGAGTGAGACTTCAACTCTCCTCCCCCTTTTTTCTGGCATCTCAGACAAACTTTTTAAAATTCTGGACTTTGAACATATGTAGAGATAAGACTGCATACAAAACAGGTATATGTTATGTGGGAGGATTTATTTCATCTGTCCCTATCACCTGAAGCCAGTCACTTCACTGAGTTTATGTAAGGGTTCACAGCCACTTTAAGGGGGGGGGGTCATTAAAGAGGAGAATTCTGGTTGATTACTGCACTCTACACAGTTTCTCTCCAAGAGATTTCCACCCTGCTGAGCAGACATTTTTTCAGGCTGACTACATATGAAAATCTTTAAACAGAACTAAAAAAAAAAAAAAAAAAAAAAACAAAACTCACTTTTGAGCCATTTTCCTGCATGTCATACCGATTCCTTCTCATGTTCCCAATCCTTGGCACTGGATTCACATCACGTGCTGTAATTAGTGCGCGTCGACGCACATTAAACGCACCCGAGTTGAAGTGTGCTGAAATCAGTTTTAATGGTGTGTTTTCTTTCCCCATCACTAGAACCCAAAATGCTTCTGAGTTTGTATTAGGTTTATCAGAACGTGCACTATAGTAAAATTACAGATTTTGCCACATACGTTTAATGACATTTACATAGATTCGGTTGACATCTTGGTGCAAATGTAAACATAGAACTGCACTGCAGCTGAGCACCACTGACCAAAAACACTATTTAATATTCTATGCAAACTCCTCCATCCATCCATATCTCAACACTTTATTTTGTTGAGAAATCAACACCCCTCTAGCATTTCTGGCTGGGGCCATCTTGAGTAAGGGCAGATGATTCATATAGCATTTACTTCCTGGAATCCATCTACCCTTAGCTCAGGCCTGCATTCTGAAGACTCGAGAGATGTATGAAATAATTTGCCTGGGCCAGGAAATAACTGAATAAAAAAAAACAAAAAAAAAACACAAAGGGAGGTTAAAAAACAAGTATGATATACTTTCCTATTTACTAATGCTAAGATTAAATAAGATTAAAAGAGTGAAGATCTACCTTAGGCTGTGGCTATACACCTTTAAACTTCTTTTGCTGCCTTAGTATGCATAGTATGAACACAGGTTTAATCTAAATGATATGTAATTCACTGCAGCCAACATAAACCCTTTGCATGTTATTTTCTGTTTCTTACAAAGCCAATCACAATCACAATTCCAAACCATGTTCTAAGAGCCCTTTCACACTGAGGCGCTTAAAAACGCCCTAAATCGCCTTTAGCGATATTACCGTGTTTTTAGGGTGCTAGCGGTAAAATTAACACAACACTGCGGGCGTTTTAACAGCATTATTGAAGCATGGGCAATTTCAGTCCTGCTGTTGTAGATGCTTTTTTTTGCATGCATGTTTACATTTTTGGGAGATCATGTGACTTTTCTACAGCTCAGAGCGGATTATAGGCGCTATTCAGGCGTTTTTACAGCGCTTTCAATTAATTTCAATGAATAGGGGCATTTTTTTAGCGCCCAAAAGCTGCTCCAAAGATGCTGCTTGCAGGACTTTTCTCAACGCCCAGCCATTGCAACGCCTCAGTGTGAAAGGGTCCATTGAGATGCATGGAGAGCGTATTATGAGCCCTATTTTTAACGCTAAAAAGGCTGTAAAAATGCTCCAGTGTGAAAGGGGTCCAAGCTGACTAAAGGCTGTAAAAAAAAAAACACGTCATTAACATTTTTTTAGGCTTTCTAAATTTGGAGAGAGAAACAAAAAGTGGCCACAGTTGGTGTAGTTTTTCTGGATTACAAGCAGTGGCTCTCAGGCCCCCCCAAAAAAGTAGCATACTCCTGCATTACAGCACTGCCTGGACTAAATAGTGAGCAGGTTGGCCACTCTTCATTGTTACAATTGAGTGCAGTGTACCACTAAGAATCTGCAGTCAGTGAGATCCCAGGCTGCTCTATGGTTTAAAGTGGAAGTCCAGCCCATTCCTAGCCAAGCTCCCACCCCCCTTCTATCTACCTTGTGAAAGGAAGATATGTGTACTTATCTATTCAGAGAACAAACTGGTCACATGATTACTCCAGTCAACTTCAGTGAAAAAGAGAGATCACTGACGTCACCCATAGATTTGCCGTGGGGCATTGGTTGTCGGCTGTCTCTTCTCTACACCAGACCATCACATGCAGTTGTTGTCAGCAATCTCTCCTTTTCATTGGAGAGATCATGATACTGGGCTGGGTTATTCTCACAGTAGGTAAGTACACACGTCTTCCTTTCACAGGGTAAATAAAACAGGGCTTAGCAGGGGGTGGAAGCAGATATAAGCGGAGGGAACAAACTGGACTTGCACTTTAATATGCAATTTTGTAGTTGAATACTTTAGGAGGATGTTTTGCAAGCCTTTACCGTGGATAGATTATAATAAGTAGTATTTATTAACCACTTCAGCCCCGGAAGATTTGGCTGCTCAATGACCGGGCCATTTTTTGCGATGCGGCACTGCGTTGCTTTAACTGACAATTACGCAGTCGGGCGACACTGTACCCAAACAAAATTTACGTCCTTCGCGGTTTTTATTTTTTGCGCTATAAACAAAAGAAGAGCTACAATTTTGAAAAGAAACAAAATATATTTTATAGGGCTGCAACAAACTATTATTTTCATAATCGATTAGTTGCCTGATTATTGTTTCGATTAATCTGATAATAGCCTAAAAAATAAATTAAACAAATGTGTTTTTTTTTTTTTTGGGCCAATTTGTTGTTGAGCAGATTACAAAACAAAAAAATTGCCGCAAAAACACATTACATGCTTTTCTGCAGCTTCTTCATTGAAGTATATTGAACCAAAAAAAAATAAAAATTGCACGGTTTTGCGTTAAAAAGTCCTTGCCCTTTCCAAATACGCAGCAGCTGAAAAAAGGGGTTAAAAAATAACTAAAAACAAGTACAAAAAGAGCAAATAATCGCTACTGTAAGGGGTTCATTTTTTTACCGTGGGACAGTGAAAGTTATATTTACAGTAGTGATTTGCTTTTTTGTACTATAAAGGGCCAATTTTTTTATTTTTTTAACCCAATTATGTTACTGGCCGATTAAGCAATTATGAAAATTGTAATCGATTAATTTCATAATCAATTAGTTGTTTTGGCCCTAATATTTTACTTTTTGCTATAATAAACATCACAATTAAAAAAAAAAAAACACACACACACACACACAGGTTTTTTCCTCAGTTTAGGCCGATACGTATTCTTCTACATATTTTTGGTAAAAAAAAAACGCAATAAGCGTATATTTATTGGTTTGCACAAAAGATATAGTGTCTACAAATTGGGGGATAGATTTATGGCATTTTTATTATTTTCTTATTGGTAATGGCGGCGATCAGCAATTTTAATCAGAAATGCGATATTGCGGCAGACAAATAGGACACTTTTTGGGACCAGTGACATTTATACAGCGATTAGTGCTATAAAAATGCACTTACTGTATAAGTGACACTGGCAGAGAAGTGGTTAACATTAGGGGGCGATCAAGGGGTTAACCGTGTTCCCTAGCGTGCGTTCTAACTGTAGGGGGACGGGATTGACTAGGGGAAAAGATTGATCAGTGTTTATACTATGTACGAACACATGATCAGTCTCTAAACTGGGATTTGTGCGTTAACAATAAATCGCGACCACCGGGCACTCGCATCGGCTCCGGGGACACGCTTCAGGGGCGCACGCTCTGACAGAGGCGTCTTAAAGAGCCAATGTAAAGCTACGATAGCTCACGCAGGGGAGCCGGCCTGCCGCAGTACAACTGCGGCATCTGGTCAGGAAGCGGTTTAAACTTACCTCCAGGAATGGATTTTAGTGCATAATTACACTGGCACAGAATGGACCTATGTGTGCGCCATACCTGTGAGACCGATGGAAGCAACGAGCCACTGTAATAGGTGCTGCTACTTCAGCAATCTCCACTGTATTCTGGTCCCATGCTGAGCGGCTGTCCTGCTGCATAGTAATTACAGGGGGTTGGAAGCTTGGCATGGGCATCATTCATAGAATGTCCTGTATTTTTCCCCAATGAATACAAAGCATTCTCCGATTGGAAGAGACTGTGAGGTGATGTAAAAATGTCCACCCGTCGAATCAGAGAACGTTTTGCATGGAGTCCTGTGACTGGCGTTTGTGCGAGTTACTCCTTGTGGTTACTATACAGCTGGGCAATCACTTGGCGTGGGACCCAGAAGACAGCAGTGATCTACTACAGTGATTATCAACTTCTACAGGTCTATGTTTACTTACATTACTCCAAGCTAGATCGATTTAACTATGCATTATCATTCATACCTGGAGTTCAGCTTTAAGTACCAAAGTGCTGTCATTTATATTAAAAGATAATGGCCAACTCATAAAAATAAGCTCCAGATCTTACCGCCTTCCACATGAGATTTTGAAATACAAAAGACAGCAATTTCAGAATCACAAAAGGAAACTGCAACTAAATCAATATACAGCTCTGGTTGCCAGTCTATACTTACTGCACAAGTAAAAGACTAAAAACGATTTAACTGATCATTCAAATGTATTACTTCTGCTGATGTCTTCAGCTTCCTCTGTGCAGCTTCCCCGAACTCCTGGTTGGACAGTATGCAATTTAATGCTCAATGCACACTGGAATAAAAAAACTTTACTTCTACAGGAGTTTTGTGTTGTGCCTGTAGAAGCGACTTAATGTTATCCTTTGTGTCAATACACATTAGGACGTTTACAAGCATGAAAAAAAAAAAACCTTCTCATTTGCGTTTCTGATTGGAGCTTACTGGCAGAAAAGACATAAAACTCTCCTAAAAACTTTGCACAAAAAATTCTCTATATCAACGTTTTTTACTCCAAATAGAACAGACGTTTTTTTAAAGTGGATGTAAACCCAAAAAAAAAAAAAAAAAAGGTTTTGTTTTTGATGTCACAATGTACAGTATAAGATTTCCTATCATCTGTGCCCAGTCTTGCCACACAGAAGTAATCCAGCTCTGATCAATCCTCTTTTATTGTTCAGTGCAAACAGAATTCCAGATAAAAACTTGCCAAATTATAAAGTCCGTTTCTCTGTTTTTGCTTTCAGTGACAGGTTATTTACAAATCTAGCTTGGACATGTTTATCATAATCCAAAATTCATTGTATATTACCAGGATGTGTTATGTGGGGGAGGGGTGGATTTCTTACTTGTTATACCTCATGTTATGATAAACATAACATATGATAAACATGTCCAAGCTAGATATGTAAATAACCTGTCACTCAAAGCAAGAAGAGAGAAAACTGACTTTTTATTTAGGCAGGTTTTTATCTGGAAGGGTGTTCATTTTCACTGAACATTAAAAGAGGATTTCTCAGATCTGGATTAACTCTGTGTGGCAAGACTGGGCACAGATGATAGGAAATCTTATACTCTACATTGTGACATAAAAAATAAAAATAAAAAAATAAAAAAAGTGTGCATGGAGCCTTAGTGTAAACTAGTGTCATCTTCAGGACTACATGCCCCATCATTCATAGTGAAGGTGCACATGTGTACCCGTAATGATGTCCTATTCATTTTCACCTCCTATGTACCTCAAGCGCAGGCAGTGGATGCATGTTCTTCTTAATGCTCAAAGGAGTTTCCACAGCAAGCCAAGAAGCCATCCTTACCACAGGAAATTGGGGCCAGTGGTCACAGTCAGTGTGAAAAAGGAAGGATAGAAAAAGCTGAAGACAATGCAAGGTCTGAGCATCCTAAACATGTTTGACACAAAAAAAAAAAATGTTTGACACCACATTAGCTCCCATTCGCACCTCAGCTATTTCAAGTGTGTCCCCGTGTGCAGTTCAGGATTTCAGGTCCCAATAGACTTCAATCGGAGTGTATGAAGAACACACTTTTTCTTTTATGTAACTACTGTCTCTTCCTACAAGTAACTAGTTTTTGCCTAAAACAAAAATGCTCAAACCTGCGAAATGCACACAAAAAAACTGCTTCAAAGTCCCAAGAATCATGCAAATCCTGGCTCAAGCAGAGATGAAATGTTAGGTGACAAGACAGGTGGTACAATACGCTAATCTCCCTGCTAAATCCATTTCTTTTTCCTGTGCCATGGTGCAGCTGGTGCACAGAACTTCAATACTACAAGTATATAAATCCATTGTTTGTGAGGAATGACAGTTCACACATAAAGCAGATTATAATTGATAGGGAGGAAGCCCCTTCTTACTACTAGTAGTAAAGAGACAGGCACAGCAATTGCTGTGCCAACAGATGGACTGTATGTTATTACAACACACAAAAAATAAATCTAGAAGAGAGAGCTAAGAAGAGCCAAAGAACATCCGAGCTCCTGATGACACCTGTGCCTAGGGCCTGATCACAAAACACACACACAGGCAGGAGACAGTAATTGTTCTAATTGTAACCTGCAGCTTTCAGCTGATGTGGTTTGTGTATAAAATAGTCACATGTACCCCGAGGGACAACAAGTCCGCCTGGACCTCATACGCCATCCCAGAGGAGAGGACTTGACACAGCAAGGAGAGGGAAAAAAAAAGTACCTGTTGCTTTTAATAACACCCCTGCGGTCAATATGGGGAAAACAAAGAATTGCTGAGTGATCAAAATTGGATTACATACAATATTATTAAATACACTGATCCGCCATAGCCAAAACTACTCTTCTAGTATTGAGTAGATACCCTTCTTGTTGGCAAAACAGACCTGAGGAGGCATGGAAGGTGTGCTGGCACCAAGCCATCATAGCAGAGATAAGCTCACCTTGGGGAACATATTACACCACTTTATTTAGCATGTTCCTACTGCTGAAGCCTCTCCAACTAGTGACAGCGAGAGCCTGGGGTTCCACCCACCTAGCTGCATCATTCATTCACAGAGGGGAGAACTACAAGTACTGTTAGACTTTGTGGCCGTTTCGTACTCTGGTTCATTGTTTATTCCTGTCAGTGTGTAACTGCCTGCTTGTACGAGTAGACAGCTTACCCCCGACGGTCTGCAAGAGTCCTGAAGAAGGGCACCCACAATGCTTCGCAGGCTGTTAGTTAAAAAAAAAAAAGTGCTTTTTGTTTTACCTGCAAAATTATGTGCATTTTTTTTTTTTCTACAAAGGTGAACTTATTCTTCAAGTCCTGTACCGCCTCGTACACACACGGTCAGACATCCAACAAACTTTCCCTTGGATTTTTGTCCGAAGGGAGTTGTCCGGTCACACCCATAGCATACACACGCTCTGACTTTTCTGCAAACTTTTCTATAACTTTCCCAACATCACGTGGTTTTTCTGCCCTTTACCGCCACCCTTTGGTTAACTTCTGCTATTGTTGGTTGATTTTAACATTGGTTATGAGCATGCGTATTTGCACTTTATACCAAAGTCCGATGGTTTGCTGTACACACGGTCGGACAAGGCACCATCGGACTTTTGTTGCCGAAAGTTTGTCCGTTTGCAGACTAAACTTTTTGTCCGATGAAACCCACACACGATCGGACAAATTTGAAAACTTGCAGATTTTGAAGTTTGTTGGCAAAAAGTCTGACCGTGTGTACGGGCCTTTAGTTGCGAGGTGGGGGGCCTCCATGGATCAGACTTGTTTTTCCAGCACATCCCACAGATGCTCCATTGGAATGAGATCTGCAGAATTTGAAGGCCAAATCAACACCTCAACACTCATTGTTGTGTTGCTCAAACCATTTTTGCAGTGTGGCTGGGCACATTATCTTGCTGAAAGAAACCACTGCCACCAGGCAATACCGTTTCCATAAAGAGGCATACTTGGTCAGAAACAATGGTTAGGTGGGTGGTGCATGTTAAAGTAACATCCGCATGAATGGCAGGACCCAATTTTCCCAGCAGAACATTGCCCAAAGCAGCACACTGCCTCTGCTGGCATCCTGGCCCAATATCCTCCCCAGGTAAGTGACGCACACGCACCAGGCTATCCACATGATGTAAAAGAAAATGCGATTCATCGAGCCAGACCACCTTCTTCCATTGCTCCTTCTTCCAGTTCTGATGCTTATGTTCTTTTGGTTGTGGACACGGGTCAGCATGGGCACACTGACTGGTCTGTAGCTACACAGCAATATCCCTTTTTCCTGCTTTCAAATTCGGGGACAACCTGTCCACTTGCTGCCTAATATATCTCGCCGACTTTCAGATGTCATTGTAACAAATAAATAATCAACCTAATTCACTTAACCTGATAGTGGTCATAAAGGTATGAAGGCTGATCAGTGTAGCTATGGCATGTGGACAAACAATTGCAAAACCAAGACAAGATCAGCATCCTCTAACCTCATTTCAGTGCCAAAACTCAGCACTTTCTTATGCAACATGGCCTTTGGGACTCGCTCAGCACTGAGCAATGGGCAGCTACTGATCTTCATGCTGATGAGGAGCCATGTGAATATACACTATAGTCCTCCGGCTATCTTCATGCTGATGAGGAGCCATGTGAATATACACTATAGTCCTCCGGCTATCTTCATGCTGATGAGGAACCATGTGAATATACACTATAGTCCTCCGGCTATCTTCATGCTGATGGGGAACCATGTGAATATACACTATAGTCCTCCGGCTATCTTCATGCTGATGAGGAGCCATGTGAATATACACTATAGTCCTCCGGCTATCTTCATGCTGATGAGGAACCATGTGAATATACACTATAGTCCTCCGGCTATCTTCATGCTGATGGGGAACCATGTGAATATACACTATAGTCCTCCGGCTATCTTCATGCTGATGAGGAACCATGTGAATATACACTATAGTCCTCCGGCTATCTTAATGCTGATGGGGAACCATGTGAATATACACTATAGTCCTCCGGCTATCTTCATGCTGATGGGGAACCATGTGAATATACACTATAGTCCTCCGGCTATCTTAATGCTGATGGGGAACCATGTGAATATACACTATAGTCCTCCGGCTATCTTCATGCTGATGAGGAACCATGTGAATATACACTATAGTCCTCCGGCTATCTTCATGCTGATGGGGAACCATGTGAATATACACTATAGTCCTCGGGCTATCTTCATGCTGATGGGGAACCATGTGAATATACACTATAGTCCTCCGGCTATCTTCATGCTGATGAGGAACCATGTGAATATACACTATAGTCCTCCGGCTATCTTCATGCTGATGGGGAACCATGTGAATATACACTATAGTCCTCCGGCTATCTTCATGCTGATGAGGAACCATGTGAATATACACTATAGTCCTCCGGCTATCTTCATGCTGATGGGGAACCATGTGAATATACACTATAGTCCTCGGGCTATCTTCATGCTGATGGGGAACCATGTGAATATACACTATAGTCCTCCGGCTATCTTCATGCTGATGGGGAACCATGTGAATATACACTATAGTCCTCCGGCTATCTTCATGCTGATGAGGAACCATGTGAATATACACTATAGTCCTCCGGCTATCTTAATGCTGATGGGGAACCATGTGAATATACACTATAGTCCTCCGGCTATCTTCATGCTGATGGGGAACCATGTGAATATACACTATAGTCCTCCGGCTATCTTAATGCTGATGGGGAACCATGTGAATATACACTATAGTCCTCCGGCTATCTTCATGCTGATGAGGAACCATGTGAATATACACTATAGTCCTCCGGCTATCTTCATGCTGATGGGGAACCATGTGAATATACACTATAGTCCTCGGGCTATCTTCATGCTGATGGGGAACCATGTGAATATACACTATAGTCCTCCGGCTATCTTCATGCTGATGAGGAACCATGTGAATATACACTATAGTCCTCCGGCTATCTTCATGCTGATGGGGAACCATGTGAATATACACTATAGTCCTCCGGCTATCTTCATGCTGATGAGGAACCATGTGAATATACACTATAGTCCTCCGGCTATCTTAATGCTGATGGGGAACCATGTGAATATACACTATAGTCCTCCGGCTATCTTCATGCTGATGGGGAACCATGTGAATATACACTATAGTCCTCCGGCTATCTTAATGCTGATGGGGAACCATGTGAATATACACTATAGTCCTCCGGCTATCTTCATGCTGATGAGGAACCATGTGAATATACACTATAGTCCTCCGGCTATCTTCATGCTGATGGGGAACCATGTGAATATACACTATAGTCCTCGGGCTATCTTCATGCTGATGGGGAACCATGTGAATATACACTATAGTCCTCCTGCTATCTTCATGCTAAACACTGCCAATGTCATTCATAACAAGAAATGACACATTACACAGAACACAATCTGCGTCTAGCTCTATCTTCATCCCAGAAAACCATGTGGACTTTGGCTGTACAAAACTGACTGTACATTGAAGGGAAGGTAAAGAAGGCGCCTGCTGCTTGTACAGGTGAGGACTCTACTTCTTCTATTAGACATCCAGTATTCCTACAGCAATCACACAGCTAGAGTCTTAGGGTCCTTTCACACTAGCGGACCGTTCGTCCGCTCATTACAAGTCCATTTACGGACTTGTAATGGGCCCCTATGGGAGCGGATCCGTTAGCAGATGATGCATCCGCTAACGTCCGCTAGATCCGCATCCGTTTTTGCGGACGGAAGAATGTCCTATTTTTCTTCCGTCCGGCCAAACGGATCGGATGCAAACGGACAGACGGTCCGTTTCCATCCGACTCCCCATAGGGGAGAGCGGAGGAGAGACAGGGCGGTCCCTGCAGTGTGCGGGGACCGCCCTGTCCGCCGACAGCTGAGCGGAGACCCCCCCGCTGAGCTGACGGGCACTCGGAGCGGACCGAAAAACGGTCCGCTCCGTGTGAGAGGACCCTAAGAATAAAGCACCGAAACCCAACATTTGATAAAGTATTGACACAGGCGGTATAACAGACAGAAATGACTTGACTCACAAAGCTCAGCGCTGAACATTATAACATTATAAACCTTGTGTACAGTTAGACAGCAAGCAACACAACATACCTGTGTGCAAGTATCAATTGGTTTAGTAGTAGTAGTGTGATCAACCATATAAACTATGCCAACCATAAAATAAAGGACAGCCCATCATACCTGCACCATGTATATTTCTGTCCGGAGAGGTGATTGATACTCTGTACACACAGGGAAGTCACCTACACAGCCGACTGTATGTAGCTCTACCCCCCCTTATACCCAATCAACATGCAACTCCATCCCCTCACACCTGTGCCCTCCAAGAGATTCATCCCCATCAAACTGGCAGCTTCTACCTGTGCAACCTGTAACTCCAAACCTTTAGCCCTCCGCCCACATACAGCTTTACGCCACCCCCACATCTGCCAACTCACGCTGGCAGCAGTATCCCCCTTATACCTGTAACTCCATCCCCTCACACCTCTGCCCACCTGCACCTCTACCCCCGTATACTTGTGCCCACCTTCATTTTTACCCCCCTCACACTGGCAGCTCTAGCCCCCTTATACCTCTGCCCACCTGCACCTCTATCCCCCCCCCCCCACACACACACACACAAACCTCTGTCCATCTGCACCAGTACTCTTCCCCCTCCTCTGCCCACTTGCACCACCCTCCCCTGCACCTGTATCCCCACATGTACAACCAGTAACTTCATCCCCTCACACCTGTGTCCACCTGCAGATTTACCCCCCCCCCCCCATCACACATCTACCCTCCTTCACACCTCCATTCTCTCTCTCCCCCCCTTCACACCTCCATTCTCTCTCCCCCCCTTCACACCTCCATTCTCTCTCCCCCCTTCACACCTCCATTCTCTCTCCCCCCTTCACACCTCCATTCTCTCTCCCCCCTTCTCTCCCCCCCTTCACACCTCCATTCTCTCTCCCCCCCTTCACACCTCCATTCTCTCTCTCCCCCCCCTTCACACCTCCATTCTCTCTCTCCCCCCCCTTCACACCTCCATTCTCTCTCTCCCCCCCCTTCACACCTCCATTCTCTCTCCCCCCTTCACACCTCCATTCTCTCTCCCCCCTTCACACCTCCATTCTCTCTCCCCCCTTCACACCTCCATTCTCTCTCCCCCCCTTTACACCTCCATTCTCTCTCCCCCCCCTTTACACCTCTATTCTCTCTCCCCCCTTCACACCTCCATTCTCTCTCCCCCTCACACCTCCATTCTCTCTCCCCCCTTCACACCTCCATTCTCTCTCCCCCCCTTTACACCTCTATTCTCTCTCCCCCCCTTTACACCTCTATGCTTCCCCCCCCCCCTTTACACCTCTATGCTTCCCCCCCCCTTCACACCTCTATTCCCCCCCCCCTTCACACCTCTATGCTCCCCCCCCTTCACACCTCTATTCCCCCCCCCCCTTCACACCTCTATTCTCCCCCCCCTCTCACACACACACACACCACCTCTATTCTACCCCTCACCCCTATCCCCCTATCACCATATACCTCTATTCTCCCCCCGACTCCCCTCACACCTGTACCCACCAACAGATTCCCCACCTGTAGCTCTATTCCCCTCCGTACACCTGCAGCTCTTTCTCTCTCCCCTGGTACGCCTGTGTAACCTGCACGTTCCTCCCCTCCCCCGATGTGGGTGTCACATTGTGGGGTGTGCTGGTAGTACTCTTCCCTGGCGGACAGGCCATATATCTCCAGGCCCTGCTCTTCTCATTCCACCTGCCATCCGGCATTAGGCCTCAGCTCATCCCCGGCCTCTCGTAACTCCGCACACCGCAGAGCGGACGCCTTCTCCGCCCCGTCCCCTACCGCGGCTGTCCGTCCCCTGCAGCCCTCCCCCCGGATCCGGCTCCCATGCCTCTCACACCTACCATGGTACAGATAGAAGCGATCCTGGAGACTGTCATTAGGATTTCCATCCGCCCGGCGCCATCTTCACCCTATCACCGCCAATAGACAGGCCGGAGCCGCGCGCTCCCGCCCATCGGACACTCCGTACTTAGTCAGTGCGTGCCCGAGACCCCCTGAGCGCGCCCCCGCCGGTGGTAGAGGAGGAGGAATTGGGGAGGGAGGGAGATGATGGAAATTCAGTGATAGAGAGCGTGTGCCCGTCACATGGGGAGATCGAGGAGGCGCGTGGCCGTCACATAAGGGTGACAACTCCTCCTGTCATCCCAGCCTGTGTCCCCTCTCCTCCCACAATGCACCTCTCTATTACAAACATCAATGGAGACGTCTCACAGCAGGGTGCTGCACAGGGGCACGTCTACATGGAGTTTGTATGTTCCTCCATGTTGTCATAGGTATCAAGACACAGAGCCATGAATAACAAAAAGACATATTTCTCCTGTACATTCCCTTCCATATTGTATCATAGAGCCACCAGGTTCCGTCATAGGACATTTGTAGTGAAAATTGCTGCCTGGGCTCCATTACACCTGCAGCGGGCTGTGAAAAGCGTTCTGTGGTGGATCACTTTTTAGAGAGGCGTGGTTGGCACACATTCAGAGGGAGATGTGACATTTTTCATTGACAGCCAAACAATGGGAATAGCGAGCTGTAACCAAGAGCCTAGAGTTTGGCCTGGCCCTATGCACTTCGCTGGGCTGTGCTCAGCGGGCAAGAAGTAGGGCCAAAGCTCTTTTTACTCCTTTTACCTTCCCCGGTGAGTCACAGGACAGTACAAAGCTCTTTTTACCATACTTCCCCGGTGGGTGACAGGAGAGTACAAAGCTCTTTTTACCATACTTCCCCGGTGGGTGACAGGAGAGTACAAAGCTCTTTTTACCATACTTCCCCGGTGGGTCACAGGAGAGTACAAAGCTCTTTTTACCATACTTCCCCGGTGGGTGACAGGAGAGTACAAAGCTCTTTTTACCATACTTCCCCAGTGGGTCACAGGAGAGTACAAAGCTCTTTTTACCATACTTCCCTGGTGGGTGACAGCAGAGTACAAAGCTCTTTTTACAATACTTCCCCGGTGGGTCACAGGAGTGTACAGAGCTCTTTTTACCATACTTCCCCGGTGGGTCACAGGAGAGTACAAAGCTCTTTTTACCATACTTCCCCGGTGGGTGACAGGAGAGTACAAAGCTCTTTTACCATACTTCCCCGGTGGGTCACAGGAGTGTACAAAGCTCTTTTTACCATACTTCCCCGGTGGGTCACAGGAGAGTACAAAGCTCTTTTTACCATACTTCCCCGATGGGTGACAGGAGAGTACAAAGCTCTTTTTACCATACTTCCCCGGTGGGTCACAGGAGAGTACAAAGCTCTTTTTACCATACTTCCCCGGTGGGTGACAGCAGAGTACAAAGCTCTTTTTACAATACTTCCCCGGTGGGTCACAGGACAGTACAAAGCTCTTTTTACCATACTTCCCCGGTGGGTCACAGGAGAGTACAAAGCTCTTTTTACCATACTTCCCCGGTGGGTGACAGGAGAGTACAAAGCTCTTTTTACCATACTTCCCCAGTGGGTCACAGGAGAGTACAAAGCTCTTTTTACCATACTTCCCTGGTGGGTGACAGCAGAGTACAAAGCTCTTTTTACAATACTTCCCCGGTGGGTCACAGGAGTGTACAGAGCTCTTTTTACCATACTTCCCCGGTGGGTCACAGGAGAGTACAAAGCTCTTTTTACCATACTTCCCCGGTGGGTGACAGCAGAGTACAAAGCTCTTTTTACAATACTTCCCCGGTGGGTCACAGGACAGTACAAAGCTCTTTTTACCATACTTCCCCGGTGGGTCACAGGAGAGTACAAAGCTCTTTTTACCATACTTCCCCGGTGGGTGACAGGAGAGTACAAAGCTCTTTTTACCATACTTCCCCAGTGGGTCACAGGAGAGTACAAAGCTCTTTTTACCATACTTCCCTGGTGGGTGACAGCAGAGTACAAAGCTCTTTTTACAATACTTCCCCGGTGGGTCACAGGAGTGTACAGAGCTCTTTTTACCATACTTCCCCGGTGGGTCACAGGAGAGTACAAAGCTCTTTTTACCATACTTCCCCGGTGGGTCACAGGAGAGTACAAAGCTCTTTTTACCATACTTCCCCGGTGGGTCACAGGAGTGTACAAAGCTCTTTTTACCATACTTCCCCGGTGGGTCACAGGAGAGTACAAAGCTCTTTTTACCATACTTCCCCGATGGGTGACAGGAGAGTACAAAGCTCTTTTTACCATACTTCCCCGGTGGGTCACAGGAGAGTACAAAGCTCTTTTTACCATACTTCCCCGGTGGGTGACAGGAGAGTACAAAGCTCTTTTTACCATACTTCCCTGGTGGGTGACAGCAGAGTACAAAGCTCTTTTTACAATACTTCCCCGGTGGGTCACAGGACAGTACAAAGCTCTTTTTACCATACTTCCCCAGTGGGTCACAGGAGAGTACAAAGCTCTTTTTACCATACTTCCCTGGTGGGTCACAGGAGAGTACAAAGCTCTTTTTACCATACTTCCCCGGTGGGTGACAGGAGAGTACAAAGCTCTTTTTACCATACTTCCCTGGTGGGTCACAGGAGTGTACAAAGCTCTTTTTACCATACTTCCCCGGTGGGTCACAGGAGGGTACAAAGCTCTTTTTACCATACTTCCCCAGTGGGTCACAGGAGAGTACAAAGCTCTTTTTACCATACTTCCCTGGTGGGTCACAGGAGAGTACAAAGCTCTTTTTACCATACTTCCCCGGTGGGTGACAGGAGAGTACAAAGCTCTTTTTACCATACTTCCCCGGTGGGTCACAGGAGAGTACAGAGCTCTTTTTACCATACTTCCCCGGTGGGTCACAGGAGAGTACAGAGCTCTTTTTACCATACTTTCCCGGTGGGTGACAGGAGAGTACAAAGCTCTTTTTACCATACTTCCCTGGTGGGTGACAGGAGAGTACAAAGCTCTTTTTACAATACTTCCCCGGTGGGTCACAGGAGAGTACAGAGCTCTTTTTACCATACTTCCCCGGTGGGTGACAGGAGTGTACAGAGCTCTTTTTACCATACTTCCCCGGTGGGTCACAGAAGTGTACAAAACTCTTTTTACCATACTTCCCCGGTGGGTCACAGGAGAGTACAAAGCTCTTTTTACCATACTTCCCTGGTGGGTCACAGGAGAGTACAAAGCTCTTTTTACCATACTTCCCCGGTGGGTCACAGGAGAGTACAGAGCTCTTTTTACCATACTTCCCCGGTGGGTCACAGGAGAGTACAAAGCTCTTTTTACCATACTTCCCTGGTGGGTGACAGGAGAGTACAAAGCTCTTTTTACAATACTTCCCCGGTGGGTCACAGGAGAGTACAGAGCTCTTTTTACCATACTTCCCCGGTGGGTGACAGGAGTGTACAGAGCTCTTTTTACCATACTTCCCTGGTGGGTGACAGCAGAGTACAAAGCTCTTTTTACAATACTTCCCCGGTGGGTCACAGGAGAGTACAGAGCTCTTTTTACCATACTTCCCCAGTGGGTCACAGGAGAGTACAAAGCTCTTTTTACCATACTTCCCCAGTGGGTCACAGGAGAGTACAAAGCTCTTTTTACCATACTTCCCCGGTGGGTCACAGGAGTGTACAAAGCTCTTTTTACCATACTTCCCCGGTGGGTCACAGGAGAGTACAAAGCTCTTTTTACCATACTTCCCTGGTGGGTGACAGCAGAGTACAAAGCTCTTTTTACAATACTTCCCCGGTGGGTCACAGGAGTGTACAGAGCTCTTTTTACCATACTTCCCCGGTGGGTCACAGGAGAGTACAAAGCTCTTTTTACCATACATCCCCGGTGGGTCACAGGAGTGTACAAAGCTCTTTTTACCATACTTCCCCGGTGGGTCACAGGAGAGTACAAAGCTCTTTTTACCATACTTCCCCGGTGGGTCACAGGAGTGTACAAAGCTCTTTTTACCATACTTCCCCGGTGGGTCACAGGAGAGTACAAAGCTCTTTTTACCATACTTCCCCGGTGGGTGACAGGAGAGTACAAAGCTCTTTTTACCATACTTCCCTGGTGGGTGACAGCAGAGTACAAAGCTCTTTTTACAATACTTCCCCGGTGGGTCACAGGACAGTACAAAGCTCTTTTTACCATACTTCCCCAGTGGGTCACAGGAGAGTACAAAGCTCTTTTTACCATACTTCCCTGGTGGGTCACAGGAGAGTACAAAGCTCTTTTTACCATACTTCCCCGGTGGGTGACAGGAGAGTACAAAGCTCTTTTTACCATACTTCCCTGGTGGGTCACAGGAGTGTACAAAGCTCTTTTTACCATACTTCCCTGGTGGGTCACAGGAGGGTACAAAGCTCTTTTTACCATACTTCCCCAGTGGGTCACAGGAGAGTACAAAGCTCTTTTTACCATACTTCCCTGGTGGGTCACAGGAGAGTACAAAGCTCTTTTTACCATACTTCCCCGGTGGGTGACAGGAGAGTACAAAGCTCTTTTTACCATACTTCCCCGGTGGGTCACAGGAGAGTACAGAGCTCTTTTACCATACTATACTTCCCCGTGGGTCACAGGAGAGTACAGAGCTCTTTTTACCATACTTCCCCGGTGGGTGACAGGAGAGTACAAAGCTCTTTTTACCATACTTCCCTGGTGGGTGACAGGAGAGTACAAAGCTCTTTTTACAATACTTCCCCGGTGGTCACAGGAGAGTACAGAGCTCTTTTTACCATACTTCCCCGGTGGTGACAGGAGTGTACAGAGCTCTTTTTACCATACTTCCCCGGTGGGTCACAGAAGTGTACAAAACTCTTTTTACCATACTTCCCCGGTGGGTCACAGGAGAGTACAAAGCTCTTTTTACCATACTTCCCTGGTGGGTCACAGGAGAGTACAAAGCTCTTTTTACCATACTTCCCCGGTGGGTCACAGGAGAGTACAGAGCTCTTTTTACCATACTTCCCCGGTGGGTCACAGGAGAGTACAGAGCTCTTTTTACCATACTTCCCCGGTGGGTGACAGGAGAGTACAAAGCTCTTTTTACCATACTTCCCTGGTGGGTGACAGGAGAGTACAAAGCTCTTTTTACAATACTTCCCCGGTGGGTCACAGGAGAGTACAGAGCTCTTTTTACCATACTTCCCCGGTGGGTGACAGGAGTGTACAGAGCTCTTTTTACCATACTTCCCTGGTGGGTGACAGCAGAGTACAAAGCTCTTTTTACAATACTTCCCCGGTGGGTCACAGGAGAGTACAGAGCTCTTTTTACCATACTTCCCCGTGGGTGACAGGAGTGTACAGAGCTCTTTTTACCATACTTCCCCGGTGGGTCACAGAAGTGTACAAAACTCTTTTTACCATACTTCCCCGGTGGGTCACAGGAGAGTACAAAGCTCTTTTTACCATACTTCCCCGGTGGGTGACAGGAGTGTACAGAGCTCTTTTTACCATACTTCCCTGGTGGGTGACAGCAGAGTACAAAGCTCTTTTTACAATACTTCCCCGGTGGGTCACAGGAGAGTACAGAGCTCTTTTTACCATACTTCCCCGGTGGGTGACAGGAGTGTACAGAGCTCTTTTTACCATACTTCCCCGGTGGGTCACAGAAGTGTACAAAACTCTTTTTACCATACTTCCCCGGTGGGTCACAGGAGAGTACAAAGCTCTTTTTACCATACTTCCCCGGTGGGTCACAGGAGATTACAAAGCTCTTTTTACCATACTTCCCCGGTGGGTCACAGGAGAGTACAGAGCTCTTTTTACCATACTTCCCTGGTTGTTGACAGCAGAGTACAAAGCTCTTTTTACTATACTTCCCCGGTGGGTGACAGGAGAGTACAAAGCTCTTTTTACCATACTTCCCCGGTGGGTCACAGGAGAGTACAAAGCTCTTTTTACCATACTTCCCCGGTGGGTCACAGGAGAGTACAAAGCTCTTTTTACCATACTTCCCCGGTGGGTCACAGGAGAGTACAGAGCTCTTTTTACCATACTTCCCTGGTGGTTGACAGCAGAGTACAAAGCTCTTTTTACTGTACTTCCCCGATGGGTGACAGGAGAGTACAAAGCTCTTTTTACCATACTTCCCCAGTGGGTCACAGGAGAGTACAAAGCTCTTTTTACCCTACTTCCCTGGTGGGTCACAGGAGAGTACAAAGCTCTTTTTACCATACTTCCCCGGTGGGTCACAGGAGAGTACAAAGCTCTTTTTACCATACTTCCCTGGTGGGTCACAGGAGAGTACAAAGCTCTTTTTACCATACATCCCCGGTGGGTCACAGGAGTGTACAAAACTCTTTTTACCATACTTCCCCAGTGGGTCACAGGAGAGTACAAAGCTCTTTTTACCATACTTCCCTGGTGGGTCACAGGAGAGTACAAAGCTCCTTTTACCATACTTCCCCGGTGGGTGACAGGAGTGTACAGAGCTCTTTTTACCATACTTCCCCGGTGGGTCACAGGAGAGTACAGAGCTCTTTTTACCATACTTCCCCGGTGGGTGACAGGAGTGTACAGAGCTCTTTTTACCGTACTTCCCCGGTGGGTCACAGAAGTGTACAAAACGCTTTTTACAATACTTCCCCGGTGGGTCACAGGAGAGTACAAAGCTCTTTTTACCATACTTCCCTGGTGGGTCACAGGAGAGTACAAAGCTCTTTTTACCATATATCCCCGGTGGGTCACAGGGGTGTACAAAGCCCTTTTTACCATACTTCCCCGGTGGGTCACAGAAGTGTACAAAACGCTTTTTACAATACTTCCCCGGTGGGTCACAGGAGAGTACAGAGCTCTTTTTACCATACTTCCCCGGTGGGTCACAGGAGAGTACAAAGCTCTTTTTACCATACTTCCCCGGTGGGTCACAGGAGAGTACAGAGCTCTTTTTACCATACTTCCCTGGTGGGTGACAGCAGAGTACAAAGCTCTTTTTACTATACTTCCCCGGTGGGTGACAGGAGAGTACAAAGCTCTTTTTACCATACTTCCCCGATGGGTTACAGGAGAGTACAAAGCTCTTTTTACCATACTTCCCCAGTGGGTCACAGGAGAGTACAAAGCTCTTTTTACCATACTTCCCTGGTGGGTCACAGGAGAGTACAAAGCTCTTTTTACCATACTTCCCCGGTGGGTGACAGGAGTGTACAGAGCTCTTTTTACCATACTTCCCCGGTGGGTCACAGGAGAGTACAAAGCTCTTTTTACCATTCTTCCCCGGTGGGTCACAGGAGAGTACAAAGCTCTTTTTACCATACTTCCCCGGTGGGTGACAGGAGTGTACAAAGCTCTTTTTACCATACTTCCCCAGTGGGTCACAGGAGAGTACAAAGCTCTTTTTACAATACTTCCCCGGTGGGTCACAGGAGAGTACAGAGCTCTTTTTACCATACTTCCCCGGTGGGTGACAGGAGTGTACAGAGCTCTTTTTACCATACTTCCCCGGTGGGTCACAGGAGAGTACAAAGCTCTTTTTACCATACTTCCCTGGTGGGTCACAGGAGAGTACAAAGCTCTTTTTACCATACATCCCCGGTGGGTCACAGGAGTGTACAAAACTCTTTTTACCATACTTCCCCAGTGGGTCACAGGAGAGTACAAAGCTCTTTTTACCATACTTCCCTGGTGGGTCACAGGAGAGTACAAAGCTCTTTTTACCATACTTCCCCGGTGGGTGACAGGAGAGTACAGAGCTCTTTTTACCATACTTCCCCGGTGGGTCACAGGAGAGTACAGAGCTCTTTTTACCATACTTCCCCGGTGGGTGACAGGAGTGTACAGAGCTCTTTTTACCATACTTCCCCGGTGGGTCACAGAAGTGTACAAAACTCTTTTTACAATACTTCCCCGGTGGGTCACAGGAGAGTACAAAGCTCTTTTTACCATACTTCCCTGGTGGGTCACAGGAGAGTACAAAGCTCTTTTTACCATACATCCCCGGTGGGTCACAGGAGTGTAAAAAGCCCTTTTTACCATACTTCCCCGGTGGGTCACAGGGGTGTACAAAGCCCTTTTTACCATACTTCCCCGGTGGGTCACAGGAGAGTACAGAGCTCTTTTTACCATACTTCCCCGGTGGGTGACAGGAGTGTACATAGCTCTTTTTACCATACTTCCCCGGTGGGTCACAGGAGTGTACAAAACTCTTTTTACCATACTTCCCCGGTGGGTCACAGGAGAGTACAAAGCTCTTTTTACCATACTTCCCTGGTGGGTCACAGGAGAGTACAAAGCTCTTTTTACAATACTTCCCCGGTGGGTCACAGGAGAGTACAAAGCTCTTTTTACCATACTTCCCCGGTGGGTCACAGGAGAGTACAAAGCTCTTTTTACCATACTTCCCCGGTGGGTCACAGGAGAGTACAAAGCTTTTTTTACCATACTTCCCCGGTGGGTGACAGGAGTGTACAGAGCTCTTTTTACCATATATCCCCGGTGGGTCACAGGAGGGTACAAAGCTCTTTTTACCATACTTCCCCGGTGGGTCACAGGAGAGTACAAAGCTCATTTTACCATACTTCCCTGGTGGGTGACAGGAGTGTACAGAGCTCTTTTTACCATACATCCCGGTGGGTCACAGGAGAGTACAAAGCTCTTTTTACCATACTTCCCCGGTGGGTCACAGGAGAGTACAAAGCTCTTTTTACCATACTTCCCTGGTGGGTCACAGGAGAGTACAAAGCTCTTTTTACCTTACTTCCCTGGTGGGTCACAGGAGAGTACAAAGCTCTTTTTACCATACTTCCCTGGTGGGTCACAGGAGAGTACAAAGCTCTTTTTACCATACTTCCCTGGTGGGTCACAGGAGAGTACAAAGCTCTTTTTACAATACTTCCCCGGTGGGTGACAGGAGTGTACAAAGCTGTTTTTACCATACTTCCCTGGTGGGTCACGGGAGTGTACAAAGCTCTTTTTACTATACTTCCCTGGTGGGTCACAGAGAAGTACAAAGCTCTTTTAAACTATACTTCCCTGTGGGTCACGGGAGAGTACAAAGCTCTTTTTACCATACTTCCCTGGTGGGTCACGGAGAGTACAAAGCTCTTTTTTACCATACTTCCCTCCCGCGGGTCACGGAGAGTACAAAGCTCTTTTTAACCATACTTCCCTGGTGGGTCATGAGAGTACAAAGCTCTTTTACCATACTTCCCCAGTGGGTCACAGGAGTGTACAAAGCACTTTTTACCATACTTCCCTGGTGGGTCACGGGAGAGTACAAAGCTCTTTTAACCATAATTCCCCAGTGGGTCACAGGAGTGTACAAAGCTCTTTTTACCATACTTCCCTGGTAGGTCACGGAGGAGTACAAAGCTCTTTTTACCATACTTCCCTGGTGGGTCACAGGAGAGTACAAAGCTCTTTTTACTATACTTCCCGCTGGGTCACGGGAGAGTACAAAGCTCTTTTAACCATACTTCCCTGGTGGGTCAGGGGAGAGTACAAAGCTCTTTTTACCATACATCCCTGGTGGGTCATGGGAGAGTACAAAGCTCTTTTTACTATACTTCCCTGGTGGGTCACGGGAGAGAACAAAGCTCTTTTTACTATACTTCCCGATGGGTCACTGGAGTGTACAATGTCTTTTTACCATTCTTCCCAAGTGGGTCACAGGAGAGTACAAAGATTTTTTTTACCATACCCCCCCCCCCCGGTGGGTCACAGGAGAGTACAAAGTTCTTTTTACCATACTTCCCCGGTTGGTCACAGGAGTGTACAGAGCTCTTTTTACCATACATCCTCGGTGGGTCATTGGAGAGTACAAAGCTCTTTTTACTATACTTCCCGTGGGTCACAGGAGAATACAAAGCTCTTTTTACCATACTTCCCTGGTGGGTCACAGGAGAGTACAAAGCTCTTTTTACCATACTTCCCTGGTGGGTCACGGGAGAGTACAAAGCTCTTTTTACTATACTTCCCGGTGGGTCACAGGAGAGTACAAAGCTCTTTTTACTATACTTCCCGGTGGGTCGCGGGAGAGTACAAAGCTCTTTTTACCATACTTCCCCGGTGGGTCACGGGAAAGTACAAAGCTCTTTTTACCATACATCCCGGTGGGTCACTGGAGTGTACAATGTCTTTTTACCATTTTTCCCAAGTGGGTCACAGGAGAGTACAAAGATTTTTTTACCATACTTCCCCGGTGGGTCACAGGAGAGTATAAAGCTCATTTTACCATACTTCCCCTTTGGGTCACTGGAGAGTACAAAGTTCTTCTTATCATACTTCCCTGGTGGGTCACAGGAGTGTACAATGTTCTTTTTACCATTCTTCCCCAGTGGGTCACAGGACAGTACAAAGCTCTTTTTACCATACTTCCCTGGTGGGTCACAGGAGAGTACAAAGCTCTTTTTACCATACTGCCCCGGTGGGTCACAGGGGAGTACAAAGCTCATTTTACCATACTGCCCCGGAGGGTCACAGGAGTGTACAGAGCTCTTTTTACCATACTTCCCGGTGGGTCACGGGAGAGTACAAAGCTCTTTTTACTAAACTTCCCGCTGGGTCACGGGAGAGTACAAAGCTCTTTTAACCATACTTCCCTGGTGGGTCACGGGAGAGTACAAAGCTCTTTTAACCATACTTCCCCAGTGGGTCACAGGAGTGTACAAAGCTCTTTTTACCATACTTCCCTGGTGGGTCACAGGAGAGTACAAAGCTCTTTTTACTATACTTCCCGCTGGGTCATGGGAGAGTACAAAGCTCTTTTAACCATACTTCCCTGGTGGGTCATGGGAGAGTACAAAGCCCTTTTTACCATACATCCCTGGTGGGTCACGGGAGAGTACAAAGCTCTTTTTACTATACTTCCCTGGTGGGTCACGGGAGAGTACAAAGCTCTTTTTACTATACTTCCCGATGGGTCACAGGAGAGTACAAAGCTCTTTTTACTATACATCCCGGTGGGTCACTGGAGTGTACAATGTCTTTTTACCATACCCACCCCCCCCCCCCCCCCCCAGTGGGTCACAGGAGAGTACAAAGTTATTTTTACCATACTTCCCCGGTTGGTCACAGGAGTGTACAGAGCTCTTTTTACCATACATCCTCGGTGGGTCACCGGAGGTACAAAGCTCTTTTTACTATACTTCCCCGTGGGGTCACAGGAGAGTATAAAGCCCTTTTTACCATACTTCCCTGGTGGGTCACAGGAGAGTACAAAGCTCTTTTTACCATACTTCCCTGGTGGGTCACAGGAGAGTACAAAGTTCTTTTTACCATACTTCCCCGGTGGGTCACAGGAGTGTATAAAGCTCTTTTTACCATACTTCCCCTTTGGGTCACTGGAGAGTACAAAGTTCTTTTTACCATACTTCCCTGGTGGGGTCACAGGAGTGTACAATGTTCTTTTTAACCATTCTTCCCCTGTGGGTCACAGGAGACTACAAAGCTCTTTTTACCATTCTTTCCTGGTGGGTCACAGGAGAGTACAAAGCTCATTTTACCATACTTCCCCGGTGGGTCACAGGAGTGTAACAGAGCTCTTTTTACCATACTTCCCCGGTGGGTCACAGGAGTGTAGAAAGCTCTTTTTTACCATACTTCCCTGGTGGGTCACGGGAGAGTACAAAGCTCTTTTTACTATACTTCCCTGGTGGGTCACGGGAGAGTACAAAGCTCTTTTTACTATAACTTCCCGGTGGGTCACAGGAGAGTACAAAGCTCTTTTTACTATACTTCCCCGATGGGTTACAGAGAGTACAAAGCTCTTTTTACCATACTTCCCCAGTGGGTCACAGGAGAGTACAAAGCTCTTTTTACCATACTTCCCTGGTGGGTCACAGGAGAGTACAAAGCTCTTTTTACCATACTTCCCCGGTGGGTGACAGGAGTGTACAGAGCTCTTTTTACCATACTTCCCCGGTGGGTCACAGGAGAGTACAAAGCTCTTTTTACCATTCTTCCCCGGTGGGTCACAGGAGAGTACAAAGCTCTTTTTACCATACTTCCCCGGTGGGTGACAGGAGTGTACAAAGCTCTTTTTACCATACTTCCCCAGTGGGTCACAGGAGAGTACAAAGCTCTTTTTACAATACTTCCCCGGTGGGTCACAGGAGAGTACAGAGCTCTTTTTACCATACTTCCCCGGTGGGTGACAGGAGTGTACAGAGCTCTTTTTACCATACTTCCCCGGTGGGTCACAGGAGAGTACAAAGCTCTTTTTACCATACTTCCCTGGTGGGTCACAGGAGAGTACAAAGCTCTTTTTACCATACATCCCCGGTGGGTCACAGGAGTGTACAAAACTCTTTTTACCATACTTCCCCAGTGGGTCACAGGAGAGTACAAAGCTCTTTTTACCATACTTCCCTGGTGGGTCACAGGAGAGTACAAAGCTCTTTTTACCATACTTCCCCGGTGGGTGACAGGAGAGTACAGAGCTCTTTTTACCATACTTCCCCGGTGGGTCACAGGAAGTACAGAGCTCTTTTTACCATACTTCCCCGGTGGGTGACAGGAGTGTACAGAGCTCTTTTTACCATACTTCCCCGGTGGGTCACAGAAGTGTACAAAACTCTTTTTACAATACTTCCCCGGTGGGTCACAGGAGAGTACAAAGCTCTTTTTACCATACTTCCCTGGTGGGTCACAGGAGAGTACAAAGCTCTTTTTACCATACATCCCCGTGGGTCACAGGAGTGTAAAAAGCCCTTTTTACCATACTTCCCCGGTGGGTCACAGGGTGTACAAAGCCCTTTTTACCATACTTCCCCGGTGGGTCACAGGAGAGTACAGAGCTCTTTTTACCATACTTCCCCGGTGGGTGACAGGAGTGTACATAGCTCTTTTTACCATACTTCCCGGTGGGTCACAGGAGTGTACAAAACTCTTTTTACCATACTTCCCCGGTGGGTCACAGGAGAGTACAAAGCTCTTTTTACCATACTTCCCTGGTGGGTCACAGGAGAGTACAAAGCTCTTTTACAATACTTCCCCGTGGGTCACAGGAGAGTACAAAGCTCTTTTTACCATACTTCCCCGTGGGTCACAGGAGAGTACAAAGCTCTTTTTACCATACTTCCCCGGTGGGTCACAGGAGAGTACAAAGCTTTTTTTACCATACTTCCCCGTGGGTGACAGGAGTGTACAGAGCTCTTTTTACCATATATCCCCGGTGGGTCACAGGAGGGTACAAAGCTCTTTTTACCATACTTCCCCGGTGGGTCACAGGAGAGTACAAAGCTCATTTTACCATACTTCCCTGGTGGGTGACAGGAGTGTACAGAGCTCTTTTTACCATACATCCCGGTGGGTCACAGGAGAGTACAAAGCTCTTTTACCATACTTCCCCGGTGGGTCACAGGAGAGTACAAAGCTCTTTTTACCATACTTCCCTGGTGGGTCACAGGAGAGTACAAAGCTCTTTTTACCTTACTTCCCTGGTGGGTCACAGGAGAGTACAAAGCTCTTTTTACCATACTTCCCTGGTGGGTCACAGGAGAGTACAAAGCTCTTTTTACCATACTTCCCTGGTGGGTCACAGGAGAGTACAAAGCTCTTTTTACAATACTTCCCCGGTGGGTGACAGGAGTGTACAAAGCTGTTTTTACCATACTTCCCTGGTGGGTCACGGGAGAGTACAAAGCTCTTTTTACTATACTTCCCTGGTGGGTCACAGGAGAGTACAAAGCTCTTTTAACTATACTTCCCTGGTGGGTCACGGGAGAGTACAAAGCTCTTTTTACCATACTTCCCTGGTGGGTCACGGGAGAGTACAAAGCTCTTTTTACTATACTTCCCGCTGGGTCACGGGAGAGTACAAAGCTCTTTTAACCATACTTCCCTGGTGGGTCATGGGAGAGTACAAAGCTCTTTTAACCATACTTCCCCAGTGGGTCACAGGAGTGTACAAAGCACTTTTTACCATACTTCCCTGGTGGGTCACGGGAGAGTACAAAGCTCTTTTAACCATAATTCCCCAGTGGGTCACAGGAGTGTACAAAGCTCTTTTTACCATACTTCCCTGGTAGGTCACGGGAGAGTACAAAGCTCTTTTTACCATACTTCCCTGGTGGGTCACAGGAGAGTACAAAGCTCTTTTTACTATACTTCCCGCTGGGTCACGGGAGAGTACAAAGCTCTTTTAACCATACTTCCCTGGTGGGTCAGGGGAGAGTACAAAGCTCTTTTTACCATACATCCCTGGTGGGTCATGGGAGAGTACAAAGCTCTTTTTACTATACTTCCCCTGGTGGGTCACGGAGAGAACAAAGCTCTTTTTACTATACTTCCCGATGGGTCACTGGAGTGTACAATGTCTTTTTACCATTCTTCCCAAGTGGGTCACAGGAGAGTACAAAATTTTTTTTACCATACCCCCCCCCCCCGGTGGGTCACAGGAGAGTACAAAGTTCTTTTTACCATACTTCCCCGGTTGGTCACAGGAGTGTACAGAGCTCTTTTTACCATACATCCTCGGTGGGTCATTGGAGAGTACAAAGCTCTTTTACTATACTTCCCGTGGGTCACAGGAGAATACAAAGCTCTTTTTTACCATACTTCCCTGGTGGGTCACAGGAGAGTACAAAGCTCTTTTTACCATACTTCCCTGGTGGGTCACGGAGAGTACAAAGCTCTTTTTACTATACTTCCCGGTGGGTCACAGGAGAGTACAAAGCTCTTTTTACTATACTTCCCGGTGGGTCGCGGAGAGTACAAAGCTCTTTTTACCATACTTCCCCGGTGGGTCACGGGAAAGTACAAAGCTCTTTTTACCATACATCCCGGTGGGTCACTGGAGTGTACAATGTCTTTTTACCATTTTTCCCAAGTGGGTCACAGGAGAGTACAAAGATTTTTTTACCATACTTCCCCGGTGGGTCACAGGAGAGTATAAAGCTCATTTTACCATACTTCCCCTTTGGGTCACTGGAGAGTACAAAGTTCTTCTTATCATACTTCCCTGGTGGGTCACAGGAGTGTACAATGTTCTTTTTACCATTCTTCCCCAGTGGGTCACAGGACAGTACAAAGCTCTTTTTACCATACTTCCCTGGTGGGTCACAGGAGAGTACAAAGCTCTTTTTACCATACTGCCCCGGTGGGTCACAGGGGAGTACAAAGCTCATTTTAACCATACTGCCCCGAGGGTCACAGGAGTGTACAGAGCTCTTTTTACCATACTTCCCGGTGGGTCACGGGAGAGTACAAAGCTCTTTTTACTAAACTTCCCGCTGGGTCACGGGAGAGTACAAAGCTCTTTTAACCATACTTCCTGGTGGGTCACGGGAAGTACAAAGCTCTTTTAACCATACTTCCCCAGTGGGTCACAGGAGTGTACAAAGCTCTTTTTACCATACTTCCCTGGTGGGTCACAGGAGAGTACAAAGCTCTTTTTACTATACTTCCCGCTGGGTCATGGAGAGTACAAAGCTCTTTTAACCATACTTCCCTGGTGGGTCATGGGAGAGTACAAAGCCCTTTTTACCATACATCCCTGGTGGGTCACGGGAGAGTACAAAGCTTTTTTAACTATACTTCCCTGGTGGGTCACGGAGAGTACAAAGCTCTTTTTACTATACTTCCCGATGGGTCACAGGAGAGTACAAAGCTCTTTTTACTATACATCCCGGTGGGTCACTGGAGTGTACAATGTCTTTTTACCATACCCACCCCCCCCCCCCCCCCCAGTGGGTCACAGGAGAGTACAAAGTTATTTTTACCATACTTCCCCGGTTGGTCACAGGAGTGTACAGAGCTCTTTTTACCATACATCCTCGGTGGGTCACCGGAGGGTACAAAGCTCTTTTTACTATACTTCCCGGTGGGTCACAGGAGAGTATAAAGCCCTTTTTACCATACTTCCCTGGTGGGTCACAGGAGAGTACAAAGCTCTTTTTACCATACTTCCCTGGTGGGTCACAGGAGAGTACAAAGTTCTTTTTACCATACTTCCCCGGTGGGTCACAGGAGTGTATAAAGCTCTTTTTACCATACTTCCCCTTTGGGTCACTGGAGAGTACAAAGTTCTTTTTACCATACTTCCCTGGTGGGTCACAGGAGTGTACAATGTTCTTTTTACCATTCTTCCCCTGTGGGTCACAGGAGACTACAAAGCTCTTTTTACCATTCTTTCCTGGTGGGTCACAGGAGAGTACAAAGCTCATTTTACCATACTTCCCCGGTGGGTCACAGGAGTGTACAGAGCTCTTTTTACCATACTTCCCCGGTGGGTCACAGGAGTGTAGAAAGCTCTTTTTACCATACTTCCCTGGTGGGTCACGGGAGAGTACAAAGCTCTTTTTACTATACTTCCCTGGTGGGTCACGGGAGAGTACAAAGCTCTTTTTACTATACTTCCCGGTGGGTCACAGGAGAGTACAAAGCTCTTTTTACTATACCGTATTTATCGCGGTATAACGCGCTCCCGCGTATACCGCGCACCCCCAAAGTGCCCCCCAATCCTGTGGAAAAAAAGTTATTTTGTACTTACAGTTTTGGTGTCTTGCGCGGCGTCCATCGGCGGCCTCGTCGGGTTCGGCGTCCTTCTGCGGCTTCGGGTGTCCTTCTGCGGCGGTCCGGTGTCCTGTTCGGCGGGTCCGGTGTCCTCTTCGGCGGGTCCGGTGTCCTCTTCGTCGGCGGGTCCGTGTCCTCTTCAGCAGGTCCGGCGTCCTCTTCGGCGGTCCAGGGTCCTCGCGGCGTCCTCGCGTCCTCTTCCGCTCGTTTCCCCCGCCGAGTTTTTGAATACTGCGCCAGCATATACTGAGCGCAGTACACTCGGCAGGCCGGCAACTTTCGCGCTCACTGTCCTGTACGTCCAGGACGTGACCGCGGAAGAAGCCGAGACTGGCCGAATATACCCGAGTGTACTGCGCTTGGTATATGCCGGCGCAGTATTCAAAATTCGGCGTGGGAAAGCGGGTATCGGCGTATATCGCGCACCCACGATTTTGCCCTGATTTTCAGGGAAAAAAAGTGCGCGATATACGCCGATAAATACGGTACTTCCCGGTGGGTCACAGGAGAGTACAAAGCTCTTTTTACCATACTTCCCCAGTGGGTCACAGGAGAGTACAAAGCTCTTTTTACCATACATCCCGGTGGGTCACTGGAGTGTACAATGTCTGTTTACCATACTTCCCCAGTGGGTCACAGGAGTGTACAATGTTCTTTTTACCATTCTTCCCCAGTGGGTCACAGGAGAGTACAAAGCTCTTTTTACCATACTTCCCTGGTGGGTCACAGGAGAGTACAAAGCTTTTTTTTCCATACTTCCCCGGTGGGTCACAGGGGAGTACAAAGCTCATTTTACCATACTTCCCCGGTGGGTCACAGGAGTGTACAGAGCTCTTTTTACCATACTTCCCCGGTGGGTCACAGGAGAGTACAAAGCTCTTTTTACCATACATCCCCAGTGGGTCACAGGAGAGTACAAAGCTCTTTTTACTATACTTCCCGGTGGGTCACGGGAGAGTACAAAGCTCTTTTTACCATACTTCCCTGGTGGGTCACAGGAGAGTACAAAGCTCTTTTTACCATACATCCCAGTGGGTCACAGGAGTGTACAATGTCTTTTTACCATTCTTCCCCAGTGGGTCACAGGAGAGTACAAAGATTTGTTTACCATAATTCCCCGGTGGGTCACAGGAGAGTACAAAGTTCTTTTTACCATACTTCCCCGGTGGGTCACAGGAGTGTATAAAGCTCTTTTTACCATACATTCCCGATGGGTCACAGGGTGTACAAAGCTCTTTTTACCATACATCCCGTGGGTCATCCCGTGGGTCACAGGAGAGTACAAAGCTCTTTTTACCATACTATATTTCCCGGTGGGTCACGGGAGAGTACAAAGCTCGTTTTACCAGACTTCCCCGGTGGGTCACAGGAGAGTACAAAGCTCTTTTACCATACTTCCCCGGGGTCACAGGAGAGTACAAAGCTCTTTTTACCATACATCCCGGTGGGTCACTGGAGTGTACAATGTCTTTTTACCATTCTTCCCCAGTGGGTCACAGGAGAGTACAAAGTTCTTTTTACCATTCTTCCCCGGTGGGTCAAAGGAGTGTATAAAGCAATTTTTTACCATACTTCCCCTGTGGGTCACTGGAGAGTACAAAGTTCTTTTTACCATACTTCCCTGGTGGGTCACAGGAGTGTACAATGTTCTTTTTACCATTCTTCCCCAGTGGCTGACAGGAGAGTAGAAAGCTTTTTTTACCATACTTCCCTGGTGGCTCACAGGAGTGTACAATGCTCTTTTTACTATTCTTCCCCAGTGGGTCAAAGGAGAGTACAAAGCTTGTTTTACCATACTTCCCTGGTGGGTCACAGGAGCGTACAATGTTCTTTTTACCATACTTCCCCGGTGGGTCACAGGAGAGTACAAAGTTATTTTTACCATACATCCCCGGTGGGTCACAGGAGAGTACAAAGCTCTTTTTACCATACTTCCCCGGTGGGTCACAGGAGTGTACAAAGCTCTTTTTAGCATACATCCCCGGTGGGTCACAAGAGAGTACAAAGCACTTTTTACTATACTTCCCGGTGGGTCACGGGAGAGTACAAAGCTCTTTTTACCATACTTCCCTGGTGGGTCACAGGAGAGTACAAAGCTCTTTTTACCATACTTCCCCTGTGGGTCACAGGAGTGTACAGAGCTCTTTTTACCATACTTCCCCGGTGGGTCACGGGAGAGTACAAAGCTCATTTTACCATACTTCCACGGTGGGTCACAGGAGTGTACAAAGTTATTTTTACCATACTTCCCCGGTTGGTCACAGGAGTGTACAAAGCTCTTTTTACCATACTTCCCCGGTTGGTCACAGGAGTGTACAGAGCTCTTTTTACCATACTTCCCCGGTAGGTCACAGGAGTGTACAAAGCTCTTTTTACCATACATCCCCAGTGGGTCACAGGAGAGTACAAAGCTCTTTTTACTATACTTCCCGGTGGGTCACGGGAGAGTACAAAGCTCTTTTTACCATACTTCCCCGGTGGGTCACAGGAGAGTACAAAGCTCTTTTTACCATACATCCCAGTGGGTCACAGGAGTGTACAATGCCGTTTTACCATTCTTCCCCAGTGGGTCACAGGAGAGTACAAAGATTTTTTTACCATAATTCCCCGGTGGGTCACAGGAGAGTACAAAGTTCTTTTTACCATACTTCCCCGGAGGGTCACAGGAGTGTATAAAGCTCTTTTTACCATACTTCCCGATGGGTCACAGGGGTGTACAAAGCTCTTTTTACCATACATCCCGGTGGGTCACAGGAGAGTACAAAGCTCTTTTTACTATACTTCCCGGTGGGTCACGGGAGAGTACAAAGCTTGTTTTACCATACTTCCCCGGTGGGTCACAGGAGAGTACAAAGCTCTTTTTACCATACTTCCCCGGTGGGTCACAGGAGAGTACAAAGCTCTTTTTACCATACATCCCGGTGGGTCACTGGAGTGTACAATGTCTTTTTACCATTCTTCCCCAGTGGGTCACAGGAGAGTACAAAGTTCTTTTTACCATTCTTCCCCGGTGGGTCAAAGGGGTGTATAAAGCAATTTTTTACCATACTTCCCCTGTGGGTCACTGGAGAGTACAAAGTTCTTTTTACCATACTTCCCTGGTGGGTCACAGGAGTGTACAATGTTCTTTTTACCATTCTTCCCCAGTGGCTGACAGGAGAGTAGAAAGCTTTTTTTACCATACTTCCCTGGTGGCTCACAGGAGTGTACAATGCTCTTTTTACTATTCTTCCTCAGTGGGTCAAAGGAGAGTACAAAGCTTGTTTTACCATACTTCCCTGGTGGGTCACAGGAGCGTACAATGTTCTTTTTACCATACTTCCCTGGTGGGTCACAGGAGAGTACAAAGTTATTTTTACCATACATCCCCGGTGGGTCACAGGAGAGTACAAAGCTCTTTTTACCATACTTCCCCGGTGGGTCACAAGAGAGTACAAAGCTCTTTTTACTATACTTCCCGGTGGGTCACGGGAGAGTACAAAGCTCTTTTTACCATACTTCCCTGGTGGGTCACAGGAGAGTACAAAGCTCTTTTTACCATACTTCCCCTGTGGGTCACAGGAGTGTACAGAGCTCTTTTTACCATACTTCCCCGGTGGGTCCCGGGAGAGTACAAAGCTCATTTTACCATACTTCCACGGTGGGTCACAGGAGTGTACAAAGTTATTTTTACCATACTTCCCTGGTTGGTCACAGGAGTGTACAAAGCTCTTTTTACCATACTTCCCCGGTTGGTCACAGGAGTGTACAGAGCTCTTTTTACCATACTTCCCCGGTGGGTCACAGGAGTGTACAAAGCTCTTTTTACCATACATCCCCAGTGGGTCACAGGAGAGTACAAAGCTCCTTTTACTATACTTCCCGGTGGGTCACGGGAGAGTACAAATCTCTTTTTACCATACTTCCCCGGTGGGTCACAGGAGAGTACAAAGCTCTTTTTACCATACATCCCAGTGGGTCACAGGAGTGTACAATGTCTTTTTCCCATTCTTCCCCAGTGGGTCACAGGAGAGTACAAAGATTTTTTTACCATAATTCCCCGGTGGGTCACAGGAGAGTACAAAGTTCTTTTTACCATACTTCCCCGGAGGGTCACAGGAGTGTATAAAGCTCTTTTTACCATACTTCCCGATGGGTCACAGGGGTGTACAAAGCTCTTTTTACCATACATCCCCGGTGGGTCACAGGAGAGTACAAAGCTCTTTTTTCCATACTTCCCCGGTGGGTCACAGGGGAGTACAAAGCTCATTTTACCATACTTCCCCGGTGGGTCACAGAAGTGTACAAAGCTCTTTTTACCATACTTCCCCGGTGGGTCACAGGAGTGTACAAAGCTCTTTTTACCATACTTCCCCGGTGGGTCACAGGAGTGTACAGAGCTCTTTTTACCATACTTCCCCGGTGGGTCACAGGAGTGTACAAAGCTCTTTTTACCATACATCCCGGTGGGTCACAGGAGAGTACAAAGCTCTTTTTACTATACTTCCCGGTGTGTCACGGGAGAGTGCAAAGCTCGTTTTACCATACTTCCCCGGTGGGTCACAGGAGAGTACAAAGCTCTTTTTACCATACTTCCCCGGTGGGTCACAGGAGAGTACAAAGCTCTTTTTACCATACATCCCGGTGGGTCACTGGAGTGTACAATGTCTTTATACCATTCTTCCCCAGTGGGTCACAGGAGAGTACAAAGTTCCTTTTACCATTCTTCCCCGGTGGGTCAAAGGAGTGCATAAAGCAATTTTTTACCATACTTCCCCTGTGGGTCACTGGAGAGTACAAAGTTCTTTTTACCATTCTTCCCCAGTGGCTCACAGGAGAGTAGAAAGCTTTTTTTTACCATACTTCCCTGGTGGGTCACAGGAGTGTACAATGCTCTTTTTACTATTCTTCCCCAGTGGGTCAAAGGAGAGTACAAAGCTTTTTTTACCATACTTCCCTGGTGGGTCACAGGAGCGTACAATGTTCTTTTTACCATACTTCCCCGGTGGGTCACAGGAGAGTACAAAGTTATTTTTACCATACATCCCCGGTGGGTCACAGGAGAGTACAAAGCTCTTTTTACCATACTTCCCTGGTGGGTCACAGGAGTGTACAAAGCTCTTTTTAGCATATGTCCCCGGTGGGTCACAAGAGAGTACAAAGCTCTTTTTACTATACTTCCCGGTGGGTCACGGGAGAGTACAAAGCTCTTTTTACCATACTTCCCTGGTGGGTCACAGGAGAGTACAAAGCTCTTTTTACCATACTTCCCTGTGGGTCACAGGAGTGTACAGAGCTCTTTTTACCATACTTCCCCGGTGGGTCACGGGAGAGTACAAAGCTCATTTTACCATACTTCCACGGTGGGTCACAGGAGTGTACAAAGTTCTTTTTACCATACTTCCCCGGTTGGTCACAGGAGTGTACAAAGCTCTTTTTACCATACTTCCCCGGTTGGTCACAGGAGTGTGCAGAGCTCTTTTTACCATACTTCCCCGGTGGGTCACAGGAGTGTACAAAGCTCTTTTTACCATACATCCCCAGTGGGTCACAGGAGAGTACAAAGCTCTTTTTACTATACTTCCCGGTGGGTCACGGGAGAGTACAAAGCTCTTTTTACCATACTTCCCCGGTGGGTCACAGGAGAGTACAAAGCTCTTTTTACCATACATCCCAGTGGGTCACAGGAGTGTACAATATCTTTTTACCATTCTTCCCCAGTGGGTCACAGGAGAGTACAAAGATTTTTTTACCATAATTCCCCGGTGGGTCACAGGAGAGTACAAAGTTCTTTTTACCATACTTCCCCGGTGGGTCACAGGAGTGTATAAAGCTCTTTTTACCATACTTCCCGATGGGTCACAGGGGTGTACAAAGCTCTTTTTACCATACATCCCAGTGGGTCACAGGAGAGTACAAAGCTCTTTTTACTATACTTCCCGGTGGGTCACAGGAGAGTACAAAGCTCGTTTTACCATACTTCCCTGGTGGGTCACAGGAGAGTTCAAAGCTCTTTTTACCATACTTCCCCTGTGGGTCACAGGAGTGTACAGAGCTCTTTTTACCATACTTCCCCGGTGGGTCACGGGAGAGTACAAAGCTCATTTTACCATACTTCCACGGTGGGTCACAGGAGTATACAAAGTTCTTTTTACCATACTTCCCCGGTTGGTCACAGGAGTGTACAAAGCTCTTTTTACCATACTTCCCCGGTTGGTCACAGGAGTGTACAGAGCTCTTTTTACCATACTTCCCCGGTGGGTCACAGGAGTGTACAAAGCTCTTTTTACCATACATCCCCAGTGGGTCACAGGAGAGTACAAAGCTCTTTTTACTATACTTCCCGGTGGGTCACGGGAGAGTACAAAGCTCTTTTTACCATACTTCCCCGGTGGGTCACAGGAGAGTACAAAGCTCTTTTTACCATACATCCCAGTGGGTCACAGGAATGTACAATGTCGTTTTACCATTCTTCCCCAGTGGGTCACAGGAGAGTACAAAGATTTTTTTACCATAATTCCCCGGTGGGTCACAGGAGAGTACAAAGTTCTTTTTACCATACTTCCCCGGTGGGTCACAGGAGTGTATAAAGCTCTTTTTACCATACTTCCCGATGGGTCACAGGGGTGTACAAAGCTCTTTTTACCATACATCCCTGGTGGGTCACAGGAGAGTACAAAGCTCTTTTTTCCATACTTCCCCGGTGGGTCACAGGGGAGTACAAAGCTCATTTTACCATACTTCCCCCGGTGGGTCACAGAAGTGTACAGAGCTCTTTTTACCATACTTCCCTGGTGGGTCACAGGAGTGTACAAAGCTCTTTTTACCATACTTCCCCGGTGGGTCACAGGAGTGTACAAAGCTCTTTTTACCATACATCCCGGTGGGTCACAGGAGAGTACAAAGCTCTTTTTACTATACTTCCCGGTGGGTCACGGGAGAGTACAAAGCTCTTTTTACCATACTTCCCCGGTGGGTCACAGGAGAGTACAAAGCACTTTTTACCATACATCCCAGTGGGTCACAGGAGTGTACAATGTCTTTTTACCATTCTTCCCCAGTGGGTCACAGGAGAGTACAAAGATTTTTTTACCATAATTCCCCGGTGGGTCACAGGAGAGTACAAAGTTCTTTTTACCATACTTCCCCGGTGGGTCACAGGAGTGTATAAAGCTCTTTTTACCATACTTCCCGATGGGTCACAGGGGTGTACAAAGCTCTTTTTACCATACATCCCGGTGGGTCACAGGAGAGTACAAAGCTCTTTTTACTATACTTCCCGGTGGGTCACGGGAGAGTACAAAGCTCGTTTTACCATACTTCCCCGGTGGGTCACAGGAGAGTACAAAGCTCTTTTTACCATACTTCCCCGGTGGGTCACAGGAGAGTACAAAGCTCTTTTTACCATGCATCCCGGTGGGTCACTGGAGTGTACAATGTCTTTTTACCATTCTTCCCCAGTGGGTCACAGGAGAGTACAAAGTTCTTTTTACCATTCTTCCCCGGTGGGTCAAAGGAGTGTATAAAGCAATTTTTTTACCATACTTCCCCTGTGGGTCACTGGAGAGTACAAAGTTCTTTTTACCATACTTCCCTGGTGGGTCACAGGAGTGTACAATGTTCTTTTTACCATTCTTCCCCAGTGGCTGACAGGAGAGTAGAAAGCTTTTTTTACCATACTTCCCTGGTGGGTCACAGGAGTGTACAATGCTCTTTTTACTATTCTTCCCCAGTGGGTCAAATGAGAGTACAAAGCTTTTTTTACCATTCTTCCCTGGTGGGTCACAGGAGCGTACAATGTTCTTTTTACCATACTTCCCCGGTGGGTCACAGGAGAGTACAAAGTTATTTTTACCATACATCCCCGGTGGGTCACAGGAGAGTACAAAGCTCTTTTTACCATACTTCCCCGGTGGGTCACAGGAGTGTACAAAGCTCTTTTTAGCATACATCCCCGGTGGGTCACAAGAGAGTACAAAGCTCTTTTTACTATACTTCCCGGTGGGTCATGGGAGAGTACAAAGCTCTTTTTACCATACTTCCCTGGTGGGTCACAGGTGAGTACAAAGCTCTTTTTACCATACTTCCCCTGTGGGTCACAGGAGTGTACAGAGCTCTTTTTACCATACTTCCCCGGTGGGTCACGGGAGAGTACAAAGCTCATTTTACCATACTTCCACGCTGGGTCACAGGAGTGTACAAAGTTCTTTTTACCATACTTCCCCGGTTGGTCACAGGAGTGTACAAAGCTCTTTTTACCATACTTCCCCGGTTGGTCACAGGAGTGTACAGAGCTCTTTTTACCATACTTCCCCGGTGGGTCACAGGAGTGTACAAAGCTCTGTTTACCATACATCCCCAGTGGGTCACAGGAGAGTACAAAGCTCTTTTTACTATACTTCCCGGTGGGTCACGGGAGAGTACAAAGCTCTTTTTACCATACTTCCCCGGTGGGTCACAGGAGAGTACAAAGCTCTTTTTACCATACATCTCAGTGGGTCACAGGAGTGTACAATGTCTTTTTACCATTCTTCCCCAGTGGGTCACAGGAGAGTACAAAGATTTTTTTACCATAATTCCCCGGTGGGTCACAGGAGAGTACAAAGTTCTTTTTACCATACTTCCCCGGTGGGTCACAGGAGTGTATAAAGCTCTTTTTACCATACTTCCCGATGGGTCACAGGGGTGTACAAAGCTCTTTTTACCATACATCCCCGGTGGGTCACAGGAGAGTACAAAGCTCTTTTTACTATACTTCCCGGTGGGTCACGGGAGAGTACAAAGCTCTTTTTACCATACTTCCCCGGTGGGTCACAGGAGAGTACAAAGCTCTTTTTACCATACATCCCAGTGGGTCACAGGAGTGTACAATGTCTTTTTACCATTCTTCCCCAGTGGGTCACAGGAGAGTACAAAGATTTTTTTACCATAATTCCCCGGTGGGTCATAGGAGAGTACAAAGTTCTTTTTACCATACTTCCCCGGTGGGTCACAGGAGTGTATAAAGCTCTTTTTACCATACTTCCCCGGTGGGTCACAGGAGAGTACAAAGCTCTTTTTACTATACTTCCCGGTGGGTCACAGGGGTGTACAAAGCTCATTTTACCATACTTCCCCGGTGGGCCACAGGAGTGTACAGAGCTCTTTTTACCATACTTCCCCAGTGGGTCACAGGAGTGTACAGACTCTTTTTACCATCCTTCCCCGGTGGGTCACAGGAGTGTACAGAGCTCTTTTTACCATACATCCCGGTGGGTCACAGGAGTGTACAATGTCTTTTTACCATTCTTCCCCAGTGGGTCACAGGAGAGTACAAAGCTTTTTTTTACCATACTTTCCCGATGGGTCACAGGAGAGTACAAAGTTCTTTTTACCATACTTCCCCGGTGGGTCACAGGAGTGTATAAAGCTCTTTTTACCATACTTCCCCGGTGGGTCACTGGAGAGTACAAAATTATTTTTACCATACTTCCCTGGTGGGTCACAGGAGTGTACAATGCTCTTTTTACCATTCTTCCCCAGTGGGTCACAGGAGTGTACAAAGCTATTTTTGGCAAAACGATATAAATCTCCTGCGCTCCGGTATTTCTTGCTTATGGGGACATACAATTCAATTGTACAGTGTCTTTCCAGAGTCTTGCAGCCCTCCTTAGAATCGTGGGAATTCAAAAGGAACTAAAAAAGAAATAAGAATGGAGGGCGCACCGACCTAGTGTGATACTGTTGCACAATTTTTATTAAAATACTAAAATCAATAGTTATACTCACAAAATGAGTTAGAAACAAGCTTTAAAAGACAATCCAACAGCGCCAGCAGAACAGGACGGTTGCTTCAGTCTAAAAAGGTATCTGACCGATAATCAGGCTAGGCTTACGTTTCGGGGGCGTACCCCTTTCCTCAGAGCCCCGGTGGTCTGCACTGCTCCCTCACTATGCAGCTTGTCAGAATATATACACACACACATATACACATATACACAGAGAGGTGAAAAGAGCATGTGCTAGAGGGTCACAGGTCACCCCGCCCACAGGGAGGTCTATTGGCAAAGCTCCCCCCATTTTAAAATTAACCCTTGGATGTACGATCCCTATATCCCACAGACTTGGCATGGTCTTACCGATGGGTATCCCATAATCCAAAGATTCGCCAATTTTGAAGGGAAGGGGGATGAGGGTGTATGGAGAAATACATCCATTTTCAGGTGTCAGAGGTGTTATCTTTGAAAGTGCACATACCTTACATATCCTGAGGCACTGACTCTATGACCGTCGGAGGACCCGGGCGCGATCTGATGACGTCACGCCCGGGTCCCCGTATGTAAACAAAGCCGCGATTGCGGCTGTAAGTCACCATTCATGAGATCGGTGAATTTTTTTTCACCGATCTCATGGTTTCCAGCCTGGAGGTGAGATGTGAGGTCTTATTGACCCCACATCTCTCCATAAAGAGGACCTGTCACACACATTTCCTATTACAAGGGATGTTTACATTCCTTGTAATAGGAATAAAAGTGGAAAAAAAAAAAAAAAATGAAAAAAAGTGTAAAAATAAATAAAATATAAGTAAAAAAAAATAATAAAAGATAAAAAAAAAATGAAAACGCCCCTGTCCCCGATAGCTCGCGTGCAGAAGCGAACGCACACGCAAGTCCCGCCGACATATGTAAACGCCGTTTAAACCACACATGTGAGGTATCGCCGCGTGCGTTAGAGTGCCAGCAACTAATCTAGCACTAGATCTCCTCTGTAAATCTAAACTGTAACCTGTAAAAAATAAATAAAGCGTTGCCTAGGGAGATTTTTAAGTACCGAAGTTTGGCGCCATTCCATGAGTGTGCGCATAATTAAAGCGTGACATGTTGGGTCTCTATTTACTCGGTGTAACATAATCTTTCACATAATACAAAAAAATTGGGCTAACTTTAGTGTTTTGTTATTTTTTTAATTCATAAAACAATTTTTTTTACAAAAAAAAGCGTTTGAAAAATAATTGCGTAAATACCGTGCAAGATAAAACTTTGGAATGACCGTCATTTTATTCCCTAGGGTGTCTGCTAAAAAAAACATATATAATGTTTGGGGGTACTGTGTAATTTTCTAGCAAAAGAATGATGATTATTACATGTAGGAGAGAAGTGTCAGAATAGGCCCGGTATGGAGGTGGTATAAAAGCCTAGTATTGAAGCGGTTAAAAGTCAGCAGCTACACTTTTTTGTAGCTGCTGACTTTCAAATGGGTGGAACTTTAATATCACTTTAATTCATTAGCCTTGACCATCTTAATCTGCTAGTGCAACCCTCTCCACAGATTGACAATGCTGCTGTCCAAAGGTGTCTGTTGCTCTTCCATCTGAAGTAGATACACCCTACACGGTTAAGGAGATATTTGCAGAAAACACTGCGCTAAGCGTGCCGATTTAATGCCGGAAACCCGCGCATGCGAGGGGATCGTGTCGTCCTGCGCGCATGAGCGGTGTGATTTCATCGCCACTCCGGGCAGTCACAGACACAAAGCGGTGATACAAGGAAGACGCTCCGAGGGGACATGGCGGCGGAGGGGAACAAGGAGCGCTTAGGGGGCTTCGATCTCAGGTAAGTGCCACATAATGAGCTAGCATGCTATGCATACTAGTTCATTATGCCTTTTTCTTGCAGGGTTTTTTTTTTTACAGGAATTTTTTGGGGGGTTTACTTCCTCTTTAATACCACTCTAAATCCTGTCTAGGGCTGAGAAAATTGAATTTGCATGATTCTGAACTGAAGGTGAACTTAAGGTGAATATAGCTTTTTTTGTTTTACAAGACAATCTTAACAAGAAATCTGTGGTTTTCTAGTCATTTTTGAAGAGAGCGATCTGTAGCAGCCAGTGAGCAGATCTGATGTGTATTTGGCCTACATAAAAAACCACAGCACACAGCCTGCCATTTCATGTGTTGTGGGTGCGGGTTAGTGTGCGTTAGGCATACTTACTCTTACATGCTACTTTTTATATTTAATATTTTTATTGTTTTTTCAAAAAGCAAATACAAGTACAATATTATAATTAACAGATACAGATTATGTACTTTTTTATAAAACATATTTTAGATAGTATAACCAAAAAGAGAGAAAAAAAAAAAAAAAACAGAATAAATCTAGTTACTGCAATTAAGCAATTGTGTAATATATCTTCAGTGAGAAAAGTAAGAGGGGGAGGAAGGGAGAATAGAGGAAAGGTGGATATGAATAACATATATATCAGTTGTCATTTGTTAGAATGAAATGTACATAAATGATGTCATATGTTATGAAACGTTATGATAATTATACTTCAAGAAGCTGGAGGATGTAGGAAAGGTCAGTTGATACACAAGGATTTAAATTCACTGGACTCTGTGAAAATGAACCAGCAAGACCATTTTTTAATGAATTTGTCAGAGGAATCATAAGACTGATGAATCAAATTTTCCATTTCTGCAATGTGTTGTACTTTATGTATCCATTCAGAAATAGAAGGTGGTGAGGACTGTAACCATTTGTTTGGTATACATAGCTTGGCTGCGTTTATTAAGTGTAGGAGAATAGAATTTTTGTATATGGAGTGAGGCAACGAAGAAAGATGTAGCAAATACTGTTCGGCCGTAAAGTCAGGAGTGTGGGCAGTGATATTAGATATCAAATTATGTATTTTTCTCCAGAAGGGTGTTATAAGAATACAATCCCACCAAATGTGGAGTAGAGTCTCTAGAGCAACATGACATCTCCAGCAAGAAGCAGGAACTTCAGCATTAAATTTGTTAATAATTTGTGGTGTTTTGTACCACCTTGAATAAAGTTTGTACCCATTCTCTTGGGTCAAGACGTTCATTGATCCCTTATGTAGTCTGTAAAAGATAGTCTTCCATTGACCAGTTGAAATATCAATTTTAAGATCTCTTTCCCATTTTAAGTTTGTTTCATCAGTCTTAAGATCTAAGTCGGTATAAAACATAGCATATATTTTGGAAACTATGGGCCAGATTCACATAGCCCTTACTCCTGTCTAACTCGCGTTAGACTGGAGTACTTTCAAATTACGCGCGTTTTTTAAACTACTCTGAAACCTCAAAGCATGAAAATACGGCTGCGGGCTTCAACCCGACTGGCTTACGTGTTCGTACGCCTTCGGATCTACGCTGCAATAAATTTGCGGCCGCTGGGTGGAGTTCCCGTCGTTTTCCCCGTCGGGGTATGCAAATGAGCTTTTGCCGACGATCCACAAAGTTACGAACGTCAATCGCAATCTCTTACAGCATCTTTAGTCATCTTTTTGCTGCGTAAAATTATACCAGCTTTTTGCTGGTCTAATATTAGACAGCCCATGTTAAGTATGGCCGTCGTTCCCGCGTCGAATGTCAACGTCTTTTTTTACTTTTTACGTAAGTCGTCCGGGAATAGGAATGTCCGTAAACGACGCTACTCAAACAACGAATGACGTAACAACGTTATTTCGCGCAATGCACGGCGGGAAATTTCTGAACGGAGCATGCGCAGTTCGATTGCCGCGGGGACGCGCCTAATTTAAATGCTTCACGCCCCCTAATCGCGTATTTCGATTACGCGGCGAGAAATACACTACGCCGCCGTACCGTAAGGGACAAAATCTACCAGAATTCGGCGTATAGCCTGGTAAAATACAGCGGCGTAGTGTATCTCTGATACTCTGCGCCAATGTAATTAAGTGTAGGAGAATAGAATTTTTGTATATGGAGTGAGGCAACGAAGAAAGATGTAGCAAATACTGTTCGGCCGTAAAGTCAGGAGTGTGGGCAGTGATATAAGATATCAAATTATGTATTTTTCTCCAGAAGGGTGTTAAAGAATCAATCCCACCAAATGGAGTGAGTCTCTAGGCAACATGCATCTCCAGCAAGAAGCAGGAACTTCAGATAAATTTGTTAATAATTTGTGGTGTTTTGTACCACCTTGATAAAGTTTGTACCCATTCTCTTGGGTCAAGACGTTATGTCCCTTATTAGTTTAAAAGATAGTCTCCATTGACCAGTTGAAATATCAATTTTAAGTCTCTTTCCCATTTTAAGTTTGTTTCATAGTCTTAGATCTAAGTCGGTATAAAACAAGCATATATTTTGGAAACTATGGGCCAGATTCCAAGCCCTTATCCTGTCTAACTCGGTTAGACTGGAGACTTTCAAATTACGCGCGTTTTTTAAAACTCTCTGAAACCTCAAAGAGAAAATACGGCTGCGGGCTTCAACCCGATGGCTTACGTGTTCGTACGCCTTCGGATCTACGCTGCAATAAATTTGCGGCCGCTGGGTGGAGTTCCCGTCGTTTTCCCCGTCGGGGTAGAAATGAGCTTTTGCCGAGATCCACAAAGTTACGACTCAATCGCAATCTCTTACAGCATTTTAGTCATCTTTTTGCTGCGTAAAATTTACCAGTTTTTGCTGGTCTAATATTAGACAGCCCATTTAAGTATGGCCGTGTTCCCGCGTCGAATGTACGTCTTTTTTTACTTTTTACTAAGTGTCCGGGAATAGGAAGTCCGTAAACGACGCTACTCAAACAACGAATACGTAACAACGTTATTCGCGCAATCACGGCGGGAAATTTCTGAACGGAGCATCGCAGTTCGATTGCCGCGGGGACGCGCCTAATTTAAATGCTTCACGCCCCCTAATGCGTATTTCGATTACCGGCGAGAAATACACTACGCCGCCGTACCGTAGGGACAAAATCTACCAGAATTCGGCGTAAGCCTGGTAAAATACAGCGGCGTATGTATCTCTGTCTTCCATTAATTAAGTGTAGGAGAATAGAATTTTTGTATATGGAGTGAGGCAACAGAAAGATTGAAATATGTTCGGCCGTAATCAGGAGTTGGGCAGTAATAAGATATCAAATTATGTATTTTTCTCCAGAAGGGTTTATAAGAATACAATCCACCAAATTGGAGTAGAGTCTCTAAGCAACATGACATTCCAGCAAGAAGCAGGAACTTCAGCATTAAATTTGTTAATAATTTGTGGTGTTTTGTACACCTTGAATAAAGTTTGTACCCATTCTCTTGGGTCAAGACGTTATTGATCCCTTATGATCTGTAAAAGTAGTCTTCCATTGACCAGTTGAAATATCAATTTTAAGATCTCTTTCCCATTTTAGTTTGTTTCATATCTTAAGATTAAGTCGGTATAAAACATAGCATATATTTTGAAACTATGGGCCAGATTCACATAGCCCTTACTCCTGTCTAACTCGCGTTAGACTGGAGTACTTTCAAATTACGCGCGTTTTTTAAACTACTCTGAAACCTCAAAGCATGAAAATACGGCTGCGGGCTTCAACCCGACTGGCTTACGTGTTCGTACGCCTTCGGATCTACGCTGCAATAAATTTGCGGCCGCTGGGTGGAGTTCCCGTCGTTTTCCCCGTCGGGGTATGCAAATGAGCTTTTGCCGACGATCCACAAAGTTACGAACGTCAATCGCAATCTCTTACAGCATCTTTAGTCATCTTTTTGCTGCGTAAAATTATACCAGCTTTTTGCTGGTCTAATATTAGACAGCCCATGTTAAGTATGGCCGTCGTTCCCGCGTCGAATGTCAACGTCTTTTTTTACTTTTTACGTAAGTCGTCCGGGAATAGGAATGTCCGTAAACGACGCTACTCAAACAACGAATGACGTAACAACGTTATTTCGCGCAATGCACGGCGGGAAATTTCTGAACGGAGCATGCGCAGTTCGATTGCCGCGGGGACGCGCCTAATTTAAATGCTTCACGCCCCCTAATCGCGTATTTCGATTACGCGGCGAGAAATACACTACGCCGCCGTACCGTAAGGGACAAAATCTACCAGAATTCGGCGTATAGCCTGGTAAAATACAGCGGCGTAGTGTATCTCTGATACTCTGCGCCAATGTAATTGTATCTGAATCTGGCCCTAAGTGTCTTTGGGGGGAAGATTCTAGGCAAAGAATCTTAAGTTGTGTTTTAGGTCTGTTCCATGTCGAATATGAACCAGCTTTGTCAAGAAATCGGGTAAATAGAATAAAGTCTTGTGCTGAAATCATACTATTCGGGTGTTTCTTTAAAAATAATTCAAATGAGATAATATTATCTAGTTCAAATAGTGTGCCAGCTCTGTGATCCTCGTAAAAATGTCTGGTATTAGAATCGTAAGTTGAGCGAACAAGAGGCAATTCCGGGTTATCTGTTAAAGGTGACAAGGGGCCAGATACAGAGGATAGATTATATTTCTTGCAAAGGTATCTAAACAATTTCAGAGTATTACCTATAATAGGATGGGAGTTAATTGATTTAGGTAGTCTACGAGGTTCAATCCAAGGTAGGTTTTTTAAAGGGATTAGTTGTGAGTAAGAAGATTCTTCCAGAAGCACCCAATCTTTGATTTCTGTTTGTAGGTTCCAATCAATTATACGTGTCAGTTGGCAAGCCCAATAGTATTTTTCTATATCCGGTATACCTATACCTCCTAATAATTTAGGGGTAGTTAGTTTGTCCCATTTAACTCTAGCTTGTTTTCCACTCCAGACAAAATTAAGACATATTTGTTTATATTTCTTAAAAAAAGAGCTAGGAAGTTCATCTTGACAATAACCAGGAAAAAAATCCCTTATCCCACTCAAATAAATCTGTCTTAATATTTTGAAGAAGGGGGGAGAAATTCTTATTAAATAATTCCCGAATAGTAGGTGTTAATTTGATTCCCAAATAAGACAAACAGTCTCCTGCCCAAGTGAAAGGAAAATTATGTATGCAAAGGTCCACTGTGTCTTGGGATAGAGTTATGTTCAGAGCCTTGGATTTTTTTAAATTAATCTTTAGATTAGATAAGGCCCGGAAAGCTGAAAAATCTTTTAATAGATTGGGGATAGTCGTGATCGGGTTGGTTAAAAATAATAGAATGTCATCAGCGTAGGCTGCTAACTTATAAGTCTTATTATTTATAGTGACTCCCGTAATATCCGGGTTGGTCCGTAGTTTACATAGCAATGGTTCCAAGGCAAGCACAAAAATAATAGGGGACAAGGGACATCCCTGGCGAGTGCCATTCGACACAGAGATGGCCTCCGACAACTCACCATTGATTTTTATTTTGGCGGTGGGGGAAGAATACAATAATTGGATGAATTGGAGGATACGCTCCTGGAGTCCCAAGGCCTTTAAGGCTGCAAGCATATAGTCCCATGCCACTCTATCGAAGGCCTTCTCTGCGTCGAGGGACAAAAAGAAGCCAGGGGAATTTGATCTTGATAACCAATGCTGAATATTAATAGCTTTGCTGGTGTTATCCCTTGCCCCTCTGCCAGGTATAAAACCAACTTGGTCTAAACAGATAACGTCCGGTAATATGGGAAGCAAGCGGTTAGCTATAATTTTAGCATATAACTTGATGTCAACGTTTAGGAGTGAAATTGGTCTATAATTTGATATGATCATCTTGTCTGTACCTGGTTTGGGAATCATTACTACGTGTGCTTCCAAAAGTTCTTTTGTTAAATGTGGGGGAGCAGGAATAGAATTGAATGTTGATAAGAAATGAGGGATAACCGAATCTGCGAAGGTCTTATAGTAATTAGTCGTGAAACCATCTGGTCCCAATAGCCTTAGGACAATATGATTTTAGAAATTCTGTGATTATATCAGTCTTAATTTGTGAATTTTTCGGTGGGGGGTGTCATTCGGTAGATTATATAGTTTGGAATAAAACATACGTAATTGGTTAGCTATTTCAGTAGACTTGTTATACACTTTACCTTCTGGATCCGATATAGAGTGTATAGCATTGCTTTTTGTGTTTCCACTCCTAAGGGTATTGGCTAATAGTTTTCTATGTTTGTTTCCAAATTCATAAAATAGTTTTTGGGAGAAAATAAAATTATGTTTAATCTTTTTCCCCAGTAGTAGTAGTAATTCCTCTCTAGTTCCGGAAAGTTCTGCAAGGGTATCTTGGGCAAGAGACTGTTTATGCTTGGCTTCTAGGTTAGTGAGAGAGGCGATGTAAGCCTGCCTTAATTTGTTTCTTTTAGCAGCCAATGATATCAGTTCTCCCCTAATAACGCATTTGTGGGCTAACCAAATTGTTAGAGGGTGTATATCTTTTGTAATATTCTCAGAGAAGTATTGGGAAATTTTGGATTTTAACAATTCTAAATTGTCGACCTCATTAATCAAGGAATTGTCAAGCCTCCAAATTCTAGGTAAGTTATGTGTTATAAAAAGAAAATGGTTATAGGGTTATGGTCAGAAAGAATCATTGGCTCTATTGATGCTTTCGTAAGCATATCTAGGTTGTTTTGGGATATTAAAAAATAATCGAGTCTTGAGTAAGCATCGTGGGGGGGAATAAAAAGTGAAGTCTTTTGAGGAGGGGTAAAGAGTGCGCCACGTGTCATGTAAGGACAACTGATTGATCGAGTTCTTGATTACACGCAGAGATTTATATGACAGTTTGGAGGAACCTGAGGAGGTGTCCAATAATGGGTTAAGGGCCAGATTAAAATCACCTCCCACTATAATTATACCAGTGGCAAATGTTTCTAGTAGATTGAATGTTTCAGTAAAGAAATCAGCGTGCAATCTATTGGGAGCATAAATATTTGCTATTGTCACAGGTTTATTATATAAGGTGCCTTTTATGAACAAAAATCTACCATTCATATCTATTTTGGTATCTGACAATTGAAAGGGAAATTTTTTAGCTATTAGGATGGTAACGCCTTTGGATTTGGAGTTTGGATTGGTCGCATTGAAGACGTGTGGGAATTTTTTATCTTTGAAGGATGGACAATCATTAGTTCTAAAGTGAGTTTCTTGCAATAGTATAATGTCAGCTCTCGACCTTTTCAATAATAGCCATAATTTCGATCTTTTTTCGGGAATATTAAGACCTTTCACTTTCATGGAATATAAAAAGAAAAAATGAAAACAGAACAGGTAACAAAGTCCCTTTAATGGGATGAGGATTACAACAAAAAGTATAGTAAGAACCCTGTGATCCGATCCGAAATGGAATATGGGCACAGGGCACTACTATGCGGGGGTTAGAATGAGTCACGCCAAAAGACTACGACCTAACCTATGGGTCATCCGCCGCCATAGACCGTCTCATGTAGAAAAATGGACCGATAAGCCATAGCTTAAAAGCAAAAATTAACAACAATTAGATAAAGAAGGGGGAAAAATCCGAACAAATGGGTAGAGCAAGAACTCATACCCCTTTGTGTATAAGCACACCTGCAGTGAATGTGCTTATCAGTGTTTGAGAGTTTTTGTTAAGAGATTTAAATACAACATAGATAAGTCTAAAATTTGTAGTAATAATAAACCTCCTATAAATGTGATAGCAACAGCCTTGTATATTTTCAAAGAGGTCTAGAGAGCAGTGCTGGGAAGGTAAACATTGAGTGTAACCAATACACAACTGAGTAAGGACCATATTATAAACACTGCGTAATAGTTAGAGGTATAGAGATGAAACGGGATATCCTAACATCAGGCAGGAGAGTTGATAGTGAGTTGCCTTGATGTGAAAAATTAATGTAATAAAGAAAACTTAGATAAAAAGTAGCAATACCTATATTTGTAAAATATCTTTGGTCCTTTTTAGTGTGTGGAGTATGAAATACAAATATACCGTTAAGTATTAAAATAGTATGACAAGTAATATAATATCATGTCATAACATAGAAATAGTATACTTAAGTATCTTCAATCCTGAGAGTTCAGTATGGTGAATACAGTAGTAAGATGATTATGAAAGACAATCTAAAGTTAGTATTCTCTTCTTGCTTTTCTGTGTATCGAGGAAGCAGGTGATTGATGATCAATAGGAGCTTCCGACGAAGGGGAAAAAGGCTTATCAGTTGAATGTGAACGTCGTCTTCTGAATCTTGTCGGGGCAACATCCATCGTATCTTCCTGTACGTGGTCTTTTGTATGAGATTTAAAACGAAAGTCAACGTACCAATTAGGTACATCCACAAGTGGTATATCCAGGGTCTTGCAAAAATGGTCTAGGTCTTCAGGTACCGGTAGTAAAGCAGAATGTCCTTGGTTGGAAGCCTGTAGACCGAAAGGAAATTTCCAGCGATACATGATATTTCTATCACGCAATATATCAAGGAGAGGTCTGAGGTCTCGTCTGTGTTGTAGTGTAATGTGGGATAGATCTTGATAAATCTGGATTTCTTTGTTTTCATACATACATTTGGACCTTAACCACTTGACCACTGGGCACTTAAACCCCCTTCCTAACCAGACCAATTTTCAGCTTTCAGTGCTCTCACAATTTGAATGACAATTACTCAGTCATACAACATTGTACCCATTTGAAATTTTTGTCCTTTTTTTCACACAAATAGAGCTTTCTTTTGGTGGTATTTGATCACTTCTGGGTTTTTTATTTTTTGCGCTATAAAAGAAAAAAAAACAAAAAAAAACTTGTTTCTGTCATATTAGCAGGTTATTTCTCACACACAGCATATGCATACCACAAATTACACCCCAAAACACATTCTGTTATTCCTCCCGAGTATGGCGATACCACATGTGTGAGACTTTTACACAGCGTGGCCACATACAGAGGCCCAACATGCAGGGAACGCCATCAGGCGTTCTGGAGCACCCAGACCAATTCTGACATTCCTCTCAAATCATTTATTTGCTAGAAAATTACATAGAACCCCAACACATTATATATGCTTTTTTAGCAAAGACCCTAGAGAATACAATGGCGGCCGTAACAACTTTTTATCTCGCATGGTATTTTCGCAGACATTTATTGAACGTGCGTTTTTAAAAAAAACTGTTTTGTGCTTAAAACAAAACAAAACAGTAAAGTTAGCCCAATTTTTTTTCATAATGTGAAAGATGAAGTTACGCCGAGTAAATAGATACCCAACATGTCACACTTCAAAATTGCGCACACTCTTGGAATGGCACCAAACTTCGCTACTTAAAAATCCCCATAGGCGGTATTGCAGAGTATCGCGCAGGGTATTGCAGAGTATTGGGGTATTGCAAAGTATCGTGCGGGGTATTGCAGAGTATCGCGCAGGGTATTGCAGAGTATTGGGGTATTGCAGAGTATTGGGGTATTGCAGAATATTGGGTGGGGTATTGCAGAGTATTGGGGTATTGCAGAGTATTGGACGGGGTATTGCAGAGTATTGGGGTATTGCAGAGTATTGGGGAATTGCTGAGTACTGGGGTATTGTTGAGTACTGGGGTATTGTTGAGTACTGGGGTATTGCTGAGTACTGGGGTATTGTTGAGTATTGGGGTATTGTTGAGTACTGGGGTACTGCAGGGTACTGGGGTATTGTTGAGTACTGGGGTATTGCTGAGTATTGGGGTATTGTTGAGTACTGGGGTACTGCAGGCTACTGGGGTATTGTTGAGTACTGGGGTATTGTTGAGTACTGGGGTATTGTTGAGTATTGGGGTATTGTTGAGTACTGGGGTACTGCAGGGTACTGGGGTATTGCAGGGTACTGGGGTACTGCAGGGAACTGGGGTATTGCAGGGTACTGGGGTATTGCAGGGTATTGGGGGATTGCAGGGTACTGGGGTACTGCAGAGCTGGGATGGATGGAGGGATGGCTGGATCTGTGACTGCATTTGTCACAGATCCAGCCACAGCACAGCTGCTGACACCCCGCTCCCTCCCTCTCCTCGCACACTGTACCGAACGGTACAGAGAGGAGACGCAGGAGAGGAAGGAACCGGCGTCATGAAATGACACCGGTTTGTTTACAAGTGATCGCGCCGTCATTCGACGGAGCGATCACGTGGTAAACTGCCGCTATCAGCAGCAATTTACTGTGATCCGTGATGCGCCGGGCCTTACAGGGGACGCACAATCGCGGAAGTGAAGAACGACGTCCCAGGGACGTCGTGTCACAGTAGCTCGACCACACTGTAGCAGTATTTTTGCTATAATGCGGTCGGCAAGTGGTTAATTTGGCATTTCTCAAAATATCTTCCTTCAGATGGAAGTCACATATGTTGCATATGACATCCCTAGGGGGATCATCCGGTTTACCCTTAGGTCTTAGAGCCCTATGTATGCGTTCTATCTTAATAGGTGATAGAGCAGGGCGACCTATCAGGTTATTGAAGATAGTAGATACCACATTAGAAAGTTGGTTGAATTCCACATTTTCTGGCAATCCTCTAATTCTCAAATTGTGACATCTGCTGCGGTTCTCTAAGTCCTCCACTTGACGGTGGAGGACTTAGAGAATTCCAATAGAGATTACTTTATCTCTCGTAAAATAGTCAAATTTTACCGGAGAAACGTCGGAATGGTCTTAAATGAACGTCTGTAATCACGGGTTCCCAATTCCGGTATTTTCGGGCGTATGTCATGGCTTACCGGTGTTTTGCCAATTGTTAAAAGGTCCACAGCGGCGGGAGCTCCCCAGTCAAGCCACCATCTTCAAGCGCGGCTAGACCACACCCCCCTACATGCTACTTTTTAAAGGAGAAGTACAGCCAAAGCTTGTTTGGCTGTGCTTCTCCTGTGGATTAAGAGTGCAGTTTGTTCTGCACTCCTGTGACCTGTTTTCAGTAGACAGTGGGCTGAAGCACGCTGTCGGCTGATGTCACAGAGCCGGTCCAGATCGTGGTTTGGGATCCACCCACATGCCTGGATCGGCACTCGGCTGAACCGCTCCCACCCCTCTACAGCCCATCGCTCCAGAGCAATTGTGTAACATCCCTGCTGTTACTATGTCCGCAATCAACTCATACAGCTGCACTCCGTGTTGTTAAGATCCGCGTCACTTCCTGTGCGCGGACGGCTGCGCTCCACGGTGGAACGCGGAAGCGCGACCCACCTTTTCCTCCAGTTTCCCCGCAAATTCGCGGCTATTTAAACCACAGCATATGACGGCTTGGTGTTCCGTTATTTTGTCGAACACCTGCAGTCACCTTGGTAGCTATACGACGCCTGGTCGAACCTGGAACCCGCAGAGGAGCTCATTCCTCAGACCCCCCAAGCTGTTTCTATCTGGACGGTGCTCTGAGTCAGACTCCAGGAACAAGCCTCACACGCTAGCTGCTGATCCTATCTAAACAGGAATACCTTGCTTCACCTTGGGACTTTCAGACATCTCCTACTGCTCTTCTGAACTTCTACACTCAGCGGAACCGCAAGTATCAGATACTAGCTACTTTACCTATAGTTTGTATTATTGTACATTGATGGTAATACTGTGTATGTTTAAGCTAAACAGTCACATCCATCCTATCTCGTCAGTATTAGAGAGACTTACTTGCTCCCCTCCATTAGTTGCTTATGAAGGAATAAGCAACAGCAGTCTTGCAATTGGTTATCCATTAGAGGTTGTGATGAATTAACCCCAAACTTTCTGTTCATTCTGAGAGAGAACTGGTGGTCATACCTGAGAAGCCTCTGTAGTTTAAATCCAATTTGCACTACTGTAATTACACAGCAGGGTCATAACAGAGTGCAGAGGGGATAGAGCAGAGAGCTGCTGACTGACAGCTACCAGCTCTCTGCTCAGGGAGATCCGAGAACCGAGCAATCGGCACTGTTTGATTGCTCAGTAAACGGTGGCTGCCGCTGTGATCCTGGAAAACCTTTCCTGTTGTCATGCCAGCATGACGCTGGTTGGGCTGGGTGGTTAATATCGGGAATATTCACTTATGCTATCAGCTGCAGGTTAATCCTGCTGTACACATACCTATATACTGAGCCTTATCTCCATACAGGGTAACAAATGCCTCTTTATTTTTCCCAGCTACTACTTGGGTTAAGGGCTTTTACCATACCCCATTTACTTCTTACTAGGGGTGCAACGGATCGTCACCGATACCGTGATCCGAACGGGTCACCCCGTTCGGATCGGCACACTACGCGATCCGCGGAGCGTTTTGGAGCCTCGGCCATAGGAAAGTCCCCGGCTTCGGCCTAGCTCCGGAGCGGCGGCCATCTTGCTCCACCCCAACCAATCACAGATTGGCTGTGAAGTCCCGTCTCTGCACCTGATTGGCCCGCGTGATGAGCGCCCTCTCTGATTGGAAGGCTGCCCGGATTGGCTGGCTGTCTTGGTGCTCTGGGAATCAGGATGAACGTGTGGAGCTTGGAGGAACAGTGAGCACCATTATGAGTGCAAGGACAGTGAGTTGGATGTTAAACTGGCTATTATTACAGTGATTACTAGTGTGGGGGCAATGTTAAACTGGCTATTACAGTGATTACCAGTGTGGGGGCAATGTTAAACTGGCTATTATTACAGTGACTAGTGTGGGGGCAATGTTAAACTGGAACAGTGATGGTGATGATGAGTGGGGGACAATGGTGGACATAACAGTGACGAGTGGGGGGCAATGGTGGACATTACCATATAGAGCCATTGGCCCAGCTAGAGCACAGACTTGAATCAGACTTTTTTTCATCATTTTTTTTTTGCTGATCCGAAAATGATCCGATCGGTGACTCCTGATCCGAGGATCGATCCGATCCGTGAGTTTTTTGATCCGTTGCACCCCTACTTCTTACCCATATGGGTTTTACTAATGTCATTAATTATCTAATTTAGTTTGGAGCCCCAGTCGCCTGCCAGTTGAACATTTATCTGGCATACATGTTTATGCTCTCGGTTTTCCCACTGGCCCTACCTCAGTTCCCGGTTGTAGACAACTCCAGCGACCCGTGCGTTCCTGGTTGCACATCCTCACATGCTGGAAATTAGTACGTTTTTTGGAGATGGCCCTTTTCCCATCTCTCTTACTGTCTCCCATTATTTGGGTGTTATGCTAAAACTTACATATTATACTTGTGTCCTTCTGCAGATCTTACCCCACTACGCATCCGCCCCTGAAGATTGGCTAATGCCATGAAAGGCGCCTCAGGCTTACACAGATGCTACATGTTTCAGTTTTAGGACCAACCTCAGGTATAATGATTCTATTTTATGAGGATTTTTTAACAATGCGAGGAATAAGTTGTTATATAATGTTTATGGTTTTTGCATCATGCGTTCTTTATGCTAATTGCCATGTATGTTTACTATTATGTATACATTCAAAATCGCATGCTCTGCTATGTGTTTTAGATAAATAAACGCATCCATATTACACTGTCCTATTTTTGAGTCTCCTCGTGCATACCTCATTCAAAGTCCCAATCCTCCTCCTTTTTTGTGCATACAACAGTGATGGAGATATATGTCTACATACTTCTCATTCAAAGTCCCAAAAAAAAACACGTTTTTTTTCACAATCAGGTTCCAGGTCAGGGACAGGCATGGGTCAACAATGTGCTGGCAGCGAGGTATAAAGTCAGGATTCAGAGTGGTCAAAAGTACAGGCATTGGTCGGCAGCACAGATGAGCAGCAGGCATAACGGAGAAGAGAACTCTGAAAATAAGCATCAGACGTAGCCTGGGCAGTAGCAAGATCAGCAGGTTTTCAGGAATACCGGACACGTGATCAGAGCTGAAGACAATCCAGTGATGATGCTAGGCAGTCGCAGACCTCAGGTATTAATAGGCCACGAGGATCTATGGGAGTGCCTGTGTGTGCATGTGTGCACTTGGGCGCCTGAAAATCTCCCAGTAAACTATTTATTAAAGTCCTTACAGCAGTATTTGTAGTTTACAACATGCTACCTCCTGCTATGGTCAGTGCTGCTTCCCTAAACTTCTCATCTTCACAGGTAAGAGTTAAAAGTGGACAGTGCAGTCTCTAGTCAGTCTGTTGGTTTAAACAGGAAGGGAGAGTGCCTTGTCATCGTGGGATTGATTTACTAAAACTGGAGTGCAAAACTGTGCATGGTAGCCAATCAGCTTCTAACTTTGGCTTGTTCAATTAGGCTTTTACAATAAAACCTGGAAACTCATTGGTTTCTTTGCAGGGCTGCACCAGATTTTGCACTCTCCTGCTTTAGTAAATATACCTGTGTGTTTCTATTGAGACACATAGTGTAGCAAGACACAGCTCTAGTCCAAGCATGCAAAGGTGGCTCCATAAGATGCTGCAAGAGAAAGGAGCTACCTTGAAACAGGAAACCTGGGGCAGTAATGGTACTAGCTTCAAGGAGTTGTAAAGGAAAAAGTTTTGTCACCTTAATGCATTCTATGCATTAAGGTGTAAAAACTTCTGTAGCGCCCATGTACTTCCAAGTACGGGTGCTAGTGAAATTTAATGGGAATGATCAGAGTGTAAGTGACTCTGATCTCAATTCTGATTAAAGCAAGGCTCTCTGTCTCAGCTTGGCTGCTGGGAGAGGGTACTTATGAGGCAGACGCCATCTTACGGGGTTCCTCTTGGTTACTGGGGTGTGGAACCCACCTTTAGGGTGACCACATCACTGCGCCCCGAGTTATGGTCTACCTGGCCGGGGCGTGGGTGCTACGCGTTGTTCATGAATCCTGGGCCATTCGGGCCTGGGGCACTAACACAGGACAGGGACTCAGTGATCGTCTGAGTTCCCAATTTGAAGATCCCAAGCGAGTTTAGCTGTTCGGTGGGGAGGTCCAATGGAGGAACGCCATTGAGAGGCTGGCGGTCCAACAGTATTGAGACAAACCACCGGAGTACTGGACACTGATGGATTGACTCCTCTCTCAGTCGATGCCTAGGCGACGTTAACGGAAGGATTCAGACCAAACTGTAACGGAATGCACCGTGACAGACTGAGATATTCCTATGTCTAGGGTCACCTTATGTCCACTAGGGCCATAGGGTGACAAAGAATCATAATTCATATATTACAGAAGACATTAATAAGGGACATTAATAATAATTCATGTTTGCAGGATGTCTTCAAATATCAAAAGCTGTTAGCTATGCAATCTGGGCACACATGCTTTTGAAAGGTGTTAATTCAGGTCTACAAGACCAGAGTGAGTCATACCTTTGTATAATATGCTATTGAAATATCTTAAGGTGTTGGCTATTCACTGTAAAGACATTCCGTTGAAGGTGTGGATTGCACCCACTCTCACAAGACTCTGCCATTGTGTGATAAAGCTGTCTAGAGAACTTATTCAACTAGATGTCTGTGTTACTATTCAAGGTTAATTGAACCCTATTGATGATACGGTGCCGCCATGTCTAGCTACCAATTAAAGAATTATCCTCAGTGAGTGAATAGGGGGGTGGAGATTGCATTGTCCTGTGATAAACTGCATTATGCTTGAGACTGTATAAGAAGCTGAGAAAAATGCCAATAAATTGTCATATCTTTGAAAGCAAGTGCAGAGCTGAGTCTCGTCTTGTTTATGGGAATTGATATGGATCGTGTATGCAATATTGTCGGAGTGTGTCAGATAAGCTTGTCGTGGTTGGATGGAAGGTCGTAAGCGGTGGTGACCGTTACATTTGGTGGCACAGCAGTGGGATGATTCCATCTTCAGAAGGACGGCTACAAGGACACAGGACAATGGAGGCGGTGTATGCACGGATGAAGCGCTCTTCCCTCAAGGACTTACTGGAGAGCCGGGGCAGACCGGCCAGCAACCGTAAGAAGATGGACATTATCGCAGAACTTGTCGAAATGAATAGAGCTAAGAGGCCCAGCATAACAGACAGGACACCCGAGGAAGAATTTTTTGATCGGGCTGTTAAACATGGATTGGCACAATATGGTCCTAATCCTCCGCCGGAGATCATAGACAGGGTTATAGCGGCTGTGGATGCCACCTTGCGACAGCGAAGAAGTGCTGCAGCAGCTGAAGAGAGAGAGGAGAGGTGCAGATACCAGTCTCCATGGAAGAGGAATTCCAAAGGAGGTTACAAGAGATGCGGATACAGCATAGAGGACCAGTATCAGAGGAGGTCCTGTTGGGATGGTCGGATGTGATTCGGTGCCAACTCTGGAAGGAAACGTTAGCTCTGGAGCAGCAACACCAAGGAAAGGTCCTGCCCTCCATCTATGCAAGGTACTGGCCACAGTATGACGTACGAATGCTGTTGTTGGGGGAACAACCGAAGCAGGAGTGGATAGCAGAGTTAAGCAGGCTGATCCGGGCAGAGATGCAACTGGATGAGAGCTACAGAGCCCTCCGGTGGTATGTAGCCCAAGAGTGCCCGTGGTCAGCGGATGACAGCCCCACAGAAGGCTATGACTATGATGGCCTGGGATTGTTGTATTGGAGGATGTCCAGTGATCCCGACTTTGGGGATGATCGGGAGTGGCGCTTGGAGGACATAATGGAGCACAGAGAGGAAAAATTAAATATCTCGGGAGGCCACTGGTCACAGGAAGATTTAGAATTTCTGGCCATTCAAGAATGGGAGCTGGAGGTTGCCTACAGACAGCTGCTAGACTCGGCTCAGCAGCAGGGTGGGGCTCCCATTGCCTGGGACTATGAGGAAAGTTCATATGACAACTGTGAACTCCTGGCTGATGAATCGGCAGTGGAAAATACGGAGATTGCCTTCCCTAAAGCCAAAGCGGATGGTGTGGAGTTCCAGAGAGCCGGGGCGGTTGGCCCCTCTCTCCAACAACAAGCTGAGGTGGTAAAGCTTTTACCCCCAGCTGAATCACTGGCAACAGAACAGAGGGTCACGGACCTCTGCTCTCCACTAACGGAAGAGGGGGACCCTGTGGTGGTGGATGGGACTGTGGTCTCCACTTACAGCAACCCAGCGGAAGAGCTGGCAACAGAACAGAGGGTCACGGACCTCTGCTCTCCACTAACGGAAGAGGGGGACCCTGTGGTAGTGGATGGGACTGTGGTCTCCACTCACAGCAACCCAGCGGAAGAGCTGGCAACAGAGCAGAGTGCCCCAGGCCTCTGCTCCTCACTAACAGAAGAGGGGGTTCCTGGGGTAGTGGATGGGACTTCAGTCTCCACTGGCACAACCCCAGAAAATGGTACAGGACTGGGACAGGAGGATGTCGGCTTTGCTTTGCAAGCACCGGGGGGTTTTCACCAAGCACCAGTGGATGGGACTTCAGTCTCCACTGGTATACCCCAGGAAGGGGGGGCAGTTGGCCCAGACCCCCAACAGCATGATGGACTGAGCCCAGCCACCCTGCCTTCTCCCCAGCGGCAGGCGTGTTCTCTGAGAGAGGCAGAGGTTGGCGGGGTGAGTAATGCTCAGTTTGGAGCCATTTATTTGGGGTACAGTATGGATACCGGCATTGGAGGACTGGAACTACTGACGGACTTCGGAGTCAACCCGTTTGGGGTTACCACCTGTGTCCGTCTCCCACCGAAAGGGGAGAGATGTAACGGAATGCACCGTGACAGACTGAGATATTCCTATGTCTAATGTCACCTTATGTCCACTAGGGCCATAGGGTGACAAAGAATCATAATTCATATATTACAGAAGACATTAATAAGGGACATTAATAATAATTCATGTTTGCAGGATGTCTTCAAATATCAAAAGCTGTTAGCTATGCAATCTGGGCACACATGCTTTTGAAAGGTGTTAATTCAGGTCTACAAGACCAGAGTGAGTCATGCCTTTGTATAATATGCTATTGAAATATCTTAAGGTGTTGGCTATTCACTGTAAAGACATTCCGTTGAAAGTGTGGATTGCGGTCACATGGGCGGGCTCTAGAGGAGCAGACATGCCTGCCTAGAGCTCCGCTCGGGGAAGAAAGCCGTGGATAACCCGGTATTTGATCCGGTCAAAACATCCCATAAACGGACCACAAGCTGTAGGAAGGTGAGGGGGACATTTGGGTGAAAGAATGGTGCTAGGAGGTGCCAGAAACAGGACAAAAACGAATCCTCCATGCAGCCCTCAGCTGAGCAAAGGCACCACTAAGACAGCACTGCTCGCCTCAGAACAGCTCCCCTCAGGAAAACAGAGAAAGCAAACGGCAGCTATAACTGCCAAAACAACTAATCTTATGGCATCTCTGTCCAATATTACCTCAGATAGTGAGGGAGAGGACTCAAATGTGTCACCACAGTTGGATAAAGGTGACAAGGAAATCCCCTCAGGATTGCTCAAACAATTTGAAAAGATGCTTCACAGAGCACTTAAACAGACATCTGAACAAATCACCTCAAGTCTCTCAAGAGAAATAAGGGAGATAGGGAACCACACAGATGCCCTGGAAACTAAGGTAGATGAAATAGAAATCTTTACTCAGGAATGCATGTCTGATATAGATACCCTCAAGGAAGAAAATTTAACCCTGCAAAATAGACTGGAGGATTTTGAGAATCGGCAAAAAGGTCAAACCTGAGATTTAGGGGCATACCAGAGTCTGTAGTAGACCTTCAATCCACCATTCTTGCCCTATGCCAAGAACTGCTCCCAGGTATCCCTGTAGAGCGCCTAGAAATGGACAGGATTCATAGGGCTCTCACCCCTAAAAAGGCTGACGGTCCCCCCAGGGACATAATAACCAAATTTCATTACTATAGGTCCAAAGAGCAAATACTGCAGGCAGCAAGAGAAAAAAAACATCTTGACTTTTCAAAACTACAACTACCAAATTTTTGCGGACATCTCACAACAGACAATTAACAAGAGAAGAGCCATGAAGCCCCTCCTGATTGAGTTACAGCAACGCAACATTAACCTCCCTGGCGGTATGATTCTTTCAGATTTTAGGTGCTAAAAGCGGTACCATTATTTGCAAGGGAATTTGGCGTTTTATACTGTAGGCTTGTAATTCTTAGGAATAACTCACTGAAATCTATCCAAACAAGAGTCTAATAGGCATCCTGGGTATGATTTTTTTTTTTTTTTTCTTATTAAAAATTATAATATAATAAATAATTATAAAAAATTATAACAAATAATAATATAATTATAGTAAAAATTATTCAATAATGTAATCAAATCAAAATCACTGAAATTTGCTCAGTTGCAGAATTTTTGCTGTCATTATTTTTTTTTTTTTATGACGAATTTCCCCATAAATCGCTATCGCTAAATTCTGCAAGTGATTCTGATTTATTATCGCTGTTTTTTAGCTGCTCTAAAACAATTTTTGCCATAAAGTGACACTTTTGGTTGCTATGGGCAATCTACAGTTTGCAGGGAGAAAGAACAGTTTTTATTATATAAAAGGACATGTAGTGTACAGGGCAGACCACTAGGGACATGGGGGGTGTGTATTTTTTACATACAGTACTGTAATCTATAAGATTACAGTGTACTGTATGTATAGTGTTTGTTTACTTTTTTAAATTTGGCGCCGTTCCCCCCCCTACGTCGCGACGCTCGCAGGGAAGGGAATCGGCGGAACACACAGCATCAGGCGGACATCCGCCCGCCGTGCACTGCGGGGATTCATCGCTGGATCGCAGAGAAAAGGTAAGTAAACTTTTTTCTGCATCCAGCGAGGCAAGTCCGTGTGTGGCACGGGGTTACCGATCGTAGCTTTAAAATCTCACCCCGTGCCACACACAGGAAGACCGCCAGGGAGGTTAAATACCAATGGGGTTTCCCTTTTTCCCTCCGTTTTACACTGCAAGGGACAAAGATAGTCTGCAGGTCACCTGACCAGTTACACCAAGCCCTTGTGGACTTCAAATTAATTGAGCAACCCTCTGCCACATCATCCACACGCAGAAGATCGCCATCATCCTCAGCCAACAACCATGCTACGCAGCAGGACCAAAATGAAGACTTCCATCAGTCAAGCAAACAAGGCAGATTCGTGTCACATCCTCCTGAACGAGAAGACTCAATCGACTGATCATCTTACATTATTAATCATTTTTCCCTTTCTCTCTAGGTTGGAACTCTGGTCACTTGCATCTGAGCTGCTTGTACCACCCTTAGGGTGACCCCCTCTTCTGGTAACGACCCCAAATCCATTCACTAGGTAATAATATTGTAACCACCACCCTACCCTTTTATCACACATTCCCCATAGTAGCCTACCCAACTATACCCTTCCCTCCTTTTCTGGAACCACATCCATGGCTCTGTACTCTGAAACTTTGGTAAAATCCAGAGAAAGCAAGAATAGTTTATCACGCCAATCCCTCCTAACCGCAACAAATTCATGACCACCTTCCTTTAATTGTTAAATCCACTCTCTTTAAGCGAACGGTTGCCTACTGCACCCCCTCTCCCTCAAGTCATTCTGGCTATCGCAATAGATGACAGCCATATGGATTTAATCCTATTGTTCTAATCTATCCCTAATAATTCAGACTCCACTCTACTCCCACTCCCAACCTAACCTCCCGGTATATCTCCTGGGTGATCCCGCCTGTCCCAAGACCCCTATACCCCATTAGGCAGTACCATTTACCTCAGGTACGATAGGGTTCCCCCTCCCTTGCTCAGCTAATATTGTAATATTCTACATAGCCAAGCGCATCCTCTCATCTCTTACAATTGCTCTTCTCTCCCCTTTTTGTACACTACGGAACGCGGCACTCTGACCCTTGGAAAAACATGTGCCCCATTTGGTCTAACTCAGACCCCCAACTTAATATGTGGGGATCTGACGGAGACGCCCTTTTCCCTGGTGGGGATCCTTTTCCCCAACCACGGACTTATGCTAAATATGTTTGTTACAATTTGTTAACTGTTGTTGCACTAACTTTTGTTGTCTTTTATTTTTCCCCTGAAACCTCCTTTCCTGCCCTTCTCCCCATCCAGTCTGCACGGAGTGGTCCGGGTAATTGCTACAAGCGGAAGCACGGTAAGATTGAGTTGTCGGTTTGGCTACCATGGCACCATTGAACTTATTGTCACTCAATGTTCGAGGCTTAAACATACCACAGAAGCGATCAAAAGCTTTCAGGCTTTTCCAGTCAAAAAAGGCCCACATAGTCTGCCTTCAGGAAACTGATTTCACCCCAAGCACAACCCCTAAGTACTTTCACACAGCTTATCCACAAGTTTACAATGCATCCGCCACAGTAAAGAAAAGAGGCACCCTCATAGCCTTCCACCGCTCGACCCCTTTCACATTGAACACAGAAATCAGAGACCCAGAGGGGAGATACCTGATCTTAACAGGCTATATTTTAGACACGGCAATTACGATTGTCTCATACTATGCCCCTAACCTCAATCCTATGCCATTCATGTCTCACCTTCTTCAAACCATAAATGCTCATAAACTTGGCTCCCTTCTGATTTGCGGAGACTCAAACCAGGTTCTTCTCCCTTTCTTAGTCCCCCTATATTCAACACAAACACCATCCTAAATGGAATCTTCCCAATCTCCTCTCAAAATACAAGCTGGTGGACTCATGGAGGGAGATGAACCCAACTTCACCTATTTTTCAAATCCGCACCAATCATTTAGTAGAATAGATCACATATTCCTAACAACCGGAATGATGCCTGAAGTCCTCCACTCCAATATAGTCCCTATTCCGTGGTCAGACCACAACGCAGTTCTTACAACTATTGCCTCAACCATTCCAAAAAAGCATGACCGGTCTTGGTATATGCCTGAGCTATTACTTAACCACCCCACTCACTGTCTAGAAATAGAACAATCTTTAAGAGACTATCTAACCCACAATGAGAGCCCTGAAATATCCGCCCTCACACTCTGGGAAGCCCACAAGCCAGTTCTAAGAGGGACTATTCAGAGACAATTAGGGATCCTCAAAAAACAAAGGAAACAAATGGCGATGAAATTGGAAAAAGAATTTAATCTAGCATTTTTAGACTTCCAAGACAATTATTCACCCAGAACTAAGGACCGCCTAGACAAAGCTCGCTTAGAGTATGACCTATTCCTTACAGAATCAGCCAATAAAAGTTTAAACAGGTCCAAACACACCTTATACAAACAAGCCAACAAGCCGGGGGCTTATTTAGCAAGATCATTAAATGTCTTTAAGAAATCCTATACCCTCATTAAACTGAAATTGGCTAACAACATCATTTCTAGCAACCCCCTTAAAATCGTACAAAAATTTAGCTCCCACCTGAAAAAACTGTACTCGGATACAAATGTAATCAATGAAAAGGAGGCGGACTCCTTTTATTCGCAACTCCATCTACCCCAAATGTCGGACTCCCAAAGATTGCAATTAGAATCACCTGTATCACATAATGAAGTAAGCAACGCGATAAAGGACCTTATACAAAAAAGTAGTGAAGTCCCTGGCCTTCTTTCACTATCTCGGCGCTCAACAGCTAATAAGTTATTAAATAGCTTAATTTCACTAATCACCATATATAATATCCTAAAAATGGTGTATATAGTGAAAAATGACAATGATAGTTAAAATATATAATAAGGTTAAAAAATAAAATATAAAATCAACCTCAAAAGTTCAGCAGCCGCTTAAAATTATAAACATATATATCAAAAATAGTAAACAACAAGTCCTTTCAAGTCTTGTAAATCACTAAAAGCAGCGCTAATCATCACTCCCATCCGACTGATAAATCATTTCCTACGAACAGTTCATAAGAAGTATGGCAGACAAGCAAAGCGTATCACCCCGTGATTAATGTTGGTTCAGAAGGTGTTCTTCACTCCAAAATAACATCCACCATGTATCACAAGCCCCCTTTCAGGTATGTACTCACCAAAAAACTGAGTATAGTAGGCACTGCATAGAGGTGTCTTTAATCAACTCCAGGATCACACTCCGTTTGATCTCCCCAAATGGTGCTGTCAGTATCCACACTTGTCCGGATTCATAAAAAAAATAAAGGCTCACAATAGTGTAATCCCGTCACTCTTCATTTATTTAAAAATCTCTCTTGACACAGTGTATAGCATATACAGTCCCAAATGATTAGAATTACTTTCAATATTCATTATATGGACGCCCTGTCCATCCTATTTCACACAATCGTTTGGCTGGCTTCAATAGAGTTTACTGCGTCCACCGCAGACACTCACAGCGTTACTTCCCTATGTGTGCGAATCAGATGGAACGCAGATGGAGCGCACAGCGTCAATAGGTTACTTCCTGATGCCGTGAGGTTAGCCCTGACGTTTCGTCTTACGACTTCTTCAGAAGAAGTCGTAAGATGAAACGTCAGGGCTAACCTCACGGCATCAGGAAGTAACCTATTGACGCTGTGCGCTCCATCTGCGTTCCATCTGATTCGCACACATAGGGAAGTAACGCTGTGAGTGTCTGCGGTGGACGCAGTAAACTCTATTGAAGCCAGCCAAACGATTGTGTGAAATAGGATGGACGGGGCGTCCATATAATGAATATTGAAAGTAATTCTAATCATTTGGGACTGTATATGCTATACACTGTGTCAAGAGAGATTTTTAAATAAATGAAGAGTGACGGGATTACACTATTGTGAGCCTTTATTTTTTTTATGAATCCGGACAAGTGTGGATACTGACAGCACCATTTGGGGAGATCAAACGGAGTGTGATCCTGGAGTTGATTAAAGACACCTCTATGCAGTGCCTACTATACTCAGTTTTTTGGTGAGTACATACCTGAAAGGGGGCTTGTGATACATGGTGGATGTTATTTTGGAGTGAAGAACACCTTCTGAACCAACATTAATCACGGGGTGATACGCTTTGCTTGTCTGCCATACTTCTTATGAACTGTTCGTAGGAAATTATTTATCAGTCGGATGGGAGTGATGATTAGCGCTGCTTTTAGTGATTTACAAGACTTGAAAGGACTTGTTGTTTACTATTTTTGATAAAGGACCTTAAACTAAATAAAAGACCTGGACCCGATGGATTCACTGCTAAATATTACAAAACATTCACTGAACTCCTCTCACCAAGGCTAGCTGAGGCCTTTAATGACTTGCTAAACCGAAAATCCTTCCGACAGGAATCACTCATGGCCACAATCTGTATGATACCAAAACCACAAACCGATAACACCGCATGCGAAAACTTTCGTCCCATTTCAATGCTGAATACGGACATTAAACTTCTTGGTAAGATCTTGGCGGTGCGCCTAAACAGAATAATAGGCTCACTGGTCCATCGTGACCAGGTTGGCTTTATACCGAACCGACAAGCAGGTGACAATATTAGAAGGGTGTACTTGCTAGCTCATATAGCTAAGAAAAGGGGCATCCCAGCGTGCTTTCTGTCACTGGATATAAAACAAGCTTTCGACTCTATATCCTGGTCTTACCTAAAATATGCATTACAAAAATGGGGCTTTGGACCCAACTTCATGACATGGATAATGGAATTATACAATAATCCGAAGGCATGCGTCAAATACGCAGGCTACAAGTCAGACCCATTTTCCATTGGCAGAGGCACAAGACAGGGATGCCCGCTTTTCCCTCTTTTGTTCGCCCTCCTCATAGAACCACTTGCGCATAAGATTAGGTCAGACCCCAAGATCTTAGGTATAGAGGTAGGGGGCCATAAGCATAAACTATGTATGTTCGCTGATGACATCCTCCTTTTTCTCGCGACCCCTCAGGTAACAGGCCCAAACCAAATGTCTCTACTAAAACATTATGCGTCTTTCTCAGGACTAGTTATAAACCCCAAAAAGAGCTTGGCTCTCAATATATCACTCTCAGCTTCAGACCTTAATGCAGCTAAATCTGGTCTTCCCTTTCAATGGTCAGATAAAAACATTCCATACCTAGGAATCCGCCTTACGGCTTCTTTCACAGAGATATTTACAGCCAACTACCCCACCCTTCTAAAAGAGATATCGAATCTTTTAAAATCCTGGTCTCATTTACCTTTATCTTGGCTTGGAAGAATTAACGCAATCAAGATGTCAATTCTGCCTAAACTCCTTTACCTTTTTAGAGTTCTCCCAGCCCCAATCCCATCATACTACTTAAGGATTGTACAAAAAAGAGTTTCCAACTTTGTGTGGGGCTCCTCCAAACCAAGATTAAAACATCAAATCTTGCATCTCCGTAAAGTTAAAGGAGGACTGGGGCTACCCAACTTTTTGAACTATTATAGAGCTGCACAATTAGCCACGTTAGTAAAGTACCACACAACAAAGGAACCTCCCCTCTGGGTTTCGATTGAAGCAGTGGAATGCGACCCCATCCCGATTTCCAACATTATGTGGATCCCATCCAAATCACGCAAACATATCCATAACCCCATTCCTAAGCACTCTCTTTCCCTATGGGACGATTTAAAGATAAAGAACTCCCTTTTATCCTCCCATGTTCCACTCTTATCATTCTATAAAAATCCATCGTTCTACCCTGCTTGGATCTACCCCAACACCTTTAAAGAATGGGTGAAAAAGGACTGTACATGCCTGTATAAATTCTTGGATTCCTCTACATTTAGGTCCTTTCCGGATATATGCGAAATCTATAACATACCACAATCTGAAATATTTAGATACCTCCAAATTAAAAACTTTTTCAAACCTTATGCAGACTCCATCCCCAGCCCTCCCCGACTATCTGCCTTTGAAAAGCTCTGCAAAAGCACCCCTCCCTCTAGAGGTTTGATCTCATCAATATACTCCCAGTTGTTGACTAACTCTATTACGGGGAAACTCCCCTATGTAAACAAATGGGAACTAGACCTGGATATTGAACTAGATCCAGAAGACTGGAATCAAATATGGACCAACACTAAATCTGCTTCAATAAATGTACTAGCTTGTGAAACTAACTATAAAGTTCTTACTAGATGGTACCTAGTTCCTACTAGGATTGCGAAATTTGTGCCAAACTACCCTGAACATTGTTTCAGGGGCTGCTCATCTCCAGGAACATTCTTTCATATCTGGTGGTCGTGCCCTAAAGCACAGTTATTCTGGTCAGAAATTTTCACAATAATCAGTCAACTATCGGGTAAGGGGATCCCATTGGACCCCAAAAGCGCATTATTAAACCTCAAACCCAAAAATGTCTCACATAAACAATTTAAACTATTAACACAGCTCTTTACAGCTGCGAAACAAACATTGGCAAAAGCATGGAAAACCCCTAATCTATCAATTAACGAAGTAACGAACAGAATGATATAAGAAAAAATGGAGGGCGCTAAAGTGCAAGGTGATAATACTATAAACACGCTACGAAAGTCGCATAGCGATCATAGGAAGTATTGATAAACCTGAAAATATGTATATAAGGTGAAACAATGAAGACAAATGTGCAATACAATGTTGGAACCAATTAAAATAATTGGTATAGCATAAAACGTGTCCTTAATTGGCCAATAAGTGAAGTCCTTAGAATCCAAAGGAAAAATTGAAGAGATAAAAGGAATTTAAGGAAGAAATTCTTCAAAGAAAATCCAAAATTCCTCCACCAGGCAAATTAAATCACCCCAATCGTGCTCAAAGATAAGGATCCGCTTACCAGATGGTCATGACCTCTTACCCAAAAGAAGGTCAATCTCGCTTCATGCAGGATTATGCCTGCATACATTGGAAGAGCTTCTTCACCACCAAGCAAAATAAATTTCACTCCATCGAATGATACATGGAATAAATGAACAAAGAAAATGCTCCCATAGCGCGATCAATTTATTTTAAAATTGGAATAAAACAAAAACAAGCCAAATGGCTACTTACAAAAAATGGTGCCCTATCCCGGCACTGAGGCTGCAAGCAATCAACAAACTGGGGGCCAATTCGCACACTCGCGTGGGGCGGCCTCGCTGTGATGTGTTGGAGGAGCAGTTGATCCTCAGAAGACCGTGGCTGTGGGGATGTAATCCGCGTTCGCCAACTCGTTGTACCAGCTCGTGGTACGTCTCTGGGACAGACGCCGGGAGAAGGACACAAAGTGTGCATGTGACCAGGCTGCGCCGACCGACGTACGTTTCGTTGGATAACGTCTTCAGGGGGGCGTGCCTGGTCACTGGAGGTCACGTCTTTTATGCTGGGACGCGGACAGGAAGTCCGAGAACCGAGCAAAAAAATATATATATAATATTAGGGGGAGAAAGGAAATTCACACAACTTAAAGTGTATGCAATAGGTACAGCTTGTGCAATCTCAGTGGCGGCTTAGGTTTACAAAACAAAAAACATACGATACAATAACTGTAAATATTGACTCATGACCCAATATTTAAACCAAATCTATATAGAACTAGGTCTCTGTTCGAAAACCTAAATTAATACAGGTTGGAGGATAATGGTAAATTAAATGGATTGCAAGGTGTGGAGCGTGGTAGTATATCTATATCTTGCAACTGGTGGGGGATATGGTAAGTTGCGCTAATCCACACCATCAGTTGTATAGGAATAAATATGTGAATATTATTTAAGGGCTAGTATGCAAAGATGTCTAGTGGAGGAAGCCACTAGACAACACTGGAAAAAACTTACTAGGTCCATTTACCCTTGAAATATGGTTGTAGGTCAACATACACGAAACTAAAATTGCTTTAAAAATTGGCAAACAAATTTGCCAATGGGTATGTCGAATGGGCAACATTAATATACCCACTTTGTCACATTAGGGCTAAGTATAAAGTTGTAGGTCAACATACACGAAACCAAACAAGTAAATTGTTTTTTGTAAACAAATGGGATAAACGTATAGCAAAAAATCTTAAGTTGTCGGTAGATATCAAAGGACCCCCCAGCTAATGGGACGAAGTGGCTCGGGGAATATTCTATTGGTAAGATGGAACTCGAGATGTCCGTAAAATAAATTACTCATTGGAGAGAAAACAGTTCAGATCGAGTTCAATATTGAGCCCATAGGGCTGCATACTTCTCATTTTATATAGCCACATGGTTTCATTCTGGGAAATCTTTCTTCTCATGTGGGTCCCTCTCCAATGATTGGAAATCTTGTCTATACCATAGAATTTGCAAAGGCTTGGATTACTGTCATGACATTTCTTCAAGAAATGTCATGACAGTAATCCAAGCCTTTGCAAATTCTATGGTATAGACAAGATTTCCAATCATTGGAGAGGGACCCACATGAGAAGAAAGATTTCCCAGAATGAAACCATGTGGCTATATAAAATGAGAAGTATGCAGCCCTATGGGCTCAATATTGAACTCGATCTGAACTGTTTTCTCTCCAATGAGTAATTTATTTTACGGACATCTCGAGTTCCATCTTACCAATAGAATATTCCCCGAGCCACTTCGTCCCATTAGCTGGGGGGTCCTTTGATATCTACCGACAACTTAAGATTTTTTGCTATACGTTTATCCCATTTGTTTACAAAAAACAATTTACTTGTTTGGTTTCGTGTATGTTGACCTACAACTTTATACTTAGCCCTAATGTGACAAAGTGGGTATATTAATGTTGCCCATTCGACATACCCATTGGCAAATTTGTTTGCCAATTTTTAAAGCAATTTTAGTTTCGTGTATGTTGACCTACAACCATATTTCAAGGGTAAATGGACCTAGTAAGTTTTTTCCAGTGTTGTCTAGTGGCTTCCTCCACTAGACATCTTTGCATACTAGCCCTTAAATAATATTCACATATTTATTCCTATACAACTGATGGTGTGGATTAGCGCAACTTACCATATCCCCCACCAGTTGCAAGATATAGATATACTACCACGCTCCACACCTTGCAATCCATTTAATTTACCATTATCCTCCAACCTGTATTAATTTAGGTTTTCGAACAGAGACCTAGTTCTATATAGATTTGGTTTAAATATTGGGTCATGAGTCAATATTTACAGTTATTGTATCGTATGTTTTTTGTTTTGTAAACCTAAGCCGCCACTGAGATTGCACAAGCTGTACCTATTGCATACACTTTAAGTTGTGTGAATTTCCTTTCTCCCCCTAATATTATATATATATTTTTTTGCTCGGTTCTCGGACTTCCTGTCCGCGTCCCAGCATAAAAGACGTGACCTCCAGTGACCAGGCACGCCCCCCTGAAGACGTTATCCAACGAAACGTACGTCGGTCGGCGCAGCCTGGTCACATGCACACTTTGTGTCCTTCTCCCGGCGTCTGTCCCAGAGACGTACCACGAGCTGGTACAACGAGTTGGCGAACGCGGATTACATCCCCACAGCCACGGTCTTCTGAGGATCAACTGCTCCTCCAACACATCACAGCGAGGCCGCCCCACGCGAGTGTGCGAATTGGCCCCCAGTTTGTTGATTGCTTGCAGCCTCAGTGCCGGGATAGGGCACCATTTTTTGTAAGTAGCCATTTGGCTTGTTTTTGTTTTATTCCAATTTTAAAATAAATTGATCGCGCTATGGGAGCATTTTCTTTGTTCATTTATTCCATGTATCATTCGATGGAGTGAAATTTATTTTGCTTGGTGGTGAAGAAGCTCTTCCAATGTATGCAGGCATAATCCTGCATGAAGCGAGATTGACCTTCTTTTGGGTAAGAGGTCATGACCATCTGGTAAGCGGATCCTTATCTTTGAGCACGATTGGGGTGATTTAATTTGCCTGGTGGAGGAATTTTGGATTTTCTTTGAAGAATTTCTTCCTTAAATTCCTTTTATCTCTTCAATTTTTCCTTTGGATTCTAAGGACTTCACTTATTGGCCAATTAAGGACACGTTTTATGCTATACCAATTATTTTAATTGGTTCCAACATTGTATTGCACATTTGTCTTCATTGTTTCACCTTATATACATATTTTCAGGTTTATCAATACTTCCTATGATCGCTATGCGACTTTCGTAGCGTGTTTATAGTATTATCACCTTGCACTTTAGCGCCCTCCATTTTTTCTTATATCACTTTGTCCATTAGTTTTAACTAATTGTCACTTGAGGTGCTGCTTGATATATTTATATGTGTGTTAATAATTTTCACTATATATATATATTTTTATAAACTGTTCACAGTTCACTACTATATCGAGCTATTGGCGCGGAATTTTCCTTTTTTTAAACGAACAGAATGAACCTAGCTATGACTCACGCCAAAATGATGGCAATCGACATGGACGCGACCGCTGGATTCGAAAGAACCTGGAAACCGTGGTATGAATATGCAATACCCAATGAAATCAATGATATTGTATTATTACCATGGTAGCCCAGCCTGTTTAACAGTCTACCGCTTAGCGTATATTTGATATTGACAGCCAATTCCGGACCACTCCTGCAGACACCCCTTTCTCCCCTCCCCGCTTTCCTCCCCACCCTCCTCCCCCGCCTTGGGCTCTGACTATGAACCTCGTTATTATACATGTTCTTAGCATTGTTATAAGGTTGATTTTGGTTGAAACACTTACGTTGACGCATCAGGACTCTTGCCTAAACCACAGCCCTAAAACCATCTGGGCTGGTTGGAAGAAACAAAGCATCTTTAAATAAACTCCAGAAAATTGGTCTCTTAGTTATAACCTTATCTGTACTATTAATATGTCCATTGAAGCCACCAGACTCACCTGTTGTGAACTTACCACTTATGTAAACCAAGAAATTATTCTGTGTCTGTAATTAACTTATTTTATTTTGTTGAATTGTACATTTCTTTATCACCTCAATAAAGATATATTGACAAGGAAAGTGTGGATTGCACCCACTCTCACAAGACTCTGCCATTGTGTGATAAAGCTGTCTAGAGAACTTATTCAACTAGATGTCTGTGTTACTTTTCAAGGTTAATTGAACCCTATTGATGATACGGTGCCGTAATGTCTAGCTACCAATTAAAGAATTATCCTCAGTGAGTGAATAGGGGGGGTGGAGATTGCATTGTCCTGTGATAAACTGCATTATGCTTGAGACTGTATAAGAAGCTGAGAAAAATGCCAATAAATTGTCATATCTTTGGAAGCAAGTGCATAGCTGAGTCTCGTCTTGTTTATGGGAATTGATATGGATCGTGTATGCAATATTGTCGGAGTGTGTCAGATAAGCTTGTCGTGGTTGGATGGAAGGTCGTAAGCGGTGGTGACCGTTACACAAACTTTACCAAGGAGGGGCTCCTCTAAAACCTCAATCAGGGAAGGCCTGTGGCAGAGGCGCTTTCCTGAAGTTCACCCTGAAAGAGTCTGTGGGAGAGACCTTCTTGCAAGTTCCGAGTGATACTCTGGCTGCCAGGTCTGTGAGAGAGACTTGTCCAGGTATGCTATACCCACTCAGTCTGGAGTGGTGAAAGAAGCTAATTGTTCACGGAGACAGGACTGTTTCCCTATCCAAGGCCTGAATCTGCTATTCTCCTTCCAACCTTTATCTATCCATTTCCATCACCTGTTGACTGTTTTTACCTGGCTGAGTAATAAAGAGCACATATAAAGAGACTTCTTATTTGCGGACATTCCTTTACTGCTGTTGCATTCATCGTTCACCCTAGACCAGGGGTGCCCAACCAGTGGCCCGGGGGCCACATGTGGCCCGCGGAGCCCTCTGATGTGGCCCGTAATCTCCTGCTCGGGGATGGAATAGATTAATGTTAATAAAGGTCAGTTTATTACTAAAAAAGGGATTTTTAAATACAGCTTACCTGTAAAATCCTTTTCTTGGAGTACATCACGGGACACAGAGCGGCATATTCATTACTATATGGGTTATATGGAGTACCTTCAGGTGTGGACACTGGCAATCTCAAACAAACAGGAAGTCCCTCCCTATATAACCCCCTCCCCTAGAGGGAGTCCCTCAGTTTTGTAGCAAGCAGTATGCCTCCCAAAATGTTCCCCAAAAGAGGGGTGGGAGCTCTGTGTCCCGTGATGTACTCCAAGAAAAGGATTTTACAGGTAAGCTGTATTTAAAAATCCCTTTTTCTTTCTCGTACATCACGGGACACAGAGCGGCATATTCATTACTATATGGGATGTCCGAAAGCAATGCTTTAATGAGGGGAGGGAGACATCTTCCAAAGAAGGATTTAATTTAGAGGTATACTCAAATACTAGTAAATCCAACTTAAACAAGAAATGTAAATCTCAAATCCAGTCAAGGGAGCCCCCTCAGATCCTGAGGAGCTTGAATCGCGGCCTGTAGTACTGACTGCCCAAAGGCTGTATCCGCATTCCTTCTTACGTCTAATTGATAAACCTTTGTAAACATGTGGACTGACGACCACGTTGCTGCCTTGCATATTCGAGCCATAGAGATCTGATGATGTGCTGCCCAGGAGGTGCCCATGGCCCTGGTAGAATGGGCCTTTGCCGACAAAGGAGGAGGCAACCTCTTCAAACCGCAGGCCTGAATGATTAATTGTTTAATCCATCTTGCGATGGTGGGTCAAGCAGGTGCCTGACCCCTCTTGGGCCCTTCCGGTAAAATGAACACCACATCTGTTTTCCGAACCTTCTCTGTAGCTTTAAGATAGGCCTTTATGGCCCTGACAATATCCAACGTATGCAGCAACCCCTCCTTTCTAGAGGTGGGTTTTGGAAGAAGGATGGAAGTACCACATCCTGGTTCAGGTGGAAACTGGATATAACCTTTGGTAGAAAGGAAGAATGAGGACGGAACCCCGCCCTATCCTCATGTAAAATGAGATATGGTTCCTTACAAGATAAGGCTGCCAATTCCGATACTCTCCTGGCCGAAACTATGGTGATCAGAAATACCGACTTTCCAGTCAGTAAAACCAAAGGTACCTCAGCCAACGGCTCAAGGGGTTGTTTCTGTAGAGTTGACAGAACAAGATTTAAGTCCCATGGACAAAGTGGTGATTTGACTGGAGGATTAACACGTAAGACTCCCTGTACGAAGATCTTAACCAGCGAGTGGGCGGCCAGCGGCCTCTGAAACCACACTGATAAGGCTGAAATCTGTCCCTAGATCGTGCTTAATGCCAGGCCTTTATCCACTCCTAGCTGGAGAAAACTTTATCAATGGTATCCTTGCGGGAAACCCATCTCTTAGCCTCACACCAGCCTACGTAGGCCCTCCAAACCCTGTAACAAAATTACCCTGGAGGCCGGCTTTCTAGCCTTAATGAGGGTAGGGATTACCTGCCTAGACAGACCTCTACCCCTGAGAATCAGGGATTCAGCCGCCAGGCCGTCAAATTTAGACGCCGTAATGCAGGGTGGAGGATCGGGCCTTGTGAGAGTAGGTCTGGCCCTAGAGGAAGAGTCCAAGGGCCTCCCGCTGCCAATTTCAGGACTAGTGAGTACCATGCCCTCCGGTATCAAGCTGGGGCTACCAGGATAACCGGCCTGTGCTATGATCCTGCGCCACCGGCGGGGTAGTAACTGCAGTGGGGGAAATGCATATAGAAGTTATGATTGATGCCAAGGGCAAACCAACACATCGGTTCCGCAGGCCATAGGGTCCCTCGTTCGAGACATGAACCTGTCTAGCTTCTTGTTGAATCCTGATGCCATGACCTCCAGGTCTGGCACTCCCCACTTCTGGCAGATTGTCTGAAAAAAACTTGTGGATGCAGAGACCACTCCCCCGGCGACAGGGTTTGGCGACTTAGGAAGTACGCCTGCAGGTTGTCCACCTCGGGAATGAATGTCGCCGATATGCAGGGTACATAAACCTCTGCCCACCGAAAAACCAAGCTCCTCTCACTCTGAGTGGCTTGACTCTTGGTTCCCCCTTTGGTGGTTCACTTATATGCCACCGCTGTGGCTTTGTCTGAATGACTTCTCACCGAGGACCCCTGTAATCTGGATGTCTATGCCAGGAGGGCTAGCCGAGCCGCTCAGAACTCCCAGACCTTGATGGGCAGCTGCCTCTCCGCCTCTGCCCAAGCTCCTTGGCGAGTGAACTTGTTCAAGACCGCTCTCCAGCCTTCCAGACCACTGGGCAGAACCAAGCTGCTAGAATTGCTGCCTGTAGGACACGAGTGTGGAAGCGTGTGGTATCGCCTCGAACATGGCCATCGCATACATAGGCGAATAGTTGGCTCTTTTTGCTTAGAACCAACTGAATCAATCTTTTGATAGCCTCGACCTTTACCAGGGGCAGGAACATCCATCTTCAGTTCTGTGTCTAATCTCGTGCCGAGATATTCCAACTGCTTTGTAGGTTGAAATGCTGATCTTTCCCCGGTTTAGGACTCAGCCGAACCTCTCGAGGTACTGAACCATGAGGGCTACTACGCATTCCACCAAGGAAGCGAGTGATCTTATGATTAAGAGGTCGTCCAGGTATGCCAGGACCGAGATCCCTTGGATCCTTTAGACTGACTAGAATAGGAGCTAGGACCTTCGTGAATACCCGGGGGCCGTAGCCAGCCCGAAGGGGGGCGCCACGAATTGGAAGTGACGCTGTATCACTGCGAAGCGTAAAAACCAAAATATTTGATGTGGCTGAAAGACCTGGTACATGAAGGTAACCATCCTTTATGTCTATAGAAGCCAGATCCTTCTGGAGTGTGGCGGCTGCTGACCAAACGGATTCTATCCGGAAAGAGCGAACCCTTAGGTAAGCCTTTTAAACCTTTTAGGTCCAAATTGGTCTGACATTGCCGATGAGCCCTGGTATGACAAACAGATTGGAATAGAAACCTAGCCCCTGTTCTTGGGCTGGTACCTCTACCATTATGCCCTGGTAAAGCAGGTGATCCAATGCTGCCCGCATTGAGGCCTTCCTTGTGGAGGAAATTTTAGAAATTCTAATCTGTAGCCTGCGGCCACAGATGATCGGACCCCCTCTGTCGGGGACCGATCCCCAGAGGCCTGTCCTTGCGATCCATTGTTAAAAGTTTGATCGCGCAGGAGGTCCGTACTGCCTGAAATTTGAGGGCCCTGGAACCGGGGGGAGCTGCCTTTTAAACGCAGGACCCCGGAACTTCTTTTGACTGGTAAAAGGGTACTTTTGCCACTTGAAAACAGTCTGAACGTATTTATCCAGATCTTTCCATGGAAGGGCAAACCTGCCAGCAGTCTTTTACATGGGGCTCGGCCGCCCAGTTCTTCAACCATAAGAGCTTTCTCATATGCACTAAAAATAGTGACAACGAGACGCCTGCTGGATGGAGTCTCTTTATAGCCTCTACCGCAAAGCACAGAGCTCTGGGAATATCCAATAACTCCTCTGCCTATTGGGCAGGGATGTCTTAAGCATCTGTTTTGTCTGGTTCTTTGACGCCTGACAAAACTCCACTTGCAGCCACTGCTGGCTATAGCCAAGGATGCTGGAAAGTGTCTCTAAACGTTTATCGACCGGGACCTTAAACATTTGTACGTTTCCCCTTAGGCCAGTTAATGATTTATTCACCCATGAGATGGCTGCGTCCACAGTTGGGAGCGCCCCCTTTCTTCGAAAAATGTCTTTCCCATAGGGTAAATAACAGAACAACCTTCCAGGTGGTCTCCCATCCAGGCACTAACCAGGCCCGACCCTGCTTAGCCTCCGAGATCAGACGAGATCGGGCGCTTTCCGGGAGATGTGGCCTCAAGGACCTCACGGGTAGTTGAAAAGCAGTGCCCGAACCGGGACCTGAACCCTGGACCCTCAGACCAAAAGTCCGATGCTCTACCGCCTGAGCCATCCGGGCCCCCTTTTAAAGAGCAATTGGTCAGGGGAAAGAGTGCCTGCAAGCACAAATATTTCCTGGCAGACGTGCATAAAGACTACCCTCTCGTCAGCTTTAGGCGGCAGAAAAAATTCTGTCCGGTCGTCCTAATCCTGGAAAAACCAATTCCTCCAACAGAGGATGGACCGGAAAGCTGCTTTGCTTAAAGGCGCTTTTAAAAGAACCTAAAGAGGATACCGCAGGAACTTGAGGCTCTGGAAATGGCAAATTAAATGCCGAGCGGACCATGTCTGTCAAAGACTGGACCCACAGACTCTCCGTCTGGGAGGCTGAAAACGGGCCGACCTGGGCCAGCCTCAGCACCAGACCCCCTTAATGGCTTATCCAGGGTGACCCCTATAAGAATAACCTGTGGGGAAAGTATTGGCATATCATCAGAACCAGAGGAGGAACCTCTTTGTCTTTGCCTTTTTTTTTTTTTTTGTGTTTTGATCCTGAACCCTTGGAAGCCATAATACAAAACCGAGGGACTCCGCTTACAACAACAGACTGTTATAGCCAGGAGTACAAACAAAAAATAAGGTTTAGGGGACAATAGGATCACTACTGCCCAAAAACGGTGGGGCTCAGTATGTTTTCCTTTATAATATTATTCACAACATACAGCCCCACCCCAACATGTTTGCCAGCATTCAACCTGTTGCCAAGGGGATTTTGGCTTAACAAAAAGTATTGGAGCTGACTCCAGCATGTAGTACCCCTTCTCGCCACCGGGAGTCACTGTGCTGCCAGCTCTACGTCCTCTCTCTCCAGCTCAGCTTTGAACTGAGCTAAGAACGCGCCTGCTGTGTATAACAGCAATTGAAGGCACGCCCACTCTACACTGCAGTCACGCTCCCCGCCCCCCCCCCTCCCGAACGGCGCTAAAATTTTCTATATGCATGCGCGCGTGCACGCGCGCGCGACTGTCGGGGGGGGGGGGGAGAGCCCAGGAGGAGACGCACTCTGGAGCCCAGGAATGCAGGTTGGAGGACGCATCAGGCGGCAGATTTTGAATCCCGGCAAGGTAAGGCTAAAACAGGCCCCTAAGGAGTCCCTTTAGCCTAGAGACAGATCTGTTTTTTTTTTTTTTTTTTTAAAAAAGATCTTCAACCAGCGAGCAGCAGGTAGCTAGCAAACATACATAGATAGGTAGGGGGATCAAGTGATGGGGGGAAACATTTCAGGGCATCCTGTCTATCAGACATAGTGACCATGGTGCCAATGCAGAGCATACTCAGGCTACCCCCCTTAAGATCTCCCCTGGAGAGCCTGCTGTCGAACCAAGTCCCGCAGGCTCCCCCTTACCTGCTCCATGCCGCAGGACGTTTTGCAAAACGGTCCAATCTTCTCCCATCTCCGTGGGTAGCGTAGTAGACCTTCAGGCCCTGGGGTCCTATGAAGGTACCCACTGTCCTGGACCTATATAGCACCCTGGCAAACAGGAACTTATGGTCTTTACGAACTCCAAGTCCTGGGCCCAGGGTCCAGCCCTCCAAAGAGGAGCATTATAGGCAAAACCCCACGGTTTGGGGCCCGGGTACTGTCCACTTTGGCACTGAGGCTCCTTGGACAGATCCGGTTAGCCCGCCCTTAATCCCAAGGATGTGGAGCAAAGCTATTCCGTGACCAACACCTAAGACACTGGCGAAAAAACTGAGGGACTCCCTCTAGGGGAGGGGGTTATATAGGGAGGGACTTCCTGTTTGTTTGAGATTGCCAGTGTCCACACCTGAAGATACTCCATATAACCCATATAGTAATGAATATGCCGCTCTGTGTCCCGTGATGTACGAGAAAGAAATCACAGTGTATATAATGGTATATCTGTTCTGCAGTGGTTACTGGTCTGCTTTCAAACTAATCCGCAGATGCAGAGCAGCTCACCTGAATTGAGCCATAGACTTCTGTTATTACCTGCAAGTTTGGTGAGCTTTCTGAAAGTGCACCAACCCTGCAGAATATAATAGAAAAAAAGCCAAAGGTACACTGCGTTGTACCCGTGGTGGGGGTAAACTGCAGCGCATCAGGGTGAAAGCAGTCATGGGCCCCGTTCACACAGTCAGTCCAACCCAATTGGACCTTCCATTCACCTCTAAGGAGTGGCAGATGTAAACCGACTTCTGTCCTACCTCCAATCCGATCCGGCTGTGTCCGTGTCCGCTCTGCAAATGCAAAGCGGGCATGGACCTGCCATCCGCCCGCTCCGCTGATTGTGGCCCGCGACCAGTTACCAATTCGCTTAAGTGGCCTTCACGCTTAAAAACGTTGGGCACCACTGCCCTAGACACTTCACCAGAGCCATGAGATTACCTGCCATCCCATCATAACCAGCAGCTCTGCAGGGGTAGTGCTACACTTTAGAGTATTTTTTTTCCTTTAGTGACCATTTAAAAGGTTACTTCACCTTTACAGAAAAAATGTAAAAGTGAACCAAAACTGGACACCCTTCCAACCCACCTGGTTCCCACGACCGTTGTTGCCAAGCTGTCAGAATCCCAACAGCCGCTCCCATGGTCTGGGCATTTGAAATCTCTATTACTCTCCTAACCCTTCTCCCTCAGCACTTCCAAGACAGACCAGATGGATTCTAATTGATCACGACGTGCACACAATACATTTTGCGAGTAGTGGGCTGAAAAATAGGACCGCATTGAATCGCACAGGACTGCAGACTACAATTCTGTGTGATTTAGGTGTGAACCAGCCCTTAGTGATCAAATTAGTTGCTCAAAGTGATTCAAAAGCTAAGGTTTAATATCACTTTAAAGCTGAGTAATTGGGGCTAAAAATAGGTTTGTTTTGACAAAATACATTTTTGTTGTAGTTCCAGAAGCTGACTATTTCTAAACTCTGTTCGCTAAAAGATGCTTTTAGCTTTTTTTCAAAAAAAAAAAAAAACTTGTTAAAAAATCATATACAGTGGAACCTTGGACTACGAGCATAATCAATTTCAGGAGAATGCTTGTAATCCAAAGCACTTGCATATCAAAGAGTGCTTTCCCATAGAAGTCAATAGAAGCAAAGATAATTTGTTCCGCATTGACTTCTATGGCATGCAATAACGCATGTGGCCAGAGGTGGGGGGGGGGGGGCAGAGAGCGTCATGAATACTCGGGGAAAGCTTGGCTGACCTCGCAAACTAAGTAATTCTGAGTGATTCCAAGTATTTACGAACAGCTCGGAGCGGCTTCGAACCATTCCGAGTGTCACCGGCGCCCCCCACACCTCTGGCCAAATGTAGTACTGCACATCCCATTAGCTTGAATTCTGCTTGTTGTGCGAGACAACACTCCCAAACAGAGTCAGGATTAAAAAAAAAGTTGCTTGTTATTCAAAACGCTCGTTAACCGCGTTACTCTTAAACCAAGGTTTCTTAAACCAAGGTTCCACTGTATTCAGGAAGTGTATTTTTTTCTGTTTGTAAAAAAATAAACATAAATTAGGCATGTTGTTGCCTCTTCACGTAAGAGGCAATTTATTTTGGGAATACATTTTGCACTTATTTAGGAATAACTAAAGGTATATAAAATTAAAATGCTGTTTTAAGCCTGTTTTTAGAGCTGGCTAAATATATCCCCAGTTAGCATAGCAAAAAAAGAGGTACTTTTTGTGAAAAAGAGAGATCTGCTTTTTTTGGTAGACAATTTATTTCCCTAATATAGTAAAAGCTGCAGCTATTTAGAAAATGAAAAGGCTCGTGTTTAGAAAATAGGTTGCTATTTTTGGCCGATTATTGTTTTCAATAGACATTTTACTAAAATTTGCAATGAAATAGGAAGAATAGATGTTTTTCTGTATACCAAAACTTCTTCACTAATCAGAAAAAGTAGAAGCCTGGTTTGACATAATACATTAAAGCGGAGGTCCACTCAAAAAAATAAAAATAAAAAAAACAGCAGCTACACACACTGCAGCTGCTGGCTTTTAATATTAGGACACTTACCTGTCCTGGAGTCCAGCTATGTTGGCACTGCAGCTGATGTATCCATCAGATGTCGGGTGCTGCCATGGCTGGTAGGGGTATCCAGCAGTTTAGCCTTTGGGTTCACGCCGGTGACTTGTCTGTATTGTTCCCGTAACAAGCTGGTTCCTTTAAGGACTGCGCAGGCGCAATCCTTGCCGACAGAAATCTCCGAACCTCGGCCGGCATCCAGGCTCATTCTTTAACATCCCCGTGGATTGGAGGATGTTAAAAAAAGAGCCAGGAGGCTGAGCGAGCGGAGTGAGCCGACTGGCCACTTTCCTCAAATTCCATGTCGCCCTGGATGCCGGCCGAGGTTCGGAGATTTCCGTCGGGAAGGATTGCACCTGCGCAGAACCAGATCGTCAGATCAGATTGCGCCTGCGCAGTCCTTAATGGAACCAACTCGTTAGCCGGAACCAGATAGGCAGATCACCGGGAACCCTACTGGGCATGGGCGAGGCCTGCTCCTGTCTCCCACTTGCACGGCGACAGCCGTGATGTCAACAGCCGCGGCTGAGGCTCCAGAAGTGGGAAAGGATACCTTCCGGTATCCCATTATGTAACTGTTCACACTGCTAATTTGCTGCGCTCAGGGCCAGCACCAGCAGTGGGCAGGTCAGACAGCTGCCTAGGATGCCAGGGTAGGGAATGCAATACCTGAATCTCCAGCCACTCGCTAGGGATTAAAATGTTTTAAATATCTGTCTGTCTTACCGGCAGGCAAACTAAAACTTCCACCTTTATACTTAGTTTGCCTGCTGGGATTTGGGGGGGGGGGTCCTGGTGGCGTGTGAGTGGCTGGGCTACAGAAGAGGGGCAGGGCTTGCCACCCATTGCTCCCCCAGAGGGGGTGTTCCCCGTACAATGGCTTAACACCGGGTTCTCAGCTCTGTCTGCTCTCCGTTGTCTCCACCCTATGCTCTGGTAAGGGGGGGGCATGTGTGTGCAGGGTCCGATCACATCACATGTCACTGATCTACCAAGAGGATACTGGACTGCTCCTGTCTATTTTCTACCCTAGCCTGTCTATATACTATACTATTTATTTTTTATTTTTTTATAACCCTTGTTTTTCCTTTGCCATTTTTGTCCCATTAGCGATATTTCCTTTCACTTCCTGTCTAATAGTCCAAAGTGAGATAATCCAGGGTTGCCATCAGTGTCCTATTGGAAGATTTCTCCTCTATTCCTGTTCTGATCAGAGTTAAAGTTGGAATTTTCTTTCACTTTAAAGCGTTTGTTACCCTAAAAAAAACATCCTGTTCCTTTACAGCATGTTATACAGCACAGTGCTTGTATAAATTGTCCCCCTGTATCACCTGAAATACCTGATTGATCCTGCCCGGTGCAGCCCTCCCCCTGTGAACTGACCACGGTTTACCATGGCTGCTGAGCCTCGACACCGTGGTCATCCAATTCCCATGACAGGAGAGTGGGACTGGCTCTCAATGGAGCAATTTCGCTCATCTTTGGGGTGGCTGCCAGGCGCACTGCAGAATGGTACTGTGTCTTTGGATCCGTTCCAGGTCTGCAATCAGTCAAAAATTCAGATCTGAAACAGTGAAGGGGTACGCACTGGACCCTCTGCTGCAAGCCACTCGTAGATAGTGTGAACCCAGCCTATTGCCGCGTACACACGATCGGAAATTTCGACAACAAAAACGTGGATTTTTTTCCCGATGGAAGTCTGGCTCAAACTTGTCTTGCATACACGGTCACACAAATGTCGGAAATTCCGCGGGGACGTACAACACTCCGACGAACCAAGAAAAATGAAGTTCAATGATTCCGAGCATGCATAGGATTTTTGGCCGTCAGAATTGCATACAGGCGATCTGAATTTCCAACAAGAACTTTTGCTTTCGGGAGAATTGAGAACCAGCTCTCAAATTTTTCTTGTCATAAATTCTGACAGCAAATGTCCCATGGAACGTACACATGGTCGGAATATCCGACCAAAAGCTCACATCGAACATTGGTTGTCGGAAATTCCAACCGTGTGTACGCGGCATAAGTCACTAAAATCCTAAAAGGTGTTCTAATCCCTCTCTACTCTATCAAAAAAATGAATGAAAATGTTTTGCCTTTAGTTACACTTTAACTGAACAAGTTTTTATTGCCATCTGTACCCCTGTTGGGGAAATTCATCCTCTAGTTGTCTTATTTACTGTTATCACAAAGACTGAGGCCCTGTTCACACCTATGCAAATTGGTTGTGGCTTACACCGCATCCAATTCGCATAACATAAATGCATTGTTTTTAATGAGGCTGGTTCACAAATGTGCGATGCATTCGTACTGTGAATTGCCCAAAAAATGTGTGCATTTTCTAGGCATTGCGGTGTGGCTCAGGTGCAAATTCAGGCCCATTAACTTCTATGGGTACACATCTGATTTGCAGATGTGTTCAGTTGGAATTTGCACTGCACAAGTGCGAACCCAGCCTTAAAGTAAAGGAAGATGCCAAATTTGGGTTTTCACTAGAACAGAAAAAGTGTTAAATCTTTCAAAGAACTATGGATTCAGACACTTTCCAGTTTTGTCTATTGGATTGGATGTAAAGGGAAACCTCCCCAGTGGGACACAGGTGGCAATAAACTAGCAGGGGTTATAACCCTCACTTACAGAGGTTCTGCCTATAGTTCCACATTAAAGCAGTATTAATCACAAAACCAAAATTTAATATATTGCAGCTTTCCAATCCTGGTGATCTGACCAGTAGCACACCTCCTGTATTAGAGTACCTACACTCTGAATGAAGGAGCAACATGTGGGTGGGTGCAACGCCAATAATTCATACACAGCTGAAGTACGGTTGGAAGAACTTGTATTGTAGTAAAGTCAAAAACAATTCACAACAAACCCAGTAACACAGTGTGTAGTAATGAATGTTGTTGGGCCTCCAAAGCCCCCAACACCATACCAGTGAGGCCCCGTACACACGACCGAGCTTCTCGATCGTGTGTACGTTTTCGCCAAGCAAACTGACGAGCGAGGCGTCGAGCCAAAATAGAGAGCAGGTTCTGTATTTGCTCGATGGGTCATCGGGACTAATGGCTCGACGCCTTTTTCGACAGCCTAGTCGACGAACTCGACGGCCGCCCGAGAACCTCGTCGGGCGGAACGATGAGTTTAGCCCGACGAGGTTCTCGTAAGTGTGTACGCGGCCTCAGTTCCTGAGCTAGTGGAGGCCGGAGACTCGACCACAAGAGGCTGCTACGCCGCCGTAAATTAGAGAGGCAAGTGCTCTATTCACAAAGCTAATTTACGGTGGCGTATTGTAAATGGGCCGGCGTAAGCCCGCCGAATTCAAATGTGTTTGATCTCGGCGTGTTTTTTTTTAAATAAGTGTGACCCCACGTAAATGACGTTTTTTTTTTAACTGCGCATGCGCCGGCCGTGAACGTATCCCAGTGAGCATGCTCCAAATGCGCCATCTTTTTGTTGGAATATCTTTACGCCTGAAAATGCCTTACGTAAACGGCGTATCTGTACTGCGACTGCCGGGCGTACGTTCATGAATCGGCGTATCTAGCCAATTTACATATTTGACGCGTAAATCGACAGAAGCGCCACCTAGCGGCCAGTGTAAATATGCAACTAAGATACGACGGCGTAGGAGACTTACGCCGGTCATATCTTAGCAAGATTTAAGCGTATCTCGTTTTGAGAATACGCTTAAAGATACGACGGCTCAGATTCTAAGTTACGACGGCGTAACTCTACGTGAATCTGGCCCATTGTCTTTATTCTTAGACCAACTCCTAATCTACCAGTGAGGATGTATTCTGTCGGAGAAGGTTCTTGGGCCTGCCTTGGTGTGACAGCTTGAGTGTCTACGATGTACTCGCTCAGGAAATTACCGCATCTGGTGTAGAGGTCTGAACCTGGACATCCAGAAGAACAAGGCTCACATTGGGAGTAATCCTCACCATCACTTATTCAGGGTATATGAATGTCCAAGTGGGGTCACCAAGGTTTTGAAAGATTCAGATGAAGGGCCGAGTCCTGCACTCTATGTTTATGGACACAAAAGCAGAACATGGAAGCGTGCCCACAAGGGTGTCCAGGAGCGGCTTCTTCCAACATAGGCACTTAATGCGGGGAGGAGCTACCAGAACCACAGGGGACCCCAGAAGAGGAGGACCAAGGCCACTCTGTGCAAAACGAACTGCACAGTGGAGGCAAGAATAACATGTTTGGGTTTACAACCCCTTTAAAAGACTAAACCCCTTTATGACACTTGTTTACAAGTTAAAATCTGTATTTTTTTGCAAGAAAATAACTTAGGACCCCCCAATATATATTATATAAAAAACATTTTAGCAGATTAGCAGAGACCCTATAGAATAAAATGGCAGTCGTTGCAATATTTTATGTCACACATTTTATGTCACACTGTGTTTGCACAGCAGCCTTTAAACAAAATTTTTGGGGGAAAAAATGTACTTAAATGAATAAAAAACAAAAACAAAAAAAAATTAAAAATTAAATAAAACAGTAAGGTTAGCCCAATTTTTTTGTATAATGTAAAAGATGATGTTACGCTGAGAATCGTCATCTTTATTCTAAGCAAAAAACAAACACACATGCGGAATTTCCGTCGGAAAAAAGTTGGATGGTTTTTCAGACGGAATTCCGCTCAAGCTTGGCTTGCATACACACGGTCGCACAACCGTCCGGAACTTTCGAGCATTAAGAACGCAGTGACGTACAACACTACAACGAGGCGAGAAAAAGAAGTTCAACGTCAAATTGTTTCCGAGTATGCATGTTTTTTTCCCGTCGGAATTGCATACAGACGATCAGATTTTCCAAAAGTCTGATGGAGCATATGCACGGTCAGAATTTCCAATGAAAAGCTCACATAAGGCCACGTACACACGATCAGACCGGTCCGATGAGACTGGTCCGACGGACCGTTTTCATCGAGCCACCGCTGAAGTGGTCGGATGTGCGTACACACCATCAGTCCAAAATCCGATCGGGTCAGAACGCAGTGACGTAGAACACAACGACATGCTGAAACAGGCGTCCATCGGACAGATTTTAAAGCAAGTTTTAAAACTTTGGTCCGATGGACAACGGTCCGACGGGCCGTACACACGATCAAATTGGTCTGATCGTGTGTATGCGGCCTAAGACTTTTGCTGGAGGAAATTCCGCTCGTGTGTACGGGGCATAACATATATTGCAAACATTATCCCAAACACTTTTAATTTTAAATCCCAGACAGAAATTCTGTAGAACATCCCTCATACAGCTTTTGAATTCACTGGCCCTGCCATTACCACAAACTCTGTAGATCTCAAGGCAGCAACACTGGCCCATTTTTTTTATAATGCTCCTCCACCACGCTTTCAAATTTTGGATGAAATAAAACATTTATGCAAAACCTAATCTTTTGCCATGTTGGTCAGTAGAACATTGCACCAGTAGTGCTGTGGAACACCCAGATTTTTGGGGGATATTATAGCAAAAAGTAAAAAATATTGAATTTTTTTTAACGTGTCGCTCTATTTTTGTTTACAGCACAAAAAATAAAAAATAAATAAGGTGATCAAATACCACCAAAACAACGCTGTATTTGTGGGGAAAAAAAAAAAGAACGCCAGTTTTGTTTGGGAGATACGTCGCACGACAGCGCAATTGTCAGTTAAAACGACGCAGTGCCAAATCGCAAAAAGGGGCAAGGGAATAATGGTCCGGGTCTTAAGTGGTTAAATTACCTTTTTTTTCCCCACATACTTTTTCCATCAATGATTGTTTAAACCACACATTAAATACATTTACAGCAATGTTAATATATTTATGTTTTATTACAAATACTTTATTTTTTATTATTATTTAGATGATGAGCAGATCAAGTTAATTGAGAAAACTCACACAGAAAATAAATTTACCACAGGCTTACAGAAGTCCATCCAACCAAAAAGCTCATCTTCTAAACAAATAAAAACCTTGGAGTACATCTGACTCTGTACACATTCTGATTGTTTAGGTAAATCACTTGGATACCAACTTGGAAAGATATCATGAATTGGTTAGCTCTGTATTTGGACTTTTGTCTTTGGTGTGTTGATTTGTTCTTTCCGATTTTCAGGTTCCAAGTCTTTTTTCAGCTTTTGTAGCTCCTTTGCCGACAGTGGACGTAGGACACAAACCACAGCCCGACCATCTTTCCTTTCTTTTGGTTCTGAAGAGCAGGTAGCCTGATTCTGCAAGAATTTCAGTAAATTCTGCAAAACATCCTAAAATAATCAAAATACAGCATTAATTGTTGTTAAAATTGTATGGGGGGCTACATACATTTATAAGGGTTGTTCTACCCATATGCAAATTTCTCTTGCAAACTTTAACTATTAATGGAAGCACTTCAATATTTTTTCACCATTGCAATATTGATTGTGAATCATATGTCATTCCGAGACCTACCACACACCATAATAAATTGATGAGGTCATGTCTTTCACTTGTTTCATCAGACAACTTACTTGAAAGCAAAACAAAATATGTCCCTGAAATACTGACCAAAACATACAATAAAGTATAACTACTAATGGCAAAAAAAGTTTCCTGGTGCCCCTATGGCAGCATACCTATGACAAGCTCTGCCTTGGCTCAGGATCAGTGAATGTTAAAAAAGAATAGGATTAGAGGCACCCCCAGGATTCTCCTTTTTTCTCCCTCATACCTTTGGTCAGTGAATGTTTGGTCGGATGTCCTTACCTCTGCAGTCGGCATTTTCTGCCCGGTTTCAGCCTCTCCTGGATGCGGTCCCTTGGCTCGGGCTGCTAATTGCGCTAAAAAGCAAGAGTCCCTTTTTTGGGTCTTTTGGGACATGCAGCGGTCTCCTAACTAGGAGCATTAGTTCTGTGGATAAAGTTAAAAGCTTTAGCTTTTGGGGCAATAGAGGAAGCACTCATCTCTGGACTCCAATTTATTTTGGTTCCTTGAGGATCTTCCTTATCCTCACGATGCCTTAAAGCGGAGTTTCACCCTAAATATAAGCCCTCTCATGTGATCCAGCAAACTGGCGTCAGCGCCAGTATGCTGTTTTTTTTTTTTAATCCATGTACTTACTGTATTATGCTGAATTTTATTTTTTTTACCCCGCGGTGGACGGCGCCAGTATAGCGCGTCACATCTTACGAAAGTACCCGAAAAGGACTCGGGTAATCTCGGCGAAAATGCGGCGCCTGCGCACAGACCTAGGAGCTGACTGCGCAGGCGCCGTATTTCTCCGAGTCCTATTTCGGCGTTTTTCGGAGGGCGTGACGCGCCATAGCCGTAGGACTCGGAGAAATACGGCGCCTGCGCTGTCAGCTCCTAGGTCTGTGCGCAGGCGCCGCATTTTCGCCGAGATTACCCGAGTCCTTTTCGGGTACTTTCGTAAGATGTGACGCGCTATACTGGCGCCGTCCACCGCGGGGTAAAAAAAATAAAATTCAGCATAATACAGTAAGTACATGGATTTAAAAAAAACAAAAAACAGCATACTGGCGCTGACGCCAGTATGCTTGATCACATGAGAGGGCTTATATTTAGGGTGAAACTCCGCTTTAAAGTCCTCTTGGATTTTTCTGGTGTACAGGGCTGAAATGCATAAGTGCACTACTTTTTTTTATTATTATTATTTTAAGACTTTGCTAAATGACCTTTTTGTTTTGTTTGTTTTCTCCTAAACTCCAGGAGCTTTGAGTGGTAACTGCCAGGAAGAAGCAGGCCACATTAATGAGGCTCTCAGGAGAAATAAATAGTAGATAGGGGCCTTTTCGCTTGCTTTGTTACGCCCCTATCAAGACCACCTGAAGATAATGGCAAAATGAGATGTCTTATCCCATTTCCAAAATGGCCACTGTGGAATCCGGACAGACTGCGCATGTGCCAGGACCCACAGAGTCTCAGTGTCGAGTGCTCCAGACACCTGCGCTTGCACAGAACGTCGTGGAGAAAAGGCCTAGACACTGTTTAAGCAGGAGAAAATCATCCTCAAAGAGAAAACGATCTTCTCATTTCCAACACCCAAGGGCGGCAAGGTGTCAGGCCACCCCACTACCAGACAAACTAGTCTTCAGAGAATATGTAGCCGACAAAGCGGATACAGTCACCGCCTCAGGAGGAAAATTAAAAAAACATTTCTCTCCCCGGCCCTTCTACGGTGGTTCCCTCTCATGTTGGGACTGTTGCCTCTACTAAACAGATGGAGGGAAATATCCAGTCTGAAAAGTCCTCATTGCCCAGAGACCTCGGGTTACAGCTTTTCCGTGGTACAGCCTTATGGCCTCGGTTGGGAAGAGGCCAACGCAACTTCTATAAAAAATAAATAATCCAAAAGCTATTTTCCCTTGATGGATAAAATCAGAGCCGGCATCAATCTGGAATGGAATAAGACAGAAAAGAGATTCCCACTAATCGGTTGACAAAGCTGTATCCCCTAGCTGAATCAGATTCCGCTCTGCTGGATGGCCAGCCGGCGGTGGATGCAGCAGTAGTGTGCCTGCCGAAGAACATCACGCTTTCTATGGATGATTCAGCCTCGTTTAAAGAACCTTTAGATCATGGGTCTTCAAACTACGGCCCTCCAGTTGTTCAGGAACTACAATTCCCATCATGCCTAGTCATGTCTATGAATGTCAGTGTGTTACAATGCCTTATGGGATGTGTAGTTCTACAACAGCTGGAGGGCCGTAGTTTGAGCATCCCTGCTTTAAGCTTTCAGCAGACTATCGAGAAGGCAGCGATTTGCTTTCATCAGGTATTCCGCAATTATGGGTAAAACCGTGGGCAGCGGACGTTGCATCCAAACAGCTGATGCTAGATAATTTACATTACCAGCTAAAGGTCGCTACCTTTCACTAAGGACTGACGTTACTCGTTGAAAATATTCCTCCTATCTGTTGAAATAGGATTTGCACGTATGCGGAAATCACACATAAATGGGGAAATATACCACTAGATAAAATCTAAAAAAGGTACACACAATTACAGCATTTTGCACAATCACTGCCACAACCGCTATGGGGAAAAGGACACATGTGGACAATAGAGAAACTTTTCTGCTCTTCCCTTAGTTTAAATCAAAGTATATCCAAAACTTATAGGATACTAATTAAAGAAACAGAACCGGAAAATTTTGAGAATGCCATGTTCTTCTTCAGGAGTTCAAATGTGCTACAAACTGCAGATCCCAGGAAGTTCCGAGCATGAAGGACTGGTTTGTAAGGGTTGAAATGATAAGCATTAAAGAAATTCTATTCACATAGAAAACGACTCACTGGAGAAATTCCGTAATATATGGGGGAAATGGCGGGAGTTCAGGGAGTCAGGAACCTGGAGCAATTGATGAAGGTGTAGGGCAGGGATATGCAATTAGCGTACCTCCAGCTGTTGCAGAACTACAAGTCCCATGAGGCATAGCAAGACTGACAGCCACAAGCATGACCCCCAGAGGCAGAGGCATGATGGGACTTGTAATTTTGCAACAGCTGGAATTCCACTAATTGCATACCCCTGGTGTAGGGAATTGAGGAAGGGAGGGGAGGTATGGGCTGGGTTTATTTCATTTTTTTGCTTAGGAGGAATAATTATTTAGAGCATATATAAAAGGAATAGGATGTTTTTAACATGGGAATGTGTTTATTCTTGTCTATACAATAAAAAAGTCCGTTAGACATTTGGCGTTACAAATTCCTGTGAACATCCGTCCTGAACACATTATGTTTTTTTTTGCTTTCCAATAAATGCTTCTAAACCCAACTGCCATTAAAAAAAAAAAAAAAAGTAGCGATTTCCATCTTGGCCTCACTTCCAGAAAGAGGTCTCAGAGTGTAACACTACTTAGAAGACATTCTACTTTTAGCAAGAGACCCAGCTCAGTTAATGGAACACAGAGCACTCCTGTCAATTTTGGTAGATTTTGGCCCTTTGGGTCACATCTTTCCGACATCCTAGAAGTCTGTGCAGCATACCTTGCTCCAATTGCTCTGACTTAACAGATCAGAGGGAAAGCAATATTGCTTTGAATTTGTTCGATCTGAGAGCAGTTTACCTCCCAGGTCATCTAAACTCGGAAGCCGATCTCTTGAATGGTCACTGCATCCGAAGGCTTTCGATTGGATAGTAGACCTCTGGAGTCTCCCCGAATTGGATCTCCATGCCTCAGCGAGCAATGCGAAGCTACCGAGATTCATCATACGACTTTCACACCCTCTGGCGGAGACAGTGGATGCCCTCTCCAGCCCATGTGCATGCAAGTCTGGCCTATGCGTTCCCTCCCTGGCCACTTATCTCCAGATTTCTTGCAAGGCTTACGATAGAGGACAAAGTAGCAATGTCCCCGAGTATCCAACCTCTGGTCAAATTACCATGGTTACCTCGCCTTCTGTCACAGGGTCTTCATATCCACGCAGACCCATACAAACTGAATCTTCAAATTTGGATGTTGAGAGATCTTCAGTCATTTTTTCCCACTTTCCATTTATTAAATCTTCTGCCCTTGTTGTTTTAACTTTTGGTAGTAAAACATTTTTTCTGCCAGTAAATACCTTATACAGCCCACTTCCTGTTTCTTGTCTGGTAAAAAGCTTAGGCCATCATGCACAGCTCTCCCTCTCATGAGAGTTTACCAGAAAGGGAAGGGGGATGAGCCATAAGAGAGCTGCAGATGTGTGTCAGGTCCTTCAGCTGCCCACAGTTAAAATGGTTGCAGCCAGACTTATACATAATGTGTGTGTGTGTGTGTGTGTGTGTGTGTGTGTGTGTATATATATTACATACACAGTACAGACCAAAAGTTTGGACACACCTTCTCATTCAAAGCGTTTTCTTTATTTTCATGACTATGAAAATTGTAGAGTCACACTGAAGGCATCAAAACTATGAATTAACACATGTGGAATTATATACATAACAAAAAAGTGTGAAACAACTGAAAATATATGTCATATTCCTTTTGCAGCAGACACATCTCTAGAACAACTGTTAAGAGGAGACTGTGTGAATCAGGCTTTCATGGTAGAATATCTGCTAGGAAACCACTGCTAAAGAAAGGCAACAAGCAGAAGAGACTTGTTTGGGCTAAAGAACACAAGGAATGGACATTAGACCAGTGGAAATTTGTGCTTTGGTGGCTACTTTGAAGAACCTAGAATATGACATATTTTCAGTTGTTTCACACTTTTTTGTTATGTATATAATTCCACATGTGTTAATTCATAGTTTTGATGCCTTCAGTGTGAATCTACAATTTTCATAGTCATGAAAATAAAGAAAACGCTTTGAATGAGACGGTGTGTCCAAACTTTTGGTCTGTACTATATATATATATATATATATATATATATATATATATATATATATATATATATATATATATATATATATGCAAAGTGGTTGGCGGGAGGCTTCAAAATAGCAAAGATGTTTATTTTTACAAATTATGTGAGAAGACTGCAGTTCCCCTTTAAGAATGCAGCAAGAATCAGTATTCCTCTCTGCAAGATTATGTTTATTTCCATTCCTTTCTTCTGCAATCAGATCCCTTTTCATAACTGCCAAATTGTTCTGCCTGACATTTCCATAATAAGCTTATTAGCAACTGACAGCAACTCACCAGTTCATGGGCTGAATAAAAACTAGGAAGATCAATACGCATTTCCCACTGACAAAGCCACTTAAAGGGTTGTCAATCATAAATAACCCGGATTTGATATAAGCATGTATGATAGAGCTTATTTCCACAAGGCAGTTTAGAGATAAAATATGATCTGGCCAACAATACAGTGATCAACCAAATCCAAGTTGGCAGGATTCCAGGACTCTCTGGCAAAAAAGAAACTACGGGCAGCTGCATGATCATTCCGTATTGCAAAACGGATATCAAATATACTTTAAAAAGGCAATCAAATAAAAGACAAAACAACAAAATCATTTTATTCAATCATCATATACTCAAAACACAGAACGTGGTACTTAAAGCCGACTTATTTTGCATGCTGACATTGCTTGACACAATGCAAGTCTGCATATGACTCGGTTTAGGAGTGTGTCTATAGGAATTCTTCCTTAAGAGAATTTGTGAGGTCAGGTACTGATGTGGCTGATCTGGCTCAGTATCTGCTCGAATTCATCCCAAAGGTGTTCTATCGGCTTGAGGTCAGGACTCTGTGCAGGCCAGTTAAGATCCTCCACCCCAAACTCGCTCATCCATATCTTTATGGGCCTTGCCAATAAACTGAACTCTGAAGACGTCAGCATACCAAAGAAATTTTGGACAATTTCATGCTACCAACTATGTGGAACAGTTTGGAGATGGCCCCTTCCTGTTCATACATGACTAGGGGTGCAACAGATCACGGTTGATCCGTGATCCGAAAGGGTCACCCCCTTCGAATCGGATCGCTATGCCATCCGCGGACTACCGCCGCAGGCATAGCATTAGGAAAGGCTGCGGCTTCGGCCTAGCTCCGGAGCCGCGGCCATCTTGGTACACCCGGCGGCGGCCCCTCCTCTCTGTTTACACCCACAGAGGAGGAGGAGACCGCGCTCAAGGGACACACACGCGGCTATCTGATCTGAGGTCTGCACAAGGGGGGCTCACTGTTTGCCTGTACTACGGAGGGGGGGGGGGGGGAGGAGGAGGAGAGGAGGTCACTGTGTGCCTGCACCATGGTGGGAAGGGGGTCACTGTGTGCCTGCACCATGGTGGGAAGGGGGTCACTGTGTGCCTGCACCATGGTGGGAAGGGGGTCACTGTGTGCCTGTACTACTTGGGGGGGGGGGGCTCACTGTGTGTCTGTACTACTTGGGGGGGGGGGGGGTCACTGTGTGCCTGTACTACTTGGGGGGGGGGGGGTCACTGTGTGCCTGTACTACTTGGGGGGGGGGGGGGTCACTGTGTGCCTGTACTACTTGGGGGGGGGGGGGGGTCACTGTCTTTTTTTTTTTTTGCTGATCCGAAAAATGATCCGATCCGTGACTGCCGATCCGAGGAACGATCGGAACCGTGAGTTTTTTGATCCGTTGCACCCCTTTACATGACTGTGTACCATTTCACAAAGCAAGGTTCATAAAGATGTGAATGAGCAAGTTTAGGGTCGGGGAACAGGACTGGCCTGCACCTCAACCCGATAGAACACCTTTGGGATGAATTAGAGCGGAGACTGCAAGCCAGGCCTTCTGGTCCACATCAGTGACTGACCTCACAAATATGCGTATGACCATTCTTTCAAACACTCACATACACAAATGTTTAACTACTTGAGATCTGCGCTATAGCTGAATGACGGCTTTAGCGCGGATCTAAATTACCAACAAGCCGTCAATTGACGGCTTGTCACTAGCAGCTTCCCTGCGCTTGCTCCAGAGCGCGCTGCGGGGAAACACTGTGTTGGCCGTGTCCCTTGGACACAGCCAATCACAGATCGCCGCGAACGGCCAATCAGAGTGGCCGTTTGCAATGCGATCTGTGCGGCCAATGAGAGATGATCTCATATGTAAACATATGAGATCATCTCTCATTGCCGTTTTACACAGAGACAGCGTCCGTGCTGTCTCTGGAGAGAAGGAGAGCGAACTGTGTCTCTTGTACATAGGGACACAGATCGGTCACCCCCCCTCCCCCCACAGTTAGAACACTATACAGGGAATACATTTAACCCCTTCCTACCCCCTAGTGTTAACCCCTTCAATGCCAATCACATTTATACAGCAATTAGTGCATTTTTATAGCACTGATCGCAGTATAAATGTGAATGACGCCAAAAATGTGTCAAAAGTGTCCGATGTGTCCGCCATAACGTCGCAGTCCAAATAAAAAAAATAAAAAAAAAATAAATAAAAAAAATCGCAGATCGCCGCCATTTCTAGTAAAAAAATTAATAAAAAATAATAATTCTGTCCCCTATTTTGTAGGCACTATACATTTTGCGCAAACCAGACGCTTATTGCGATTATTTATTTATTTTTTTACCAAAAATATGTAGAAGAATACGTATCGCCCTAAACTGAGAAAAAAAAAAGTGTTTTTTTTTTTAAATTGGGATATTTATTATAGCAACAAGTAAAAAATATTGTATTTTTTTTCAAAATTGTCACTCTTTTTTTGTTTATAGCGCAAAAAAAATAAAAAATAAATCGCAGAGGTGACCAAATACCACCAAAAGAAAGCTCTACTTGTGGGGAAAAAAGGACGTAAATTTTGTTTGGGAGCCACGTCGCACGACCGCGCAATTGTCAGTTAAAGCGACGCAGTGCCGGAAGCTGAAATATCACCTGGGCAGGAGGGGGGTATAAGTGCCCAGTAAGCAAGTGGTTAATATACTTACCTTCCCTCTCTTAGTTTTCCTCCATTCCACTTGTGCTTTAGTGTGTATAAGAAAAATTGTCAATTTGGTCTAGAAGTAAAAGGGTTACGGCATCCGTCTCCATGATTAGACCCTTAGGTCGGGCCCATGGACCGGTATCCTTGTTTAAACCCGTAATGGGGTGAAATGCGTTGGAGTAACAGGTGAGACTATGTTGTGAACCCCCTATTTATAATAATAAAACTGGTTTTATACTGATGATGCTATCAGTGTGGGGCTTGCTCATTCCCATTTGGCAGCGGAACATCTGAGCAGGGATGCTCTCTTATGCCTCGTTTCCACTGAGCGGATCGGTTAGGTACGCTATTTTGGGTGTTTCCATTATGAAAGCGTACCGTAAAACCGAACCGTACCGCACCAGCAAGGGTCCTGCTTCAGATGAGGGACCAGAGAGAGTGGAGCGGTTCGGTTAGGGCGGACCTACAAATGCATCTCACTGATTGGTGGATGCGCTAGGATTTTTTTCTAAACCCTGAATGGTCCCTCACGGTCCGATTTGCAGTGGAAACGCTCACGCGGTTAGACCGGACCCATCCGAACCGCTCCAAAATGACTGACCCGATCCGTGCAGTGGAAACAGGGCATTAGGCATGTGCCTGACGGGAGCTGGAGGTACAGGGCAAGAGACAAGTTTGGAGCAGCAGACCTACTATTGGTTGGTATGGATCACTGCACTTCATTCATTGGAAAGGAGTCACCGCTTCAGGTGGGTCGTGTGAACAATTAGGAGCCTCCCAGAAAACCAAGGTGCTGGCAATGCACTAGGCAAATATAGAATTTTCAGAAGGGATGGACAGCTGCACTCCAGATGAACTTCAAAAAGTTGTCTTTATTTGTAAAATCTAAGCACATGCATCACAAAATACAGCCAGAAAAGGGACAGCCGACGTGTTTAACACTGGTTCAGTGTTTAGTCATGGCTTGATTAAGCAATGAACCAGTGTGAAACGTGTCGGCTGTCCCTTTTCTGGCTGTATTTTGTGATGCATGTCCTTAGATTTTACAAATAAAGACAACTTTTTGAAGTTCATCTGGAGTGCGGCTGTCCATCCCTTCTGAAAATTCTGCACTTCATTCATTGCTCTGTACACAACCCCTCCAATAGGAATGAAGCAATATTCTGTCCATTGCCTATACAATGCACATCCACCTACAGAAATAAAAAATTACCTCCTTTCCTGGCCCATCTGCAGCACGACTTTTGATGACGGTAACTCGCACATGATGTTTGTTTTCAATCCACTGTGCCAATTGTTTCTTTTTTATATCTAAATCATGTTTCTCAATACTGGCTAGGAAGGACATTTCCTTGACCTGAACATAACCTGAAAAGTAAAAGAAGATAAAAAAAAATTGGTGTGGATGGTGGAAGGACCGAATCTTACATTAGCTTCTTGTATTTCTCAAGAACTCTTGCTGTAAAATTTCTGTACCATGTTTGATGCTGAAGCTCTTGCCCACCAGCTCACTGTCAGCCAGCAGCTCTCTGCTCTGCCCCTTCATCGCTTGTTGGAGTACCAGGCTGTGGAGGGGCAGGAGTGGATGTTGGTCAGGCATCAGAGTGAGACCAGACTTTCCCGTCCAGCCTATAGTACAATGACGGCCAGGTGGGAGCACATCATATGATGTCATCCCAGAATGTGGCTATCGCACAGCCACAGGGCAGTGCAATCTGTCACCAGCTGTGTCCACTGGACACAGTCGGTGACTGATCAATGTACCGACCCGATGCCAGTGTCATGCGACTGCTATGACAAAATTACAGCCGATCACATTACAAATGTAGGCAATGGATGGCTTCCTTGCATGTCATCCATTGCTTACAATTGTGTTGCTAGCTGTGATTGGTCACAGTGATCACATAGTACAGACATGGCCAATCAGAGCCCATCTGTACCATTTGATTAGCTTTGACCAATCACAGCTAATCACAACAAAAGACACAGAATGGACCAGTTTCAGTCAGTAAAAATGGTTGCGTATACCAATAAAATTCATTGGTATAAGCAACCATAATGTGCAATTTATTTCCCTAGAGTAAAACAGTGTTACTATGGAAACAATGTAGTGCTCTGTTCACAGTGTGTTAGAAAATAAAGATGTAATAAAAGCATTAAAATAATTAAATTTTTTATTTTTTTACATACTGTCACCAGTCAGTGTCACTGTGATACCAGTTATATGATAACTCTGTAATGCACTGGTAGCAGTATGTAAAAAAATATAAAACACTTGCCATGCCGCTTACTAAATATCTTGGACTGTCTGCTTTCCAAAAAGGGATCATTTGGGATTTGTACTGTTCTGGCATTTTCAGGCCTCAAGAAATGAGATGTCAGTACATCAGGATTGATCGATTTTCAGAGATGGAACACACACACACTATATAAAAGTAAGAAAAATGTGTTTTCTTTTCTTCAACATTTTCAGTCTTTATTTAGCAATAGATTAAAAAAAACACAGCGTTGTTTAAATACCACCAAAAGAAAGCTCTATTTGTTTGAAAAAAAAATACTAAAAATGTCATATGGGTAAAAGTGTCTGGTATTGAATAAAGTGGATGGGCTCCATGATGCTGGCTGACAGCGGGCTACTTTTGCCCGCTGTTGACTGAAGATGAGTCACAGGAGTGCAGAAATAGGTGCACTCATATGCAGTAGTGTATATAGGTTTTGTGCTGCTCTAGGTTTGACTAAACTTTTGCAGCCCCTAATTTAAATATGACCCCCCCCCCCTTCCTGTTAAGGCCACACCCCTGAAATTTTCAAGTAGGGACACTAGTTCTTAGAGGGGGGGGGGGGGGGGCAATGTATTCCCTTAATTTGCATAGATTTCCTGTTTGGCTATGGGGCAGAAAGTGATGGGAAATCTCTGCAATGGGACAGGGATGGAAAAAATATAGCCCTCCCTTACTCTATCCAAAAAAAAAAAGTGTTGATTATAGTTCTACTTTAAGCACACATTTCTGATAATTGTATGGAGAGGACCAAGAAGATATAACCGTGCCAATGGTGCAGCAGAAAACATATAGCACAGCGAGAAAGGTTTGTGGTCCAGGCTGACAGTCAAAATTTAGAAGCAGCTTGCTCTAGACCAGTGGTTCTCAACCTTTCTAGTGCCGTGACCCCTTGATAAAATTTCCCAAGTTGTGGGGACCCCTAACAGCAAAATTATTGTCGTAGCGTGGGTTGTCAGCCCCCAAGGCAAGACAAGTTATTTGCACCCCTAACCCACAGACATTTAGCGCTCCCCGAGTCCCTTCCACTCGTATCGTATTAAAACCCCATAGGCTACATTTTAGGATGTACCCTTTTTTCTCCTTTCTTTCCCTTTTATCTCTATCCTAATTCCTTTTTTTTCCCCATCTAGCCATCTTTCTTGTTATTTATCTTATTCTTTCTCTCCGTTTTCTTTGTTTCTCCCGCTCTTTTCACCTCACTTCCATATATTTTACATTTTTTCCCCTTTTCTTACTCCTTGGTGGGGGGGGTGGGGGAGTTGGGATTAGTGGCAGTTCTGGTGGGGGGGGTGGTTCTGATTGGCCAACTTAGGAGCTCTTGATCAAGGTCATCTGCTGATCTGAGAACTGTAGTGGGGACTTTTATGGCAACTCTAATCACAGGTAGTGTTACTCACTGTCTCCAGCTCTGTGGTGTCTCGCAGCAGTGACATCTATGCCAAAATCAGGAGATAGGGTCTCCTCCTGCCCCTCCCACTTAATGTTCCTCACCAGTCAGCTGACCTCTAGCCTCTGCCCCCAACTTATGCCATGAACTGAATGGGCGGCTGCAAAGAGGCTGAGTAGGCAGCGGTGGGCTCTAGGAACAGCCCAGCTGGGCGGCAACAGGCTCCAGGGACAGCCCTGCTGGGTGGCCACAAAAAGGCCAGGAGAGGAGCACGTAAACAGCCCAGGATTCGGTGACCCCTAGCAAATTGTCATTTGACCCCCAGGTTGAGAACCACTGCTCTAGACTAACATTCTAGCACAATCCGGCGGGGACTTTTTCCGTGCTGCCCCAGACATGGGCCTTGTTGGCCTAGGCCAGGATACAGCATTGCTCATATGACCCATAAGTAGTATGGCTAAAAAATCTTTGACCATATTTATCTTTTAGAAAGTGAGGAAAAAAATAAATAAATTTTTTTTTAAATTGTCACCAGACAAATGTCTGAGATTTCCTTCACATCAGACAATAGAGACACCGGTTCCAGTGACCGTCAGAGGCAAATTTCTTCACTTATTTCTCCACCGTATTTAGGGTGTAACCTGATCAGCATGCAACCCCACTTCTCTCCCCCCTTTCCACCAACACATGACTCCAGGTGGGGGACCTTTTCCCTGCACCCACTGCCATAACTTGAAAACAGTGTGGCCGTGAAAGGCTCTGCCCACATGGTCACGCCATTCATTCACAATTTTCCTCTGAATCAACACCAGTACCATCAACCAGTGCGGCTTGTAGTTTTCAATGAACTGCGAGGGCTCTGATGAGTGCTTTCATAGTCCACTGATCTTCCTACTGTCAAGTAACTGGCTGCCCGTATCGGTGGTATGGGCAGGCAGCTATCTGGAGAGTCTGTAGGAGTCTGGCATTACACCGTACAATGCTCTGCAGGCTCCTGAGGGCAAGTTCCCACCGCATGCAGTCCAATGCGCTTTTTGTTCTGCATCAAAAACACATAGAAAAGTAGGTTATATGGTTTCCCATGGCATAGTTCACACCAGTGCTTGCAGTTCCAGTAAAAAAAAAAAAAAAAAATGCACAGGGACACACATGGCCTTATTTAAAAAGTAAAAAAAACGAGGGAGAAAAATTGCACTGGAATGCCTCAAAAACGCATTAAAAACGCACATGCAAAAAAGCATCTGGAACACAACCGGATTGCGTCTCAGCAGTTTAAGCCATGAATAAGCACTGATTCAGTGGGAAACGCGTCGGCTGTCCCCTTGTTTTCTACTGCTGTGACCTTATTTTGTACCTGCTGACCATTCAATAAAGACCACCTTATCGGGTTTTTGGAGTGCGGCTATCCATTCATCCTATTTTCTATCTGCTTAGTGCACCGCCAGCACCCTCAGTATCTTGCAACAAAAAAAAAAATTAAATGCACATTTAACTGGAAAAAATTGGCATTTATTTATTTCCAAAATGTGACCTTATCCTTTAACCCTTACCAACGCCATAAAAATGTAAAAGAAATATAAAGTTTTGGTTTATATACACTTCAAATTCAGTCTGCAAATTTGTAAATGTGGATTAAGGGTCCTTTCACACTAGCGGACCGTTCGTCCGCTCATTACAAGTCAGTTTAGGGACTTGTAAAGGGCCCCTATGGGAGCGGATCCGTTAGCGGATGATGCATCCGCTAACGTCCGCCAGATCCGCATCCATTTTTGCGGACGGAAGAATGACCTATTTTTCTTCCGTCCGGCCAAACGGATCGGATGCAAACGGACAGACGGTCCGTTTCCATCCGACTCCCCATAGGGGAGAGCGGAGGAGAGACAGGGCGGTCCCTGCACAGTGTGCGGGGACCGCCCCGTCCGCCGACAGCTGAGCGGAGACCCCCCGCTGAGCTGACGGACACACAGAGTGGACCGATCCGTGTGTAAGGAGCCTTAATGGTAGAATATAGTTTGTTGTTTTTTTGTTGCTGTTGCTGGAAACAAAAAAGAAAAATAATAATGGTAGAATACTCACTGGGGCCAGAGGAGAGTTTCTGCTTCTCCCGAAACTTGGTCTGTTCTTCAAAGATCTGCTTGCCGCTCATCAGCCTGTACATCGGAGGATCTGCATCTTCCCTAAACACCACCAGTTTGAGGTCCCGTTCTTCCATGATTTTTATCGCCTTCCATCTGCTCATCTTTCCCATGTCTTCTCCATTTTCACTTATCATTTGAATATAGTTATAAGGGATTAACCTTCCCACATTTCCGATAACCTTTTTAGCATTGGGATTTTCTTTTTTCTTTCGAATGGGCTGTGCTTTGGGCTCCTGATCAGCAGTACAGTGCAATCTTATTCCAGCCACCAGCTCCCCTGTCTGCACACATGCCACGGGGTTCCATGGCTGAGGACTCCGTACCTTAAACCACTGGCTGAAAAATCCAAGGTGTCTCTCAAAGGAATATAGTCCTTGATTTGCAGCTTGACAAACAAGTTTCTTCAAGTGAATCCTACACAGTGACATCCTATGGAAAAATATTATTAATTAACCATATTGGATTTTGATCATTCCAATGAAATTTTTGAGTCCTTCCATACCTTAGCAAAGCTGAATACAGAGAAAGGGGATGATCACATAAGTATATATTCCACCAGGAATCTATAGAGTCTATCTATACTTTTCTTGGGGGGAAAAAAAAAACATTGATAAATAGACACCTATGGTTTGTAATATCGGTAAGCGAGTTTTAGGCTTTTGCCTCTGAACTCCCCTACATGTTATACTAAGTGTTCATGCACACAAAGGCTTTTCGTAGCGTTAAGTGGCTGAAAACAAAACAAAAAACACAATTAATCCCTTCTGTAGCAGGAGCACTTTGGCAGAAAAAAAGCTGACAGCACTGATTAGTGTCGATGCCTAGCGTTTTTATTTTTCATTTGGAAGTGGAGGCCCCCGGTGTCCTTAACGACCAGTAAATAGCTGGTTGATAACGCAGACTTTGTCATTTTTTCAACTTTTCATCTATTAAATCTCCTGACCTTGTGGTTTTAAAGGGGGTTGTAAAGGTTCGTCTTTTATTTTCTAAATTGGCTCCTTTAAGCTAGTGCATTGTTGGTTCACTTACCTTTTCCTTCAATTTCCCTTCTAAATTATTTTTTTTCTTTGTTTGAATTTCTCACTTCCTGTTTCTCCTCAGTAAGCTTTCCATCATCATTTGAGCGGTGGAAAGTTATTTAGAACAGCTTACTGAGGAGGAACAGGAAGTGGGAAATTCAGACAAAGAAAACAAAGAAAAAAAAAACATTTAGAAGGAAAAAGGTAAGTGAACCAACAATGCACTAGCTTAAAGGAACCCATTTAGAAAATAAAAAATTAACCTTTACAACCTTTTTAACTTTGGATAGTAAAACATGTTTTTTATGCCAGTAAATACCTTATACAGGCATACCCCGCTTAAAGTACACTCACGAGTAAGGACATGCCCACAAGTAGGGGTGCAACGGATAAAAAACTCACGGATCGATCCTCGGATCAGGAGTCACTGATCGGATCATTTTCGGATCAGTAAAAAAAAACACAAGACAAACAAAAGTTTTGTCTTTTTACATTTTTATTAATATATATATATATATACATATATATATATATATTTTTACTACCAATGGTGGCGATCAGCGATTTTTTTCGTGACCGCGACATTATGGGGGACACATCGGACAATTTTGACACATTTTTGGGACCATTACAGTGTGAAAAATGGCAATTACAGTGTTACTGTTTTACTAGTGTGGGGGCAATGGCTATTATTAATAGCCATAGCCAACATTGCCCCCACACTAGTAAACATTGTATAGCCATTTTTTTCCTGTAATAGCCATTAGCCAACTCACTGTACTGATGTACTCGGTCCGTCTCACTGAACTCAGGTTGCATGCAGAGTCAGCGCGCTCTTGCAAAATAGAAAAGATCCACGAGCAGAGGGAGGGGCGATGACGTCAGCGCGCACCGCCGCCGAGTGTACCAAGATGGCCGACCGCTCCGGAGCAAGGCCGAAGCCGCAGTCTTTCCTAAGGCCGCGGTGCGTTCCGCGGATCGCATACTGTGCCGAGCCGAACAGGTCGACCCGTTCGGATCGCGGATTGGGCACGATCCGTTGCACCCCTACCCGCAAGTGTATGCAACGTGCCTTACGAGTACTGTACAGACATTTTGCAGCCACAGTAGAAGGAGCTGAAGCTCCAAGAGCATAGCCCGTTCTGTTCCAGTGTGCCCCTGACACCCCCACTACAGCCCCTGAGACCTTAACTACAGCTCCTGACACCCCCACTACAGCCCCTGAGACCTCAACTACAGCTCCTGAGACCTCAACTACAGCTCCTGAGACACCCACTACACCCTAGAAGTGAAAAAAGGTATTGTTTCACTTTAACTACATTTTCATTTTACATACATGCTCTGGTCCCACTGTGTACTTAAAAGTGGGGTATGCCTGTACATCCCAATTCCTGTTTCTTGTCTGGTAAAGAACCTAGGCTTATGACATCATGCACAACTCTCACTCTTGTGAGAGCTTGCCAGGGAGGGAGGGGAAGAGTCATAAGAGGGCCAATGAGAGCTGCATGTGTGCTCTGTGTGAATCTAGGAAGTGAACAGGCTGCTACCTGTTCACTTCCCGGATTTAGCTGCCCCCAGTTAAAAGGACTGCAGCCAGACTCAGTGGAAGGAGATTTCTGAAGGAAATTTTTGGCAAGTACAGAATCACAGTATATATAAAATAATATGCAAAGTGGTTGGATGGAAGCTTCGGGATGGCAAAGATGTTTTTATTGCAAATTATGTGAGCAGACTGCAGTTCCTCTTTAAGGAGTGGGCAGGAAAGCCGGCCGCCACGTCCTAAACAATGGATTAGTCAACAGCTGACAGCAGGGTTCCCCACCGATAGCTAAAGGAAATAAAAATGGCCAAAAAAAAAAACAGTGCGAGGACTCCCCAAATCCCCCTCCCCTTGCATTGGGTCAGGAGGGGCCCCCAGATCCCAGCACCCTACCATGTGAATGAGTATGGGGTATATAGTACCCCTACTCATTCACCTAAAAAAAAAAGTAGGCAATTAGTCCTTTATTAAACAAAACCAAAAAAGTCGCAGTGTAGATCCATTGTCAATCACAATGCCCACCCGCCAACTCCCCCGCCAAAAAAAAAAAAAAAGTTCTTAATCCAACAAAAAAAGTTCTTCATCTGACAGCTCTTAAATAACTAAGGAATAGGGCCAACTGATGAGGCTTCCCGGTAACCCTGCCCTCTTGTGACAACATCACCCGAGGGCATGCTCCTCTCCTCGGCGCCTCCATTCACACTCTGGGCACAGCTTTCGGCTTCACGGCCGGGCGCATGCACGAGTTGCGCTGCACTCCTGGCGTGAGCAGGCGATCTTGTGGGACCTGTCACGTGTCCCAGGAGAACGCCTAGAGGGAGAGGCCGCCTAGGGGCAGAGGAGGAGTCGCCTTGGTGGAAGTAGGAAGTGGGACAGGAAGTCCCACTCCTAATGAAGCCCCCACTCCCCCCCCACCATAAAAAAAAAACACACACACATGCCAAACGTGGCATTTAAGGGGGCGAGGGGTGCTTAAAGTGGAAGTGGCATCCTATGCATTAAGGTGAAAAAACACCTCACGGCCCCCCTCCCCCCTGTTCACCTGCTGTGCGCATTCCCTGGTGTCCTCTTCTCCACGGAGACTGGCCGTTGATTGGATAGAGCGATAGAAGCGCAGCCATTGGCTCCCGCTGCTGTCAATTCCACCCAATGAGTCATACACTCTGTTTCTACAGATGCAGCGTGTTTGACAGGGAGCGCGCCCGTAAGCTAACCCCCTCAGGAAAGAGCTTCCCAGAGGGGGCTAGCTTTAGTGGGGAGGAGCCGAGACAGCCACCGTGGGACCCCAGAACAGGAGGATCGGGCCACTCTTTGCGCAAAACGAACTGCACAGTGGAGGCAAGTATGATATGTTGTAAATTATAAAAAATAAATAAAAAAATGAATAATAAATCGAACCCATACAATCCCTTTAACATGACCTTGAGTATATTTTTCTTTGCGTTTACAATTAGAACATGTTGCCTCTTACCGGCCCCTTTTCAACCTCTTTAGCCCGCTACCATGTCCTGTAATAACAGTTAAAGTGATATTACACCTCCAAATTGTTTTAAAAATAAAATAACACACGTTATACTTACCTACTCTGTGCAATTGTTTTAAACAAAGCAACCCCCCTAGCACTCCTGGCTCCTCCTGTTTGGCGAGTGCCCTATGGGGGCACTCGTGCAGGCTCACTCCTGAGCTACCCTGTCTGTGTCTATTGACAGGGCGGCTCAGCCCCACCTACTCCCTTGTCACAGAGTTTGACAGTAGTGGGTCCCTCACCGGTGCTTCTGGCTCCTACCCCCCGCCCCCCTGGAGTTCCCTACCTTGCAAGCTGCTTACTAGGGAGGGTGGGTACTCATGCCGGCTCTATCCAGAGCCACACTATATGTGCCTTTTGACACGCATTGTGTGGCTTGGCCCCACCCTCCGCCATTTGATTGGACTGACAGAAGCGGGAGCCAATGGCGCTTGTTGCTCTCACACAGTTCATTAAGTGAGCAGTGCACAGCAATGGAACAAAATCGGGCTCAGGTAAGTATTTAGGGGGTTCTGGGGGGCAGCTAAAAAGGCATTTTAACTCAATGCAAAAAAGGGCAACTGATGCCTTGTTTGCTGCAATCAAAAAAAATCATCCCACCCTCTGGTGAGATATAGGTGAGGTATAGAAATATTTAACAGTGTGTGGATTGCGCTTAATTTCAATATGTTGTGTAATCACTTCTATTTAAAGCCATGGAAAAAATAAAAAATAAATTAAAAAAATGCCCCATTTTTTGCGAGGTGTCCAAAGGGATCCAACCTCCAAGAGTTTACACACACGTCCCTGTTCTACCTCTCGTGCCCGTGATTGTACGTGGCCGGCGGTCATCGCAACCAGTGGCCACGCGCATCGGCACCCACACAGCATGTGAACGTGCGACGTGGCTCCCAAACAAAATTTACGTATTTTTCTTCCTACAAATAGAGCTTTCTTTTGGTGGTATTTGATCGCCTCTGCTATTTTTTGCGCTATAAACAAAAATAGAGTGACATTTTTGAAAAAAACAATATTTTTTACTTTTTGTTATAAGAAAAATCAAATAAACTAAATTTTGGTCAAACATTTAGGCCAAAATGTATTTAGCCACATGTCTTTAGTAAAAAAAAAAAAAAAAAGCTACCTAGCGGCAACAGCGACACTAATACAGCGATCAGAAAAATGATCGCTTAGTGACAGTGGCAATAGGCAGTGAAAGGGTTAACTAGGGCGGTGATCAAGGGGTTAAAACTTTATTAGGGGGAGTTACAGGGGCTACCCTGGACCTAACACTGACTGCCTGTCACACTGACACTAACTGCAGTGATCATACATATGATCACTGCATTCAGTGACACTGACAGGGGGAGGGGTGATCGCAAGGGGTTAGGTCTGCCTGCGTGTACTGGTGTCAGTGTAGTGTTGTGCAGACTTATGGCCCGTACACACGATCCGAATATCGGACGAAAGCGATCGTACGATTTTCGGATCGTGTGTACACTACTTTCGAGAGCCAATCACGACCGTTCATCCGATTTTTTTCGATCAGACAAGCGCGAAAATTTTTCTCGTACGATGTGAGCCTCAATCAATGTTAAAAAAAGGGTTTTTGGGGGAACTACCCCTTTAAGCGAAAAAAAGTCGTACGATCCATCGGCCGATATTCGGATCGTGTGTATGGGCCATAACTGTGAGATGTGATCTCTCCTCAGCGGCGGTTGAAAAAACCGCCGAGAGCAGAGATCACATCACTTCCTCCTCCTGTGTTTACACAGGAGGAGGAAATGACACGCAGGGGGAGCGCGCGGATTGGCTGGGAGCGATCCGGAGGGTGCGGACAAAAACGAACCGCCGCCCCCTCAGCACGGATCGCTAGGCCAGGTAACCGGACCGCCGCATGTACCGGGGGGGGGGTCCCGATCGGACCGATATATACGTTGATGTGCCTGTCGGTGCCATTCTGCTGACGTAAATGTACATGCGGCGGTCCATAAGAGGTTAAAGGACCCTGATAATTTATTGCATGAAGGTTAAAAACAAAATAAATAAATCAGCCTTTAGAACCAATTTAATGCATTTTATCGGTCAGAATAAATTAAAATTCTGGCCATCAGAATGCATTAACACCAAACACATGAATGGGCACGCAAGTGTGTATTTTAAGCTGCATTTCCCTCCACTGAAGCAAAAGTATGCAGGGAGGAAAAAAAATGCTCTGTGTGCGTGAAGCCCAAAAAAGAAAACTAATGCAGCTATTATATGTAAGAATTGGTAAGCTGCAAGATAATAAATATTTGCTTTTGGGTTTAATGCCACTTTTAAGTGGACCTTCGGTAATTTTTTCAACTTTGGATAGTAAAACATTTATTTTTTTCTGCCAGTAAATACCTTATACAGCCCACCTAATGTTTCTTGTCTGGTCATTAGCCTAGGCTTATGACATGCACAGCTCTCTCGTGAGAGTTTGTCAGGAAGGTAGGGGGTAGGAGTCACGAGGGCTACTGAAAGCTGCAGAGCTGGAGGAGGTGTGCCTCTGTGTAAATCCAGGATGTGAACAGGCAGCAGCTTCAGTTGCCCACAGTTAAGACGACTGCAGCCAGACTCAGTGGAGGGAGATTTATGCAGCATATTTGGCAACTACAGAATCCCAGTGTATATAAATATGCAAAGTGGTTGGAAGGAAGCTTTAGAATGGCAAAGATGTTTTTATTACAAACTATGTGAGCATACTGCAGTTCTTTTTTAATGCCTAATAGACATCGGCCGGTTTAATAAAAACTGGCCAACATTCGGCCCGTGTGCATGGGCGCTGGTCTGACAGAAGCCAGCTAACGAGAATGCTGAAAAAACAAAAAGCCAATAGGCTCCCGATCAGAGCTCTTATACAATTATTAAGAGCACTGATTGGGGGAGATCAATAACATTGGATTAGAGCCATCAGTTTTTTTTCCTTATTCACCCCCCCCCCCCCCCCCCCAAAATATTAATTATATATATATATATATATATATATATATATATATATATATATATATATATATATATATATATAGTTAGTATGTACCAGGCTTAAATGAAGAATTCAAGTACATATCTGTGCACTGCACTGACATGTAAACAAGGTGCAGGTGAAAAGTGCTTCAATGCGTCTTGTACATCCTACCGATGGCAATAACAGCGCATGAAAACGTGCATTTCCAGCACATGGTATCCAGCCCCTCCCATAGCAACCTCAAGATTTCATTGGCTGACAGAACCCAACAACAGTATTGCAGAAAGCACAAATTCAAGGAATGTTGCATTTTATAACTGTCACAGTTGCTTGTGCTCTCAAACGACCTGTCAAGCCATCAAATGGCTGGTGTCACAACTGATCACATGTGCAGCACCATAACAATTGCAGATCAAACAGCGATTAAAGGGGTTGAAAAGGTAAACGTTTTTTTTACCTTAATGCATCCTATCCCCCCCCCCCCCCCCCCCCCGAGCCCGTTTTACTTACCTGACCGTTCGAAATTCCCGGGCGCATCCACGTCATCCAGTTCGGTTTCCAGCCTGGCCGTTGATTGGCTAGGCGGATTGACAGCTGGCGCTTCTGTCAATCACAGCAGATGATGCGGCGTGCCGAGGGGCGGGACGAGTGATACAGCCGGCGGCTATGGCCACCGCTGTATCACGGGAGCGCGCTCCCAAAAGCTTTCCACTATGTGAGCTCGCTTGCATAAAGGTAGAAAGCTTTTGCGAGGATCAGCCGAGACAGCCGCCGAGGGACCCCAGAAGACAGCATTTGGGGACACTGTGTGCAAAACGAGCTGCACAGTGGAGGTAAATATAACATGTTGTTATTTAAAAAAAAAAATCCTGACTTTAGTGTTCCTTTAAGGTGACAGCTTCCTTGGCTGTAAAGAACAAGAAGACTAAAAGCAGAGTTCTGAAAGTCAGCAGATACACATACTGTAGCTGTTGACTTTTAATATTAGAACACTTACCTGTCCAGGAATCCAGCAATGTCAGCACCCCAGCCAATGTTTCCATCGGCTCTCGGGCGATGCGGCCGCCATTCGTGGTAAGGGAAATCAGCAGTGAAGCCTTTTTGCTCCACAGCCGATTCCCTACTGCGCAAAGCGTTCTGCCCTTTCTGATTGGCCGGCGACGAGGAAAAGAGGAGGGGGGGGCAAAACTTTGGTGAGATCTCTTGGAAGTGGGGATAGGTACCTGTCAAAAACAGGTACCCGCTCCCCCCTCCCGCCTGAGAATGGCCAAATGTGGAATTAGGGGGAGGCAGATAAGCGGAGCTTCTACTTTTGGGTGGAACTCATTCCATTTTAAAGAGGACACATGCTGAAAGGTGTCACCCCTGCCCTCAGCAGAATTGGGAATGCATGTCCTACACACCCTGACCCATCCAGCAGCCTGATATACACAATGGCCACACAAGGACTACTCTGCCAAAACAATGGCAGTCTGCTCAGACAAGGTCACCGTGCGCCTTCTTATGGGTGGAGCAGAACCTTTCTTCTATGACCACGGTGAGAGAGGAGAGCCCTGCCCCTCACCCTGGGGTACAGAGCATACACTGCACACATTTGTACTGAAAGCCGGAAATAAAAGTCAAGTAAACAAGCTACAATGCCATGTATAACCGCTTCTCACGGAGGAGACACGGTCATTAGATCGCCTCAGACATATATAATCAGTAGGCCCCAATGAATCCCCGGCCTCTCCTACAGAAGCGACGACAGAGCGGTTCATCTACACAGGAACTTACATCCGCAGCAGCTAGTGATGTCCAGTTCATGAACGAATCGTTCTTTTGAATCGGTTCTTTTCAGTGAACTGAGTGAATCGATTCATGTGAGTGAGTGAACCGTCTGTAATGGTTCTCTGTGCACTCAATACAAAGCATAGGAGAGCAGGCTGGTAATATGATCCTAGAGTGAGAGAGCTCGGCCCCTCCCTACAACCAATCAGCGTGCTCAAGGCACAGAGACACTCAGGAACTGCATACACGAGTCATCATCAGTACACAGTACACCGAGTTAAAAGAATCAAACGAGTTATTGAGTTAAAGAACTGAGTTGAAGAATCGTATGAGCTGTTATAATCCAGTACACTGTAATAACCACGAGTCACCACCAGGAGAACAATACATTAAAATCACAATGATCAGGGAGCAGAAATACACTACAGACTGACTGCTTTAAAGACAGAGAGGACAAAAAGAGTCAGAATAAGAAAATATACTCATTCATATTAATTCTTTAACCCTTTAGAATTTAGTTAGCTTATCCTAAAGGAGATATGTATGTCTGTTTTAAAAGCATTTTTTTTTCATTAAACAATAAAGAAACCCCTTTGGGGCAATTTGTAATATACGGTAGATAGTGATAACGGGTAGTACAGGACATTCATTAACCATGAGTTATATTTCTAGAATGATTGCAGTCTCTCTGACGTTTGTGGTGACACCTAACGTGTGAAGCAATCATCGTTTAAGTATACATGCACGCCCTACACACGTTTAATCACATGCAGATATCAGGGTCCGTGGGGATAGTTTTAATTTTGTTTATTTTTTCACTTAACAAGCCCCGCCCCCTATGTAATAGTTTTTTTTTTTAAGTGACAGGTTCTCTTTATTGCATCTGGGTGGGGTCTGTTATACGATCATATGAGTATAAGATTGTGCTCTGTAACCTGGGTAGCAGGTGTTCTGTCAGATCAAGCATCTATAGGATCAGCCAATATTGCCACTTACAGCGACGCACAAACAGTGGTATAAACGAAAAGCGGGTTTTTGTGCATGTGAACTGCATTCTGAAAAATGGCTAGCCATCAGATTTGTCTGTAGTCTTTACAGTGCATAATGAGGCTCCTTTCATACTTGTGCGACTTGGGACTACAAAGTCGCATGACAAGTGCTACCCCATGATTTCCAACGAGTACCGTCCATATCTATGCGACTTCAAAAGTAGTCACTGCATTACTTTGGTTCGATTTTGATGCGACTTGAGGCAGAAACCTCAAGATTACATAGGTATTGCTTCAAGTCGCATCAAAATTGCATCAAAGTCACGGTAAAAATCGTGGAAAAAATTGCACGACTTTCAAGTTGCACAAGTGTGAAAGCAGCCTAAAGATTACATTTTACTACCGTGGGTACTTTGCCCGCCCGCACTAATAAAATCCGATCATTTTTACTGTGCATGCGCTGTGAAGACTACGGAAAAATACAATGGTTAGCAATATTAACTGAAGTTGGCCCATCAGAATTTGATTCACATGCACAAAAATCCACTTTTCATTTAAACAGCTTTTTGTGCATCACCAGCTGGCTAATCTGACAAATTGTGATCTGATACTATATGATTGTCCTCTGAGCACAGAACCAAATACAAGTAAATGTCCCCAGGACCTGCAAACCTGTGAAGAATCGTTCTATTGCTTCTAATCATTTAAGAAGGTTGAATCAGAGCTTTGGTTCACTTGCTTGTCAGTAGACTCAGCAAGTGAACTGAAGAATCGATTCATTGAATCGGTTCATTTCAGTGAGTGACTCGAAATGAACCGATTCAGTTAAAAGAGTCGAACTTCCCATCACTAGCAGCAGCTGGGGAGGAACCAATCACAGCACCGTGACCTCAGGATGAGCACCCGCCCCCTGCCACCGCAAACGTGATCAGCTGTCACATGACCGCTATAGGCTCCCAGCTCAGGAGATGTGTATATGTACAACCACACATCCATATGCAGTGAAAGTGTCACCTATCTCCCCCTCACCTGTGTTCATCCCAAGTGCAAATAAAACTTTTCTCAGTTTAATCAGGGCGAGGAAAGGTTAGACACTGTGCCCCCCCCCCCATACTAGGGGTCCCCCCACTTCCTGGTGCCAAACACCACTTTACTGACTGAACTCAAGGCTCATGCACACTGCAGCTCAAAAAACAAGCTGCTTTAACAGGCATTTGATATTTTATTTCAGCTAAGGATCTTGTAATTTTTTTTAGTTTTTTTGCATGTTTTTATTGAGTTACTTTGAGCTCCTTTGAGCTTTTTTGAGCATAAGTGTTGTTTTTTTCACAAACTCTCCCCATAGCTGTTTTTTCCCTATTTTATTTTCTGTGTTTTCGAGCTTCTTTGAGCTTTTTACATGCTCTCTCGTGTGTTTTCCGGCACTCCTTGCTCATGCACACCGCAGCTCAAAGAAACTACTACAGGCTTTTGAGCTTTTTTGAGCTCTAATTTGATCTGCCTAGAAACTCCCCTCCATGTTAGCCAATGGACACTGTGGCTTTTTCAGGCGTTTACAGGCATATGCTCTTACTGGCAGAAAAATCCGCGTTTTTGAGAGGAGCTTTTGAGCAGAAAAGACACCGGAGTGCCCAAAAACGTGCAAATAAAAAAGCATAAAAAGAGCATTAAAAAGCTTAAAAAAGCTTGAAAACACACACAAAAAAATAGGAAGAATGACAAAATGCTTATGCTCAGAAAAGCTCAAAGGAGCTCAAAGAAGCTTAATAAAAATGTGCACAAGTGCCCCAAAAAGTACAAGCTTCCTCAAGCTGAAATAAAAGCTCAAAAGCTTTTTTTGAGCTGCAGTGGTTCATGAGCCCTTAGGCATCTATTTTGCTTGGACCTCTTAAAAACACAATTTATTATTTATTTATTTTTCTGCCTGTAAACTCCTGAAAAAACTATAGTTTGCATGGACACATTGGCTAACATGGAGGGGAGTTTCCAGAAATAAAAAATGAGTGTTTAAAAAGCCTGTAGGAGCAGTTTCTTTGAGCTGCAGTGTGCATGAGCCCTTAGTGCCCGAAAACACACAAAAGAGCACGTAAAAGCTCAAAGAAGCTTGAAAACATTGTGTGTACACAAATCCGTCGGACTAAAATCCAAAGTACAAACACGCATGCTCCGAACCAATGCTAACCATAGCACAACATTAGCAAAGTTGCCCAAAGGGTGGAGCTAAAGAGCAGAAAAAACACATAGTTTCGTGAATGTTGGCTGAAAAAGTTCTGCCGTCTGTATGCAGAACGAGTTCACGGCCAACGCCCTTCGGATAAAAATCCAGATTTGTCCGATAGAAATCTGATCGTGTGTACGAGGCTTGAGGCTCCATTCACATCTACTGGTTGCTATTTTACAGGCATTTTTTACAGAGTTTTTGCAGTGTTTTTGTACAGGTATTTTGAAGTTCAATGTAAAAGCAGTATAATGCCTGTAATCTGCAAAAAAAAAAAAAAGCTTGTGTACTTTTTTGAGTGATGGGAGTTTTGCTTTAGGTGACAGAATGCTCAGATGTAAACTAAGGCCATTGAAATTAATGGGATTTAACTTGTTGGGCGTTTTTAGAGCTGAGGCTTCGAGCAAAAAAAAAACGCCCAGGTGTAAACAGAGCTTAAAGGATCACTAAAGGAATTTTTTTTTTTAGCTAAATAGCTGCCTTTACCTTACTGCAGTACTGGTTTCATGTCCTTATTGTTCGTTTTTGCTTTGAAGTTGCTGTAATCCTGCTCTGTTCTCCACACTTCCTGCTTGTCTGTTTCCTTATAACCACAGTACTGGGAGCTTTCTCACGGTGGTCTTAGCTGTCATTACTGTGTGTCTAAAACTTCCCAGAACCAATCAGATTCATTTGAAAAAAAAACACTGCCTGGATTTGTTTGTTTTTGTTCTGTGTGTCTATTTCTACTTCACAGAAACATGAAGCCAGTTCAAAAGTGAAACTAACCTGCAGGCACATTATATGATTGATTTTTATCTATTTTTAATCATTTTGAAAAGGAATCAGTTAACTTTTTTGTCTCTATACCCTGTAAACAGTCATTTCAGCAAAACATTTTTTTTCCTTTAGTGACCCTTTAAGTTTGCATTCAAAATTGTACGACTCCAAAGTTGCGCTGACTTTGGAGTGCAACTTTGACGCAAATTTAGATGGGTGCAACTTGAATTCGACTTTGACTAGTGATAATGAACAACTGTTGCACACAAGTTGCAACGTTCCCAACTGTCCCTGATTTTGAGGGACTGTCCCTGATTTGGAGATGTCCCTCTGTCCCTCTTTCCTCCTAATTTATCCCTCATTTTGGTCTGATCTATATAGTTGTTTATAAAATACACTTTTCTGCCAGTAAATACCATATACAGCCCACTTCCTGTTTCTTGTCTGGTAAAAAGCCTAGTTTTATGACATCATGCACAGCTCTCTCTCTCACTCTCATGAGAGTTTGCCAGGAAGGGAGAGGGGATGAGTCATAAGAGGGCCAATGAGAGCTGCAGAGCTGGAGGTGTGTCTGTGTAAATCCAGGAAGTGAACAGGCAGCAGCTTTAGCTGCCTACAGTTAAATGGATGCAGCCAGACTCAGTGGAGAGAGATTTCTGCAGCATATTTGGCAAGTACAGAATCACAATATATATAAAATATTATGCAAAGTGGTTGGAGGGAAGCTTCAGAATGGAAAGATGTTTTTATTGCAAATTATGTGAATAGACTGCGGTTGCTCTTTAACCGCTTCAATACTGGGCATTTTCACCCCCTTCCTGCCCTGACCAATTTTTAGTTTTCAGCACTGTCGCACTTTGAATGACAATTGCGCGATCATGCGACATGGCTCCCATACAAAATGTACGTCCTTTTTTTACCCACAAATAGAGCTTTCGTTTGGTGGTATCTGATCACCTCTGCGTTTTTTTTGTTTTTTTTTGTGCTATAAACAAAAAATAGCGACAAATTAGAAAAAAAACACAATATTTTTTACTTTTTGATTTAACCACTTCCATACAGGACACTTATACACCTTCCCGCCCAGACCAATTTTCAGCCTTTAGCGCTGTTGCACTTTAAATGACAATTGCGCCGTCGTGCTACACTGTACCCAAACTAATTTTTTATCATTTTGTACCCACAAATAGAGCTTTCTTTTGGTGGTATTTGATCACCTCTGGGATTTTTATTTTCTGCAAGAAAAAGAAAAAAAGACCGAAAATTTTGAAAAAAATAACTTTTTTTTTGTTTCCATTATAAAACATTGTAAATAAGTAAATTTTCTCCTTCGCTAATGGGCACTGATGGTACTGCACTGACTGGCACTGATAAGGTGGCACTGATGGGCACCAATGAGGTGGCACTGATGTGGTGGCATTGATGATGGGCACCAATATGCGGCACTGATGGGCGACACGGATGGGCAGTGATAGGCGGCACAGATAGGTGGCACGGATAGGCGGCACATATGGGCACTGATAGGTGGCATGGATGGGCACTGATAGGCGGCATGGATGGGCACTGATAGGCACTAACGTATGTGTTGTACTAATGGATGCCAATCAGTGCCAAACAATGCCTGCCAATCAGTGATGCCCATTGTAGGCACTGATTGGCATCCATTGCAGGCACTGATTGGCATCCATTATGTGCCATCCCTGGTGGTCTAGGGTGGCATACCTTTGATTTACATCCCTGTGGTCCCTGGTGGTCCAGTGGGCATCCCTGGTGGCCCAGTGGGCATCCTTGGAGGGGGGGGCTGTGCTTATAATCGATCAGCACAAACCCCCCCTGTCAGAGGAGCAGCCGATCGGCTCTCCTCTACTCGCGTCTGACAGAGTGAGGAAAGCCGATTACCGGCTTTTCCTGTTTACATCGTGATCAGCCGTTATTGGACACGGCTGATCACGTGGTAAGGTGTCTCCGTGACAGACACTTTACCTAGATCGGTGTTGCGGGGTGTCAGATTGACACCCCGCAACCACGATCGCAACCACGATCGCCGCGATGCGCGCCCCCGGGGGTGCGCAGCGGCTCAATATCCTGAGGACGTCATATGACGTCCACTCAGGATATAGCAACCACTTTGCCGACGTCAATTTGTCATTGGTGGGCGGAAAGTGGTTAATAAATATCACAATTTAAATTATTATTTTTTTAATTGTATTGTTAAAATGTCAATAAGAATTATTGAAACATAAAAAAAAATTGTTTCCTCAGTTTAGACCGAAACGTATTCTTCTACATATTTTTGACCAAAAAAATCGCAATAACCATTTATTGATTGGTTTGCGCAAAAGTTATAGCCTCTACAAAATAAGGGATAGATTTATTTATTTTTTTATTTTATTTTTTTACTAGTAATGGCGGCGATCTGCAATTTTTATTGTGACCGTGACATTGCGACGGACATATTGGACACTTTTAACACGTTTTTGGGACCATTCACATTTATACAGCGATTAGTGCTATAAAACTGCACCGATTACTGTGTAAATGTGACTGGAGGGAGGGTTCCTGCCAACGCACATATATGAATGGTTATTATTGGAAAACACTGGGAACAACTTTTCATGCACCTTTGAAGTTGCATGACAAGTTTCACAATTGTGAATAGAGCCTAAATCATTGCAAAAAATAGAAAAGTACAAATAAAGGTATAGAGATATATACACAGTTGTGTGTTAAACATAAGATATGCAAATAGTGCTCACTTAATGGTGATGGTTCATAAATAAATGTTTACTTTTGGGGTTAATACAACTTGGAGGTTTGTTGTTGGGAATATAAGAATACAGATTGTTTCTACAACTAATAAAATCCTATTTTACCCTACATGTCACGTCCGCATACTACCCTGTTTCCCTGAAAATAAGACCTACCCCGAAAATAAGACCTGGCGTTATTTTCCAGGAGGGCTGCAATATAAGCCCCACCCTGAAAATAAGCCCTAGTTTAAAATGCTCGTAAAATCCTATAATCCGCTTTATTACAGTATTATATAATGTACAATGTGTGTGTTTCTGTAATATAATTGCGGGGAAGAGAGCTCCGGCGGGTCACAGAAGCGCAGAGCGGCGCTATAACGAAGGTATTTGGCACAATTATATTACAGAAACACACACACTGTACATTATATAATACGGTAATAGAGTGAATTATAGGATTTTACAAGCATTTTAGCTCAGTTCACACTGGGGATTCCTGACAGGCAGGGAGGGAGAGAAGACAACACATTACATGGTAAGACCTACCCCGAAAATAAGCCCTACCATGTCTTTTGTTCCCAAAATTAATATAAGCCCCGGGCTTATTTTCGGGGAAACACGGTACTAGGAAATAGAGGTGCTTGGTCACCTCGTCAGAATTTGTAACAGAAGTGACATTCCATTGCTGCCACCTTGCTGCCATCTTGCCGTATGCACTCGCCCACAGTATGGCTTGAGTGGGAAGGGGGACATCTTGTTACACCCACCAGAGTTTTGAATTTTACACTTATTTTTAGTGAGGTTACATAGTGAAAAAAGTACTTAGAACTCCGTGTGAATGTTTAGATGTGGAATTTTAAAAGCAATGGCAAGCCTGCTGATCGCATGGGTTTGCTAATCTGGCAGAACATTGCTGCTTTTAAAATTCAACATCTAAACATTTACACGGAGGTCTAAGTACTATATTTCACTATATAACCTCAGTTTACTGTTAAAAATAAGTGTAAAATGCAAAACTCCGGTGGGTGTAACAATATGTCCGCTTGTCCCTTCTCATTGTATCCTTACTGTGGACGAGTGTGGGGTGTAGCAAGATGGCGGCGATGAAACGTCATTTCTGTTACAAGTTTGGACGGATCACCTAATCTGACGGAACGCTGGCCCTCAGACTCTGAATAGTTGTCCTATTGTATGCCTGCTAAAAAAATAAAAATAAAAGTGCTTTCTATTTAGACGAAACTTTTATTCCTATCAACTCACTAACACGTTGTTGTAAATGCAAATGCTCTGTGCTGCTATAATTATCGGTTGTGGTGAGAGAGACCTGATCAGGCAGTTGGGTGGGCAGTCGCAGAGGGGTCACGTGTGAGAGGCGGGGCCTGAGCTCTCTCTTTCCACCGGACCCGCCATCTTGCAGGTAGCCGCATGAGAGTTCGAGCTCCCGGTGTGTGAGGGGATTGGGCTGGCTGTGTGGAGGGAAGCTTCGTGAGGAGGGTCGCGGTGTGAGGGGGAGAGCAGTGCGGAGGGGAAGGTGGAGGTGTGAGTAGTGTGGTGGGCTCGTAGAGCCGTGTATGGCCGCTTTGTATAGTGTGGCCTGGTGTGAGGAGACCCGGGACTGAGGAGCGTGTGACATGTAATAGGCCGGGCCTCATGTCAGCGGCTCGGGGGAGCTCTGTACCGAGTCCTTCATAGACCAGGCCCTGTGTATGAGTCTTCCGTCCCGTGCCTGCCGGGAGGTGGAGCTCGTCTGCTCCTTTCAGGGAGGGTGACCATGTGGAGTCTAGTGAGAAGCCTGGCGGCATGGTGTACACACACCGGTCCTCCCCATCCAGCAGCCTTTCCCACAGGGAGCGATTCATTGCTTTTCTCCATTCCTCCGCTCTAAGGCTCCTTCCACACGGGTTTGCCTGTCAGTTTTTCAGGTGGATCTGTTTGGACCCTCCATTCACTTCTATGATGAGACGGATGTCAGCGGTGACCTCACCCGCTGCTATGCGATCCTCTCCACGAAATCCGGGCAGATATTGGACTATTTTTAAATCAAACTGGGGGATTGGATGGAAACGAACAGGTTTTTTTTTTATACCTGATATCCCAATAGAGAAAAATGGGGCTATGCTCATCTCTGCTCTGCATGGTGAGTGGACATGAATATCTGCCTGCTCAGGAGGGATCAGCTGTGGATTCTGTAGACTGGAGTAGCCTGCTTACATATTAGGCTGTATTTACACCTAGGCGTTTTTACGCTCGTGCTGCTGGAGGAGTGATTTTACATTGTTGTCTATGGAGATGGTTCACATCTCCACGCCATACGCCTGAAGCTCAAAACAAGTCCCGAACCCTTTTTTCAGGTGGCTTTTGGCGTTCGGCATAGATAACAATGTTAAGTAAAAAAAGGTTAAAACGACCCGTTTTGTCGCGGCAAATCGCGATACAATACACCGCAATTTGTCCTGGCAAAATACGCGCATTATAGTGTGAATGCACCCTTAGAGAATTGGATGAGTCTCCATATATTGATCAGTTCTATTTGCTGTTCAGCAGCAAGGATGTGGAATTCCCTTCAACAGAGGGTGGTCTTGGGGAGCATTGATAGTTTAAAGACGAAGTAAACCCTCTTGTCCAAAAATAAATAAGACAACCTGCAAGACAGACATGAGCTAGTATGTATAGCATACTAGCTCATTATGAATTGCCTGAGATCGAAGCCACCTCCGACACCGCCATGATACCCGGAGTGACTTCCGTGTATCGCTGCTTCGGCACTGACTGGCCGAAGCAGCAATGTCACTCCCGTGGGAGCCACCACTAACAGCACAACGCTCAGTATGCTTGCACTGTATACATCGGTACCGCTATTTTTTGCAAATATCTCCTAAACCTTTTAGGTTTGGGAGATATTTCTTGCACCTACAGGTAAGCCTTCATCTATGCTTACTCATAGGTTAAAGTGGTAAAGGGTTTACAACCACTTTAAAAAAGACTATTGGATAAGCACCTGAATGACCGCAAAATACAGGGATATACAATGTAATACTGACATATAATCACATATAGGTTGGCCTTGTGCATTTATTTTTTTTCAAACCTCACCTACTATGTAACTATTATACCGCTTTCTAGAGCTGACTTTAGTTGTATTTATATAGGGCGGACGATTTTACACAGCACTTTACATATATCTTGTACATTCACATCACTCCCTGCCCTCAAGGAGCTTACAATCTAATCTCCCTAAGGCTGGCCGTAGGCAGATTGAATTTTGATGCCAATTCAGCAGCTGTGCACTGAATTTTGATTTGTATAGGCAGGCTGGTTGTACCGCGGTTTAGTCCAATTGACTTTAGTACAACCAGCTTGTCAGTTGGAATACCTCCAGTGGTCAGAATATAATGGCTGTGTGGGGGGAGGTTGCTTATCAGTTGAGCAATGTTTGTGGTTGAAGGAAAGAAAACTGATGTATGGCCTAACTTGGGTTCATACATATGTTATGGACCTTAGATTGTTGGGGCAGGGACTGATGTATATTGTAAAGCCCTGCGTAAATTGCCGGTACTATACAAGTACTTGGAATAAACAAAATACTAGGGCCAACTTAGATGGGAGATGAACCTACCAGCATGCCTTTGAAATGTGGAAGAAAACCCACGTAGACACAGGGAGCACATGCAATCTCTTAGCAGATAGTGATGTGGTTCAAATTCAAACTGACAACCACTATGGCTGTCAGGCAGGAGTGCTAACCACTGTTCCAAAGACATTCTTATTATATAGATTTATATAGCGCCAACAGTTTGTGTAGTGCTTTACAACATGGGGGCAGACAGTACAATTCAATACAGGAGGAATCAGAGGCCCCTGATTGTTAGCGCTCACAATCTAGAAGACATGCTTGAAAATTTCTCATTGGTCTGCTGAGTGGATGATTTTTGTTATTACCTGTCCTTAAAGTTAAGTGAGCAAAAGTGTACACGATTTGGAGCAATGATCTACTCTGGAACATGGCTGCCTAAGTGACTTTTTCCTTTGTCATACCATTTTTAATAGCCCTCTAGTTTTCTGCATATTGCGAACAATCCAGGGAGATCGAATCGTGTTTTCTAATGTGTACTAGGCTTTACAGACTGTTGGGAATGTCCAATGCACTGGTGCAGGGGTGTGCAAAAGTGGCCCTCCAGCTGTTTTGGCACGACAAGTCCCAGTCATGGCAATAGTTGTTTTACAATAGCCGAAGGACTGAAGTTTCCCTGTACTATGGCGATGAGGTAATTTTTAAAGCAAAGGTCCACACAAAAATGGAACCTCCAGTGTTACATTTGGCACCTTCCAGGGGAGTGCAGATACCTATATAATACAGGTATTTGCACCCACTTCTGGGCATAGACTCCTGCAGAGTCCCAAAAATTAAGCCACATTTTACTAGGGGAAGAATTAGAACTTCTGATTTAATTGCTGACCTAGTTACAGCTGCACCCCTTATTTCTCCACTCACAAATGAGGGATAAATTCCCCTTCTGGGACTTTGTATTTTCACAGCAGTACCAGCTATTGTGAGAAAAAAATGGCTTTTGGAGGACAATTTCCCTTTGACAGAAGTCAGTCAAACTGACTTCTGTTGAGCAGGAAGAGCCACACGCCTCATAATTTGGCCCGATCAGTCTGCCGGGCAATGGATACTCTCATATCCACTTGACAGTTTTTGGTTCTGCCAAAAGGCCAGATACTGTAGGAAGCAAAAAAGTGTCATAACATTTCCCAAATAGGCACCACACTGGATTTTTGAGATGCTCTGATGGAGGAAGTGAGTGTAAACATCTTGTGGCTGATACTAGTGCAGGTTTTCCTTTGATATTCATTCTGTTTTCGGTGCATGCTGCTGCTTGAGTTCAATTTTTTTTTTTTTTTTTCCCACAGTAGGGGCAATTGTAACTGAAAAATGACGAACACAAGAGGCAAGAGGAGAGGAACCCGTTATATGTTCTCTAGACCCTTCCGCAAGCATGGTAAGCAATGAAGCTACAGAACTTTGAAATGTTTTAGGGGCCTAGTCACATCTGTGTGGAGTGTATTGTTTGCCATTCATTTTCAGTGGCACCCCAACATGTATCCAGAGTAAACAAACATGCACCTCAGCACACTGCTGTGCATTTTATAAATTTTACATGTACAGTAAAATCTTGGGTTGCGCACATAATTTGTTTCAGAAACATGCTTGTAATACAAAGCACTTGTATATCAAAGCAAATATCCCCACAGGAAATAATGGAAACTCAAATGATTCATTCCACAACCATTAAGAAGTTTATAGTCCATATAAAGATTATAGCGATGTGATGGGTCGTGTAACCATAAAATGTCCATCCACAAATGAAAGCCTCCACAAGGGGATTAGAAGAAAAATCCAGCAGGAGCTACCGAGTATAAGAGAAGAGAGGCGCCTCTGAGTGTAGCAATATGTTGCTAAATGTTGTACTTTCATTAAATGTAACCATATTACTACACTTGGAGGCACCTCTCTTCTATTTTAAACTTGGTTGTGACATGACGCTAAACTTTTTTTTTTTATATATATATATAAAAGATCAATTTATTCAAAAAAGATATAGTATATACAGGAGGAAATTGTGACAATCATTGAGTGCATCTTACAGTATTTTCCAGACGATAAAATATAATAGATCTTAACAGAACAAACAGGAGTTTAAGACTGCTTGTTTAGTGCCAAAAATGACGCTAAACTTTTATCAAGACATTGCTTGTATGTCAAGGCAAAATTTATTATAAAATGTTGCCAGTCTTGCAAAACGCTCTCAAACCAAGGTTTTACTGTATTGCCTTGGGTTGCTCTGAAAACAGGAACAATTTTTCATTGTGTCAAATTTAGATTGTCGGCTTGCTTGCAGAACTGGAACTATGTGGTTTTCTAAAATGGATGTTTTTTGGTAATTGCTTTTCATGTTTGGTTTTGAAGGTAGTACCCAAAAGTAATGAGTTTTTCTCTAAACAATGTAATTTACTTTTTGGGCCCTTTTATTATACCCATGCATGTCTGTGATATACTGCACATGCTTCGGGGGAAATTTAAATGATTCTTGTGTCTGCTTAAATTTGACATGCTGTAGAAAATAAAAGTGAACTGGCTACTTAAGTTGGATTTCTATCTAAATTTTTACAGCAGGAAAGCAGATGTGTAAGGCCCAGTTCACACTTGTGCGATGCCAGACTTCGCAAGTAATTCGCAGTGCGCTACTTTTCACATTACATGAAATGTCTGCAGTTCGATTTCAGCCACACAGATAGTATGGCTGATATTGCACCTCATTCGGTCGACGCACACAGGACCCTTTTTTCTATTCAGACCAGAATTGAATCGCATGTGTTCACGCATATGCTATCCATGTTCGAACTGTCAGTCGCAGTGCGATACGCAAGCTGAAATGAGGGTGTCTATGGAAGTGTGAATGGCGATGCAAGAACCCACAGTGGACTGGCGAGGGTTCTCGCATCGCACAAGTGTGAACTAAAGGGCCTTATCAGTTTTCTACACAAAGAAAAGGGGAATCTTAGGCCCTGTTCACACTTGTGCGTTGCGAGAACCCCGCGAGTCCACTGTGGGTTTTCGCATCGCACAGACTCTCACTGCTGTTTACACTTCCATATGCGAATTGCTGGGAAGTGTCCTATCTCAACGACACCCCCATTTCAGCTTGCGTATCGCACTGACAGTTGGATATGGATCGCATATGTGTGAACACACGTGATTCGATTCTGATCTGAATAGAAAAAAGGGTCCTGTGTGTTTCGACTGAATGCGGTGCAACATCAGGCATACTATTTGTATGACTGAAATCGAACTGCACAGACATCGCATGTATTGTGAACAGCAGTGCACTGTGAATTGCATGCAATGTCTGGCATCGCACAAATGTGAACCCAGGCCTTTGCACATCTGCTTTCCTGCTGTAAATGTTTTAAATAAATGAATGACTGACTGGTCAATATGCTAGATTTATTTTCCTTGTGCTGTTCTGTGTGAAGACACAGCCTGTATTTTAACTCCCAAGATGTATGCCAAAAGCAATTGGCATATCGAAGATCATTTAATTTATTTGTGTTAAGCTGGAAGGCTTGTATAAAGTAAGGGGTAGTTCTCTGGTGTTGATGGCATAATTTCTCTTCTAGGTCCGGTGCCACTGTCAACTTATATGCGCATCTACAAGAAGGGTGATATTGTTGATATCAAGGTATGATTTTTTTTTTTTTATTTAAATTTTAGTTTTAAAATATTTAAACCTACTGACAGGAACCAAAGACTAGTAAGGAGTTTGGGGAAAGGCCTACACTTTTCGACTTTATAAGCTTGCCTAGCCAAAAAACAGATTCTGAAATTTATCTTAAAATATTGAACAATATTCAGTAGTTTTTTTTTTTCTTTTTTAGAGAAAAATCTGCAAGCAGCATCTTTGGCGCGGTGTGTATACCGCTATTTCCCATTCAAAATCACGGTAATACCGCCTGCAATGCGCCTCTGCAGAGGCGCATTGCGGGTGGTATTGACCCTTTTTTGTCCGCTAGCAGGGGTTAATATCCCACGGCAATTCCTACGGGATTATGCTTTTTTATTTTTTTTGCCTTGCAGGTTTAAAAAAAAAAAACAATCGGTGGCTTTACTACAGCTTTGTCTGATTCCAGTCAAGTGGCATTTTGGTTTAGGCCTGTTTGCATAGTATAAAAAGCAGCAGAAGTCCTATATCGTTATAAAATCTGTTAATTGTATGCATTACTTTTTTTTGTTTTTTTAAATTGCTCTGTGATGATCCTTCTCCAAACGATTTACCTTGGTAAATGTGATTTCAACATTTCACCGGTTCTGAGAGCAACCCCCCCCCCCCCCCCCCCCCCTTTGTGTCTGTATATTGCTGGCTGTTTAATCTGAACACTCAGCTGAGCTGTTTTAGAGGCTTATTTGTGTCATGCAAATGCCTGGTTCTTCTATGCTTGAAAGCTGAGCTGTCTCTTTAAACTAGGGAATCACATTTTGCAGTTTACTAACCTAGTTTCATTACTTACAGGGTACAGGCACAATCCAGAAAGGTATGCCACACAAGTGCTATCATGGAAAGACTGGCCGGATCTACAATGTCACACAGCATGCTGTTGGAATCATTGTCAACAAACAAGTCAAGTAGGTAACATTTTGTAATCGTTTTAGTGCAGGGCCCCTTCACTTTGCCATTTAGATCTTTTGTGTCTATTTTGGTTATTCAAGAGGGCTAAATGAAACCTCCTCCTAAAACCCAAGTCAGTTCTTAATGTTTGGCTTGTGTCCTGTCAGAGGAGACAGCAGTTGCGTTTAGAATGGCAGCAGATTTACGCTTAATAGTGAATTTTAGAATAAACATTCTGCAGCGCTTTACAGACTTTATGTAGGTATAAAGTTAAGTTCTTAAACAGGTGTTCAACCTTTTGACCTTACTGGGTCACATTGGAACAAAAGGATAATTTTGCTGTGATTGTCGTGCGATTTGTTGCACTGCCATTGCTGCAAACTGCATTGTTGCCCAAAAAGGAGTAGGAACTTTTCAGTGACGAGCTTTATGTGAATGTGCTGTGTGGTTACATTCACACCAGCAGTTAGGATTAGTGTGAATTGTAGCTGAAATTCCTCCTGCAGCTCTGTACATGTGGCAGCAGGGGTTGCCAGTGGCTGGACCCATTTGTGGCTCTCTACACAGCCTGCAATAACCTGCGGTGATCACTGCTGGTCACAAAGTGCATTTAGCAATTGTCACCACAGGTAATGGCTGGCTGATTTTGAGCCATGAAATGGGTGCAATTGCTACAAACTGTCAGCAGGTAGGTGTGGAAGGCCCTATCCACTAAGAGCCGCAGGAGGGAATGCCACTACAATTTGCACCGGGCCTAATCGTTGGTGTGAACACGGCATTCACACAAAGATGTCGCCCAAAAGCTCCTTTTGGGGGACCAGCTTTGTGCAATGTGGCTTGCAGCAATTGCCACCTAATCGCATTTAATGTAAAGATTAATGGCACAAACAGGTGTGCTGCGTTTTGCCAGCTTTGCAGAATAACAGCAATTCCGCCCGCCATCCCAAATTGCTGAATGTGAACAGGGGCTTAAATGCATACCATATACTAGTTTCTGGTCATTTGATCCTAGATGATTGTGCCAGCATTTGTCCCGTGCTTAGGCAGTGGTTAATATTGTTGGCCTTATGTGATCAGTCTGAATCTGATCAGATGTTGAGATTGTGAGAAATGTACCTTTTTGTGGGTGTCCTGATAGCAAATTTTTGGGCAAGTAGTTGCAGTAAACACACCAACTGTTTCATAACTACCTTTCTTTGTTCAGAGGTAAGATTCTTGCCAAGAGAATCAATGTCCGTGTAGAGCACATCCGCCACTCAAAGAGCAGAGACAGTTTCCTGCAACGTGTGAAGGAAAACGAGAGGAAGAAAAAGGAAGCCAAGGAGAACGGCACCTGGGTGGAGCTTAAACGTCAGGTAAGGACACTGTTCATTTTGTACTTTGTGTAGTATGCTCTGTGATGATCTTTCTCCAAACTATTTACTGTTACAGTAAATGTGAGTATAATTTCACCGGTTCTGAGAGCACTTGTATGGTCATTTCATAATATCTGTGTTCTAATGCAAAATAGTAATGGCTTCTGCTTTTTCTTTGCAGCCAGCCCAACCAAGTGAAGCTCACTTTGTCCGAACATTTGGAAAGGAACCTGAGCTCCTTGAGCCAATTCCATATGAGTTTATGGCATAAAATACTGCTATTAAAACATCCTTTTCTCAAGCCACTGCTTGTGTGTTTTTATTACTATTAACTAGACTTTTACTTGTGCTGGCACATTTCAAAAATCTTTAGAGGCTCTTGACTGTCAGGAAGTCAAGTAAGGGCTGCCCCTCTGAGCTGTTTTGAGATTTAATTTGTTTGGCTAATCAGATCTCTACTTTTCTAAAATTGCTTGTAGTTTAGCACATGTAGCAGCTTGTCATTGCTCTTACCATTCTATTTTTAGAGAATTGGAGCCAGTTTAACACCTTGATACATGCATGGTGTCCCTGGCAATTTTATATCTTGAGAAATCTTTTCTTCTTTGTAAACCAAATGATATTGGCACTGTAAAGCAGAAGGTTTGAAGTAAATATTAGGCTAAGCTTACACTGTTGAATAGTCAGTGTACTGGAGAAGAGTTGTCCTCCAGTAGTGCACCTTCCTGTCTGAGACCGATTAAACACAGATCTGTATGTGGGAGGCTGCCATTGTTTGTCAGTACCGCTGTTGAATGCAGATATCGGCTTCTCTAAAAGGGACATCTACACCTTATCAATGTCCTGATTAGTCAGTGCAGTCACAAGTGCCCACCATTGAACAGAAAATCTTCGATTGGCAGCATGCCCACACAGTAAACTTTATTGAAGCATAAATATTAAAAGTGCTTGAGTACAGGTAGGGGAAATGCAGGTAGATTTGTGTTTCACATTATAGAAGTGCTTTGTCAAAACCACAGCAACTGCCCATCATTACAGCCTCGGCGAGGGAGAAAAATTGCAACTTTTAGGGTTTTCCCGATACCACTTTTTTAGGACCGAGTACAAGTACCGATACTTTTTTCCATGTACTTGCCGATACCGATACTTTTTTTAAATGTCATGTGACAGTTTTCAAACCACAATACAGACTAAGGATATTTTCTTTAGAATTATGAAGAACTCTAACTCAAGACATTATAAAAGAATAAAAATGTTTTATTTTCTTGTCATGCAGTAGTAAAAAAACTCAAATTTTCACAGAACATGTTGATAAATACAAAAAAAGTATTCTATTTAGGTATCGGGAGCATTTGCACGAGTACAAGTACTCCCGCAAATACTCGGTATCGATACTAGTATCGGTATCTGGACAACCCTAGCAACTTTATAGATTTTTAGTATTCATCTAAAGAAAAAACCCCAGTGGTGGTTTCAAATTGGTTAGGGTTGCATGACAATGCAATTGTCAGTGTGACAGTGCTGGAAATTGGTCTAAGTAGGAAGGGGGTAAAAGTGCCCTGTAGGGAAGTGGTTAAAGCGGTTGTACAGGCTTCATTTTTTTTCCCCCTAAAATAAACACATGGTATACTTGCTCTGTCCAATGGTATTGCACCCCTAACCTCCCCCAGCTACCCTATAAAGCTACTATGTGGCACAAGCGGGCACTCTCCCTAACTGGCCTGTGTTCATAGATCCACACATTGCAGCTTAGCCCTGCGACCACCTTAGAGGATTTGGCAGTAGCAGGCGCCAACAGCTCCTGCTGTCTCTGGTCCTGTATGGAGGAACAGACTAGTGTGGCTGCTGATGGGCACATCACTGGATCAAGAGGTCTTGAAATGCACTGCTCAAAAAAATTAAAGTAACACTTTGGAAATGTATCGGATCTCAACTGGCAAAAATTTCATGCTGGATATCTATACTGACATGGACTGGGTAATGTGTTAGGAATGAAAGAATAGCACATCATTTGATGGAAATTATCCACCTACAGAGGGCTGAATTCAAAGACACCCTGAAAATCAAAGTGAAAAAGCTAGTCCATTTTGCTGAAATTTCATTGCAACAACTCAAAATGGTCCTGTAGTTTGTATGGCCCCCAAGCGCTTGTATGCATGCCTGACAACATCGGGGCATGCTCCTAATAAGACGGATGGTGTCCTGGGGTATTTCCTCCCAGATCTGGACCAGAGTATCACTAAGCTCATGAACAGACTGAGGTGCAACCTGGTTTCCACCGGATGGACCGAAACAATGTCCCAGAGGTGTTCTTTTGGATTTAGGTCAGGTGAGTGTGGGGGCCATTCAGTGGTATCAATTTCTTCATCTTCCAGGAAGTGGCTGCATGCTTTTGCCATGAGTCCAGGCATTGTCGTGCACCAGGAGGAACCTAGGGCCCACGGCACATTGGGCCAGAGGATTTCAGCCGATACCTAATGGCAGTCAGGGTGCCATGTAGCCTGTAGATGTCTGCGTTTCTCCATGGACATGCCTCCCCAGACCATCCCTGGCCCACCACCAAACTGGTCTTGCTAAACGATGTTACAGGCAGCATAAAGTTGTCCGTGGCTTCTCCAGACTCTTTCACATCTGTCACGTATACTCAGGGTGAACCTGCTTTCATCTGTGAAAAGCATGGAGCACCAGTGGCGGACCTGCCAATCAAGCGCCAGTGTCTGGCAGTGAGCACACTAGAGGACGTCTGGGCCCTCATGCCACCCCCATTAAGTCCATTTCTGATAGTTTGGTCAGACATTCACACCAGTGGCCTGCTGGAAGTAATTCTGTAGGGCTCTGGCAGTGCTCATCCGGTGCCTCCTTGCACAAAGGAGCAGATACTGGTACTACTGGGTTAAGGACCACCTATGGCTCTGTCCAGCTCTCCTAGAGTAACTGCCTGTCTCCTGGAATCTCCTCCATGCTCTTGAGACACAGCAAACCTGGCAAAGACATGTATTGATGTGCCATCCTGGAGGAGTTGGCCTGCCTGTGCAACCTTTATAGGGTCCAAGTACTGCCTTGTGCTACCAGTAGTGACACTGACCCTAACCTAATGTAAAACTAGTGAAAAACGGTCAGAAAGATGAGTAGGGGAAAAAAGTCAGACACCACCTGAAAAAACGTTCCTGTTTTTGGAAGCCGCCTCATTGTTGCCCATCTAGTGCACCTGTTAATCAGTTTCAGCTGCTTTGCTGTTAATTGAAATTGACAACTCCTTCTGTATACACCCCTCTGCTACTTAACTGACCAGATCAATATCCCAGGAGTTCTGATTCAAAAGTTCCTTTAATTTGAGAGAACTACTGGGACATTTATTACATGCAGGGGATGTATTGAGGTAAAAAAATGTTTGGAACTACTTCGATATCGGACACTTTCACCCCCTCCTGCCCAGTCCAATTTTCAGTACTTTGCATTTTGAATGACACTTGCACGGTCATACACTACCCAAACAAAAGTTTTATATATCCCCCCCCCCCCCCCAAATGGAGCTTTCTCTTGGTGGTATTTGATCACCTCTGGGGGGTTTTTTTTGGCTCAATTTTTTATTTTTTTTCCCCTTTTTTGTTTCTGTTTAAAACATTGTAAATAAGTTTTCTCCCTCACTGATGGGCAATCACTGGATCCTAGTGGGCATCCCTGGTGGTCTCCACTGATGGAGATAATGATCATCAGCGCAAACCCCCCTGGTCTGGAGAGCAGCCCATCAGCTCTAATCATGTCTGTCAGTGTGAATGAAGGAAAAGTCGATAAGCGGCTCTAACTGTTTACACTGATCAGCTGTGATTGGACACAGCTGATCAGATGGTAAAGAGCCCAAGTCCAAGGCTCTTTACCTGGATCAGACATGCAGTATGTCAGACACACCACACTGCCGAACTGCACAGCCCCAATGGCTTATCCACTTTGCGGCCATACTTTGTTCATTAGCATTATCACTTGTTTATGCTGTAAAATAAAGCCTCATACACACTATCAGACTTCGTGGATTTTGCTCTGATTGGGCGTTGGTCGTGAACTTGGTGTGCACACACGGCAGGACTTTTTCAGCCAACAAACACAGATGTAGTGACATAATACAATGTACTACGTGTTTTTTTTCTGCTCTTTACTGCCACTCTTTGGGCAACTTGTGCTATTGTTGTCTGATCTTTAGCATTGGTTTTGAGCACGCGTGTTTGGACTTTGGGCCAATAGATTTGTGTACACACAATCGAAATAGCTGACGTAGGACATTTGTTGCCGGAAAGTTTGTCTGTTCTCACAGCAAACATTTTGTCCGATGATAAAGCAAAAAAGTTTGATTAAGCGTACACCTGGATTGTCCATAAAAAAACAGGTCCGTCGGACAATTGTCAAAGTCAGATCATGTGTACGGGCCTTAACCTGGAAGACCTAGGTGTCAAACTGGGATCTTTGATGCAAGTATCCTGGGCCGCTAAGGAAGTTTCTCAACTCCAAGAGGCCATGTTTTTAGGATTTCCTTCAAATGAAACGGCTGTTGTAATTACTAAGGCAGTGAAACTGATCAAATCACCTCTACAAAATAATGGATAGCTTGAAAATATTACCTTTTGGGGCACCTTGAGGACTGGAGTTGCTCCGCCAGACCAACCAGTGGCTTTTTACAAGCAGTCGTAATGGCTATTTTGGCTGCGAAGAACATAAAGTAAATTTAGACTTTCAGTGTGTCTAGGCACCGCCTTAACAGGTTTGTTGAGCAAAACTATTCTGGGGCTCTCAATATTTACTATGGTCCTGCAGTATATTAGGGTATAAATTCTTATCCAGAAATGATTGCCTTTTACAAGACCACCAGATATGGAACATCAAGCCCACTTGTCTGCAGCAGAAAAAAGGGCTGAGGATTCCAGGTACAGTGAAACCTTTTTTTTTAAAGTAACTTGGTTTGGGAGCGCTTTAAATACATTTTGACTTGATATACAAGCGATGTCTTGATATACAAGTAGTTTCATGTTACAACTGCGTATAAAAGAGAAGAGAGGCGCCTCGAAGTGTAGCAATATGGTAACATTTAATAAAGGTACAACATTTAGAAACTCACGTGGTTGATTAAAAGAGGCACATCTAAGTATGCAGGCATCCAGGTAAAGCTGTCCACATAGACATCCTCTGCACCACCATTGATGTTGTCCCTTCCACGAGCAGTTCCAGCTTCCTTTTCAGATCGCTCTAGTGCAGGGTAGTCTTCCCAGTCACAATTGCAGACCGACAGCGGTGAGAGCCGGTGGTGAGGAGGACGGTCTATGTAGACGGCTTTACCCCGGATCCCTGCATATATAGGGCCAGATTCAGGTAGAGTTAGGCTGGAGTATCTGTGATACTCCAGCCTAACTGTCACTTTAAGCCGGCGTTTCTGTTTTCTGTAACCAGAAAACAAGAAACGCCGGGTTGGTGTTCCGATGCGATCGGCGCAAGTGAATTTCGCCATCGCATCACAAATTTAATTTAAAAATGGCGCCGGGGGCGTTCCCGCTGATTAACGCTGAAAAAATGTTAATCAGCGGGAATCGGAAATTCACGATCGTTTTCGGGCGCGACGCAGTGACTTTCCGGCGTTTCCGTAAGCGATACGCGACGTAAAGATAAAGCAGCCACCTAGTGGAGTATCCTATGTTAAGTATAGCCGTCGTCATCGCGTCGAAAAAAAAAAAAATTTGCGTCGCTTGTGTAAAACGTTCATGAATGGGGATGTGACGTCATTGACGTTCACTGACAGAATTTGGAGCATGCGCACTGGGATGCATTGACACTCGACGCATGCGCAGTACGTTCGCCGCGGGTTCGCGCTTAGTTTAAATAATACATGCCCCGTACCCGCACAATTTGAATTCCGCCGGCTCATTTTCGATACGCTGCCGCAACTTTAGGAGCAAGTGCTTCATGATTAACAGCACTTGCTCCTAAAATTTCGGCAGAGTAACGTAAATGAGAAGCGTTACTCCAGAGCAAAGATGCTCCCATCTACCTGAATCTGGCCCATAGATGTGCCTCTTTTAATCAACCATGTGAGTTGCTAAATGTTGTACCTTCATTAAATGTAACCATATAACTACATTTAGAGGAACCTCTTCTCTTTTATACTCTGGAGCTCCTGCTGGATTTTGCTTCTAATCCCCTTGTGGAGGCTTCCATTGGTGGATGGGCATTTTATGGTTACACAATCTGGTCACATTGCTATAATTTTATATATGGACTATAAACTGAACGACCTATGAATAAATAGTTGTGGAACGAATCATTTGAGTTTCCATTATTTCCTAAGGAAAAATTTGCTTTGATATACAAGTGCTTTGGATTAGAAGCATGCTTTCGGAACAAATTTATGCTCACAGTACAAGGTTTTACTGTACATTCTGGAGAGGCATTCAGGTACTAAGTACCAGCGGGTTACAAATTTAAAACTCCCCTCTACCAGTGACCCCTTCACAATGCCTTTGTATTAGAGGTTGACCGATATGGGTTTTTCTCTGGCTGATGCCGATATTTAGAATTTGTGGCGGCCGATATGATGCCGTTTTTTTCTCAACTCGCCTTTCAGGACAACCTTGGAGAGAGCGCAGCTCCGCCTCTTCATTAGGAAACGCATGTAGATCCTTTAAAACCCCTCCTCTTCCACCATGGCCTCAGTTATTGTGTTTCCTCCGCCATGGTGGAAGTGCATGTGTGGACCTGAGGAGCTGCACTCTCTCCAAGGGGAGGGTAGGCTTACCGGCTTGCAGTCTTTGTTCCTGCTGCTTGGTGTGTAGTGGCCATCACAGTGAGGGAAAGATGCTCCGGAGTTTCCAGCTTCTCCCTGCTCAGTGGAGTTAAGGACCTGCAGGAAGGCTGCGCTGAGTGCCCGGGATCCGCAGGTCTTGGTTCTGGTAACCGGGCGGGCTATTGCCGCGGTTGCGTTTTTTTTGTATTTCCTGCATGTCGGTCCCGGGTCCTGTCGGGCGGGTGACGTCATGTTCAGCAGCGCGGCGTCCTGTAGGGGCGGGCGGTGCGTGGTCCACACTGCCTGGAACGCAGAAGCTAGGGGGGCGGGCCTACAGAGCGGCGTCTACCGGTTTCCGGCCATCGTTGATGACGTCAGGAACCGGGAAAATTTAAAAAGCTTACAGTCCCAGCTGCTTCCCTGTACAGGATGGAAGAGGGATCCGCAGCGATGGCGGAGACAGGCGCCTTAGACACCGCTCATGTCCAGGTAAGAGGGGCACAGTGGGGCCTTTTATTCTGTACCATATGGACTATTGTTGGTTTGTTTGTTCCTCCTTTGGGAGCCTGTGCTGCAGGGTCAGAGTTAAATTTTCTCGGTCCCTGTTCAGTGTTTCACTCTGGGTGGTGATTGGTTTGCACTGTTTGAAATTTTGGTGCTTGGTTTTCTTATTGGTGGCGGTTTAAAAAAATAAAATAAAAAAAAAAACTTTTAGTGAGACATTCTTTTTGTGTCTCTTTTTGTTTTAGGAAAAAGCAAAATTAAAGAAACCACCACCTAAAAGGAAGTGTCCCTCTTGCAAGAACCCTCTTGGAGATACCTGGCAAAAAGCAATGTGCAAAGCCTGTATCAGGGACTTAGTGGAAGAAGAGACATCCCAGCAATACAAAGAGTTGTTTTCTTCTGTGCAGGAACTTAAAAGTTCCCTGAGTTCGGTGAAGACTATGCTGGTACAGAATCCAGTGGCTCAAACTGAATCTCAACAACCACCACCTAGCCCTAGAGCCTCCACCTCTAAGTCAGAGACGGGGGGGGGGGTTCAGGGGATGAAGGGACAAGTACTCTTCGCTCAGTAATGGATTCAGAGGAAGAAGATAGCAGAAGTTCTAGATATAAGCTCCCTCTAGACGAAGTGGACGATCTGCTTTCTGCAATTTATACTGCTCTTGAAATTCAGGAGGAAAAAATTCAGTTGTCACTTCACGACAAAATGTATCAAGGTTTGGATGAATCCAGGTATAAAGTGTTTCCAGTCCACAAGGTGGTGTCGGATACAATTAAAAAAGAGTGGAAAGACCCGGAAAGGGGTCCTTTTTTTTTCCTAAAAGCCTGAGGAAGAGATTCCCCTTTAATGATGAGGATACTGAGGTGTGGAATAAAAACCCTCGAGTAGATGCGGCCTTCTCCCAAGTATCTCGACGCACAGACCTGGCGTTCGAAGATATGGGGGTTCTGAAGACGCCATGGATAAAAGGGCGGATTCTTTGCTAAAAAAGGCCTGGGACTCTACCTCACTTAGCCTCAAACCAGCTATGGCTTCTACAGTGGTAGCAAGAAATTTAGAATTCTGGGTGGAAAAACTTATGGGCCATGTTAAAGCAGGCACACCAAGGAAAGATTTATTGGAGTCTTTTCCCCTGATTCTAACATCAATCAGGTATATGGCAGACGCATCAGCGGAGTCAATCAAAATGGCAGCCAGATCTTCCGCCTTGGTAAACTCGGCCAGGTGGGCAGTTTGGCTCAAAACATGGACAAGGGGACACAGCCTCAAAAGTTAAGCTTTGTGGACTACCCTTTTCAGGTGATTTATTGTTCGAACCAGATTTAGAAAAAGTTCTGGACAGAACAGCGGACAAAAAGAAAGCCTTTCCACTTAAAGAAACCTCCCATAAAGAAAAATTTTCGTCCTTTTCAACAAACCTACAGAAAGGAAGAAAATAAACACTGGGTTCCTCAAAGGTGTAGAGGAAGAGGAGGAATTATTTTCAGATCCCCCCCAAGAACAGACCTTTTAAAGACAAATGACAATCAGACTCCAGTGGGAGGAAGATTGTCTGCTTTCTTTCCTCATTGGAATCTGTGGGTCAAAAGTCCCTTTGTAAAAAACATCATTGCACAGGGGTACAATCTGGAATGGGCAGACTGTCCGCCATCCAGGTTTTATGTCACAGCTCTTCCAAAGGATCGGGAGAAAGCTTCCGCGATGATGATTCTTCTGAAGGATTTGATACAACAGGAAGTTATTATCCAGGTTCCAAAACACCAGGAGGGGAAGGGTTTCTACTCCCACATATTCCTAGTGAAAAAACCCTCGGGCAAATTTTGTTTAATTTTAAATCTGAAGATCCTGAACAAGGCAATAAGATACAAGCACTTCCGTATGGACACTATCCATACGATAACAAAGTTACTAACACCAATGTGCTTCATGGCATCTCTAGACTTAAGAGATGCATACCTCCACATACCAATAGCGCAGGCTTCCCATAGATTTCTGCGATTGGCAGTCAACCTAGGGACGTCAATTTGGCATCTACAATTCAGGGCTCTGCCATTCGGCCTGTCTTCCTCCCCCTCGGATGTTCCATACCTGGACGATCTCTTGTTTTTCGCAGATTCAAAAGATCAATTGGTGATAGATCTCCAGTTGGCTCAATCACACCTCAAGAGCCTTGGCTGGTTGTTGAATCTGGAAAAATCAAACCTAGACCCCTCACAGGAGACGAGGTTCCTGGGTTACAACATCAACTCAGTCCTCCAGAAGGTGGACTGAGTTGAAAATCAATACCTCAATACGCCAGATACAGACGAATCTAGCAGTATCTGTAAGGACAGCAATGGCAGTACTAGGCCAGTTGACGGCCTCGATTCCGGCTGTACAATGGGCAAGGTCGCACTCAAGATCGCTACAAAGAAACATCCTACAAGTTTGGTCTCATCAGGAGTCTCTGGAGAAACTTTTCAGACCAACCTCAAAAGTAAAAAGGTCCCTATGGTGGTGGAGAGACCAGGCCAATCTATCAAAAGGTCTCTCGTGGGTCCTCCCTTCGGACAAGCGTCTGACGACGGACGCAAGTTCTTGGGGGTGGGGAGCTCACCTGGATGGACAGACAGCACAAGGGTCTTGGTCCAAGGTGGAAGCAAGGAGGTCATCAAACTGGCGAGAATTAAAGGCCATTTTCATGGGTCTCCTGGCTTTCCAACAGCTGTTAAAAGGTCATCATGTTCAAGTGTTGTCGGACAACACAACAGCAGTGGCCTATGTGACCAAACAAGGCGGGACCAGAAGCCAAGGGCTGATGGAAATGGCCAACCAACTGTTAGCATGGGCAGAAAGGAATCTAGCCTCGTTGTCAGCAATTCACCTAAAGGGGTCCCAGAACTTACTAGCAGACCTACTAAGCAGAAGGAAGGTATTGGAGTCGGAGTGGAGCCTAAATCAGGAAATATTCAACATGATCACAACGAAATGGGGCCGTCCTCAAGTGGATCTTTTTGCCAACCAACAAAATGCCAAGGTCCAAGAATTATTTTCCCTACACAGGGGAGACAGAGCGATAGGTATAGATGCCCTAGCCCATCCTTGGGATTACCGTTTGTGCTATGCCTTTCCCCCCCTTCCCCTAATTCCTCTAGTCTTAAGGAAATTCAGGGAAGAAAGGACCAGCCTGATTCTAATCGCTCCCTTCTGGCCGAACAGGCCTTGGTTTGCATCAGTGCTAAATCTGGCCGTAGAACCCCCATGGGAGCTTCCAGCCAGGAAGGACCTTCTAGTGCAGGACTCAGTGTGTCACCCAGAAACAGACAGGTTGCATCTGTGAGCCTGGTTACTGAAGAGGACATCTTAAAAAAACAAAGGTTTATCCGACAAAGTAGTGAGAACCCTATTGTCAAGCAGGAAAGAAATAACCAGGTCTATTTACAGGAAAGTTTGGAAGAAATTTAATTCCTGGTGTTCTTCTAAAAATTTCCAGACCAAAGATGTAGTCTCGGTGCTAGAATTTCTTCATGAGGGAATGGAGAAGGGTCTTGCATCCAGTACACTAAAAACGCAAGTAGCGGCTCTTTCTGTTTATTTTGAAAACACTCTATCCAGAGAACCTTTGATTTCCAGGTTTTTCAGGGCACTCTCAAGAAACAGACCAGTGACCCTTAAAAATTTTCCAAGTTGGGACTTATCAGTTGTCTTGCAGGACTTAACGGGAGCACCATTCGAGCCATTAGAGGATAGTTCATTAAGAAATTTAATTTTCAAAACTGTTTTTTTGGTGGCAATAACCTCAGCAAGACGAGTTAGTGAGCTTCAAGTTTTGGCCATTACCGAACCCTTCTTAAAGCGGATCTCCACCCAAAATTAAACATGATTGCATAAATAATAGTTCTCCTAAAGAATGCTGAAACCGATATTTTTAACTAAAATAGTATTTACTGTACCATTAAACTGCATGGGCTTCCGGTCTGCCTCCCTCAGGTTTTTCGTCGGGTTTCTTTTAGTTTCCTGTCCCGCGTAGCGTCTTCTGGGAGCTTGTGTCATAGCTCCCTTGATATTGTATTCTCCCCTGTTAGACAAAATATCGTGCGATTTCGAAGAAGTGGCGCGCGATTGTGATGCGCAACACAGACGCCAAAGCCGCTGGTGCCCGTTGCTCGTGCGCATGCGCGAGATCTAGCAGTGGATGCTGGGACATCAGCATCCACCACAACAAGGAAGTGCCGGGCTGTGGGCTTATGCCCACAGTTAAAATGGTGCAGAAACCGGAAGGAGGATTATAACTTTTTATTTCAGACTGTATAGCAGCAGAGCGGTCGGGGATAACAGGACACGTGAGTTGTGCAAGTTAGGGTAATTTAACTTTTAAATAGCCATTCACAAAAAAAACATTGTTGGCGTGGGAGATCCGCTTTAAGAATTTTTCCAGATCGTGTAATTCTTCAGACAGATCCTGCTTTCCTTCCAAAAGTGGCATCAAGTTTTCACCGTTCGCAGGAAATTATTTTACCCACTTTTTCTTTGAATCCTTCCAACGCTGGCGAAGAAGCGTTTCATACCTTAGACGTGAGAAGGTGCCTCATACAATATCTTTTAGTCACCAAAGATTTCAGAAAAACAAATGCCCTGTTTATACTTTTCTCAGGCCCTCGTAAGGGGGAAAAAGCGTCCAAAAGTACGCTCGGAAGGTGGCTTAAACTCTCAATTATGGAAGCTTACAAAGCCAAAGGAATTACGCCTCCCTCAGGCATTCTGGCACATGCAACAAGATCAACTGCTGTATCCTGGGCTGAAAGAGCAGGTGCGACACCCGAGCAGATTTGCAAGGCCGCCACCTGGTCCAACTATTCAACTTTCTTAAGACACTACAGGTTGGACCTATTGTCTGCTGCCGATCAGGCCTTTGGCAGAAAGGTGTTGCAGGCAGTAGTCCCACCCTAGGGTAAGTTACTTGTTTATCCTCTCCAAGGTTGTCCTGAAAGGCGAGTTGAGAAAGACTTAGTTAGACTTACCGGTGACGGTATTTCTAAGAGCCTTTCAGGACAACTGCTTTTTCCCACCCTAAATGTATGTTAAAGTAATAGTTATAAATCTATCATGGTGTTGTGGTTTTCTGTGCTTTGTCTTCCAGAGAGTCGGACCACAATAACTGAGGCCATGGTGGAAGAGGAGGGGTTTTAAAGGATCTACATGTGTTTCCTAATGAAGAGGCGGAGCTGCGCTCTCTCCAAGGTTGTCCTGAAAGGCTCTTAGAAATACCGTCACCGGTAAGTCTAACTAAGTCTTTTTTTTTTTTTGGTCGATTTAAAAAACATAAATAAAAATTTCTCCTTCATCCCATAAAATCTAACAGTTAGACCCCTTTTGCACTGGGGTGTTTTTCAGGCGCTCTTGGGCTAAAAACAGCACCTGAAAAGTTCCAGCAAAACTTCTCCCCTGTAGCCTCAGTGTGAAGTGTCCTATGCCGTCGTATCTTGGGCGCATATTTACGCTGGCCGCAAGGGACGCTTCCATTGATTTACGCGTCAAATATGTAAATGACCGAGATACGCCGATTCACGAATACTTGCGCCCATCACTGTTATATACGCCGTTTATGTAAGGCGTACGTCCAGCGTAAAGTTATTCCACCTAAAGGTGGCGCAACCCATGCAAAGGTATGGACGTCGGAAAAACCGTCGTATTTTACGTCGTTTACGTAGTACTACGTGAATAGGGCTGTGCCTCGGTTATGTTCACGTCGTAGGCAGTGTATTGACGTATCTTAGGCAGCTATTTCGACGTAACTATGAGCATGCGCACTGGGATGCGTCCAAGAGACGACGCATACGCAGTTTGTTTTTTGAAGCTCAGCCCATCATTTGCATGGGGTCACGCTTCATTACAATATATCACGCCCACTTCCACCTACTTTGACTTACGTCGGCTTACGCCGACAACTATGCGCTGCGCCGGCGCAACGTTGACCGCATATTCTTTGTGAATAGTATGCTTACCTCTCAACGTTGCACCGGCGTAGCGTAAAGACGATGCGCTACGCCGGCATAAAGATACGCCGATCTACCTGAATCCGGGCCATCACTCCTCCACGGGAAACTTCAGGCAACTTGCAAATGACTTCTGTATCATGATGCCGATTAATTAAAAAGTGCAAAAAATCAGCCGATATATCAGTCGACCTCTACTTTGTATGCCCTTACTGACCAATCCCTCCAATTCCCCTCATCAATTTCTATCACCAAATCTTTTTTATTTTTTTTCATTTGGGGTCACATGAGCATTTAGTCTGGATCTGTCAGTTTTTCAGACAGGTCCAAACTGAACCAAATGGGAATTGGCTATGAGTAGATGGATGTAAATGGACACATTTTTTATATCCATAGTACTGCTGCTAAATGTGACCCATTCAAGTGTTTGTGGTGCTGTGGGCTTTTTAGGGTTAAACAGAGAGGAGATGACGCATCACATCCCAGCTGACTACCAAACACTCTGAAAAACGGATGACATCTGTAAACGTGCTTTCAATTTATGTCCATTTTTATGCTAGAAATTTTTATTTTTTGGTCATACTTTTGTCACCTATGATTATTTTCTTCAACAATTACAAAAATACATTTGTAATAATAGATGCAAAAACAAAAATAAACTGAACCGAAGACGGATGTGTAAACTGACAAAGGTCCGCTCGTGTTTATGGGGCTTAACAGTTCCCTTGGTAGGTGACATGCAGAGAACAGTAAGACGTTGCTGTCACTGGAAGGGTAGAGGCAACTGATGGATAGGCTGACCTCCTTTTATGCATGGCCATATGGTGATTCGTAGGGTGGAAAAGCTGGACCTTGGGGAACAAACTTGGAGTAGAGTTTATTTACTGGATTTGTACATGCAAAATTAAAGCAGTATAGTTGATATTTGGAAGTGGTTCCTCTAAACCTCATCAAATAAAAGGTTTCTTTGAGCTGCCACCTGAATATACCTTTGATTGTAAGCTCCTTGAGGGCAGGGACTTATGTAAATGTTCATTATATATGTAAAGCACTGTGTAAAATTGACAGCGTTATATACGTATCCAAAATAAATATATGACCAAAAACATGTGATCTCCTCCAGGAAGCCCAAAATGCTCAACTATCAGCCAAAGTTCAGATGGTTCAGCTTTGGGCAGGCTCCTCCTGCACCTCATTTCTCATCAATAAGCTCCCCATCATTTTTAGCATCCAATAGTGAGTCATGCCCTGACCCACCCCTCATACACATTAGTTATCAGAGAACCCACCCATCTTATTTAGTAGTCAGTAATAATGGGATTTAGAAGGCAGCAGACCAAAGCTTGTTCTTATGAGGTCAGTATTTGTATAACTGAGCCCCTCAAGGTTTCTGTTCAAGAGGAAAGTGGAAGCTAACCCCACACCTGTAGATAGCTTCTATTTCAGAAATGTTATGTGAATAAAAGGGTTTGCCATTGCTTGCTCCTTCTGAAAAATTGAATTTGCCTAGCTTTTATTCTGACCCACTAGGTTTGGAAATCACTGACCTGGTCAGAAAATCAGAGAAATGTCAGAGGCTCTACAGTAATCTGCCAACTTGTACTGAAGCTGGCCATACACTAGTTTTAAATAAATATTTGTACAAAAAAATTGTACAAAGATTCTCAGTACATTTGATCACTTGACAAATATAAAGTACTTCAAAATGTAGTTTGCTATTAAAATTCTGTTTTGGAATGAATGGTCTTATCTGAATGAAAACTATATACAGTACGCAGTTAGGATTTTTTTCAAGAAAAATGTTCCATTCTGTTCATTCAAATTTTATTGTCACTGTTCTTAAAACATATATCTACAGTATTGGACCCCACTAACAATTTAAAACATCAAATGAACATTCTTAAAATAAAACATTTCAGTTAAATTCTACTAGCTAGTTTGTCAATGGGATTGATTTTCTAAAGACGACTAGGTTTTACGCTTTGCAAGAGATGTTCCCTTAGCTTAGTAAATGAGGTCAAGCTTTGCTGACTTCTGTCATCCAATCGGACTCGAGGAATTTTTTTTTTTCAAAATTGTAATTTTACGTATTTGGGTATTCATTGAAAAGTGACTTTTTACTATGAAGCTATGGCAAAACATCCCTTTCAAAATGAACAGCTGCATTTATTAACCACTTCAGTACCGCCTCATAGTCATATGACATCCACAGAGGGGATCTCCAATCCCTTGTTGACGTCATATGACGTCCTGGGCTATGTGAGGGGATATCTGAATGATGCCTGCAGCTAGAGACATCATTCAGATATCATTATTTGCCGGCGGCGATTCTGCGCACCATAAGAATGATCATCCCACCATCCGGTGCTTCTCCGGGCTCTCCCAGAGAAAGAATCGTCCAGCGCCGCATGGGAAGCATAGGGATGACTGGCAAATACCACGCAAGATAAAAAGTTGCAATAACCGCCATTTTATTCCCTGCTAAAAGAACATATATATATATATTTTTTTTAAAGTGTATTTTGTGCGTGAGAGAGGAGCCGGACTGCAGGAGTTGGGAGTAGTAGGCAGACCCTCCCCCCGGAGGCAATCGCCATCCTTCTCCATGCCCCCGGTGGCAATGGCGGGTGTGAGGGGGGGCCACTCACCCCACCTGCTCCACTTGGGAGCCCGACTGGGGCAGAGGGACTCCCCCTATGAGGGAGTGAGGGGGTCTAGCCTCTCTTTATTTTAGGAGACCTCATGGCCAAAGTGCGTGCGTGTTAAACCAATTTCGTGTGCGTGCAAGTGTGGTGTTTTTTTTGGGGGTGGGGGGGTGGGCATACTAAGCACAGGCGTACCTTGCATAGCACACCCACCGGGAGCCGTGCTGAGACCACCAAACTCAATTCACATGTAGCCGAGACCAGGATCCGAACCCTTGGCTGCAGAGGTGAACGGCTTGTCAGCGCAGTGCCAATCACGTTGAGCCACCACAGCTCCCACAAAAAAAAAAGAACATATATAATGTTTGGGGGTTCTGAGTAATTTTCTAGCAAAAGAATGATGATTTGTACATGTAGGAGAGAAGTGCCAGAATAGGCCCGGTATTGAGGTGGGTATAAAAGCCCGGTATTGAAGTGGTTTGATCGCTCTGATCTCAGTGTAGAGGTGTCGGGAACAGATGCATCATCCACCTAGGTATATGAATAATAAAAATAAATACTAAATCTGAAATGAGGGGAAGCTCTGCTGATCTTATTATCCAATCATGTGCAAGCTAAAATGCTGTTTTTTATTTTCCTTGCATGTCCCCCTCGGATCTACAGCAACTGTACTTCGAAGTGAACTTTGCACTTGTAGTACAAAGTGGATTTGCCTTTAGTAAATGACCCCCAAAGTATTGAAGTGAGATGGTAAGCGTTACAGCCAAGCAATTAGCCTTCTTGGAAACAGAAATGGGGGTCTTTATACCTCTCAAACTTTCTTTAGGATAAGTGCAGGCTTAGCTGTAGGTCCAGCTGGATAAAAGCAGCCATAAACAGATGTGACACATGTGCCGTATAAATTCCAGGGTACCCACAGTCTCAGCAAAGTACAAACACGTGTCTATTGTTTATGGCTTATTTGTTAAAGGGCTTCTCAGAGGAGGTTTCTGATATTTAAAATATTTCTGCCCAAAATCAGCCTGGCACAGTACTTACTAGTCTAGGCTGGTGTATGAGTATGTGCAACCTTCAAGCTATTTCTTCTATGTGATTAGCATCTATTTGTTGTCTTCTGGATGCAGCTGGATTCTTTGCTTGCAACACAAATGTGTGAGATGAGGGTACTGCGTCACCAGTTGTCCAGCTGTTAGAGCTACCAGCGCCAACCCAACTACCTTTTAATTTGTGGACGTTGAATGACATACCTTTTAAGGATAGGAAAGTATTCATTCAACTGTGTCGGCAACTAGAATTGGCCTATAACTAACCGCCTACACACTCAAAGTAGGTGTATTTTTATGTGTGGTAGAATCAGGTTCTTATGGCATTTAATATTATTTTATTTGTTTTAGCACAATAAGGGTGAAACATCAAACACATTTACAACAACATTAAATACAAAAGTTTTTCTTAGTTTGCAGTCTATGATTGTTTTTTTCTATTCATGACTTCTGTGCCTGTAATCCTGGGCAGTCAACTGAGATTTGCACAGGTCTGCAACAGAATTACCACTGTGGATGAGACAGATCTTAAAAGGGTTGTACAGGTACAATTTATTTTTTTCTCCTAAATAGCTTCCTTTACCTTAGTGTAGTCCTCCTTCACTTACCTCATCCTTCCATTTTGCTTTTAAATGTCCTTATTTCTTCTGAGAAATCCTCACTTCCTGTTCTTCTGTCTGTAACTCCATACAGTAATGTGAGGCTTTCTCCCTGGTGTGGAGTGTCGTGCTCACCCCCTTCCTTGGACTACAGGAGAGTCAGGACGCTCTCTACGTTGCAGATAGAGAAAGGAGCTGTGTGTTAGTGGGCGTCCTGACATTTTCATCATGTCATCGGCACATGCAGGAAACATTTTGGAATTGGAGGGTAGGGGGCGCTAATTATACTAAATAATAAAGTGAAAATCAAACAAAATGAATATAGTGAAAATCATCAATAAATATTTTCAATAACTTATAGTAATCATAAATAAGAAAAAAGTCCATGCATTAATTCGACAATTGTGAAAACTGCAAAATGTGCAACAAAGTTCCAGTGATTTGATCACAGAAAAATCCTCATTGATGAGTTGTAAATGGGATGTGAGATTGAGTGATGAAAATAGGTCATCTAAGTAAAGAATCCACCTTCACCATAAGAGCTGACATTTCACCCGATGTTCTCAAGTAAAAGATGGCACCTTACCAACGGTAATTGACCCTTTAATTAAAAAGAAGTCAATAAAGCCTGTTTACTAGTGTTGCTCAAGAATATTTGCATTGCGAATATTCGTTACGAATATTGCATATTCGAGTATTCGCGAATAACTCGAATATCGCGGTGAATATTCGCTATTGCGAATATTCATATTTTTTCTAATTTATTTTTAAAACAGATCACATCCTAGTGATCTCCATCGACGTCTAAAAGCATTGCTGGTATGATTAGAGATCCTGGGCCGAGTAGCTGAGGCGATCCTTTTATGTTGCCGAATATTCGCAATGCGAATATTCGTATTACGAATATTCGCGAATACTTTCTCTGCCCTTCTTTTGCATCAGAGCCAATCAGAGTTCTCCTACCACAGTTGTCAGAGGTTAGCAACCTCCATAGCAACCAATAGGAACCTGCCTGCACGACCATTATATAAGATCACTCCCAGCAGTATTTCAGTGCAGATTCACAAGGTGGCTAGAGAGAGTGGAGTGTTTCTGTGCGTTTTTCCTGTGTATTGCGATCTTAGAGCTTAGCATTGTGCTTCCTATAGTGCTTTCAGTTCTGAGTTTCCTGCTTCTAAAACAAAATGCTTTTTTCAAAGCAAAAGACCCAACAGCTTTTCTAAAAGCTCAGATTTGTGTTGTTTTGTCCAGGTTAGAGTAGCTTAGTGTTAGATAGATTTCTGTGTAGTTAGTGTAAGTGTACATTTCTTTAAGGTAGCTTAGTTTTGTGTGTGTTTAGTCTCTGTGTTTTGTGTATAAAAAAAAAAAAATAATAAAAAAATTAGCTTTAGTTTAGTCATATAAGTTTGTGTAAGTAGAGTTAGTGTTTTAGTGCATATTAGTTTATTATTTGTAGTCCTCGTCTTTGTCCTTGTCAGTCAGTGTAAAAAAACTAAAAAAAATTTAGCTTTAGTTTAGTCATATAAGTTTGTGTAAGTAGAGTTAGTGTTTAGTGCATATTAGTTTAGTAATCCAGGAAATGATCTCCGTTTTCGCGTGTTGTTCGCGCGCATGTGCGGACGAGAATTTCGCAATCAATTTCGCATTCGCATTAGCGAAATTTCGCAAAAATTTTTTTTGATAAAATATCACGAATATTCGATATTAACGAATATTTCACCAATATTCTTCTATATATTCGTGAAATATCGCGAAATCGAATATGGCGCATTCCGCTCAACACTACTGTTTACACAAAGTGTAATGCTCCTTGCAGACCCTGTTGACTATTTGCAACAAATTGTTTGATGGTTCTGTGATCAAGCCCCAATATTTTAGCAATTTCAAGAGTACTTCATCCCTCATCCCAATTGGGACTCAGGACCCGCTTCCTGATTGGCCAGGGTTAGAATCAGGAAGACAATAGTGAATATTCATTTGGTATTGTCACACAACTGGGTGGGCTTAGGATGCAGTGCTCTGCGCCCCAACCCCAACCTTTTTTTTAAGCCAATTAGAGCCTTCAAAGAAAAAAAAAACCCATTGAAATCCATGCACCCATGCCCAGCATGTAGACTAGGGGCACATGGATTGGGGGGGGGGGTAACGCCCCTGTGCCCCATATGGACGGGCCACCACTGGGTGCAGCTCTGCATAGACTAAGGTGACCAGATTTTTTAAATTAAATCCAGGGACATCTTTTTTTTTTACTAGTAATGGCGGCAATCAGCGACTCTCTGCCCGTCGTCGCCGCCCGCCTCACAGCCTGTCAAGTCTCACTCTCTGGGTCCCAGATAGTACTGGGTGGGGAGCGGAGAAAGATCACTCCACCAGGGAAGGCAAGGAGATAAGCAGGCAGACAGCTGGCCAGGACTTGAGCCAAGGCAGAAGAACATGTGAGCGGAGCTGAATGGGCATGCACCCGAAACTGAAGAAATATTCCCTCCGTTCCAACCAGCACATGATCATCAGGAAGGGGCACAGATAATGGAAAAAATACACCCCCTAAGCTAGTAGGAGCGGCGAAGCAGGGAGGGGGGATGTAATTCAGATTTTTATTTTTTTATTATTATTCTGCACTGACTGTCTTTGAAATTGCCCCAGCCCCTGTTTAAATCCAATCCGGGGACAAAACCGGGGACAGACTTGGTCCGGGGAATGTGTCCTCAATCTGGGGACTGTCCCCCGAAACCGGGGATGTCTGGTCACCCTGGCATAGACACCAATCAGCTTTCAGATTTAGAAAGCAGATTGGTGACCATGCACAGCTGCACCAGATTCTGAGTCAACCAATTTTAGTAAATCTCCTCCAATGTCTGTGAAGGGCTGCATTCTGATTGCTCATAATAAACGTAAGATGTCTATACACAAAGGATTAGCTGGAGACATTGTACACATGACGAGTTCCCAGTGATCAGTAATGTGTGACATAATGACAGCACAGGAAAATCTATAAACACTTCCACTGATTGCAATGTCACGTTAATAAAAATGCATGCCATCAGCTGTGGTCATGCAGAGGAATGCGGATCTCCTCCTGTATGAAGGACGCCAGGTGTCAGGGTGCTCCGTAGTCCCCAGCGGGTCCCCAGGCTGTGTTGTGATGACGATCGGCGGGGGTGACGTCATTGCACGTCATAAGAGTCCGTCCTCCGGGCCGCCTTCATCGCCTTTCCTGGAGATGAGAGTGTGTGAGCAGAGATATAAGAGGAGGAGGAGCGCCGGCTGGAGCACACATACACACACCGCCCGATCCCGGACTGTGCACATTATCCCGATCCCCCCTTGGATGCATCGCCCAGTCTGACTCCTCCGGGATCTCTCCTCCAATGCGGCTACCGACCATGTCCGGGAACTTCCTTCTAGCGCCCATCCCGGAGACCGCCGACTACTTCACCGTCCGGGACATTAAGATGGCAGTGATGGGGGCCGAGGGTGTGGGCAAGACCGGTGAGTACCAGGATCACCCATCACCTGCATCATGTCACCAGGCGATCTGTGCCTATTATCTATAGCAGAATAACCGGAGAGACCATTCAGATGATGCGATCGATCATCATTGTTATCCCTTGTTATTATTTTATTATCTGAATTGTTGTTGTCTGTATCATCATTCATCCCCAGCGATAGGAAGATGTAATATTCATTGATCATCTTTAGTAGATGATTGATTTCTGCATACACTGGATGTGCCAATATCCTACTCAATTCTCAGCAATCAATACTCAGAGCAGGTGTATGACGTCAGTCCAGGTGTATGGATGTGTATTCTACTCAATTCGCAGCAACTCAGTGCAGGTGTATGACGTCAGTGCAGGTGTATGACGTCAGTCCAGGTGTATGGATGTGTATTCTACTCAATTCGCAGCAACTCAGTGCAGGTGTATGACGTCAGTGCAGATACAGTACACATTGTGCAAAATCTTTATTGTCTGCTACCCATGTACAATAGAATTTAAAGAAATATTCACTCTAAAAGCAAACATTTACTATATTTGTTTACCAATTCTTAGATAGGTTTGCTGCATTTGTTTTCTTGTTTAGACATTCTTTACATTATTTTACCCTGGGGATCTGACCATAACAATTGGTTCCTGCAGATGTAGTAGTTAGAAGGTTGAGACAAACCATTTTACGTTGACAGGGATGCTTACAATGGTCAGCTCTTTTTTTTTTTTTTTTCTTTTTTTTCAAAAGCTTGGCTCAAGGGATGACTTTCAATAGATCGCAGCGAGGTAGCTGCTCTGCTACGCACGAAACCCTGACCCATGGTCAGCTTTTATTTATTTATTTATTTATGTAAAACCTTTATCCCAAAGGATACATTTTTTTTTTTACAGATGCCAATATACTTGCCAATATATATATATATATATATATATATATATATATATATATATATATATATATATATATATATATATATATATATATATATATAGTGATATTTTTATTATTGCTTTTTTAATTTATATTATATAATTTTTATATTTTTGTCACGGGGCCCAGTTGCCCCCCTTATAAATCCAGCACTGGTTTGCTGTTAACTGCATGAAAAGTGTTAGCTGGAGTTTGGATTCAATTTGTTAGTGTATCTAAATGATCTAACACTCCCCTCCCTCCAGTGCTTCTGTCCAAAGGTGACCCTGTGCTCCATCATTCAGAGTCGGGGCACACTAATAAAGTAGAGGTGAAAAACAGAGGGGGGGAGCCTAAAAAAAAAAAGAAAACAAATGCAGCCAACACATGTAATCTGCAACATATTACAGTGTTGTATTTTGGGTTTAATACCGCTTTCTGTGAACTTTCTTTGTTAATGAATTGGATGGCATATTGAGTCATTCCAGATGTGTGTACAAATAATTTGAATATAACATTGCTTGTGGATGAAGATGTTAAATGTTTATAGGGGGGTCTGGTGCCCTATGATAACTTGTTGGAGTTTTGTATGACTTCCCATATACAACATACATGTTGTCAGGTGCAGCACACTATGGGTAGCAGGCTTTATTTTTGTTGCAGGGAACACCCAGGGGGCGATTCTTGTCATTTCCAATGATCTCCATGTACTCACTTTAGTAATACCCTGCAACCTATTAGAATCTTCATCAATCTGAACACCTTACTGATGAACAAAGAGATGCTTGTATACTATATTAGTAAATACGCATCTGCTGGGTTCTTGCAGACAATGGAGAGATCAGATATCCCGCGGTGGAGTTACATCTCCTTCATAGTTTTCAAAAAGTTCGTCAAGCCACTTATTTGTAACAAGTATGCCATTTTATTCTATTTATGTATTTAAAATTTGACGTTTGAATTTCCTGATCTGTATACTTATTGCAAATTAGCATCTGAAAGTATTGAAAAATTAGGTTTAACATGACAGCCAATTAGTGAGCATTTTTAGATTTGCGAACAATCGCAGCCCCTAGATTTCTCTTATGACAGGTTTACTTTATCCCAAAGGTTGCACATCCTCTTCTGTGGATGACCGCTTGGGGGGGGGATTTACTAAAACCGGAGCAGACAGAATCTGGAGAAGCTGTACATAGTAATCAATCAGCTTCTATCTTCAGCTTGTTCAGTTATGCTTTGAAAATGAAAGCTAGAAGCTGATTGGTTGCCATGCATGGCAACTTCAGATTTTGGCTGCTTCAGTCTTAGTAAATTCACCTCTTAGTGCGGTGTTATAAGGTATGTGGACCATGGAAGTGACAGCAGGCTGGCCTTGTACACAGCTGCCTTTGATGTAACACATACACCATGGGTCTTCAAACTACGGCCCTCCAGTTGTCCAGGAACTACAATTCCCATCATGCCTAGTCATGTCTGTGAATGTCAGTGTGTTACAATGCCTCATGGGATGTATAGTTCTACAACAGCTGGAGGGCCGTAGTTTGAGGATCCCTGACATACACTATTAGATACAGTAGAACATTTTGCCTTTATTTTAGATCTTTATATCAGGAACTTTCTACAAACATGGAAGAGAGGCGGATTCTAAACTCCATTATATTTTACCTCTATCTCCCTTTCATCCCATTGTATGCATTTCTCATGTATATTCATGTGATGTTGGGGGTGATTTAGTAAAATTATAGATTGCGAAATCTGGTGCAGCTGTGCATGTAGCCAATCAGCTTCTAACTTCAGCTTGTGCAATTAAAGTGGTTGTAAACCCCACTTTTTGACTTTTACCTACAGGTAAGCCTATAATAAGGCTTACCTGTAGGTGTAAAGAATATCTCCTAAACCTGTACTGATTGCAGCGGCGCATGCGCAGGGGGGATCCTCGGGCTTGAGGGCCGGCCGCCGCCGACCCTTGCCGGAATGAAATCTCCCACACGCATGCGCGGGAGTGACGTCATCGCCGCTCCGGCCAATCACAGCGCTGGAGCGGCGATACCCGGAAGACACACCGGCGTGGACCAGGTAGGTTCACCTAGTTCCGAGGTAAGTATTTCATAATGAGCTAATATGCGGTGCATACTAGCTCATTATGGCTTTTGCCTTGCAGGTGTAAAAAAAAAAAAAATGTATATGCGGGTTTACAACCACTTTAAGCTCATAGAAAATATTCTGGAAGCTGATTGGTTCCTAGGCAGAGCTGTGTCAGGTTTTGTGCTCTCCAGTTTTAGTAAATCAACCCGAACTGCTTCTTTGTGCTATATTGTACCAAATTGCTAAAATGTTTCTTTTTCTTTTTTTCTTCCAGCGATGATTGTTCGATTCCTTACTAAAAGATTCATTGGAGACTATGAAAGCAATACTGGTGAGTTGTTTTTTTTTACCTGATTAAAGCATATAAACCCAAAAATATAATTTATTGCTTCTTACTAGTCCTTAGATGTGGTGGCTGCATTAGTTCTCATTTTCTAAGCTTAGATTTTCTTCTATTGCATCATTTTGTATTTGCTTTCCATATGTTATGTGTCATGCATTTTTAATGTTGTGTTATCCCCCCCCCACCCCCTCCACACACACATTTGGAGAGGAGGGGATATTTTAGCCTTTTTTAATAAAGATAATTTTTTATGAGATTTATGTGTATTTGACTTTTGGGTATGACAAAACCCCAGTGCTTCTTACCATTCCCCATTTCCCTTGTGGGTAAATGTTGTGTACAATTTGGGGCTCATCCCCACCTTTGACAACCTTGGCTGTATATGGAATATTTATTTATAGCTTAGTTTTCTTTTATTTCCGCTTGGTGATCCTGCTAGTAACAGATTTTAGGGGAGATTTACTAAAACTCAGTTTTAGGCTGGGTTCACATATGTGCAGCCACGGGTTCCTACCAGTGGTTCTGTGCATGTCTGTTCACCGGTTCAGGTACAATTCATTGAAAAGGAAGAAAAGGCTTCTGGTTTGAAGAAGCAGTGTTGGCTGTGTGAAACGCGTCACCACCTGTGTCCTTGTCTTGATGGCTGTGATTTGACTTTCTGATGGAGCAATAATTGATGTTGGATCGTTTTGGCAGTGGGCAGCCTTTTCTTCCTCTTCCATTGATATCGGCAGGGAGCCGTGGCTTGCACCCAACATTTCCGGACAGGGGGTAGCCATATAAAAAAGGGGGGTAGCCATCCGGGGCCCTGGGGACCTTTAGGCCCTTTAATAATATAAAAAAAAAAAAAAAGAAATAATATAAAAAAAATTTAAAACCTTTTTATATAAAAAAAGGATGGTTGTCATCCGGGGGTCCTGGGGACCTCTGGGCCCTATAATATATATATATATATATATATATATATATATATATATATATATATATCCAGACCCCGAAAAAAATGGCCCTTTAATGGCCCTTTAATTAAAAAAAAAAAATATTAAAAAAAAATAAAAAAAGAGGGGGTTGCCATCTGGGGCCCTGGTGGCCTCCGGGCCCCTTACAGGTGTACTGCCTGTACCCCCCTGATGGCGGCCCTGTATCTGGATCATAACTGTTTGCCTGGAGCAGCGGTCTCTTTCCCCTGACTTCCCAGGTACAATTCATGGCCCGATTTTTGGCTAAATTCAAACTGGAACTGGACCCAAACACGCACAGGACCCTTTTGCAATCTGCTCCATGGCCACCCCCAGAACCTGTGTGAACCATCTCAATCGAGAGCCGGTCATGCAAGTTGGATGCAGGGAAACCAGCATTCAATTCGCACATGTGTGAACCCAGCCTTAGTAAATCTCCTCCTTCCTGTCCTAGAGTGACAATATAAAGTCACTGTACTATGGTTTTTCCAAACTTTTTGTCCCAAAGGAGCCCTAGAAATAATGTTCTGGTCTTGGGGAACCCCTGGTAAAACAAGTTCAGTGGAAAATTGCCCCTTACTTTGGTGGTCGTTAGGAGGAATGTCCCCTCTACAGACAGCTAAAAAGATCATTGGTGTCTGCCAAGTGGCGTTGGCACCGTAACTATGCAGACGCTGTCAAATGGGAGTTCAGTCACAGCTCAAGGTACCCCAGTTGAGAATGGCTGCTGTACTATATCTATAGAGAAGCAGCGTTGTCACCATGTTGTCTCCTGGATTGGACTACAAACATCTTCTCCTGTCTATGAAATGGGAAGGAGGGGGTTTGTAGTTCACAGAAAAGAAGGGGAAAGCTGATCACATTGTTTGAGACTTCAGATCAGTGCAGAGCAAGTTACAAATAGACGCCTGGCAGGATCAACAGTATTTTTCTTGACTTGTGTTTGGACTGAAAAAAAAAAAACGTACTCAGCCACCACATCCAAGGACTTGTGAGCTGCAATATATTACATTTTAGTTGGATTTAGATACACTTTAAATTGCCACAAATTCTCATTTTGACATTTTCCTGAATATGGTTTATTTCTCTTTTTTTGTCAAACAGGAAACTTATACTCCAGGCTGGTGGCTGTAGAAGGGGAACATATGGCGTTACAGATCCAGGACACACCAGGCTATGTTAAGGTGAGACTCTTACGGCACGTATCATATGTACAGATTATTATTATTGTCTGTCGGGTGCGATAACCTCCGTCTGACTCATTTCTAGCATGTACACTGATTTTCACAAATGTGTCATTCTGTCTCCAGCCCCTGTGAAATCTGTTTTTAAGATGATAAATTATAGAGACCACATAAATGAGTCACTGATTCCTGTGACTCAGTGCTCTAACGGTATGACAGACACTTATAACTATATCCTAAGGTAGTCAGATTGTATTGTGCTATGAAACATGCAAATCTATTTGTGTTATGCACTGCAAGTTACATTTCATTACGGGCCCATTCACAGTAGGAACTGCATGGGAATTGCACAGGAACACTGTGTAGTTCCTATTCGATTCACATGCAGTTCTGTGCAGTGCGATTCAAAATGAATGGGCTGAAATCGCACCACACTGCATCAAATATAGAGCATGCACTGCAACTGGATTGCATGGTACCTTTGTACCATGCGATCCGGTGCGGCGACCGGCGTTTGGGCTGTCGTTAAAGCGGGGTTCACCCGAATTTTTTTTTAAAAGCCAGCAGCTGCTGACCTTAAAAAAAATTAACATTTACCTGTCCAAGTCTCCCGCGACGTCTGAAGGAGAGCGATAGCTCGGCTTCCCCCGCTGCCATCCTCGGTAAGGGAATCGGGAAGTGAAGCATTGCAGAACACAACGGGGGGAGGGGGTGACACGGAGGGGCTGGGAGTCTATACCCGGAAGTGGTGCAAATACCTGGTTTATACAGGTATCTGCACCCCCTCCCCCCTGAAAGGTGTCAATGTGACACCGGAAGGGGGGTTCCAAAAAGCAGAGGTTCACTTTTGGGTGAACCTCCGCTTTAACTTTGCACTGACACCTGCTGAAAATTGCAAGGACAGTGATTGGAATGAGGTGCGGGAAACTGTCACAGAATGTGGGTCTCCGGCACCATGTTCTAGTGTGAACGGACCCTAACATGGAATCAGAAGTTTAGAGCAATGCCTCGACCTGAAATCTATGTGTAAATTTGCTGCCCAAATGTAAAAAATGCATTTTTATACAGTTCTTCTGGCGATCTCTGTCTCAGCGGGAGGAAGAGATTGTCAGAGGAAATTCTAGGTATTGGGTTTATGCATCATGTCTATGGAGGCATTATGCTTCATTTTACAAAAGGCTGGCACAATTCCCAAAACAAATAATTTATAGCACACCTCTTTTATGTATCAGTCCACATACAATTACATTTCTCTGTTGAAAATATGCTGTTAAAGGAGAAGTATGGCTAAAGTTTTTTTTGGCCAACATTTCTGTGAGTCACAAGAGGGCACTTTGTTTTGCTCTCCTCTGATCCAGATTCAGCCAACAGCAGGCTAGACTAATAGTCTGGTGCTCCAGTGAGCACTGGAGGGGCAGAGAGTGGTGAATCACAGTCAGCACTCTCTGCTCACTGAAGACTAATGCCGCGTACACACGATCACTTTTCATCATGGAAAAAAATAAGTTTTTCCAACTTCATCATTAAAAATGTTGCCCACACACCATCGTTTAAAAAAAATTATGAGCAAAGCATGTTATGGCACTATAAAGGGGAAGTTCTATTCGCCTTTGGCCTACTTTAGCTGATTCCGTGTTCGTAACAGACGATTCACGCTTTTCTGTCTGTTAGACCTCTTTCACATTGAGGCGTGGAGCCACGGTGACGGTATAGCCGCGCTATTTGTAGCGCCGCTATACCGTAGTATTTACCGCGATATTCGGGCGCTAGCGGTGAGGTTTTAATGGTTAATACCGCGCTATTACCGCGGTTTCCCATTGATTTCAATGTGAAGGAGCGGTATAGGAGCGGTGAACACACCGCTCCTATACCGCGGTAAAGATGCGGCTAGCAGGACTTTTGGAGTAGTCTAAGTCTAAAACTACGTTAGTAAATGCAGCATGTTCACATTTTTATTTTTTTTTTGGTCGTTTTTCAGAACCTGAAAAATGATGTGAAGCCCACACACAATCGTTTTAAATAACGTTTTTGAAAAACAATGTTTTTTTTATGTCGAAAAAAATGATCGTGTGTACGCGGCATGAGAACTTGGTGATCAGCAGTAACATGATCTATTAGGTATTGGAGTCAGCAGGGACAGCTGCAGCATCAGATCGATGCTGCAGCCAAATAGGCTTTTCAGCCGCTAGAAGGGCGCTTTTAACCCCCACTAGCTACCAAAGAAAGGGTTAATAGCCTGTGTTGTGGTGCTGCCGAAGTGCTTTGCAGGCTTTTCAATGGTCAGGGGCAGTGTGGGAGCGATGTATACACTGCCCCAAAGATGCTGCTGGCAGAACATTGTTTCCTGTCCCATGAGCACACTGCCCTAGTGTGAAAGCAGTGAGAGGCGCTTTACAGGCACTATTTTTAGGGCTAAAATGCCTGAAAAGCACTCAGTGTGAAAGGGGTCTTATTGTTTGTAACTCTGATAAAGAGATTCCCCTCACTTCCTGTTGGGGTGACTGCGTAGGACGGGAAGGAAAGGAGAATCTCCCTACTGGGGTTGCAGATAGCAATAAAAAATTCATATAGTAAAAATAACCCAAACGGTGCATATTTAAAAAAGAAAAAAGGTTTTAATTATTGATCACTCTAACCCAGGGGTGTCCAAAGAGGGCCAGATTTGATGAAGTGAACATGCATAAGGGCCGACCATTTTGTCTGACATTCTTTGAACCATTAAAATTTGGTTTAAGTGTGTTCGTTCGAGCACGAATACACTGCCCAACATGAATTCTCTTGCCTTTGTGGCTGTGTGTGGTGAAGAGATGAGCGTGTTATTTGGATATACCGTATTTATTGGCGTATAACACACACCTTCACTTTAGGAGGGAAGTTTCAGTGAAAAGAAATGTAAATAAAAATCTGTGAAGCAAAATAAGGGTCATTGCCCATCAATGCAGCCTAATCTGTGCCCATCTACAGCCTCACCATTGCCATGAATTCAGCCTCTCCATTGCCATGAATTCAGCCTGATCGATGTCCATCTGCAGCCTCGGAGGGAAAGGGGACACGGGATGAGCACCAACAGATTACATACAGGAGAATCTCAGCAGCCTCTTTAATCTAATTTCTCCCGCCTCCTATGATAGACAGAGGAGTCGTCCAATGGTAGCCCAGGAGACGGGACTTCCTATTACAGATGTCGCTGAGTAAACAGGAGATTCTCCTGTATGTAATTTGACAGCACTCGTTCCCCCTGTCCCCTCTGAGGCAGCGCCGATAAATACAGTATATATCCAAATTATCAGGGGGGCCACATTAAACTGGAACAGGGGCCGCAATTGGCCCCCGGGCCGGACTTTGGACATGCCTGCTCTAACCAAAACGTAAAAAGATTTGTCAGGAATTGGGCCTTAAAGTGTATCTAAAGCCAAAGTTTGATTTTAGTTTTTGGTTGGCCTGAGGGAGGGTTAGAACCCTTGTCAGGTTTTTGAGGTTGTCTGTAACTCAATTGGTGAGATTTACTTTCTCTAAAAAGAGAGGAAAAATCCAAAATTTGAAATGGCCACCAGAACAGGAATAGTGGGGGAATCTTCCAGTGGAGACATTTGTTCCTGTGAGCGCGACTGATGAGCTTAGTGGGTGGTCTTGTCAGCCCCTCTCCCTTCTGACCTTCTTAGATTAAAAAAAAAAAATTGAAGAAGCCAGGCGGAAAATGGTTGGCTGAACACCATGTAAATCGAACCGCATGCAGCTGCTGCTTGGCTATTTTGACAGCTGGCAGGCTGTCAAAATAAAATAAGCACGGTGGGCGATTTTTTTTCCATATGCACGGATGGAGGAACCTGTTAAATTGTGTGTGAATATATATATATATATATATATATATATATATATATATATATATATATATATATATATATATATATATATATATATATATATAAATTTTTAGCTATACGTTTATGGTCATCTTAAGTTGGAGAGATTGTTTCTCACTTCCTATTGTGTGTGTGTGTGTGTGTGTATATATATATATATATATATATATATATATATATAACCGGAAGTGAAGTTAATTCTCTCCAATAGACTTTAGATGGAAAAAAGTGGTTTTATCCATTCCCTATTCAATCCAAAACTGAAAAAAAATAAACATTTGGCTTTAATCCTACATATATTACTCATTAATACCTCTTTCTTTATCGCTGTATAGCAGAATGTTAGTAACAGATCACATGAATATCTAGCTGTTCAGTCTATATAAATCTGTCAGATCTTGGGTTATAAATCCCTCTTTTTTTTTTTTGCATAGGTGGAAGATGACGCATCTCAGGTTGCAGACATGCTGCGATTTATTCAGTCATCAGAAGGTTTCCTGCTAGTGTACTCGGTCACAGACTTAAGAAGCTACGAGTACATCCGTCACCTCCACCAGCACATCCGGAAGGTGCACTCGGACTCTAAAATACCCATTATTATTGTGGCCAATAAAGGGGACCTCCACCATGTCAGACAGGTGCCTTCAGATTCTGGAATCCAGCTGGCCAATGAACTGGGCTGCTCCTTTGTGGAGATCTCCACCAGTGAAAACTGTCAGGACGTTTGTGACGTGTTCCATCACCTGTGTAAAGAGATCAGCAAACACCAATCCAGCAGCAGCGGAGAGAAGAGGAGAGGCTCTATAATGCCACGACCAAAGTCGCCTAATATGCAGGATTTAAAGAGACGGTTTAAACAGGCGTTATCGCCCAAAATAAAAGCTTCCTCTGCCATGGCATAGTTTGCATTCCTAACAGGAAAGAGACTGTTTATTTTTTTTATTTCAGAATAATTTATTTTTTTAATGAATATTTTAATGTGTATATTGGCATGCATACTGCCTAAACCAAATATATATTTATTTAAAAAATATCCTTTGGTTTTCTGTGTCCTGGTCTTTATAGGGAACAAATTTATCTGGTCTTGGTAGTTTAGAGCAGGGGTACTACAGCCATCCATCTGTTACAGGACTACACGTCCCATGAGGCATTGTAAAACTCTGACATTCACAGGCATGATGGGAATTATAGTTCCTGAACAACTGGAGGGCCATAGTTTGGAGACCCCGGGTTTGGAGTAAAGAGAATGTGTTTACAAATACTTTAGAACAGTGGTTTTCAACCCTCTAGTGCCGTGACCCCTCGATAAAATTTCCCAAGTTGTGGGGACCCCTAACAGTAAAATTACGTGGGTTGTCAGCACCCAAGGCAAGAAAAGTAATTTGCGCCCTTAACCCACAGACATTTAGCGCTCCCCGAGTCCTTTTAATGGCATCTCTAATCGCAGGTAGTGTCACTCACTGTGTCTCCAGCTTCACTGTGTTTCCGACTTTGTGGTGTATCGTAGCAGTGACACCTACACCGAAATCAGGAGATAGGGTCTCCTCCAGCCCCTCCCATTTCACATTCCTCACCAGTCAGCTGACCTCTAGTCTTTGCCCCCCAGCCATGCCGTGAACTGAATAAGCACCTGCGAAAAGGCTGAGTGGGCGGCTCCCGGGTTAGCCCTGCTGGGTGGCTCCAAAAAGGCTGGGAGAGTGATGCAGGCTTCAGGAACAGCCCAAGATTTGGTGACCCCTGGCAAATTCTCATTTGACCCCCGAGGGGGTCCCGACCCACAGGTTGAGAACCACTGCTTTAGAACATACCACTGAATTCACGAAATCTGGAAGAGTGAAATTTTTGTAAATTAAAGGCAATTTCATTTATAACTAATGTTTTAAAAACATCTCTCCCTTTCTGTTTCCCTCCCTCCCAATCTGAACAGTCTGAAAATTAGGCTCCATGCACACGGGATGCTTTTACAACTGCTCCTAAATGATTAAACTTGACAGCTAGTAACCCACGTTAAAAACGCCCGTTTTGCCGTGTTTACATGCTGCGTTTATCAGCGTTTCTGCCGCGTTTGCGTTTAGAAGCGTTTTAATAAAAATGGGCAAAAACAAAATGCGGGGTTGGCTGCCCAGATGTGCCAACTTAATATTGAACCCTACGGACTAAGACTGGATGCCATTAAAGTTCATGTGCGTGTAACAGCAGGTGTCCCAATACTTTTGACAATACAGTGTATGTATTGGTGTTCATTTCAAGAACATTCCGTGCTTGCAATTATTGATCAGATTGGCTTAGAATTGCAGTAATCAGAGAATGACAGTTTTTTGTAGTGACTGGCCATACATGCAGAATGATGCAAACACTTGGTCAGATGCTTTGGAATATCTAACTGCCAGTTCCAAGTTGTGTCAGTTTTTCTAGCGTGTGAAAATGTCTACAAATAAAGGATTCAATGGGGTGAGCAAAGAACTGCTAATCTCTATGCTGAGAACGTTAAGCTACGCACATGACCAGACTGCTGTAAATCAAAATAAGGAAAAACAGAGGGAAGGGGACTAAACGCCGTTTTTATGATCTGCGTCTGTAGCTGTGTCTCCATGATCCTCCTCTTTGTTGTCCTATGCTTCCCCCTAGCTCTCCTATCGCATCTGCTTTTCCACTGAAATTTCTGAAGGAAAGAAGGCGCTTTGATCAAGTGCTGACCGAACCATGGAGCCTGTCATTGCTGACCTATTCTTCATTATTTTTTTGGTTACATTTCTGACCCTTTCCCATACCTCCCAACAGTCCCAAATTGTGCAGGACTGTCCCGCATTATGGACATACGCTTGCTGAGTCTTGGAAAATCCTTTAAAAATAAATAAATCGGAGTTACATTAACAAAAATGACTCGTCAAACAACAAAAGAGGTTAATATGAAGAATCTGAAATTTTCTACGGGTGACCATCTGTTGTTAACCACTTAAGACCCGGACCTTTAGGCAGCTAAAGGACCCGGCCAGTTTTTGTGATTCGGCACTGCGTCGTTTAAACAGACAATTGCGCGGTCGTGCGACGTGGCTCCCAAACAAAATTGGCGTCCTTTTTTTTCCCCACAAATAGAGCTTTCTTTTGGTGGTATTTGATCACCTCTGCGGTCTTTAATTTTTTGCGCTATAAACAAAAATAGAGCGACAATTTTGAAAAAAATGCAATATTAACTTTTTGCTATAATAAATATCCTCCAAAAATATATAATTTTTTTTTTTTTATTCAGTTTAGGCCAATTTGTATTCTTCTACCTATCGCAATAAACTTTTAGCGGTTGGTTTGCGCAAAATTTATAGCGTTTACAAAATAGGGGATAGTTTTATTGCATTTTTATTTTTTTACTACTAATGGCAGCGATCAGCGTTTTTTTTTTTTGTGTGACTGCGACATTATGGCGGACACTTCTGACAATTTTGACACATTTTTGGGACCATTGTCACTTTCACAGCAAAAAATGCATTTAAAATGCATTGTTTACTGTGAAAATGACAATTGCAGTTTGGGAGTTAACCACAAGGGGGTGCTGAAGGGGTTATGTATGACCTCATCTGTGTTTCTAACTGTAGGGGGCAGGGCTGGTGCAAGGATTTTTGACACCCTAGGCGAAACCTAATTTTGCCGCCCCCCACACACACACACTCACACACTGACTCCGCCCCTCACTAAAAAATTTGCGGCACCTATTTCTTCAGCAGTGGTCCACAGGTTTGCACCTGTGCCTCTGGACCTTCTCACCCCATCACTGTATCACTATGCATGCCTGTTCTCCTCTACACACAACCCCTCCCCCTGTACATCTGTCCCCCACACACATCTGCTACCCCTCTGTAACCCCCTTGCACATCTGCCCCCCCCCCCCCCCACACACACACACACACATCTGTTCCTTCTCTGTACCCCCTGCACATCTGTCCCCCCCCCACACACACACACACACACACACACACACCCCTGTTCCCCCCTACACACCTGTCCCCCCTACACACATCTGTTCCCCCTTTGTACCCCCTGCACGCCTGTCCCTCCTACACACACACATCTGTTCCCCCCTGCACATCGCCCCCCCCCCCACACACAAATATCTGTCCCCCCCACACACATTCAGTACCCCCTGCACGTCTGCCCCCCCAAACACATATCAGTACCCCCCTGCACGTCCCCCCCACACACACATTCAGTACCCCCCTGCACATCTGCCCCACACACATATCAGTACCCCCCCTGCACATCTGCCCCCCCCCCACACATACATTCAGTACCCCCTGCACGTCTGCCCCCCCCCCCACACATATCAGTACCCCCCCTGCACGTCTGCCCCCCCCACACACATATCAGTACCCCCCCTGCATGTCTGCCACCACACACATATCAGTACCCCCCTGCATGTCTGCCCCCACACACACAGCAGTGCCCCCCCCTGCATGTCTGCCCCCCCCACACACATCAGTACCCCCCTGCATGTCTGCCCCCCCACACACAGCAGTACCCCCCTGCATGTTTGCCCCCCCTACACACATCAGTACCCCCCCTGCATGTCTGCCCCCCCACACACATCAGTACCCCCCCTGCATGTCTGCCCCCCCACACACATTAGTCCCCCCCCTGCATGTCTGCCCCCCCACACACAGCAGTACCCCCCCCCCCTGCATGTCTGCCCCCACACACATATCAGTACCCCCCTGCATGTCTGCACCCACCCATACAGCAGTACCCCCCCTGCATGTCTGCCCCCCCCACACACATCAGTACCCCCCCCTGCATGTCTGCCCCCCCACACACAGCAGTACCCCCCTGCATGTCTGCCCCCCCACACACATCAGTACCCCCCTGCACGTCTGCCTAAGCCGCCCCCCCCACATATCAGTTCCCCCCTGTGTACACAGTGCAATGCACTATTAGTCCATGCAGAGTAAAAAGCAGAGTCGGTGTTTTTTTTTTTGTGACTGGGCGCAGGCTACAGCACGGAACGCTGCCTGTGCTTCCACTATACCTGAGTCAGCTGCGGTGATTACTTCACTTCAGGTCCAGGAGAGTGGCGCTGCACCTGCCTGTCCTTTCAAACCAGATCCCCGAGCGCCCAGGAGGAGGGGGGAGCGGATATCACTGCAAGCCCGCTGTAGTTACACTACATGTATCCGCAGGGCTCCCATCTCATCCTCTCCCCCTCCACCGATCATGCGGCACTTCCGGCCGGCTGCTTCTCATCCCGGCTCTCTTCCCTCAGAACTCAGACATCTTCTCACTGCCGCCGCGCCTCTACTGCAGGCTGGGGATAGAGCGGTGAGCGGTCCGTCGGTATTCACAGGCGCAACCGTCCTCTTGGGATTTTAATAATCTGAATCCCAGCGAGTGGCTGGGCGTCTGGATTTTGGCGCTCCCCCTAATCTGGCGCTCTAGGCAGCCGCCTGATCTGCCTATTGCTAGCGCCGGCCCTGGTAGGGGGGTGAGGCTGTAGCTGTGACGTCATCGATTGTATTTCCCTATAAAAGGGATCACACGATCGATGACGGCGCCACAGTGAAGAACGGGGAAGCTGTGTTTACACACAGCTCTCCCCGTTCTTCAGCTCCGGGGACCGATCGCGGGACTCCAGCGGCGATCGGGTCCGCGAGTCAGCTTTGGCTGGGCACTTAAAGAGGACGTAGGTGCTTGTGCCCAGCCGTGCCATTCTGCCGACGTAAATGTTTAGGAGGCGGTCCTTAAGTGGTTAAAGGATGTCTTCTTATGAGAAGACCAAACGCCTAGGAGGTATTACATTTAGGTGAGGTGCAGTGGGTAAGGGAAAAGCACATGGGCTGGGGAGAGTGTGGAAGGATGGAATGGGGATGGGTGTATAGTAGGGGGAGGGAAGAGGTACAGGGAGGAGAGAGTGGAGCTTGGCCCGCTGAAATCTGACCCGCTCCGATCCGCCAAAGTGTGACGGAGGAAAAAACAATTTTTCCATTCGTCTGGCAGATCGGATCGGATGAACACGGACAGACGGTCCGTGTTCATCCGATCCCCCCATAGGGGAGAGCGGAGAAAAGACAGGGCGGTCCCTGCACAGTGTGCGGGGACCGCCCTGTCACCCGCCGGCTCACCGGGGGATCGACGGAGCGATCCCCGCTGAGCAAGCGGAGGTTTTACTGATCCGCCTGTGTGAAAGAGCCCTTAGACAAAACATTTTGGGGAGGGTTTACTAAAACGGGTGCACGCAGGCCCGGATTTCCCACAAGGCCACCAAGGCCAGGCCTCGGGGCGGCAGTGGGAATTGAGTGGGGGAAGCCGTTCTCTCGTTGTCGATGTTGCCAAAATCACTTGTCAAATGTGTGCTGCTGTCCGTCCTCCCCTACCCCCACATACCTCTCTCTGCTTGCTCTGCCTTCGGGACTCCTCCGTCCTCCCCCCAGCCGCCGAGTCTGTCTCCTGTCCCTGCCTCCGATGTGCACAGTGAGAGGGGTGAGCTGTGCTCTTCCCATCTCAGATGTGTGTGCACCGCGGGTTTACAGCGAGGCAGTATCTGACATCTACTGTGTCCCTCCACTCTTTGTATGCCTTTCGATTGTGCCTGTGAAATGATATCTCACGTTGAAAAAACCCTCCTACGATGTGCGCATGCGCTATGGTGACTTCACTCCATCTGATCAGCAAATCAGCTGGAGTGCTCTTCCATTCTTTGACGGAGGGCACAAATCGATAGAACACTGACACTACATTTTGACAATACAATCTAGAAACTGATTGGTTACTGTGCACAGCTGCACCAGATTCTGTGTGTACCAGTTTTAGTAAATCCTCCCTTTGCTTTTCTTTATCTGCAAATTTGTTATGGATCTCTGAAAAAAAGACTGAAGCCAGAGGGTTTGCACAAAAGCCAGGAAACTAGTATTTTCAGAAGGGGGAGTTGGCAGCCTTTTTTCCTCTCACGGCAAGTTTACTTTAAGTAACATGACGGAACTGGTCCTCTTCTGAACTTCCTAGGGATAGTCACAACAATCCCAAAAGGTCACAATAGAATCTACACAGAGACATGTCATTTCCAAATATCAACCTAAAAACATTTCAGGAGTCTAAAATCAAACTTGAGAGATCTGTTTGTGGTGGAAACTTTTTTGCAAAATAGCTGATTTCCTTCCAATACCACCTCTGAACATTACCGCAAAACCCCCCAAAGAGGAGCTCCAGTCATATTTGTGGTTATTAAAAGTAGGGTTGTCCCGATACCAATACCAGTATCGGTACCGATACCGAGTATTTGCGGGAGTACTTGTACTCCCGCAAATACCCTCGATACCTAAATAGAATACTCCACCCCCCCCCCCTGCCGCTGCGGGAACATCACAGCTTTCATTTGAATAGCTGTAGTGTTCCCACGCGTATAGACTCTCCCCCTTGCTCGGGATTGGATGGGTGATCGTGATCTGTCTAATCCCGAGCAAGGGGGAGTGTCTATACGCGCGGGCTATTCAAATGAATGCTGTGATGGCTGCATATGTGAGGGACATGGCTGCATATGTGAGGGACATGGCTGCATATGTGAGGGACATGGCTGAAGGGACATGGCTGCATATGTGAGGGACATGGCTAGAGGGACATGGCTGCATATGTGAGGGACATGGCTAGAGGGACATGGCTGCATATGTGAGGGACATGGCTAGAGGGACATGGCTGCATATGTGAGGGACATGGCTGAAGGGACATGGCTGCATATGTGAGGGACATGGCTGCATATGTGAGGGACATGGCTGAAGGGACATGGCTGCATATGTGAGGGACATGGCTGCATATGTGAGGGACATGGCTGAAGGGACATGGCTGCATATGTAAGGGACATGGCTGAAGGGACATGGCTGCATATGTGAGGGACATGGCTAGAGGGACATGGCTGAAGGGACATGGCTGCATATGTGAGGGACATGGCTGATGGGACATGGCTGGGGGGACATGGCTGCATATGTAGGGGACATGGCTGCATATGTGGGGGACATGGCTGCATTTGGGGACAGATTTAAAAAAAAGTATTGGTATTCGGTATCGGCGAGTACTTGAAAAAAAGTATCAGTACTTGTACTCGGTCCTAAAAAAGTGGTATCGGGACAACCCTAATTAAAAGTCAGCAGCTACAAAAACTGTAGCTGCTGACTTTTAATAAACAGACACTCACCTGTCCAGGGATTAAGTGCCATCCTCACCCGAGCCATTTTTTTCCGTGTTCTGTCCCTGGTACCGATATCTCAACTGTGGGCACAGCTTGTGGCTTCACAGCCAGGTGCCCACTGCGCATGCAAGAGCTGTGCTATGCATGGTCCTGCAGTCTTCTCTGACCTGTGACATGTCCCAGAAGACTGTGGGCGGGGTGGGGGGGTGGAAGAAGAATTTTTGTTTGGATTGCCTAAGCCCCAGCTCCTATCCCCCAAAATAAGTTTTATAAAGATTAAGAGGAAAGGAGGCCTTAAAGCAGAACTTGCCTTTTGGGTGGAGTTCCGCTTTAAGCCTTGCCTTTCTGCTGACTTTAAAGCTTTAAGTGTTTTTGCATGGAAACGTGTGTTTTTAACCACTTTAATCATTTTTTTTTTTTGCTAGAAAATTACTTACAACCCCCAAATATTATATATGTTTTTTTAGCAGACACCATGGTGGTCATTGCAACTTTTTATCTCTCACGGTATTTGCGCAATAAGTTTCATGAATTAAAAAACAAAAACAGAAAAGTTTGCGCAATTACGCTTTAAAATTGCGCACAATCATGGAATGGCGCCAAACTTCGGTATTTAAAAATCTCCATAGGCGACGCTTTAATGTTTTTTTACAGGTTACCAGTTTAGAGTTACAGAGAAGGTCGAGTACTAGAATTGTTGAATTGTTGATTGCGCTCTAGAGCACGTGGCGATACCTCACATGTGTGGCTTGAATGGCGTTTACATATGTGGGAGGAACTTACGTGTGTGTTCGCTTCTGAGCTATAGGGGACAGGGGCGTTTTGCAAAATGTTTTTATTATTTTATTTTTTATATAACTTTATTTTTATTTTTTTTACACTTTTTTTTTACATTTCATTTTTTTTAATCACTTTTATTCCTATTACAAGGAATGTAAACATCCCGTGAAATAGGAATCTATCTTTATGGAGAGATGTGGGGTGAATAGGGCCCCACATCTTTCCTCCAGGCTGGAACGCATGAGATCGGAAACAAAATCACCGATCTCAGGCTGACAGCCACGATAGCGGCTTTGTTTACATCCGGGGCCCGGGCGTGTCGTCATAACGTCGCGCCCGGGCCTCCAATGGTCATAGAGAAATGTCTATGGTTGTCATCCAGTAGGGGCTGATTCTTTCTCTGGGTTCCTGATGGCACGGGAGAGCGGCGGAACTGCCGCTATGATCATTCTTATCTTGCACAGAATCAGAATCATCTGCGTGAAAATAATAATATCTGAATGATGCCTGTAGCTGCAGGCATCATTCAGATATCCCTGCACAAATTCAAGGATGTCATAGGATGTCAGATGTCATATGTAAACAGATGTCATATGACGGCATGCGGTATTGAAGTGGTTAAAGAAATTTTCATGTGTTTTTAAACGTCATGCATTTTCATTTTAACCAATGGAAAGCAGTATTATCTGTGACATCATATGATGTCGTTGTTCTTGTACCTGCTTCCAGGTTTTTCTATATTGTGGTGTCAGATCCTCGAATTGAAATCTAAGGGGGCAAAAGTGCATGATTCTGCCTGAAAAAACAAACGCTTATGTACGTCTTTGGTGGTCAAGCACTGGATGCTCAGGTGTGAAGGGTACTGTGAATATAATGGAAATCTTAACCACTTAAGCCCCGGACCATTTTGTTGCTAAATGACCAGGCCCCTTTTTGCGATTCGGCACTGCGTCGCTTTAACTGCCAATTGCGCGGTCGTGCGACGTGGCTCCCAAACAAAATTGACGTCCTTTTTTCCCCACAAATAGAGCTTTCTTTTGGTGGTATTTGATCACCTCTGCGGTTTTTATTTTGTGCGCTATAAACAAAAATAGAGCAATCATTTTGGAAAAAATTCAATATTTTTTACCTTTTGGGATAATAAATATCCCCCAAAAAGATATAAAAAAAACATTTTTCCTCAGTTTAGGCCGATACATATTCTTCGCGTTTATTGATTGGTTTGCGCAAAAGTTATAGCGTCTACAAAATAGGGGATAGTTTTATAGCATTTTTATTAATAATTATTTTTTTACTAGTAATGGCGGCGATCTGTGATTTTTATCGTGACTGCGACATTATGACGGACAAATCAGAAACTTTTGACACATTTTTGGGACCATTGTCATTTATACAGCGATCAGTGCTATACAAATGCACTGTTTACTGTGAAAATGACACTGGCAGCGAAGGGGTTAACCACTAGGTGGCGCTGTACGCTTTAAGTGTTCCCTAAGGAGTGATTCTTACTGTAGGGGGGCGTGGCTTGCTGTGACACGTCACTGATTGTCTTCCCGATGACAGGGAACACGATCAGTGACAGTGTCACTAGGTAGATCGGGGAGATGTTGTGATTACACTAACACAGGGGTCTCCAAACTTTTCAAACAAAGGGCCACTTTATTGTCCTTCAGACTTTAGGAGGGCCGGATTGTGGCCAGCAGGGGCAGAACATGTCTGGGGCCCAGCATCAGCGAGAATAAATATGGTCCTAGGGTTGGTAGCCAATAGGAGGAGGTGTTTTCCCCCTATTAGTAGGAGGTATAGTATGCCATCATTGGAATCGGTGGAAGATATAGTTTCCCCAATTGTTGGTGTCAGTGGGACAAATAGTGCTTCATATCAGTGGGAGAAATTGTGCCCCAAGGGCCAGATAAAGACTAGCAAAGGGCCACATCTGGCCCTCTGGCCACAGTTCGGAGACCCATGCACTAACATCTCCCCGTTCTATTGAGTCCATGGGACCCGCAGGGTGCGCTCACGGAGATCGCGGCGGTCGCGCCCGCAACAACCGCTTCTTAAAGGGGACGTACAGGTACGTCCTTTTGCCTGCCCGTGCCATGCTGCAGGCGTATATCTGCGTGCGGCGGGTGGCAAGCGGTTAATGTTGAACGTTTGTTGCAGAAAGAATCTTATAACAAATATTAAAAACTTGCTTTCTACAGCTACACAATGGTATGCCTATATAGACGAATATGGAACTCATATTTCCATTGTGTTTATGATTTTTTTATTTTTATATATAAGGGAAGTTGTGCTTCACACAATCCACTCACAATGGTTCCAAATTCACTGACTAGAGAAATGATTTTAGGAACATTCGTTGAGCCAGATGTTGTTTATTGGCACACGATGGGTATTAATCCTGCAGAAGGAATTGTGCCCGGCTAATTGACACAAAGCTCCATTCAGATTTACATATGTGCCAGATGATTTGCTTGGCCTTATTAGAATGTGTTTTGCTGGCACACATTGTGGAATGTTCATTTAGGGATTCATCACTCCTCCCACTCATTTTTTTAATTGAACATTCCTTGGATTTTCTAAAATTGTTCTTGGAATTTTTTTTCGTATGGTTAAACATATTCCAGATGCTCGCAGTGGCGCACATCCAGCACTGTAGTAGCAAAATTTCTTGCCGCCAGACAAAAAGCAGACACAAAAAACGTCTGATCCTTCTCTTCCCCACTGCTTCCAGACATTTCATTGAAATATTTTCATCTGATCTGGCAAGGTCAGGCTTTTAAGAAAGGTTAAAATACACTCTTTCTCCGTGGTAAAGTGCTTCCGACTTGAATGGAACAAATAAACACATTACTGCAAATTTTAAAACCCATGTGTGCTTAAAGTGCATGGCAAAATGTTTAGTTTAGTTTTGGGTAGAGTGGGAAAGGGTTAGACCCTTTGTCAGGCTTTTACCGTTGTCTTTGGTCCTTGTGGGGCAGATCTCTACTTGTCCTGTGAGTCAGGCCTCGTACACACGACCGTTTTCCTCGACAAAATCCATCAAGAAATTTGGTGGCAGAGTTTTTTTTGCCGAGGAAAACGGTCGTGTGTATGCTTTTCGTCAAGAAAACTGATGTGGAAATCGACGAGGAAAAAACAAGTTCTATTTTTCCTCGTTGGGAGTCTCAATTTCCTCGTTGTTTTTCTCGTAGGGCTGGTTTTCGACGAGAAACGCGTTCGTGTGTATGCTTAGAAACCCGCGCATGCTCAGAATAAAGTATGAGACGGGAGCGCACCTTCGGTAAAAGTAGCGTTTGTAATGGAAATAGCACATTTGTCACGCTGTAACAGACTGAAAAGCGCAAATCGTTTCTCACCAAACTTTTACCTAACACGCAGTAACATGAGATTAGCAAAAGCAGCCCCAAGGGTTGTGCCAGTGAAATCGAACTTCCCCTGCTGTCGTATGTGTTGTACGTCACCGCGTTTGAGAACGAGGAGATTTGGTCTTGACTGTGTGTACTCAAAGACAGCTTGTCAAGTTTCTCAACAAGCCTAACAAGGAACTCGACGAGGAAAACGATGTGTCTCATTGTCATTTGTCACCTCATTGTCATTTTCACCTAATAAAACTGGGAGAAAATCAAGAAATTTTATTTGGTAAGGTCCTTCAACTAGGACACCTGTTCTGTGACAGCTCTTTAACCACTTCCATACCAGGCACTTACGCACCTTCCTGCCCAAGCCAATTTTCAGCTTTCAGCACTGTCGCATTTTGAATGACAATTGCGCGGTCAGGCTACACTGTACCCAAACAAAATTGCCGTCCTTTTTTCCCCACAAATAGAGCTTTCTTTTGGTGGTATTTGATTGCCTCTGCGGTTTTTATTTTTTGCGCAACAACTAATAAAAGACTGAAAATTTAGAAAAAAAAATACATTTTTATTTTTTTCTGTTAACTTTTTTGTAAATAAGTATGTTTTCTCTTTCAATTACGGGCACTTATATGGCGGCACTGATGGGCACTGATGAGGTGGTACTGATGGGCACCGATGAGGTGGCACTGATGGGCACTGATAGGCGGCGCTGGTATGCGGCACTGATGGGCACTCATAGGTGGCACTGATGGGCACTCATAGGTGGCACTGATGGGCACTCATAGGCGGCACTGATGGGCACTCATAGGCGGCACTGATGGGCACTCATGGGCAGCACTGGGAACTCATAGGCGGCACAGAATGGCACTCATGGGTGGCACTTATGGGTGGCACTGATGGGTACTTATGGATGGCACAGATGGGCACTGATAGATGGGCACTGGGCATGGATTGGCACGGAGGGGTGGCACTGAAGGACACTGTGGGGTGGCACTGATGGACTTTGAGGGGTGGCACTGATGTATATGTTGCCAGTCAGTGCCCATGTGTGGGCACTGACTGGCATCTTTCTTTTTTTTTTTGTTTTTTGTTTTTTAAATCCTGTTTTTTATTTTTTATTTTTTATTTGTTTTGCCCTGCCAGTGTGGGCATCCCTGTCAGGAGAGCCGCCGATCGGCTCTCCTGTACTCGCGTCTGTCAGACGCGAGTGAGGAAGAGCCGTCGGCGGCTCTTCCTGTTTACATCGTGGTCAGCCATGATTGGACACGGCTGATCACGTGGTAGCGAGCCTCCGCCGGAGACTCGTTACCGAGATCGGTGATGCAGGGTGTCAGACTGACACCCCGCATCAGCGATCGCCGTGCTGCGCGCCCCCACGGGCGCGCGGCATGAAATCGTGCTGGACATTTGAAAACGACCAGACGACCAGTCACGATTTTATAACCACTTCCCGGCCGTAAATCTGCTATTGGCCAGGCGGGAAGTGGTTAAAGAGGAACTGCTGTCTGCTCACATAATTTGTAATAAAAACATCTTTGCCATTATGAAGTTCCCTCCAACCACTTTGTATATTATTTTATATATACTGCGATTCTGTACTTGCCGAATATGCTGCAGAAATCTCTCTCCACTGAGTCTGGCTGCATCCATTTGAACTATGGGCAGCTGAGGCTGCTGCCTGTTCACTTCCTGGATTTACACAGACACACACCTCCAGCTCTGCAGCTCTCATTGGCCCTCTTATGACTCATCCTCCCTCCCTTCCTGGCAAGCTCTAACAAGAGTGAGCTGTGCTTGATGTCATAAGCCTAGGCTAATGACCAGACAAGAAACAGGAAGTGGGCGTTATAGGGTATTTACTGGCAGAATTTTTTATTTTTTTTTACTATTTTTTTTTACAGTGATTTTTTTTTTTTGTTTTTTTTGGGGGGGGAGTGAATTGTCAGTGTGTTTTTTTTTACATTTATTTACATTTTTTTATTTTTTATATTTATTGCAATTTTATTTTTTATCAGCCCTGTTGGGAGTCTTTGGTGAGATATCAGGGGTCTTAACAGACCTCTGAAATCTCCACTTTAAGACAGAGAAAGGGACTGAGGACACAGATTCCCCTGTCCCTTTCTCTGCAGCCTCAGCTGAATGAATGGAGAGAAGCTCCTCTCCATTCATAAACTGAAGCATCGTAATCACAGGTTACGATGTTTCAGTTATGTGAATGGACAGTCAGTGATCACTGACTCTGTCCATTCGGAAAAGGTAGGAGCCAGGTTTAGCGGCTCCTATGTCCGCTCTCCATCCTCACAAATTGAGGGGGGAGAGCGGCACGGACAGGGGGGGGGAGAGAAAAGCGGCACGGACGGGGGAGAATAGCGGCACTGACGGGGGGAGAATAGCGGCACGGATATGGATAAGAGAAGAGCGGCATGGATGGGGGAGAATAGCGGCACTGATGGGGGGGGGAGAATAGCAGCACGGACAGGGATAAGAGAAGAGAGGCACAGACGGGGGGAATAGCGGCACTGACGGGGGGAGAATATCGGCACGGACAGGGATAAGAGAAGAGCGGCACAGACGGGGGCAATAGCGGCACTGACGGGGGGAGAATAGCGGCACAGACAGGGGGGAGAATAGCGGCACTGACGGGGGGAGAATAGCGGCACAGACAGGAATAAGAGAAGAGCGGCACGGACGGGGGGAGAATAGCGGCACAGACAGGAATAAGAGAAGAGCGGCACGGACGGGGGAGAATAGTGGCACTGACGGGGGGAATAGCGGCACAGACAGGAATAAGAGAAGAGCGGCACAGACAGGGGGAATAGCGGCACTGACGGGGGGAGAATAGCGGCACAGACAGGAATAAGAGAAGAGCGGCACGGACGGGGGAGAATAGCGGCACTGACGGGGGGAATAGCGGCACAGACAGGAATAAGAGAAGAGCGGCACAGACGGGGGGAATAGCGGCACTGACGGGGGGAGAATAGCGGCACGGACAGGGATAAGAGAAAAGCGACACGGACGGGGGCAATAGCGGCACTGACGGGGGGAGAATAGCGGCACAGACAGGGGGGAGAATAGCGGCACTGACGGGGGGAGAATAGCGGCACAGACAGGAATAAGAGAAGAGCGGCACGGACGGGGGGAGAATAGCGGCACAGACAGGAATAAGAGAAGAGCGGCACGGACGGGGGAGAATAGTGGCACTGACGGGGGGAATAGCGGCACAGACAGGAATAAGAGAAGAGCGGCACAGACGGGGGGAATAGCGGCACTGACGGGGGGAGAATAGCGGCACAGACAGGAATAAGAGAAGAGCGGCACGGACGGGGGAGAATAGCGGCACTGACGGGGGGAATAGCGGCACAGACAGGAATAAGAGAAGAGCGGCACAGACGGGGGGAATAGCGGCACTGACGGGGGGAGAATAGCGGCACGGACAGGGATAAGAGAAAAGCGACACGGACGGGGGAGAATAGCGGCACTGACGGGGGGAGAATAGCAGCACAGACAGGAATAAGAAGAGCGGCACGGACGGGGGAGAATAGCGGCACTGACGGGGGGAATAGCGGCACAGACAGGGGGGAGAATAGCGGCACTGACGGGGGGAGAGAAGACTGCACGGAGCAGAGGGAAAAGACTGCACGGGGGAGAAGACTTGCAACTCCCCTGCCTGCCCAGGTATCGGGTGAGGCATCTGAGCATTTCCCCCAAGTACAAGTACTCACGGAAATGCTCGGTATCGGTCCCGATACCGATACTAGTATCAGTATCGGGACAACCCTAGTCGTGACTCAAGGGGACGGAGCCCGGCGGCAAATTCAAAGTTCATAACACATACAGTACACTACATCCTTTTTTTGTATAAATGAAAAGAAAACTGAAAATAAAGAAATTGTAAAAAATAATAAAACATCAAAAACCAGGCATAAACAAGGATCACCATGAAGTCTTCCTGAAAAAGTAATAAATCACCAAACTGAGGTCGCAGCTCCCAAACTCAACAGACCAGATGAGAAAGAACATATAAAAAACAAATAGGGAAGCGCTGATCCAAAGGATGATAAAAAACCATGATGGAAGTCCCAAATATAATAAAAATTATTTATTGGCAAGGAGACAAATTGGTATTTGACTGCCAGAAATAGTGTTATAAATCCAAAACAATGATCAACTTTTTTATGTTTTTTTATCATTCTTTGGATCAGTGTTTCCCTATTTGTTTTTTTATATAAACCTAAAGTTAGAACCACTTTAACAGGGCACTGGCAAAAAAACAGGGGTTTTAACCCTACCCTACTCTATCCAAAACAAGAAACTGTAAAATTGTATACCTACCTATCAAAAATGTTACTTTCCTGGAGCATCACAATGGCAATATACAATGGGTTACAGTTTAAAGAAAAGGCTACCGAACAGTTAATCTCCAAGGGAGGAGGAGATCATAGTTGATAAAAGGAGCTACTATTGGCAATAATGGGTCATACACGCTAATATATAAAATAATATAAATTTATTACAGAATTAATTAGAACCTCCAATGCCTAATAAGGTGGCTGAGTAAGCCAATAACATATAGGTCTCCAGAGTGACAAGCAATAGTACATAAGTGAACAACCAGCTCACTGTGTACGTGTTGGTTACCAACACACAAGGACAAATACAAACATACAACAAAAATAGATGAAAACAAAAACAAAAACAAAAACAAATGTCCAGACGTGTGTGTACGCACTAGTTGGAATTCCCAGCGGTAATGTCACCGCAATATAGTAATAAATCAAGTATGTATGTATATGGGAATAATTCCACTTAGTGCGTCCCCGCGGGGTATGGAAATAGTGGAGATGGGGATAACCAAAGGGGGACTTTAAACAGCAACCAAATTGCTATATAGCCATGAACCTGAATGAAAAGTAATTGTGTATGAAACATGGACTGTATCTCAAAAAAACAACAACATCATAACACGATGGGTTGCTGATGTATCAAAAATAGTTATAGTCCTATGGTTGATGCCACAAGGGTCAGAGATGGTTCAAAACTTGAAATAGTATAGGTCACTAGTATATCTTCATGTATGAATTACTAGACCGGGCACCAATAGGGATATTTACAGTCTATTGCGTGATGAGATGTTAGAGCATATCTCTCCAGGGGATGCTGTCACATAGATCTGAAAATAGTCTCCAGATATATCAAATGTACTTCACATTACCGTATCCGCCGTGTCCGTGATAAGATGGCGTTTTTACTTTACTTCATGTGCGGTAATGGTACGATCAGCTGTGGATCGTAGCGGGAGAGAGGCTCTAGGTTCGTGGTTGCAAAAAGGGGTTTTAAGGAGATCACTGCAGTGCCGTATGTCGTCCTGATGGAAGTAGTTGGTGTGTAGGCAGCTATATATTTTAGAGTGTCTCCATGTCCCGTCTACCGCTACAGCCTGCTCCGGGGGATCAGACACACAAAACGTCCTGGACCTCTGACGTCAACGCGTTTCGCTGGACGTAATCGCGTAGCTTCTTCTGGACGATAGGGGGGTTGGCGTGCGCTGCTCCTATATGTGCCGTCAACGCGCGCCCCCTCCTGGATGAATGTTTTTATGTTTTCAAGTTACAGAGTTAGATAGATGGATTCCACCCCGTGTGTTGGAGGTGATGTCTTGGGTTAATGGCAGTCTTAGGTTAATTATTGTTCACGGAAAAAACGACAAACATATATCCGGAAACAGGGACTAATATATACAAAAAGAGTGAGGCCCCTCCACTATTTCCAGTAAATAGATACGTATTATAAATTAAAACAAAAAAGAATAAATAATAAGGTATAACAAAAACATGAACATAAACAAGGCAAACAATTACTTAATTTTTGAAGGTTTATGTAAATGAAGAAGGAGGGGAGAGAAACAAAGGAAGGGTGGGGTGAAGGATTTATCAAACAGAGATACTATGTACAGGCATAGCAGAATTATGCCGGCAAAATCTATGCAAAGTATGAGAGAGGTTGTTTTACCCCCCTTATATGGGTATATGTATGTTTAATTAATGAAATAATATAGCTTATGACGGCCAGTGTTGTTCTAGCTACGTCATACTCGGTAAGATAATAGAAGGAAAACAGAAAATATATTCTATAAAATAAAATAAATTGATGTGGAATAAGAAATAATCAGAAGTCTAATCTGGATGGAAGATAATGAGCCCAGAGTTTTTATAGGTCAGGAAAGAATAGGACTAGACTGGTAGGTTTCTCAGTGTAATGTATCATATAACCTATGTCATAAAGAATTTTAAGATGGTGAGAGTGACTGGCTTTCATAGGAAAGATTGTAGATTCATTTCAATATTCATTCCTATGGGGGCCAAAGATTTGAGAGAAAAAATCCACCATTTTTCTTTCTGTAGTAAAATTTTATCAAAGTCGCCTCTTCTGGCTGACAGTTTTAGTGCATAAATCCCCTTAACCTTTAAACCATCAGGTTTCCCTTCATGGTATTCAGCAAAATGTTTTGCTACCGGACTTTCATGCATTTTTTCGGGGTTTGCTTGACTCCTCATTTTTTCTTTTTTAATGTCACGTAGATGTTCTCCGATTCTTATTCGTAGTTGTCTCTTTGTCTTCCCGATGTAGATTTTGTGACAGGGACAGGTTAACATGTAAATAACCCTCTCCGTGGAGCAGTTAATTAGATCTTTGATTACATATACCTTCTGTCCTAGGGCATCTTTAAATGTGTCTGTTCGATCCACAAATGGGCATATTTGGCACTTAGAGCATGCAAACATTCCCATGCTGCGTGGGTAGTCTGATAGCCATGAAGTGTTTGGTTGTTTGATGAATTCAGATCGAATTAAGATGTCACCTAGGTTGTTTGTTCTTCGTGCCACCATCATGGGGGTTTCACCAACGATTTTGGCCAAGGATCTATTACTGGTCAGAACATTCCAATGCTTCATTAGTATCTTCCTTACATTGCCCCATTGGGGGCCATATGTAGTAATCATCCTCACTGGTCCTGATGGTTCATTTTTTGTGTATTCTTTTTTATCGGTTGAGAGTAGGCTAACTCTGCTCCTCTGTGCTGCTTTCAGCTTAGCCAGTTTAATCTGTCTGTGGGAATATCCCCTTTCCCGAAACCTTTGATACAGGTCTTTGCTTTCCGCATAATAGGTTGAGGTTTCAGAACAGTTACGTTTGATCCTCATAAATTGGCCAGTAGGGATCCCGTTCTTTTGCCAAAGTGGATGATGACTGTCTGCCCTCAATAGGGTGTTGGCGGCCGTTTCCTTGCGGAAAGTACAGGTAGTTATTTTCCCATTCTTCTTACCAATTTTCAGATCAAGGAAAGAGATTTGTGTTTTATCACAAACATATGTTAGTCGTATGTTACGATCATTGATGTTGAGTTCAGTGATAAAATCATGGAGGGCCTCAAGGCTCCCCGTCCAGACCATGAACACGTCATCGATGTACCTCAGCCATGTATGGACATGGCTGAGGTACATGGGGGAGATGTAGATAACCTCTTCCTCCCATAGGCCAAGGTGTAGGCAGGCATAGGCCGGGGCCCAAGCTGCACCCATCGATGTACCGGTGATTTGTTGGTAATAGTAAGATGCAAACTGAAAGAAATTGTTAACCAGAGCAAATTCAAGAAGATCACATAAAAATTCATTTTGATGACCCAACAAGGGGTAATGTTTGTCTAGAAAAGTCTTGGTCGCTCTGATTCCCCATTCATGTGGGATAGATGTATATAACGATTCAACGTCAATGCCAACAAGCCATGCCTCATCCTCAATCATAATGGTTGCTATTTTTGAAAGGACATCGCGTGTATCTTGCACGTATGATTTTAATTTTTGAACCATATCTTTCATGAGGAGGTCCAGATAGGTCCCCACTCTGTCCAATGGACCATGAATTGCGGACACGATCGGTCTCCCCGGTGGCTTAGTCAGGCGTTTATGTATTTTGGGGATACAGTAAAAGATTGGGATGTTATAATCTTTCACTTTTAGGTGATCAAAGTCCCGTTTCTTTAAAAGCCCCGCCTCCGCAGCGTCATCAAGTTTACTGTTGAGTTGCCTCACCACATCGGGGTTACAGTTTAACTTGAGTTAAAGCAGTAGTAAACCGCAAAAAAAATATCCAAGAAATTGGGCCTTGCAGGATAATAACATAATGTGCTAGTATGCTTCACTTACTAGCACATTATGGAAGACTGACACCTAACAGTAATTTGTATTTCTTGGCACATCACAGTGGTAGCATACAATAAGTAAATAATGGAAGCATTCAGGAGCTTAAAGTGAAATTCCGGCTTACATCTAACAAGCCTTAAAACTGTCCCCTCCCACTTTTAACACCTCTTAGCACCTCTGCTAACCAGATTTGTAGAGACATGGGCCCGGATTCACATACATCGGCGCATATATATGCCGCCGTAGCGTATATCTTTTACGGTACGCCAGTGCAGCCCAGAGAGGGAAGCATTGAATTCACAAAGCAAATGCTCCCAACGTTGCGCCGGCATAACGTAAATTCGTAGGCGTAAGCCGGCCTAAGTCAAGGTAGGTGGAAGTGGGCTGGAAGTGGGCGTGATACACTTAAATGAAGAGTGACCCCATGCAAATGATGGGCCGAGCGTCACACAAGTACTTAAAACGAACTGCGCATGCTTCGTACCTTGGACGCATCCCAGTGCGCATGCTCACAATCACGATGAAACAACTGCCTAAGATATGTCGAATCATTGCCTACGACGTGAACCTAACCTACGCCCAGCCCTATTCACGTACAAAGTAAACGACGTAAAATTCTACGGCATTCGTTCCCTGGTCCATACCTTTGCATGAATTGCGCCTCCTATATGGGGAATACCTTTACGCCGGACATACCACTTACGCAAACCATGTATATTATGCGCCGGGCGCAAGTACGTTCGTGAATCGCCGTATTTGCCTCATTTGCATATTTGCATCGAAAATCAATGGTAGTGCCACATGCGTCCAGCGTAAATATGCGCCCACTATACATCGGCGTAGGTAAGTTAGGTTGGGCGGCTGAAGCCTATTTTCCGACGTATCTTGCTTTGTGGGTTGGCGCATAGATGCGATGGAGCACATTTGTACTTAGGTAGGCGTATCTGGAGATACATCTGCGTAAGTGCTTTGTGAATCCGGGCCATTGTTCCTGCTGTCTCCTGCTGTTCATCTGGTTCCTGCTGAGATTTGAACCATGTATGGGCAGGCTGAATGTACCAAGTTGATCAATCGATCAACTTGGGTACAAACAGCATGCTGGGTTTTACATGCTATTATCGCTAGTGGCTGCTATAGCCGCTAGCAAGGATCCCTGGCTTCCCCCGCCCTCCCCCCGGGAGAAGACAACAGCCCGGCAGGAGGGATTCCTGCATCAACACTGTCTGTGTTGATGGAGGAATTAAGCAAATTTGTTTCCTGCAACCCGTGGTTGCAGGAAAGAAATTCACTTTGTGTATGGCTGGCCGGCCTAAGAGAGGTTAAAAGTAGAACTAAACTCCACATCTCCATTCCATCAGGAGGCTGTCATGTAACCCCTTGCAATACTTTGAGCCGTGGCTTTGTGACAAGCATGCATATCAGGAAAGAAAGTCCTGACAATAATATGACAGCCAGGTAACTAGTATATGCAGAATGGGAAATGAGTATTGGCAAACTCTGTGTTATTGTCTCCTGTATGTAGTGATGGTCAGGTTGTTCCTAATACTAAAATATGTACATTCCAATTGATGTATTGTAATCATTGGCACATGCTATCTACAGTCTTCAGACCCGCTGTCTCTGATATCACATTCTAAAGTACAAAATCTTGGAACACTTTCCATTCTGTTTCACAAGATCACATTAGACATGTCTTGTTTTTTATGGCGATGATGCCTGAAAAACATCTGGATGCAATTTTTAATCTCTATCCATGCCTAGGCTTTGTGTGTGGTAAAAAGGAGATCTAGAACAATGTCACTTTTAGTGAAGTTTTACTTTAAATGTTCCCCCCATCCCCCTGAAAGGCCAAAACACAGTACTTATCTTCAGCCCCATTCCCAAGTTCTACACGATGCAATCCTGGGTAGTGTTGAGCGGAATACGCCATATTCGATTTCGCGATATTGCGCGAATATATAGAAGAATATTCACGAATATTCGCTAATATCGAATATTCGTGATATTTTATCCAAAAAAAATTTTGCGAAATTTCGCTAATGCGAAAATGATTGCGAAATTCTCATAAACGGAGATCATTTCCTGTATTACTAAACTAATATGCACTAAACACTAACTCTACACTAACTCTACTTAAAAGAAAGGAGAATAAGGGGGCAAAAGAAGGGCGGAGAAGATAATCGCGCAATATTCCTATTGCGCGATTATCTTCTCCGCCCTTCTTTTGCATCAGAGCCAAACAGAATAACTCGAATATTCGGCAAAAGGAATATCGCGCAATATTCCTTTTGCCGTATATTCAAGTTATTCTGATTGGCTCTGATGCAAAAGAAGGGCGGAGAAGATAATCGCGCAATATTCCGTTTGCCGAATATTCGAGTTATTCTGATTGGCTCTGACGCAAAAGAAGGGGCGAGTAGCTGATGCGATTCTTTTATGTTGCCGAAAATTCGCAATGCGATTTTTCGGCAACATAAAAGAATCGCATCAGCTACTCGGCCCAGGGTCTCTCTCTAATCATACCAGCAATGCTTTTAGACGTCGATGGAGATCACTAGGATGTGATCTGTTTTAAAAATAAATTTGAAAAAATACGAATATTCGCCGCAATATTCGAGTTATTCGCGAATACTCGAATATGCAATATTCGTAGCGAATATTCGCAATGCGAATATTCGTGAGCAACACTAATCCTGGGTGACATTGCTCTGTCTTTCCAGTAATAAGTCCTAGCTATGTCCAGCTTCTACCATGCACGTGGTCCATTCATTCCTATGGCGAGAACGATTGTCTGAGCAACATGCATGCTTAGGTGGCGGGTATCGGCCAGTGGGCATTGGCAGTGGGATCAGACATCGGCATTTTTTTTCACATTAGTTATAGCACTGTTAAAGGGTAATGTTTTGGGGGAGTAGCACATCATTTTAATCTTGATGTGACTTGAATACACTCTCTTCTTGACTTTCGTTCAGTTCTTCTGTGCTCCGTCAGCTCAACTTTCAGTTTAAAACATTTAGACCTTGTTGAGGTGATTGAGCAGCAATTTTACCACCCCCTGACTACCCAATGGCAAGTTAGTACACATTGCCATGGTCGCAGGAAAAAATCATACCACAGGTTGCATTCAGCAAGCAGTACTGCCACCAAATGTGACCCGACCCATTCAAGTGGTGTACAGAAACACCTTTACTTAGAACCATTTCAAGAAGTATCACTAGCTTGTTTAAGCCCCTCGGCTATTACCACACCACTGTGCCTTATCGGATACAATCGAATGAGCTCCAAACTGCAAATGAATACTATCAGGCCTAAATCTTGGACACTTTTGTTATTACCATTAGGGTTCGTACCGGACTTTTGTTTTTTTTGTACCCGGACCCGAACCCAAACAATTTGCTGTAAGTTCGGGTTCGGCTGTGATTGGCCAGTGCAGCATGTGACCCAGCCTCTATAAAGCTAGAGGCATATAGCACAGCTTGTCACTCTGCTTCAGATAGGGTAGGGAAAGGCTGCCGCTGCTGCTCTCAGGGAGAGATTTAGATAGGAGTCAGACTGTCCTGCTTCAGAAACACCAGCACTGCATATGTTACTCTGAGATACTCTGCAAGATAGTTTAGGGAAAGGTTCCTGTTTGTGTTTGTAGGGAGAGAAATAGATAGGAGTCTGTCCTGCTTCTAAAATCTAATTACACCAGCACTGCATATGTAACTGTGAGATACTCTGCAAGATACTTTAGGGGAAGGTTCCTGTTTGTGCTTGTAGGGAGAGAAATAAATAGGAGTCTGTCCTGTTTCTTAAATCTAATTACACCAGCACTGCATATGTTACTGTGAGATACTCTGCAAGATACTTTAGGGGAAGGTTCCTGTTTGTGCTTGTAGGGAGAGAAATAAATAGGAGTCTGTCCTGTTTCTTAAATCTAATTACACCAGCACTGCATATGTTACTGTGAGATACTCTGCAAGATACTTTAGGGGAAGGTTCCTGTTTGTGCTTGTAGGGAGAGAAATAAATAGGAGTCTGTCCTGTTTCTTAAATCTAATTACACCAGCACTGCATATGTTACTGTGAGATACTCTGCAAGATACTTTAGGGCAGGGGTCTCCAAACTTTTTAAACAAAGGGCCAGTTTACTGTCCTTCAGATTTTAGGGGGGCCGGACTGTGGGCAGTGGGAATAAAAAAAAAAAATTAAAGTTATAGTCAGTAGGTGGAATAGTGCCCCATAAAAGGTATTAGTTATAGGAATAGTGCCCCATTGTTGGTGTCATAAGGAGGAAAAATACACCATCATTGGTGTCAGTGGGAGGAATGGTGTCCTATCATTGGTATCAGTGGGAGGAAAAGTGCCTCATCGCCCCTATCATTGGGAGGAATAGCGCTTCATATCTGTAGGAGGAATTCCCAAGAGCCGGATAAAGGCATGCAAAGGGCCGCATCCAGCCCTGGGGGCCGCAGTTTGGAGACCACTGCTTTAGGGGAAGGTTCCTGCTTGTCAAGATTTTTTATTTTATTTTATGTTATTTTAAGTTATTTCCCTATCCACATTTGTTTGCAGAGTACTTGCCATGCTCTTACAAACATTTTGCTGGCATTTGCCGCCCTCTAGCCCTTTCTATTACTTTTTTAGAGACATTTTAGTAGTCAAAAATTTGGGTTCCCAATGACTTCAATGGGGTTCGGGTTCGGGGTCAAGTTCGGGTCCCGAACCCGGACTTTTTTCTGAAGTTCAGCCGAACCCGTCGAACCCGAACATCCAGGTGTCCGCTCAACTCTAATTACCATACAAAGGGCCCTACTCTATGCCTTATTTAGTCTGATCTCTCATTGGGATATAAAGGTTGAATAGGCCAGCCTGTGCTTCCCCTTTAGTGTGAGACTGCCTGTCCTAGATAGCTAACATTTTACTGTCCTTCAAGTTGTAATTCATTGTACGTATATCAAAATTGTGTTTTTGTGCTGTTGTACTGTTTTAAGCTGCATTTTAGGGGACTTATTCTTCTTAGTCTGGGCTGTTATCCAGCACTCGGCTGACCAATTCCCCTTTTCTGTATAGCAATAACACATCAATTACTTCAGTAAAGTGTATATACTATAAACATATTTGACTTGTAAGACGTGTCATTTAAAGGTGTTGGGAAAGATGTCTGAACCCAGAGTGTCAGGTGAGCTGAAATGTTCACATGGTCATGGACAAAGAACAGGTATATACAAGCAGTCCCCAAGGTGGCCTTGCTATATATATACTGTACATATATATATACACATATATTTAAAACATACTGTAAGTATGAATTATTAGATGCCTAACTTATACTTACATTATTAGAGAATATTAATTTGTTTTTCCTTATTTTATTGGATTTATTTTTCTCTGTATACATGAAAAGGAGCAGCTTTTAATTTACTTTAGGGATTTATTTTTGGCACAGTGTACTCAGTTATTTAGTTGTGTTTATTACTTTCCCCTGGAATTTTGGCAATTAAAGGCATAATTTACCAATATTAACTTCCCAAGAATATACACTACAATGCAGTAAATATTTGTAGTTTCAAAACAAAATCAACCTACGTAAATAGAAAAACTCATACAAAATACAGAAATTCGCAAATATTATTACTGTATGTGATTCATAGCAATCTTAATAGATTAGTCCACTCACAACGTATACTGTATTTTAAGTTTAGATACTGTATGTTGCTATAGATGAATCATCTATTGGCTTTCCCTTTCTACCTACCATTAGAAGTCATTGAGGACTCTATACTTTTCCTATCAGTTACATGACTCACCCCGGGTAACTTTCGATCACCCGGCAGAATCTGAGTATTACACTTTTTGTTCAATTATTTGTTTTTCATTTTTCTGGGTGTCCTTCTTCAGCCCCAGAAAACTTGAACACATACATTGACTTCAAGCATCAAACAAGTAATTGTACGAAGTAAAGGGAAACTGACATTGTACAGTATGGGCCAGATTCTCAGAGGCGTTACGACGGAGTATCTCAGATACCCCGTCGTATCGCCTTTTTTTTTGGCTCGTATCTATGCGTGTGATGCTGAGCATCACTTTTGCATAGATACGCTTCTACATCCGACAAGCGTAATACAATTACACTTTCGGATCGTAGATGTAATGACAACTCCGGCCACTAGGTGGCCTTTACGTTGTTTTTTCATTTGCATATGCAAATGAAGTAGTACGCCGATTCTCGATCGCTTTTACGCCGCCCCGTCGTCGCCTACGTCGTTTTCGTCCGCGTAAGGTTACCCCAGCTTCTATGTGGAGTAACCTTACGAGGTCCCGTCGGATGCCGTCGTGTCCCGTCGGATGCCATGTTAAGTATGGCCTCGGGACCGCGTCGTGTTGTGCGTCGTTTACGTCGTTTGCGTACGTCGATTCTCAATGGGGCTGGCGTACGCTGCGATTACGTCGTTTACATTGAGAAAATGTGACGTCCTTTGGAGCATGCGCACTGGGCTTTTCCCCCGGCCGGCGCATGCGCAGTTCGTTCGACGCGGGGGCGCGCTTAATTTAAATACAAGCCGCCCCATTTGAATTGCGCGGGTTTACGCTGCGCGATTTACGCGACGTAAGCGAAACCTCGGGAGCAAGTGCATAGAGAATCAAGCACTTGCTCCAGCAAGCAGCGGCGGCGTAGTGTAACTGGCTTACGCTACGCCGCCGGAATTCTATGAGAATCTGGCCCTATATGTCATTAACAAGCAGATAGAGAAGCTGAACTATAGCAACTACAAAAACACTAATGTGTAATGAGAGCAAGAGCAACCAAGCTGTGCAACTGCAGTCCCTAGAAGGTACAAGGAAGGAGGTCCAAATATTGGCTCCAGACATCTGCAACCTCTAGAAGAGGGAAATTAAGAAGTACAAGAAAAGAGGTAAAAGAATAAGGCTACTTTCACACTGAGACAGTTTTCATATACAGTGGAACCTCGGATTACACACATAAGCCATTCCAGGAGAATGCTCATAATCCAAAGTACTCTCATATCAATGTGAGTTTCCCCATTTTCCCTCAATGGAAATGAAAATCATTTGTTCCGCATTTACTTCAATGGCATGCAATACCGCATGCGGCCAGAGGTGGGGGCGGCGGAGAGCCCCAGAAACGTCCGGAAAGTCCCAAGGACACCTCGGCTGACCTCGGCAAAACTCAGAATGACTCAGTTTCCGAGGTTTGCCGAGGTCAGCTGAACTGTCCTCGAGTCTTTTCTGATTGGCTGCACCTGGCGCAGTTCAGCTCCGCTCGGCCCTGGCGCCCCCCACCTCAGACCAAACACAGTACTGCACACCGCTTTGACCTGAATCCTGCTCGTTTTGCGAGACAACACTTGCAAACCAAGTTAGGATTTTTTTTTAATACAGTGCTCGTCAGGGCTTTTTTTCTGGGGGAACTTGGGGGAACTCAGTTCCACCACCTTTGGCTCAGACCCTTTGGTGCCCGCTCACCACAATCACTTGTGAACACAGAAGTCTGGTTTCTGTGTTTACAAGTGGCTGCTTTGTAACCCCCTGAACTCTGCACACTGTATGTAATGCAATTCTGGTATTTAATGCCCCTTTAAGACCCTTCTACTGTTTGTGAAATCTGAACGGGTCGTGGTTGAGTTCCTGCACCTATTTTCTGAGAAAAAAAGCTCTGGTAAAAATGCAAAATTGCAAAATGCTCGTTAACCTCGTTACTCACAATACGAGGTCCCACTGTATTATATATTTTCATGTGACAACACTGAGGAAATTACACTTTGCTACAATGTAAAGTAGTGAGTGTACAGCTTGTATAACAGTGTAAATTTGCTGTCCCCTCAAAATTACTAAACACACAGCCATTAATGTCTAAACCTCTGGCATCAAAAGTGAAAATGTCCAAATTGGGCCCAAAGTGTCAATATTTTTTGTGAGCATTATTATTTTCCAGCACTGCCTTAATCTTCTTGGGCAGGGGTCTCCAAACTTTTTACTTCGAGGGCCACATTCTATATTTTACACATATTCGCGGGCCGGAAAAATAATTTATAAATAAATCCACAGTAGAAGAAGAATAGAATTTGACTTACTGCTGACACCAGGACTGGATGGTGCTCCTATATTTTTTGCTGGCACCTAAACGCTGGAGCATCATGCAGCGGGGCTAAACTTTCAGCGTGCATGAGGTTTAACACCCATGTCCCCATCCATCTGTGTCCCCATTCACCCGTGTCCCCATTCACCCGTGTCCCCATTCACCCGTGTCCCCATTCACCCGTGTCCCCATTCATCCGTGTCCCCATTCACCTGTGTCCTTATTCATCTGTGTCCTCAGTCATCTGTGTCCCCATCCATCTGTGACCCCATCCATCTGTGACCCCATCCATCTGTGACCCCATCCATCTGTGTCCCCATCCATCTGTGTCCCCATCCATCTGTGTTCCCATTCATCTGTGACTCCATTCATCTGTGTCCCCATTCATCTGTGTCCTCATCCATCTGTGACCCCATCCATCTATGTCCCCATTCATCTGTGTCCCCATTCATCTGTGTCCCCATTCATCTGTGTCCCCATACATCTCTGTCCCCATACATCTCTGTCCCCATCAGTCTCCCCATCCATCTGTGACCCCATCAGTCTGTGTGCCCCAATCCATCTGTCACCCCATCAGTCTTCCCATTGATCTGTGTCCCCAGTCTCCCCATTCATCTGTGTCCCCATTCATCTGTGTCCCCATACATCTCTGTTCCCATCAGTCTCCCCATCCATCTGTCTCCCCATTCATCTCTGTCCCCATCAGTCTCCCCATCTATCTGTGTCCCTATCAGTCTCCCCATCTATCTGTCTCCCCATTCATCTCTGTCCCCATCAGTCTCCCCATCCATCTGTGTCCCCAGTCTCCCCATTCATCTGTGTCCCCATTCATCTGTGTCCCCATACATCTCTGTCCCCATCAGTCTCCCCATCTATCTGTGTCCCTATCAGTCTCCCCATCTATCTGTCTCCCCATTCATCTCTGTCCCCATCAGTCTCCCCATCCATCTGTGTCCCTATCAGTCTCCCCATCTATCTGTCTCCCCATTCATCTGTGTCCCCATCAGTCTGTCCCCATCAGTCTGTGACCCCATCAGTCTGTGACCCCATCAGTCTTCCCATTCATCTGTGTCCCCAGTCTCCCCATCCATCTGTGTCCCCATCCATCTGTGCCCCCATCCATCTGTGCCCCCATATATCTGTGTCCCCATTCATCTGTGTCCCCATTCATCTGTGTCCCCATTCATCTGTGTCCCCATCCATCTGTGTCCCCATCCATCTGTGTCCCCATTCATCTGTGTCCCCATTCATCTGTGTCCCCATTCATCTGTGTCCCCATTCATCTGTGTCCTCATTCATATGTGTCCTCATTCATCTGTGTCCTCATTCCTCTGTGTCCTCATTCCTCTGTGTCCCCATTCATCTGTGTCCCCATTCATCTGTGTCCCCATTCATCTGTGTCCCCATACATCTGTGTCCCCATACATCTGTCCCCATCAGTCTCTCCATCCATCTGTGTCCCTATCAGTCTCCCCAGCTATCTGTCTCCCCATTCATCTGTGCCCCCATCAGTCTGTGTGCCCCAATCCATCTGTGTCCCCATACATCTCGGTCCCCATCAGTCTCCCCATCCATCTGTGTCCCCATACATCTCTGTCCCCATCAGTCTCCCCATCCATCTGTGTCCCTATCAGTCTCCCCATCTATCTGTCTCCCCATTCATCTGTGACCCCATCAGTCTGTGTCCCCATCAGTCTTCCCATTCATCTGTGTCCCCAGTCTCCCCATTCATCTGTGTCCCCATCCATCTGTGCCCCCATCCATCTGTGCCCCCATTCATCTGTTCCCCCCATTCATCTGTGTCCCCATTCATCTGTGACCCCATTCATCTGTGTCACCATCCATCTGTGTCCCCATCCATCTGTGCCCCCATCCATCTGTGTCCCCATTCATCTGTGTCCCCATTCATCTGTGTCCCCATTCATCTGTGTCCTCATTCATCTGTGTCCTCATTCCTCTGTGTCCCCATTCATCTGTGTCCCCATTCATCTGTGTCCCCATTCATCTGTGTCCCCATACTTCTGTGTCCCCATACATCTGTCCCCATCAGTCTCTCCATCCATCTGTGTCCCTATCAGTCTCCCCAGCTATCTGTCTCCCCATTCATCTGTGCCCCCATCAGTCTGTGTGCCCCAATCCATCTGTGTCCCCATTCATCTGTGTCCCCATACATCTCGGTCCCCATCAGTCTCCCCATCCATCTGTGTCCCCATACATCTCTGTCCCCATCAGTCTCCCCATCCATCTGTGTCCCTATCAGTCTCCCCAGCTATCTGTCTCCCCATTCATCTGTGTCCCCATTAGGGCTGCGCATCTTCACCGGTCTCACGATTCGATGCAATTACGATTATCAAGGCCACGATTCGATTCGATTCGATTCCGCGATGCAATAACACTTCCTGCATGTAGCAAAGTCTAAACACAGCAGACATGCTACAGGAGATGGTCAGAGACTGCAGATATGCTACAAGAGATGGTCAGAGACTGCGAACATGCTACAGGAGATGGTCAGAAACTGCGGACACGCTACAGGAGATGGTCAGAGACTGCGGACACGCTACAGGAGATGGTCAGAGACTTCGGACACGCTACAGGAGATGGTCAGAGACTGCGGACACGCTACAGGAGATGGTCAGAGACTGCGGACACGCTACAGGAGATGGTCAGAGACTGCGGACATGCTACAGGAGATGGTCAGAGACTGCGGACATGCTACAGGAGATGGTCAGAGACTGCGGACATGCTACAGGAGATGGTCAGAGACTGCGGACATGGTACAGGAGATGGTCAGAGACTGCGGACATGCTACAGGAGATGGTCAGAGACTGCGGACATGCTACAGTAGATGGTCAGAGACTGCGGACATGCTACAGGAGATGGTCAGAGACTGCGGACATGCTACAGGAGATGGTCAGAGACTGCGGACATGCTACAGGAGATGGTCTATATTTCTCCTCCATACAGCCTAGTCCCTGCCTGCAGTGAAAATGACTTGTCACAGGTGACAGTACATCAGATTCCACTACATGCCCGTACCCTGTGTCCCCGAATCACAGCACCCCCCTCCTCCTCTGTACTTACATGCTGCTCTACACAGAGGATGATTAGAGGGAACTTGCAGCCTTGTAGTGAGATGGGCGATCTGCCAGCTCACCATCCCCCCGATCTCCATTCCAGCTCTTCATTGTCAGCCGGGAATTCTCAGCGTTTGTATATATTAGCGCCCACGCTAATGTGACTGACTGACTGACTGCCCGCCTCTCTCCAGTCTCCGTCGGCCCCGCTCACTGACTAGAACTTCAGATTAGTAGAGGATAGTGCTTGTATATGCCGCGCTAACGTGACTGACTGCACGGCTCGCCTATCTCCTATGTCCACTCGGCTCTTACGTCTCTCCTGGCGTCAGCCCCTCCTGCCTTCCTACTGATCCAATCGTTAGGCAGTGGGCGGGTCTGACGCCAGGAGAGACGTAAGAGCCGAGTGGAGATAGGAAAGTCGTGCAGTCAGTCAGCGGCATATACAGACAGTATCCTCTACTAAGCTGAAGTTCTAGTCAGTGGGCGGGGCTGACGCCAGGAGAGAGGGCGGAGTGGACCGTAGGAGAGAGGAGGGCCGGGCAGTCACACGAGCGCTGAAAACAAAAGGTACCATAGACCGGAGCACTCTCCCGGGAGGGGCGGGGACGGGGGCGGGGCTAGGCATCGATTATCACGGCCGCATGCATCGGAATCGCATCGGGTACACCCGAATCGCGATGCACCGATGCAGCGATTATATTTGACACCACTAGTCCCCATCAGTCTCCCCATCCATCTGTGTCCCTATCAGTCTCCCCATCTATCTGTCTCCCCATTCATCTGTGTCCCCATCAGTCTGTCTCCCATCTGTCTGTGACCCCATCAGTCTTCCCATTCATCTGTGTCCCCAGTCTCCCCATTTATCTGTATCCCCATCCATCTGTGTGCCCATCCATCTTTGTCCCCATCACTCATCAGGCTATCCCCACAAATTGGTGTCCCCATTAGAGCCCCCCCATCATTAATCCGAGTCTCCCTGCACATTTGTGTCCCCATCACAGCCAACCCCTGCCTGCATATTTGTGTCCCCATCAGAGCCATTACCTCCCCTTCCGCATATTTGTGTCACCATTAGAGCCATCAGCTCCCCTCCTCACATGTTTGTGTCCCCATAAGAGTCACCATCACCCCCACATTTGTGTCCCCATCAGACCCCACTGATATTTGTGTCCCCATCAGAGTTATCACCCCCCCCCACATTTATGTCCCCATCAGAGTCATCAGCCCCCCCCCACATTTGTGTCCCCATCAGAGTCATCAGCCCTCGCCCCCACATATTTGTGTCCCTATCAGAGTCATCAGCCCCCCCCCCCACATTTGTGTCCCCATCAGAGTCATCAGCCCCCCCTCCACGTGTGTCCCCATCAGAGTCATCAGTCCCCACATATTTGTGTCCCCATCAGAGCCATAAGAGTTATCAACCCCCCCCCCACATTTGTCTCCCCATAAGAGTCAGCCCCCCACATTTGTGTCCCCATAAGAGCTATTCTACCCACCCCCACACAAGTGTATCAGCCCCCCTCCTTGCATGTGTCCAGCGCGTGTCCAGCGCGTCTCCATCACTAGCTGTGCAGACCTGCTGCACCTCCCAACTCCCGCCCCGCTGGTATTACACACTCGTTACTGGATAACAGCGAGGCAGGAGGCGGGAGGAGGGAGGCGGCAACGGGTCTGCACTAAACACTTCATTGGCTGCTGGGATGCCGTGGTCCCAGCAGCCAACACAGTGAAACGCCGGGAGGGATTACCGGACCTGCGCTGCATATTGCCTGGGACGAATATGCAGCGCAGGTTCCACAACTAACAGGGGAACTAAGGATTCAAGCTGCGGGCCGGAAGAAATGGCCTGGCAGGCCGGATGTGGCCCGCGGGCCGTAGTTTGGAGACCCCTGCTCTTGGGCATGGAGTTCACCAGAGCTTCACAGGTTGTCACTGGAGTCCTCTTCCACTCCTCCATGACGACACCCTGGAGCTGGTGGATTTTAGAGATCATGCGCTCCTTCACCTTCGGTTTGAGGATGCCCCACAGACGCATAATAGGGTTTAGGTCTGGAGACATGCTTTGCCAGTCCATTATCTTTACCATCAGCTTCTTTAGCAAGGCAGTGGTCACCTTGGAGGTGTGTTTGGGGTCGTGCTCATGTTGGAATACTGCCCTGTGGCCCAGTCTCTCGGGATCATGCTCTGCTTCAGTATGTTACAGTACATGTTGGCATTCATGGTTCCCTCAATGAATTGTAGCTCCCCAGTGCCGGAAACACCAATGCAGCCCCAGACCCATGACACTCCTACCACCATGCTTGACTGTTGACTGTTCTGAGTGGAACCTGTCCTGTTAAACCACTGTATGGTCTTGGCCACCATGCTGAAGCTCAGTTTCAGAGTCTTGGCAGTCTTCTTATAGTCTAGGCCATCTTTATGTAGAGCAACAATTATTTTTTTCCGATCCTGAGAGAATTCTTTGCCATGAGGTGCCATGTTGAACTTCCAGCAACCAGTATAAGAGAGTGAGAGCAATAACACCAAATTTAACACACCCGCTCCCCATTCACACCTGAGACCTTCTAACACTGAGTCACATGACACCAGAAGGGAAAATGGCTAATTGGGCCCAATTTGGACATTTTCACTTAGGGGTGTACTCACTTTTGTTGCCAGTGGTTTAGACATTAATAGCTGTGTGTTGAGTTATTTTGAGTTATTTACACTGTTATACAAGCTGTACACTCACTACTTTATATTGTAGCAAAGTGTCATTTCTTCAGTGTTGTCACATGAAAATTTATTTTGTAGTTTTTAAAACTTTTTTTTCCATTGATACATGTTCCCTCGGGCAAGACCCGGGTTCTCAAAGACGTTTTCACAGGCAAACTATAGTCACCCAGCAGGTACAATATTTAAAGGAATTTTTCATATTTTTTTTTTTAAGTTAAGCATCATTAAAATCACTGCTCCAGGAGCAGTGATTTTATTGATGCTTAAATGAAAATAAAAATAAAAAAATCCTTTAAATATTGTACCTGCTGGGTGTCTATACCTGTGATAACGTCTTTAACCACTTAAGACCCGGACCAAAATGCTGCTAAAGGACCTTGCCCCTTTTTGCGATTCGGCACTGCGTCGTTTTAACCGAGAATTGCGCGGTCGTGCGACGTGGCTTCCAAACACAATTGACGTCCTTTTTTCCCCACAAATAGAGCTTTCTTTTGGTGGTATTTGATCACCTCTGCGTTTTTTTTTTTTTGCGCTATAAACAAAAATAGAGCCACAATTTTGAAAAAAAATGCAATATTTTTTACTTTTTGCTAAAATAAATATCCCCAAAAAATATATACATTTTTTTTTCCTCAGTTTAGGCCGATACGTATTCTTCTACATATTTTTGGTAAAAAAAACACAATAAGTGTATATTGATTGGTTAGCGTGTACAAAATAGGGGACAGTTTTATGGCATTTTTATTAATAATTTTTTTTTTTTACTAGTAATGGTGGCGATCAGCGATTTTTATCATGACTGCGACATTATGGCAGACACATCGGACACTTTTGACACCATTTTGGGACCATTGTAATTTTTACAGCGATTACTGTAAAAATTGCACTGGCAGTGAAGGGGTTAACCTATAGGGGGCGCTGAAGGGGTTAAGTGTGACTGAGGGAGTGCTTCTAACTGTTAGGGGACATGGCTTGCCGTGACGCTGTTCCTGATGACAGGGACCAGACGATCAGTGACATGTGACGGGAAGGACGATGTAGATGTTTAATTTACACTGACATCTCCCCGTTCTTTAGTCCTGTGACTCGAACATGGGATACCGGCAGACATTGAGTCCGTGGGTCCCGAGGGCACGGTAACGGAACTCGCGACAGGGTCCCAAGCATGCCACCGGCGTGGCGCGCATGACCACACGCCTTGCAAATTAAGGGGGACGTATACATACACCCATTTGTGCAGCCATGCCATTCTGTCAACGTAAAGGTGTGTGCAGAGGTCGGGAAGCAGTTAATGGCTTAGTCAGAGCCCAAACTTAAACCCCATTGAAAATCTGTGGAATGATTTGCAGTCCACAAATGGTCCCTATTGCATTTAACTGAACTTGAGCAATTCTGCCATAAAGAGTGGGCAAATATTGCAAATTCTAGATGTGCAAAGTTAGTAGAGACATATCCCAACATACTAAAGGTTGTAATTAAAGCAAAGGGTGGTCCATCAAAATACTGACAATAGAGGGGTGGTCCCTTTTCCAACTCTGTGATTCTATATATATTTATTTTATTTGGATGTTATAAGTTGCACTGAGTAAATACAGCTGGATAAAACAAAAAACTGTGCTTGTCTTCATTTCAGGCTGCAAAGCAACAAAATGTGATTATTTTAAAGGGGGGTGATTCTTTTCTACACCCACTGTATAATATAAAAGCAAACCTTAGAACTTTCTGCTATGTTTGCCAAACAAAGAGTAAAAGGTGTTCATACAATAGCTTGTCCGAACACTTTAGCATTTTTCCAAAATGCCAAAAATATTAGATTTTTCTTGAGCCAAAGACACAAAAATGTTTCCCTAAGTATGCGGAGCCAATTGATTAGCAATTACAAGAAATACCAAAATAGTGTGCGTCATAAAGTTCAGGACCAATCTTCCAGGTATGAAGGAAAAAACCTTCTAGGCATATTAGGTAATAAATCCAAACATTGCAATACTAATCTGTTCCACGAAAACCATGAGTGCCTCCTCCTTGGTCTATATTCTACGAATTAGCGCTCTTCTGGAAGCCAAGCCTATTCCTGACACCACTTTTTTGAATTTATGCCATCCACCACAAAATACCTGAGATTATATTATGGAAATGAACTTAAAGCTGAACTCCAGGCTCAAATAAATGCATTTCTGTATTCATTAATACATTATTAAAGCTAAAGTTTAATATGTTTATATGTTTAAACCGCTTCCCTGATTTCTCTTTTACTCTTTCATCAAAATGCTAATGACCTTAAAAAAATTATGTATTATGAAGGAATTGATATTTATGAAGTCTTCCTGACAACAAAGATCATTTTTTTTTTTTTAACACACCCAAAAAATATTTGAGTGCCAAAAAAGTGCACACACATAAAGAGTGACACAAAACATGCAATGGGTGTTACACGATCCTCCCTAGGAAAGACCTTACCCTGATTCTCGGCGTTAGGCTCCAGATGGGGACTGAGGTACTCACTAGGCCCGTCTGGCTGAAACAGACCCACCCAAGTACTCGGTGGGGCTCCACCGAAGTGAGACCCCATGAGCAGGGTCGATCCTAGGGTCACAGACGCCCAGGTGCAGAAATATTGCTGGCGCCCCTACATGGGCGTGGTCATCTTACTAACTCCTCCCCTTTACAAATGTGTCCCCCATCAGAGCCCCCCACAGCAGTCATCCCCCATCAGAGCCCCCAGCAGGTTTCCCCCATCAGAGCCATCCCAGCAGGTGTCCCCCATCAGAGCCGCCTTACAGCAGATGTCCCCATCAGAGCCCCCCACAGCAGTCGTCCCCCATCAGAGCCCCCCACAGCAGGTGTCCCCCATCAGAGCCCCCAGCAGGTGTCCCCCATCAGAGCCCCCCCAGCAGGTGTCCCCCATCAGAGCCGCCTTACAGCAGGTGTCCCCATCAGAGCCCCCCACATCAGGTGTCCTCATAGATCAGTACCTGTCCAATAGATCCCTGTAGCTCGAGCACGCTGGGAGCAGAAGCACATTACAGGGGGTCTTTGGTTATTAGGAGGGTGGCACTGAGAGCATTTCTGGGAGTGCACAGGATGATTGGCAGCAGCTCCCGCCAAGCCAGAAGCCTCTCATCACACCACCTATGGGAGAATAATTGACACACGCAGAGGGGGTGGGGCAGACTGCTCCATGCACACTGGACAGAATTAATTAGTGGAGCCTAGTACCGGAACGCGTTTCGGTATTAGGCTCCGCTGCAGTACCAGCTCCGCCTCTGGACACAGACAAGGAGGAGGGAAAGGAGCACTTTGGAGCATTGGCGCCCCCTCCTTTGCGGCACCTGGTTATGGAGCACCCTGTGCACCCTGCCTAGGATCGGCCCTGCCCATGAGAGAGGACGAACTAAGCCAGAAGGCCCCCTCCCAAGACTTTCAGGGTAGGCCCGAGGACCCCCTCCCTACTAATCACACAGTGACAAACGTGTAACAGCAAACATAAAAGTACAAAAAATTATTTATGAATATGGGGGTAAAATGAATAGAAAGTGGGGAGAAGGAAGTTGGGAGAAGTAAAAGTGGCCATTGTGCAATACAAAGATCAGTTTATGTAATTAGAACAGGGCACTTCCACAACTTTCTCACCTCATGTTCCACAGCTTTCTGCAACATATTTTTGGACTGTCAACATCTACACATTTCATATTGACTGGATTGAGGTGTCTATGCTACCTGTGTGGATATAAATGCTGGAATACCCTCCTGACACTCATTAGACCTGGAGAAGTACATTAGAAAAGCTAAGAAATGTCTTCAATATTACAGAACACGTCCAGTTGAATGTAACTATCACCATGTTATCAGTCAGTTGCTTCTATTTTTACTGTTCATTCACATGGTAGGTTAGGGACAAGACTGTTACAAAACTGCAACGGAGAATATCAGGCCTCCTGCCCTGCCAGACAGGGCTGTTGTGTGGCAGAGCTGTGTAAATCACAGGACTGGATGAAAAGAAATGCAAATCATTTGACAGGTAAACATGCCCAGTATAACTACTGTATTTAATCAAATAGGCCAGAAGCAAAAAATAAATAAAAATAAGCTTAGAGCTGGCATGACTGAGTAAACAGGGAGACAAGCAGAGAGAGGGGGTCAACAGCATATCAGGAGATAGGAGGTTATGAATGAATGAATGAATGAATGAAGAACTTATATAGCGCAGCACATGCAAAGTAAATCGCCTCTGGGCGCTTGTTGTTCCTGTCTCCTTTGAGATCAAAAGAGATGAATCTTAATCTTTCTCCTGAAGACTAAGTAGTTCTCCTCCAGCCGAATGCTGGCTGGTAAGGCGTTCCATAGTCTGGGACCTTGGACAGCGAATCTCCTGTCTCCTTTGGACTTGTATCTGGCTTTCGGTATCTGAAGCCGATTTTAATTGGTGGATCGTAGAATACGATTGGGATTGTGAACTTTTAATTTTTCGCATAGATAATGGGGAGCATTCCCATGGATACATCTATGCGTTAGACAGAGAGCTTTAAAGGAGATTCTGTCTTTAACTGGTAGCCAGTGAAGGGATCTCAGTGAAGGTGAGATTGATTCCCAGGGTTTTTTCCCAGTCACAAGTCTGGCGACCGTATTTTGAACGACTTGAAGACGAGCGATTTGGTACTTGGGGAGTCCGAGGTAAAGGGCATTTGCATAGTCCAGTCTGGAGTTTACAATCGCTCCCACTACGACCGCTATGTCTTTCTTGGGAATAAAAGGCGTGAGTCTGCGTAGTAGGCACAGCAGATGGTGAGATCCGCTGACTACTGACCCTATTTGTGCGTTCATTGTCATGTCGGAGTCAAAGATGACCCCAAGACTTTTGACTTTGGCGCTAGGGGTGATGATTTTGCCCAGAATGGGCGGCGGGATCCAGGTTGTTGTCGATTGATTCCTACGCTTGGCGTGAAACAGAAGAAGTTCTGTTTTCGCTCCGTTGAGTTTGAGATAACTCTTTGTCATCCAGTCCTCTATCAAAGAGAAGCATGTCTCTAGGTTGAGGTGGTGATCCTTTTTATTGCAAATGCGGAAGTACAGTTGCGTGTCGTCTGCATAAGAGTGATATAGCAGTTTTTGGCTGCTGATGATTTCGAAAAGAGGACGCACATAGATGTTAAATAACATCGGCGACAGGGGAGATCCTTGAGGGACCCCGCACGATAATGTGCGTTGTTCAGAAGTGAAGGGTCCTAGCTTCACTATTTGCGATCGGTTTTCCAAAAAAGAGGAGAACCAGGATAGATCGCTTTCTGCGACTTTAGCTATTTTAGCCAGCCGAGTCAATAACAGCTTGTGATCAACTGTATCAAAGGCTGCGCTTAGGTCCAGCAGAACCAGAAGAGAAGATTCTCCTTCGTCTGCGGCCTCGAGAACGTCGTCCCATATCTTAAGCAATGCTGTTTCTGTCCCGTGTCCGGGACGGAATCCTGATTGAAATGGGTCGAGTAAGTTGTGGGTATCTAGATGCTGTTGCAGCTGCTGTACCACTGCTTTCTCCATTACCTTGGAGAGAACATTTAGGCCTGTTATGGGGCGCCAGTTGAGTGGATCCTTAGGATCCAGGGTGGCTTTCTTCAAGATGGGTTGAATGAAGCCCTCCTTCAGCTGGGAGGGCATTATGCCCTCCCTGAAGGATTGGTTGATAAGCTGCGTGACAGGAGGTGCCAAGATGTCGGCGCATTCCTTCAGCAGTTTGGTGGGGATAATATCATTTGGCGCAGTGCTGTTGCGCAGAGTGCCGATGATATTTTTAGTGGTCTGAATGGAGATGGGTTCCAGCGTGAACTCACCTAACTGTGGTGAATTACTGCCGGTGCTGTGTAAATGACTACGGGGGGGGCTGGGAGAGAAATTGTTTTGCTGAATGCTTTGCCGGATTGCCTCAATTTTGTTAATGAAGCAATCCGATAACTCATCGCAAAATTCTTGTGTATCCAAGTTGGGGGCTTCAAGACATCCTGGATTCATGGTCTGAGTGACCAGCTTGAAGAGTTCGCGGGGGCGATTTAGGGCACCGTTGATAGCCTCAGAAAAATAGTTTTTCTTGGCTTCGAAGATTTGCTTGTAGTATTTTCTGGTTATTACCTTGTAGATCGAGAGGTTCTCATCTGAAGAGTTTCTTTTCCAGGCTGCTTCTGCCCTTCTGCGCTCTTGCTTCAGTAACGCCAGCTGGTTGTTAAACCAGCCGGAGTTATTTTTCCTGATCTGGGTCTTTCGTTTCGGCGCTATCAAGTCAGCTGACTGCAATAGTGCTGTGTTTATGGCCTCCAGTGTTTCTTCCGCTGTTTGGTGCGGCTGAATTGTGTTTATTTTTTCCCCTAACGTGGCTTTGAAGAGTTCCGAGTAGAGCTTCTTCTGACATCTGGTCCAGTGTGTTGTCACTGGATTTGATGTTTTTGTTGAGGGGGGAATTTGGAAATAATGAATTTAATTGCATGGTGATCTGTCCATGGCAATGGTTCATTTTCCAAGATTTTTATTTCCAGATCTTGTCTGAAAATAAGATCGAGCGTATGACCTGAAGCATGTGTGGGCCCACATACTAGTTGCTGAAGCCCTAATCCTTCCAGGTGGTCGATGCAGGCGTCGGCAATGGGGTCTTGCGGGGAGTTGGCCCAAAGGTTGAAGTCCCCGAGCAGCAAAAGGTGTTTGCTGTTCAGGGTATAGGTGGAGACAAAGTCCGTCAAAGATGGGAGCAGCTGCGACTTGGGGCCAGGTGGCCTATAGCAGAGTAGAATCCGGACGGTCTCCTGGCCGTTTACTTGCAGTTGAAGAGTAAGGGTTTCCATGAATGGAAGAGGGTTTTGGAGGCTTGGTTTTGTGATTGCAAGACGCGTCTTATGGATCACCGCCAGTCCTCCTCCTCTTTGCCCTATTCTGTTTTCCGTTATAATACGGTAGTTTTCTGGCACCAATTCTCCTAGAATGGTGTTACAGTCGGCTGTGAGCCAGCTCTCTGTAATAAAGAGGCAGTCTAAGTCATGTTGCAATAAGAAATCATGGATTTCTAATCAGTGTTTTACTGCCGATCTAGTGTTGATCAAAGCACATGATATGTGCTTGGGCTGGGGTAAATGGCTGCGATTTTTGGCCGTCGATCGATCCTCAAAAGTCGCAGATTTCTTAGGGCTTTTTTGGTGGCGGCCGGCAGAATTGCAGCAAATCGACCCAGATCCCAAATGTTCTCCGCCGAGTATTGCCGATTAACCATGGCCGCCGCGGAACCAAGGGCGGGGGGGGAGGGGGGGTGGATTCACAAGGATAACTGAATCCTCTGATCCTGGCTTGGTCCAGAGGAAGGCAAAAAAACCCTAACCACGCTGCGCCAATATGCTGTGGTAGGGAAAAAAATTCCTTCCTGACCCCTAAAGAGGCGATCTTATGTACCAAGATTGGAATCCAAGGGATGAAGAAGAAACTTATCACTCTCCTGCCCTCAAAGTTTAGATTTATGTGCATTGGTGTCATAGTGGCATGGCTGTTGGGATCTTTGGAGGCCTTCAAAATTTAACAGTGTTACCAAATAGTGGGGACCCATCCATGGCATGGTGTCCTCTGTAAAAGTCCAGTTAATGTTGGGTATCCTGGGAGTTTGGGACATGGAGGTATCTGCAGTGAATGTGGAGTGTTGGGATTGTCCCTGAGTTGGTGTGTTGCGGTTGGGGACCTAAGGGTTACACAAAAAAAGTACAAAAACAACTTTTGATGCTTTAGTGTCTTTAAAGTTTGGCAACCTTGATTAGTGATTTTCAGGGTTATTATTAAGTTTCTGTTTTAAAGGAATGTTCTTGTATTGGTTTTTATGTTAATAAACGGCTGCTACGGCCAACTTTCACTCCAAATGGTGTTGGGTCTAATTATTTCAAAAAGTTGGTAATGGGGTTACAGGGCTGTAGCGGATGTCACAAGGTTGGGGTAGGTTGACATCTGTTTTACCCTAGTCACGTGTTATTTACTGGTATATGAAAATGTATGTAAAATCAAGCAGGAAAACATAGTGGAGATAGGACTATTGCCTTACAACACTGATCTCAATTCCCACTACTAACACATTCTGCTTGGAATTTGTTATGCTTGTTTGTTAAACCCAAAATTAAAAAAAAACCCAATCCATCTAAGATTTGTGTTCATATAATTGCCTTAGAGATATTTGCTCACAGTATGTGGTTTGTTGATAGGAAAACTCTTCTTAAGGCAGCTGACTTTTATCTGGAACCCTACGCGTACAGTAATGGTTTACATATGTTTAAGTCTTAGGAATCCATTTAGATTTGGTACTTAGGGCTGTTTACAGTACAGCAGAATTTCTTGAGAATGATCCGCGCATTTAGAAAGATTTTCCCAGTACTGAGCATGAATTACTGCAAGAAATTAAATAACATATATGGAGAGCTACCCCCACAGGAGCCGCTTGTGAATAAGGGGTTCCCCCACCCTGCACAGCCAGGCACTCAGAATTGTCCACAGCACTCAGGAAACAGTCTTTGCAGCTTTGTTTTTGTATTTTTAATTAAGTGTATTGAACTTGTATGGGGTTAAGGGTTTTATGTGATGTCCAACTGACTTTAGTAGAACTTTCCAAGGACGCCTTATTTTATACAGTCTATCTACATACTCCTCAGCTTCCTCCTGCACAACACTTGAAGCACAACAACTCCCAGGACCAGCTGGCACATTGTTAGGTGTTCTGACATTAGAGCTCAGTCAGACTTCAGCAAATGCCCTTTACAGGCAGAGACCACGGGCCCCTTTGCTAAAGTAGCACAATTCTAATGCCCAGCTGTCCTTCTGTGGCTAATGATCCCAGAACCACCTCTTCAGGCACTGCCAGCCCACCTGGCTGAAGCTGCCTCTTTCTCTAGCCCTAAGCTTTTACAGTCCTTCTAGAATGACTCTGCATCCATCATAGACTGCCCCCACCCAGTCCTCTCAGGCTGCCTCTCAGTCCTCCCTGACAGTAACATTCACCAGTCCACCTGGTCTTCTCCTTGGAGATCTCCTAGACGTGCTCACTGGCTCCTGCTGTCCTCAAACCTACCCCAGTGCCACTGGACGGTATTCCTTCTTGAGATGTTGCATGCGGCAACAATGAGACATCAATGCGGCGTGGCATGGAGGAAATCAGCCTGTGGCACTGCTGAGGTGTTATGGAAGCCAAGGTTGCTTTGATAGTGGCCTTCAGCTCGTCTGCATTGTTGGGTCTGGTGTCTCTCATCTTCCTCCTGACAATACCCCACATATTCTCTATAGGGTTCAGGTCAGGCGAGTTTGCTGGCCAATCAAGCACATTGATATGATGATCATTAAACCAGGTATTTTGGCAGTGTGGGCAGGTGCCAAGTAATGCTGGAAAATTAAATCAGCATCTCCATAGAATTTCCTGATAGATGGCTGTGCTGACTATGGACTTGATAAAACACAGTGGACCAACACCAGCAGATGACATGGCCCCCCAAATCATCACAGACTGTGGAAACTTCACACTGGACCTCATGCAATGACTAAGCACTGATTTTTGTGAGAAACTTGTCAGCTTTTTAATCCCACTGCTTGCTGTGCTGTGTTTTTTAGTGCTGTTTATCCTGTTTACTTAAATAATGGCCACCCTTTTAGGTTTATTTTGGTGTGCGGCTGTCCATGAATTTTCTTCATTGATTTGGACCTCATGCAACTTGGATTCTGTGCCTCTCCACTCTTCCTCCAGACTCTGGGACCTTGATTCTCAAATGAAATGCAAAAAGATGATTTGGGGAGCCATGTCATCTGCTGGTGTTGGTCGGGTCCACTGCCAGAAAAAAAGTACCAATGCTTGGTTATGATGGTGATCATGGTATCACTGTGCTTGGTTGGCCAGCAAACTTGCCCGATCTAAACCCCATAGGGATTCTGTGTGGTATTGTCAAGAGGAAGATAAGTGAAACCAGACCCAACAATGCAGAAGTGCTGAAGGCCACTATCAAAGCGACTTGGGCTACCATATCATCTCAGCAGTGCCATAAGCTGATCGCATCCATGCCACGCCACATATGGAGATCACATGTCTCGGATTGCCCGGGGCAGTCCTGCATTTTGCAAGTCTGTCCCGGGCACATTCATTCCAGGACAATACAGTGTCCCGGAATGAAACTGACACAGCCACCCCTCAAGCCAAACGAATGCCCCCAAAAAAGGCCGCCACATCACCGCAGTACTTGTCCTGGCCAGGAATGCCTGGAGGAGCACAGTGGCAGCTTTTGATGGCACAGTCGCAGAATTTGATGGCACAGTGGCTGCAATTGATGGCACAGTCACAGCATTTGATGGCACAGTGACAGCGTTTGATAGGCACAGTGACAGCGTTTGATGACACAGTGGCAGCATTTGATGACACAGTCGCAGCATTTGATGGCACAGTGGCAGCGTTTGATGGCACAGTGGCTGCATTTGATGGCATAGTAGATGCAATTGATGGCACAGTGGCAGCATTTGATGGCACAGTGGCAGCATTTAATGGGCACAGTCGCAGCATTTGATGGCACAGTCGCAGCATTTGATGGCACAGTGGCTGCAATTGATGGCACAGTGGAAGCGTTTGATGGCACAGTGGAAGCGTTTGATGGCACAGTGGCTACATTTGATGGCACAGTGGCAGCAATTGATGTTTTTTTTTTTCAATTTTTTTTAGTTTGTTTGTGCCTCCCCAATTTTTTTTTTAGCACCAGCCGCCACTAGTATCAAGGCACCCAAACAGCACACCACCAGGCACCCTTCACATGCAGGCGCAATAGAACAGAAAGAGAGGGACCCCACAAGGGAGGAGAGAAATGTATGATGTTGCTGGGAATACAATATGATCAATTATATAGTTTCTTGATTTTTTTTGGGCAATAAAAAAAGGTGAGTCCTATTTTGTTCTTTGGCCCCAGGGTATGCCTTCTTGAGGTAGGATTAACTATATCCACATGCTAATTAACTGTTGAGCTTGCTCAATGAAATCACTTTCATTAGAGCAATTGAGCCATAGACAGGGCATGCTTCCCATGCCCTGATTTCACCCCACCTATCTTTTTCTGGATGGCAACCCCCCTTTTTTTTATTTATTTTTTATGAATGTTTATTTATATATATATATATATATATATATATATATATATATATATATATTAGGGCTGTTACTGATCAAATTTTTGTGTTCGATTAATCGTTTTTTATTTTTAATCGATTAATCGACTAATTTCGATTAATTATAACGCACATACAGATCCAACTACTTTTAGCTGATCTCCTTGCAGGCCGATTCCCAGTGCAGCTACCAACCACTGGAAAAATGGATAGCAGGATACAAAAAACACACAAAGGCAGCGCTCGATGGGAATAACATTAAAACTTTTATAGTCTTCAAGTAGGTAACAAAATAAATATTACACTGGAGATAAAATCGATGTAGCTACATAAACTGTAAAAATGGTGCGAGTAATACCAAACGGGAGCAAAAACAGTCATAAAAACATGTAGCCAAGTATGATACTGGTATAAAAATGTGAACAACGATACCACTGCTGAATCCAGATGGGGAGGGGTTTACATCAGTCCGTCGGCATGTAGATGTCCCATGAAGGGAACTATCACAACTGCCAGTGGATGGCTGTAGAATCCCATGTTAATATAGGAAAGAGTAACAGCCCTTGCGTGTGGCAGATAGTAAGGTCCCGCCGGCATGCAGATATGAAGGCACAGCAAAGGAGCCCTTCAGATGGACACGGCAAGCCCCGCCGGTGTCCGTGACGTTACTGGATCTCCGACGGAACCCCCTGAAGGCACAGAAGCCGGCGGTGAGGTGAGTCCCAACAAAAGAATTTTACTCGATCAAAAAGATTGGCAACCCCCCCTTTTTTTGTAATATATTTTTATAAAATAAATAAATACATTTTACATATAATATATATTTTTTCTTTTTATTAAAGGGCTCAGAGGTCCCCAGATGGCTACCCGGCTACTCCCCTTTTTTTAATTTGCGGCAGCCCCCCCCTTCTCATTTTCAGGCGGCAGCACCCACCCCCCCGGTTCTCTGCTACAGGGGGCCCATGTCTGAAGTTGTGTAAGGGGCCCCATAATTTCTGATGGCGGCCCTGCTCATTCATTTCTGGGGTTTGCAAAGAATAAAATAACATTTCAATTATTTACATCTATGGGATATTGCCAATAAATAAATAAAAAATTAATATAGCATGTTATATTTGAGACTACTGGTATTTACTAAAGGAGCTATACTTTTCTTACTGACATTGACTTCAGTAATTTTTTTATAATATAATGTTGTATAGATTTAGAATTTCAGTGAAAGTACATTAATCTAATACACACAATTCTATAAATGTACAATGTCTAGACAACATTTCTTACTTAGGGCTTTCAGATGAGAAAATCTATTTTAAGAGCTTGTATCTTTTATGTTGAAGAAGCCATAACTTTATGTAGAGGACTTTCTTATGGGAACACTTCAAAATATGACCTATGCATTGCTGTTCTAGGTTTAGATAATCCGTTGTTCTCTCCCCAATACAGTTTTCCCATGGGATAACAATGATCAATGTACAGTGATTGTTTTTTTGTTTGCTGTTAGCATACTCATGGCCTGGGTTTTAAGCACTCCTCAGACTTAAAGTGATAGATAAAAAAATAAAATAACAAACATATCATACTTACCTCCACTGTGCAGTTTGTTTTGCACAGAGTGGCCCGAACGTCCTCTTTTGGGGTCCAACGGCGGCTCCTCCCTGCAACAGCTAACCCCGTCTGGGAAGCTCTTTCCCGAGGGGGTTAGCTTGCGGGCGCGCTCCAGTGTGATACAGTCGGCGGCCATAGCCGCCGAGTGTATGACTCAGCCCAGCCCCCGAAGTGCCGCGTCGTTGGATTTGATTGAAAGCAGCGTAAGCCAATGGCTGCGCTGCTATCAATCTATCCAATAAAGAGCCGAGAAGCCCGGGCAACGATCGTGCGCTTATGGACGCGGGATTTTCCAGGGCTCAGGTAAGTAAACGAGGGGCTGGGGGGCCGCTAATCGTCCAATGCATTAAGGTGAAAAAACATGTACCTTTACAACCCCTTTAAAGATTTCCAATTCAAGGTTGGCTTTAGCTTTGATCGTTGATTTTAAATTTAAATTGAAGTTTAGGCTCCATGCACACTGGAATAAAAAATGTTGCTTCTACAGGAGTTTTGTGTTCTGCCTGTAGAAGCAACTCAATGTTATCATTTGTGTCCATGCACATTAGGACGTTTACAGGCATATTTTTGAGAACAACGTTAAGAGGCAGGAAAAACGTAAAACTCTCCTAAACTCATCTAGACTTTGTACAAAAAAATGCTCTATATGGACGTTTTTTACTCCAAAAAGAACAGACGTTTTTTTAAGCCCAGTGTGCATGGAGCCTTAAACTGTTTGCTTTCCACGGTGCCTCCATTGCATTGTTCTTCATCATGCTAATGAAAATTAAAAAAAAAAAACTTTACATTTTAATTACATACCTTGTTTTAGACCCAGTGTTGTTACCACTTGGTTTCTGTGCTTTTCTATGCATTGCAGACAGTTCTCATCGGTTCACCGATGAAGCTGACTGATGGACTGATGTGCCTACACACCATCGGTTCATTAACCGATCGTGTCAGAACGCGGTGACGTAAAACACAACGACGTGATGAAAAAACGATTTTTTTTTATATCATTTCTTTATTATTCAATGTTTACATTTATGCTTCCAAGCATGCTTCAACTTGATTCTGAGCATGCATGGTTTCTTAACCGATGCTCGTGCGTAGTAACGATCGTTTTTGACCTATCGGTCAGCCATCCATCAGTTCAATTTTAAAGAAAGCCCTGTTTTTGGACCGAAGTATAACGGACCAATGGGGCCTACACACGATCGGTTTGGACCGATGAAAACGAACTTCAGTCCGTTTTCATCGGTTTGAACCGATCGTGTGTACACGGCTTCACACATCCTGCTGCAGTACTCCTCTTAGAAGTACTTAGCCTTAAAGTGGTTGTAGAGGCTGTAGATTTTTTACTTTATGCATGAAGGTTAAAAACCTTCTGTGTGCAGCTTCCCCCCCCCCCCCGCCCTATTTACCCAAGCCCCATCTCGATCCAGTGATGTAAACAAGAGCAGATGCTCTACCGGATCTCTCCCTTCTCATTTGCTGAGACACAGCATTGGGAGCCATTGGTTTTTGTTGTTATCAATTACAGCCAGTGAGGAGAGAGCGAGGGGCAAAAGGTGGCTCTAAAGAGTTTATGCACGAGTGCCCTCATAGCAAGCAGCTATAGGGGCATTCGACAAGGAAGAGGAGACAGGAGCGCCAGCAGAGGGACCCGAAAAAAGGAAGGATTGGAGCTGCTCTGTGCAAAACCATTGTACAGAGCAGGTAAGTATAACTTTTTTTTTTAACCACTTCAATACCAGCCCATTGTCATTTGACGTCCACAGATGGGATCTCCCATCCTGGTTGGACGTCAAATGACGTCCTGGGCTTTGCGGGTGAATATCTGTATGATACCTGCAGCCAGAGGCATCATCCAGATATCCTCTTGTTCAGCCGGTGATTCTGAACGACATAAGAACGATCATAGCGGCGGTTCTGCCCCTTGATCGTTCTTACAGGCCGTGGGAGGGGACATCCCCCCTCCCGCTGCCATCCGGTGCTTCTCTGGGCTCTCCCGTGCCTTCGGGGGCCCGGAGAACGAATCGTCCGGCGTCGGCAGGAAGCATGATGGTCACCAGTCATCTCTATGACCGTCGGAGGACCCGGGCGCGATGTGATGACGTCACACCCGGGTCCCAAGTAAACAAAGCCGCGATTACGGCTGTAAGCAACAATTCATGAGATCAGTGAATTTTTTTTCACCAATCTCATGGTTTCCAGCCTGGAGGAAAGATGTGGGGTCTTATTGACCCCGCATCTCTCCTTAAAGAGGACCTGTCACACACATTTCCTATTACAAGGGATGTTTACATTCCTTGTAATAGAAATAAAAGTGAATTTTTTTTTTTTAAAGTGTAAAAAATTAATAAAAAATAGGTCAAAAAATAAATAAAAGTGAAAAAAATAAAATTAAAACATTTGTCCCCGGTAGCTCGCGTGCAGAAGCGAACGCACACGTAAATCCGACATATGTAAGCGCCGTTTAAACCACATATGTGAGGTATCGCTGCGTGCGCTAGAGTGCCAGCAACAAATCTAGCACTAGATCTCCTCTGTAAATCTAAACTGGTAACTTGTAAAAAAAAAATTAAAGCGTTGCCTATGGAGATTTTTAAGTACTGAAGTTTGGCGCCATTCCATGAGTGTGCGCATAATTAAAGCGTGACATGTTGGGTATCTATTTACTTGGTGTAACATAACCTTTCACATAATACAAAAAAATTGGGCTAACTTTACTGTTTTGTTATTTTTTAATTCATGAAACAATTTTTTTTCCAAAATAAGGGTGTTTGAAAAATTATTGCGCAAATACCGTGCAAGATAAAACGTTGCAATGACCGTCGTTTTATTCCCTATGGTGTCTGCTAAAAAAACATATATAATGTTTGGGGGTTCTGCGTAATTTTCTAGCAAAAAAATTATGATTTGTACATGTAGGAGAGAAGTGCCAGAATAGGCCCGGTATGGAGGTGGTATAAAAGCCTGGTATTGAAGTGGTTAAAGAAAACTATGAGCCTTTAATATCACTTTAAAGCCTACAGTAGTCCGCAAGCCAGAGCCTGTGCATTGCACTTTTAAACCATTGATCCCAGGTGCCATGTTTTGCAGGCTGAAATATCCAGTATAGGTACATTTATTATTTTTTAAAGGTGGTATATACATTTACCAGTACTGAATTTTGCAGAAGCACTTATTCCACAAATAAGATAATCACAGGATGTGGTCTAATGTTGTTATTGCTCTCAAAGTGATATCTGCCAATCTATGGTTGTCAATTTTAAAATAACAGTTAACTTCAGCATGGTGAAGGGTAAACCCGTTTCAGATATTAATTGCTATCTGTGTCTCAATGACACACACAGGAATTAAGTTGTAATGACATCAGATTTAGGAGGAATCCCCATTGGACTATACCCACCATACTCCTGTTTGAGCGACAGCTGTAACATTTTGGATTCCCTTCACTTTCATTGAGCAAAGGTGTGTAGTAACATGGGACAGAACAATTACGGAAGGGCTCTATACATCACATCACTGCACACAGTGTATGGCTCATCTACAAGTCGGGGGTTCTGCCTTAATGTTGACTTTTTCATGAACGCGGCCCCGCTTGGTCTTGGGCATTGGTGAACAATTGCACAAGTAATTGCACAAGTAAAGGAGATACACCCACATGCACGACGAGTCAATAGTTTATGAAGCACTTTACAAAAAAAAAAAGACAGTACAGTTGCAATACAGCTCAATACAAGGGGGTATTAGGGCCCTACTTGTGCTAGTTTATAAACTAAAAAGAAGGGACAAGTGATACAAAAGGATATAACTGTGTGCAATTAGCTTATGGGGAAAGTAGAAGTACAGGGCCAGATTCAGGTACAATTACATTGGCGCAGAGTATCAGAGATACACTACGCCGCCGTATTTTACCCGGCTCTACGACGAATTCATGTAGATTTTGGCCCGTAAGGTACGGCGGCGGAGTTTATTTCTCGCGGCGGAATCGAAATACGCGATTAGGGGACATGAAGCATTTAAATTAGGCGCGTCCCCGCGGCGATCGAACTGCGCATGCTCTGTTTAGAAATTTCCCGCCGTGCATTGCGCGAAATAACGTCGTTACGTCATTTTTTGTTTGAGTAGCGTCGTTTACGTACATTCCTATTCCCGGACGACTTACATAAAAAATAAAAACAAACGTTGAAATTCGACGCGGGAACGACGGCCATACTTAACATGGGCTGTCTAATACTAGACCAGATAAAAGCTGGAATAACTTTACGCGGCAAAAAGATGACTACAGATGCCGTAAGAGATTGCGAATGACGCTCGTAACTTCGTGGATCGTCGGAAAAAGCTCATTTGCATACCCCGACACGGAAAACAACGGAAACTCCACCCAGTGGCCGCCAATTCTTTTGCAGCGTAGATCCGAAGGCGTATGAACACGTAAGCCAGTCGGATTGAACCCTGAAGCCGTCGTTTCATAGTTTCAGGATTCAGACTAATGAAACGACGCGCGTAATTTGAAAGTACTCCGGTCTAACGCGAGATAGACCGGAGTAAGGGCTCTGTGAATCTGGCCCACAGTTTTTAGGTGGAAGCGTTATAGGCTTCCCAAAGAAATTTGTTTTCAGGGATTGCTTAAAGGCAGACATAGTAAGAAATAGTGGGAATTAGTTGGACAGATTGAGGTAGGAAGTTCCAAAGGAAGGGAGAGGCTCTAAAGAAGTCCAGGAGGTGAGCATTCAAGGAGATGATGAGGGAGCGACAGAACCACAGGTCTTGGGAGTTGCAGAAATGATGTTTTGGGTAATATTTTGAGAAGAGGCTAGTAGTGGCCTGTGACGAGACCCTTTCTCGCCCAGGTCCTGCTCTCCCGACACTCCTCTGCTTCTATCGGATGAGATTGCAGCTTGCAACATCTGATGTTCCAGTCATCCAAGATTCCAGGATCCAACCTACAGCTATGTGCCGATTGGATCCATGAAGAACACACACCAAACGAGTTGTATGTATGTTCAACCAGAACTGCTTTATTGAAAGTACACAGCACACTTTTATACAGAATTTGGAACATCCCGCCCCCAACACCCGCTTTTCTATTGGTCAATTGTAAAGTACATTTGTGGTTTCACTCAGGTCCTCTTCCATGCAAATGAGGACTTGAAAATGTCTCAGCAGAGATTGGTCCCAAAGCTTGAATAGCCTGACTATGTGTGTTGAGACAGAAGCCCCCAGGGGGTAATTACTACAATGAAGCAATCAGAACAACAATTAACACCTCTACACACTGGACAATAAAATGTCTCTCACAAGCCCGGCTCCACTTATTTCACTAGTCGGAGCCAAGCATTGAAGGGTCATTGTCCTAGTGACCTAGTCAGGACAAATTAAGCCACTTCCAGTATCTCTTGCAATATGTACTCCACAATGTCTCATCTTCTGCAATACATGAATTAGGATTTCACATAGAAACACTTTAATATCTCATGGTTTATGACATGGCCTATAACAGAGGGTTTAATATATAAAAAAATGATTGTTGCTCATTTTAGAGTAAATCCTTCACAGTGGATTGCACAATTTTGTTTAAAACTGAGTCTTAAAAGCATTGGCTTATCCCATTCTGTTTATCTTGTTTGTCCCACACAACTGTCTAAAGTTCCATGCACAACTATAAATAATGTATTCCTAAAAAACGCTAGACAGCATGTGTGCATTTTTCTCTTTTAGGGAGCCAAACTTTGATGTATCATATTTTCATTGTAATCTTCAGTTATGCCCATATTAGGAAGGATGCTAGTAGAGGAAAACGCTTTCATTTCAAACGATACACGCATGGTTCCAATTAAACTACCCAAGTCAGCTCAGCTGCTAACATTTGTTATGACTTGTTTTAATATTAAAAAAAGAAAGAAGTTGGCATAATATCAGGATTCTAAATTCAGAGCTGTAATTTTAGAGCCATGTCTATCATTCATCATCTGAGGTTACTTAGCATTTTGTAGGTCATGAATGTTGGCCTTGATTTAACAACTTCCTGTAAATCTCTACGGGGCTCCACTGGGATAAAGTTTTTATCTTGAGAAGGTTGTCAGATCCACTAGTCGGTAGCCTTTTATTATTGACTAAATAAATAAGTAAAATCAAATATATATATATATATATATATATATATATATATATATATATATATATATATATATATATATATTTTTTTTTTTTAAAACAACAACATTTCTATTAATTGGGCTACCTTTGAGCAGGTTTGTGATTATATTTTAACCGTGCTGGCTATTTTTTAAGGTAAACTGCAGACAGTCAGCCAAAAATAATGTTGCAGCCCAGATATAGGAAATAGGGTATCAGTAAAAGCATTTGTAAGTATGTTCAGTTAGTTTTGTTTTCCAGGAACCCCTGTCAGAAATCACAGCCTGATTTCTGTCCTTCCTGCAGTAGAATCAGCAGTGGCAGGCAAGCATGTACTGGCCATTGGGACTATCAGGAGTTTCCCGATGGGTCGATGGCTCAGTGGGCCAGTTTCAGTGACAGCGGAGGTAGAGCGCGGACTCCCAAACCCTGTCTACCAATAAGCTAATCTCCTGATGTGCAGCTGTTTAGACAGAAGGCGGAATATTTCATCATCACTTTCGGCTTTAGGCGGATTAATAAACAGCAGTGGACTATACAGTTGAAGGCCTGCCTGTACTATATTAGTAGACTGTAGCTGGCAAGGTGTGCTTCTCACCCCCCCCCCCCCAGTTTCCTCCAGCCCTAGTTACCCAGCTCTGTGGTGCCTAGGAGGAAGGGAGAGGACCAGCTCCAGAGGAACCACCTGCAGGACAAGCACTGCACTTGGACCTAGGCAGAAGAAGCTGTGCAGACCAGGTACTGGAGGGGGTTAACATTGATGGGCACTTATGAGGCTGCGCTGATGGGCACTGATCAATTTGAATTAAAGGGCACTGGTGTGGCTGCAATATTGGGCACTGGTGTTGCTGCATTAATGGGAACTGGTGTGGCTGCGCTGATGGGCACTGATCAGGCTGCAATAATGGGCACTGGTAAGTCTGCAATAATGGGCACTGGTGTGGCTGCAATAATGGGCACTGGTGTGGCTGCACTGATTGGCGCTGATCAGGCTGCATTAATGGGCACTGGTGTGGCTGCGCTGATGGACACTGATCAGGCTGCATTAATGGGCACTGGTGAGGCTGCATTAATGGGCACTGGTGTGGATGTGCTCATGGGCACTGATCAGGCTGCATTAATGATCACTGGTATATCTGCACTCATGGACACTGGTGTGACTGCGCTGATGGGCACTGATCAGGCTGCATTAATGGGCACTGGTGTGGCTGCGCTGATGGGCACTGATCAGGCTGCAATAATGGGCACTGGTAAGTCTGCAATAATGGGCACTGGTGTGGCTGCAATAATGGGCACTGGTGTGGCTGCACTGATTGGCACTGATCAGGCTGCATTAATGGGCACTGGTGTGGCTGCGCTGATGGACACTGATCAGGCTGCATTAATGGGCACTGGTGAGGCTGCATTAATGGGCACTGGTGTGGATGTGCTCATGGGCACTGATCAGGCTGCATTAATGATCACTGGTATATCTGCACTCATGGACACTGGTGTGACTGCGCTGATGGGCACTGGTAAAGGTTGCATTAATGAGCGCTGGTGTGGCTATGCCCTGTCCTGCTCAATAGTGGAATATTTTTACTATGTTTTTGCGCAATTGCGTATAGTTTATATACTGTTTTTGTGCGTGTTTGCAAAATAAGTGGGTCGGCTTGATGAAGCAGAACTTGTATTGTAAAAGCAAACAGTTCACAACAAACCCACCGGGAGAGGGCCCAATTAGGAGCATTCCCGAATGCCAAGAGTGAAGCTGAGCAGGTATCAGCAGAACTGACAGTGTCTGTCTGGAGGGGCAGAAAGTGGCCTTGCCGCCTCATACCCAAATGGGATGATGTTCAAAGGAAATTGCAATCTCTAAGCTTTCCCTTCTCATCTGGAACCTGTCCCTGCTGCTAACACTGTCCCTGACTGATGGGTAACCTGTCCCTCCACTACCCACACACGAATACCTGCCAAAATCTGGGGAGCAAGGACTTAAAGTGGAGTTCCACCCAAAAGTGTAACTTCCGCTTAAACCACTCCTCGCCCCCCAATTACATGCCATATTTGGTATGTCATTTTTTGGGGGGGGGGGAGTGGGGGCTTCAGTAGGAGTGGGACTTCCTGTCCTACTTCCTCCTTGCGCCCAGGGACCGCTTAGGCTATACATCATATCGCCTTTTGGCGGCCCCTCCCTGTAGGCGATCACCTGGAACACGTGACAGGTCTCAGGCGATCACCTGTCCACTCAGGGATCACTGCACCGTTCGCGCATGCGCAGTGAGCGCACGGCCATCAACCCGAAAGCTGTCAAGGCCAGGCAGGTGCCCACAGTTACAATGGAGGCGCCGGCGGAGAACGGGGGGAGAGGAGCAAAGCTCCAGGCGGCGCAGCGCTGGACCGCGGAACAGGTAAGTGTATGTTTATTAATAGCCAGCAGCTACACTTTTTTTAGCTGCTGACTTTTAATAAATATAAAAAAAGGCTGGAACACCCCTTTAAAAAGACTCTGCTGACCCAAAATTGCCACCAAGGGTCACCTGGATGCAGTGCAGCAAACTGGAATGCTGCTACCAGGAACCAGGACTGAGTTTTCCTTAAATTCATCTTTAAGCTGTGATACACGTCAAGAGCCACCTACAGTGGAGAAAGCAGACTGCAACCTGCCTACACGAATCCCCTTGCAGGCGTCGTACAGGGCCATTGAGGTCTTTCAAATCTGGGATTCAGGTCCTGATGTTGCCAAGAGACTGTGTTATAGTTTATACCGCATGCTTGTGATCAGAGTTGGGCTAACAGTTTGGGACGAGCTGACACAGGTGGGCTAACACCTGAAAAAATGGCGTGGGCCCCACAAAAACCATACCAGACCCTTATCCGAGCGTGCAGCTTGGCAGACCGAGAAGGGGGGGACAAGAGAGCGCCCCCCTCCTAAACCATACCAGGCCACATGCCCTCAACATGGGGGGTGGGACAGGGGTAATGGACAGAGCCACCTGGCAACATCACCTGGTGGCACCGCCCCCTTGTGAGATCATGGATCAGTGTATGCAGCGTCAGTAATGTCACAAGGGGGCGGTGCCACCAGGTAACGGCATGCTGCATGCTCAGATAAGGGTGTGGTATGAATTTTTTTTTAGTTGGCTTTTTTGTTTTACATTTTTCTACTGCCGGTGCATTGCCATGAAATGAGATTTGCCATGGAATGAGATGGTCCGCCTCCATCACATTCTATTGGCTCACTCATGTCACGTGACCTATTTAAACGTCAATTATTGACGCAAACATCAGTCACAGCTAGGCTATCATAGGGAGAGGATCTCCTCTCCCTGTGATTGCCCGATAGCGCTGTCAGCAGCGTGCCTCCCGCCAGCGCTAAGTACACCCCGCGCCCGCAGCTCTATCATAGGGAGAGGATCCAGCTAGGCTATTATGTCAGCAGCGTGCCTCCCGCCAGCGCTAAGTACACCCCGCGCCCGTAGAGCTGCGAGCACGGGGGACGGGGAAGAGCTGCGGGCGCTGGGTGTACTTAGCGCTGGCGGGAGGCACGCTGCTGAGATAATAGCCTAGCTGGATCCTCTCCCTATGATAGCCTAGCTGTGAGTGCGAGCACGGGGGACGGGGAAGAGCTGCGGGCGCGGGGTGTACTTAGCGCTGGCGGGAGGCACGCTGCTGACATAATAGCCTAGCTGGATCCTCTCCCTGTGATAGAGCTGCGGGCGCGGGGTGTACTTAGCGCTGGCGGGAGGCACGCTGCTGACAGCGCTATCGGGCAATCACAGGGAGAGGAGATCCTCTCCCTATGATAGCCTAGCTGTGACTGATGTTTGCGTCAATACTTGACGTTTAAATAGGTCACGTGACATGAGTGAGCCAATAGAATGTGATGGAGGCGGACCATCTCATTCCATGGCAAATCTCATTTCATGGCAATGCACCGGCAATGGTTTTGTATTGCTGCCAATTTTTTTTTTTTTTAAATGTAATTTCATGCATTTTTTTTTCTTTAGAAATGTCATTATTGATGTGGCACTGTTATACACATTACACATATATGCCACTTTACCGGCAGACTACGGGGACCCCCCAGGCACTATTTTTAAAGGAATTTTACATTTTTATTGTTGCACTTTAAGCATCAATAAAATCACTAAACCTGTAGAAACAATCTTTTTAAAAATCTACATTGCATTGGTACATGTCCACCAGGGCCATACCCAGATACCCCCCCTCCCCACATTCCATGTTTATGGTCAACCAAAGGGACTTTTGGTTTTTCAAGTTCGGGTTCGCTATTCCGGTAAGAACTTCTGGTGATTATTTGACCTATGTGATTATTTAAATAAAACAAAATTATAATAAATGGTGTGTGTGGTAATGCACTACGTTGGTGCGCCCTTCTTTGTGTGCACATGGCAATGAATAAAGAAAAGATTGGTCCTCCAAAAAAAGAGAAACTTCAGGCCTGATATTCCAGAAGAATACTTAAAATACTTAATACGTAAAATAATCCAGGAAATTAGATATTGCTCTATGTAAAAAAGAACCTGCCACTAGACCAAACTTTGGACCAATGGGCCATTTTTGGATGCACCAAATACAAGTATGGCCTCGTACACATGACCGAGAAACTCGTCTTAAAAGAAACATCGACGAGGTTCTTGTCAGGCTTGTCGAGAATCTTGTCAAGCTTTCTTTGCGTACACACAGTCAAGACAAAATCTCGTCGTTCTCAAACGCGGTGACTTACAACACATACGACGGCACTATAAAGGGGAAGGTCGATTCCACTGGCACAACCCTTGGTGCTACTTTTACTAATCTCATGTTACTGCGTGTTAAGTAAAAGTTTGGTGAGAGACGATTCGTGCTTTTCAGTCTGTTACAGTGCGACGAATGCAATTACGAACGATACTTTTACCGAAGGTGCGCTCCCGTCTCATACTTCATTCTGAGCATGCGCGGGTTTCTAAACATACACACGAACGTGTTTCTCGTCGTAAACCAGCCCGACGAAAAACAGGATGGGGAAATTGATAATCCCGACGAGGAAAAAGAGAACTTGTTCTCTTTTTTTCTTGTCGAGATCCACAACATTTTTCTTGACGAAAAACATACACACAACCGTTTTCCTAGGCAAAAAAGCTCTCCCACCAAGTTTCTTGATAGATTTTGTCGAGAAAAACGGTCGGGTGTACGAGGCCTTATAGTTCTATTTGTCAGGTTTGAAAAGAAGGATGTGACTAGTGAACTAGTGAACCAATTTGTAAAAAATTAAGTAAGACTTTTCACAAAAAAGGCTCATGACCCAACAAAGGCTCATGACACCAAATAAATAATGGTTCAGAAAATAACTTCACTCTACTATGCACCAAATAAACAATATGCCCTACGAAATAACATTTTTTTTTCCATGCAATGAGCCAAAGTAAGATGACACATTCACATTCTTTTAATCTTAGATAACTAATTCTTTAGAATAAAATATATATTTTTACATAAACTATAACTTTAGGCTTTTAAGAGTCTACAACAGCCTTACTGTTATATCGTATAACATTAGCTTTAATGTTTGGTTATTGACAGGAATCCAAATATTTTGTCCTATTAATTGAGCACCTGAGGCAAACTTTTTACAATTACTACCTTTTATAACTTAGCTAGTCTTCATGGCCAAATAATGATGTATTTTATAGGTTTCCATTCTACAAACCGTGCATGCCAGGAATTCCTGATTTTCCCTGTCTAGTTCTCAGAGGTGAGGCAGTTTGCCATCTTTAATGTAAAGACCTCAGCCAGCTCAACCTGGCCTGGCCCTGCTTGCAGGAATACAATTCCTTCATTAGAACCTATGGTGAAAAGGACAGGCATGCACTAGCTCACGCGTTTTGCTGCATGAAAATTCATTTCAAGTGACATTTTTTCCCTAGGTGGCTGCTTCACATCTATGTGCTGCAGTTTTTTATTTTTTAACAGGGAAAAGTTTATTAGACAAATCAGCATTGCATTACAGGTGAACTACATTAAATACATTGATGTACAAATCCAGTATCAGGAGCGTGAATAGCCGCACGCAGGGATGTATTCTGGCCTAGGCCGACTAGGCCCAGGCCTAGGGCGGCACTTTCCGGGGGTGGGAGAGGGCCAATCACAAGACTCTGGGGGGGGGCATCATGGGAAATGAAGTCTCTGGTCCCAGTGTGTCCATAGACACTAAGCTTCAGCCCCCAGCATGCAAGCACTCTGCTGGAGGGAGGGGATGTTAGAAGAGGCGCAAAAGAGAATACTGTGCTTGAGAAACCAGAGAGGGAGCCACACTGTACCCCGCACCACCAGAGAGCCACGTTGTACCCAACGCCGTGCTGTACCCTGCGCCACTAGAGAGCCGCGCTGTACCCCGCGCCACTAGAGAGGGAGCCACTCTGTACCCGTGCCACCAGAGAGGGAGCCACGCTGTACCCGCTCCACCAGAGAGGGAGCCACGCTATACCCGCGCCACCAGAGAGGGAGCCACGCTGTAACCGCGCCACCAGAGAGGGAGCCACGCTGTTCCCGCGCCACCAGAGAGGGAGCCACACTGTACCGGCGCCACCACAGAGGGAGCCACGCTGTACCCGCACCACCACAGAGGGAGCCACGCTGTACCCGCACCACCAGAGAGGTAGCCACGCTGTAACCCAGGGCTCGACAAATCCTGGTCGCCATGGCGACTAGAAATAGCTTCCGGGCAAGTGGGGTCTTGGCTGGGAAGGTAGACATGGGCACAAAAAAAAAATTTGTTCCATAGGACCAGCGCTCTGAGGACTAAGCCGAAGCTGCGGCCTCACCTAAAACATCCTGCCCGCAGCTCGCGGCGATACTGGGAAAAGGCCGCGAGCGGCATCTGTCCTCTGTCCGTCTCCCACGGCGTCCCTCTGTCCGTCACCCACTGCGTCCCTCTGTCCGTCACCCACAACGTCCCTCTGTCTGTCACCCACGGCTTCCCTCTGTCCTCTTCCCATGAATATGACAGGGCGGGTCTTAAAGAAGAAGGGGTGTGGCTTTGACAGGAAGGGGTGGGTCATATTTAAATTAGGGGGTACGCAAGTTTAGTCAGGCCTAGGGCAGCACAAAACCTAAATACACCTCTGGCCGCACGGCCAAGGATACGACCCAAGGCACAGTCTCGCTCAGAGAGGATGACAAACTAGTGAATCCCAGAAAACCCCACACAGCCAACCCACTCAAACTTTAAAACATAAGGAGTACAGGAGTGTAGTAGGGAAAGAGGGGGGACCTCGGGCAACGACCGTCCCAGCCCATGGGGCCGCCGTAGGCACCCCTCCTCAATCAGGAGAAGGGGGGTCGAGGGCAACCCGAGTTCCCGTCCAACTGGACCAGATCTTGTCAAACTTGTCCGAGCATTGTCTATTTTCATAGGTCAGCTGATATAGGGGTAGGACCGAATTTACAGTGCGTTGCCAAGAGGCACAAGTGGGAGGATCCTCCGACTTCCATCTCAACAGTATCTCCCGTCTGGCATAAAAAAGTGCAAAGGTCAGTCGCAATTTACAGTATATATCCCCCATGATATGTGCTGCAGTTTAGTGTAAAAGAGAAATTATATAGGCCCATTCACACCTATGGGTGTGCCGCACACTTGGAACTGTGTGAATTCAGGATAAATCACTAGAGTTTTCTCACTGCCGTAAGGGAACCCATTAATTTTCATGTACAAAGATGGTTCACATCTGTGTGTGGATATACAGTGAAATGCAGGTACAATATGTTATGGTGCACTGGCAGGGTGCGTTTGTTTTGAGTGGCAATGCATCGCAGTCAGTTTTATGCATTACCTGTATTGTGGTAATGTGTTTTACCATAAATTATTATTGCACAATAGTTAAAGTGTTACTAAACCCAGGTTGATCAGCTTTGGAGGACATTTCAATGGATAAAAAGTCCAAGGACAAATGTTCAGATACAGTTCATAACTATGGTCTCCTGAACTGATGGAATACACCTAGGCTAGATCGAATATTACACCTAAAATAGCAATACATTCATAGGATATGCTGAGATGATCTGAATAACAGGTCAGGAGATTCAGTAAAAGAAAATGTGCCACTGCTAGCTGATTTGTGTTATATAACAAATCTTGCACAGATGAAAAGAAAAAGTTGTTAACTGTATTTTCACACAATTCAATATATTTATATAAAGTGTGTTTCATCAGTAGTGATTTTACGCCTACTCTACAGTTGACATATGATCCGTGACATGATAATGAACCTATGATACACCATTGTGCTTTTATCACTGCCCGCAGAGCATATTCAACATAAATAGCATATCTCATAGAGAAGAAAATGTGAACATTAAACTATTTTGTAAAGTATTCTAAATTGCTTCAATTGCCGGGTTCTCATTCATCTTCTCTATGAATTGTAAAGTAGGTATTTTTTTTCATGAAAAAAGGTAGAGTTTTCAAGAGACTTTTATATAGCCTGTGCTATATTGAATATTTACCAAGCATGGTCAGTTGTGCACCATTACAGGCGGTCCCCGCCTTACAAACGGGCTAGGGACTGTAGGTTTGTTCTTAAGTCGAACTTGTTCGTAAGTCAGAACAGTACCTTTTTTGATGTTCTGTCGAAAATGTGCCCGCTGTCGAAAAGTGGCCGCGTATGCGCAGAATGGCAGAGACGTCACGCCACCTCCCGTTCGTAAGTAGGAGGCGTTTTCCGATGTTCTGTTGAAATGTGCCCACTGTTGAAAAGTGGCCTTGCATGCGCAGAATGGCAGAGACGTCACGCCACCTCCAGTTCGTAAGTAGGAGTCGTTTCGCAAGTCGGTTGTTAGTAACTTGGGGACTGCCTGTATTTCACCATTGCAGTTTCTCTAGAGCAGGGGTGTCAAACTCAATTTCATCCTGGGCCGCATCAGCATTATGATTGCCCTCAAAAGAGCCGATTGTATCTGTAAGATTAGATGTCCAGCGCATCCCCTCCCCTTACATTAGATGTCAAGAGCCACCCCACCATCAGAAATTGAGTCCCCCACCCTCACCTATATTACAGTGCACCCTCCTTACCTTAGTCTGCAGCTGGGAAGAAGCTGGATGTATTGCTTGAAAGCAGAAAGTACAGTCAGGAGAAGGTCCAGAGGAGGGCTGGAGCTCTCCTGCAGCTGCACGAGAGGTGCGAGGGCCACATGATATGGCTCGGAGAGCCAGATTCAGCCCGTGGGGCCTTGTGTTTGACACACTGGTGTGCTAGAGAGTGTATTAATAAAACATTTGCATAGGGAATTGTAGTGCGACCCTATTTAGAAGACAGCGTTTCCATACTTGAATGCCGCTCATCATAGTGCTCAGTGCACTTATATAATGTAAGCACAGTTTTAAATATTGGATGATATTTTACATTTATATTCTTCCCATGCTGAGAGAATTTCTGGAGATGGAGCTGGAATGATGGAGAAGGAATTCTACTTTTTTCCAGCTGGTTGTTTCTTCAGCACCTACTACTCCTAAGCCTTATGCAGTCCATACATGGGTCCAGTTCTGAACAATTTTTGTTTTTGAAAATCAGAAATTTTGTGTATTTTGTAATCCATTGATTTCCAAATGTTACCAACCAAGCCTTCAATTTCACCTCATGTTGCTACAGAAATTACATTTTGTGGCCAGGAATCTTCTTTTCCTTCCAGGTCCAGCTCATGCACATTCCTTTTTTGATTATATTTCTCACACGATTCTCCCATCATTGATTAGAAATTTGTTAATTTTTCAAAAAAATTCCAACATGCCTGATTATTTAAATTTGATGGCCGCACAAAAATCTGCCATTGCTGTGGCCCACTAATTAGAAAAAAATAAAAAATACTAATTACGATTTTCAAAATATTTTTTCGGGGAATTCAACCCATGTATGACCTGCATTATTCAGGAAACTGCAATGGGAATATTGACACAAGGATGGTGCACCTGTGCTCACATCTAAATGTGGCAGCCTCATGCACAAAGTCTAAACACCCAGTGAACATTAGACCATACACATGTAGCCAGGCACTGGCTAGTCTGCCTGTGTCATTGTGGGACATCCTTTAACAAGGACTGCCTTGAGTGTATTTTCCTCTAGAATTCAGCCTGGATATTTTGTTATCATTTCCTGAAGGCAGATGAAGAGGGACAACTACTGAAAGCAGGGGATTGTGGGACATGTGGTCTGGAGAGCCAGGATTTCCACAGAGCCAAGCAGGAACAAAGATTGTCTCTGGACAGCCGCACTCTGAACAATTTGTAGCCTGTATTAAAAGAAGGACAGCACTACAAGTCACAGCAAAATAAAATAAAACCTGACTGCTGACATGTTTTGCACTGAAAAGTCAGTTGTGACGAAACGACGTAGGGTGAAGGCGTGCTGACGTCATCACTACATACAGAGTCCCGGAATGAACGGGCTGTGTTTACATACGATATTTTATCTTCTTATTGTAAGTGCAATTTTATTTTATTTTTTACATTAAAATGTTTTACTGGATTACGCTATGTCAGCCTTCTCTCCTTCCTCACTTGGCTGTAATTACATCTGACCATCTATGAGCGGGGGGAGATTGATTGAATACCAGATAAAGAATATCCTGCTACATCAGGGGTGTCCAAACTTTTTTCAAAGAGGGCCAGATTTGATTAAGTGAACATGCGTGAGGGCCGACTATTTTGCCTGACATTCTTTGAACCATTAAAAAGCACTAATGCACTGCCCAACAAGCATTCTCTTGCCTTTGTGGCTGTGTGTGGTGAAGAGATAAGCTTGGGCGTGTTATTTGGATATACTGTATATATTTCTTTTGTGGCCCCAACAAATCTTAGGACTATGGATGAGCTTGGGAGTGTTATTTGGATATACAGTATTTATTGGGGTATATTACGCACAGGCTTACCATTGCCATGAATGCATCCTCACCATTGCTATGAATGCAGCCTTACCATTGCCATGAATGCAGCCTTACAATTGCAACCAATGCAGCCTCACATGTGCCATGAATGCAGCCTCACATGTGCCATAAATGCAGCCTTACCATTGCCATCAGTGCAGCCTGAATGATGCCCATCTGCAGCCTCAGAGGGCAAAGGGGAGGGCCGACAGATTTCAAACAGTGGAATCTCTCGTTTACCCTGTGGCCTCTTTAATACAAAGTCCCGCCTCCTATGATAGACAGAACAGTCGTCCAATGGCATCCCAGGACACGGGACTTCCAATAGAGATGCTGCTGAGTAAACAGGAGATTCTCTTCATGTAATCTGACAGTGTTCATCCTGTCCCCTCCAAGGCAGCTCCAATAAATACAGTATATATCTTTTGTGGCCCTATATACAAATCCCCAGGGGCCATATTAAATCAACAAGGGGGCCGCATTTGGCCCCTGGGCTGGACTTTGGACATGCCTGTGCTACATAGACCCCCAGGCTGGGTTAGAAAGCCACACGCCAACAGAAGATCTCTGGTTGGGATCTTTCCTTTCGGTAAGAGACAGTTTGGAAGGGGGAGGATTTCCTTTCTATCTCATCACTGTTCTGTGGTTCCTTGTGGTTTGATGTCACTATTTCACCTGCAGGAGAGCAGTTTTCCAGCTATTGAATCACCATCTGATGCGTTTTTACCTTTGAAAATAGAACTGTAATTTGCTTACCCCTTTTCACTAGCACAACATTTTTAATTATTTATGCTAGTTTTTTTTTTGTTTGAATGATCACTTTATTTTGCGCAGCTTGTTTTCTTTACTTAGGCTTATTTTGTGTGTGTCTCACATTTAAAGTTGCAGCATTTATTATTTGTCGTTTTTTGACAGCGCAGTATCACCACAATTTTTACACAATGTTATAATGCATTGCTTACTAGCGAATTATGTGAAACTTACCTTAAAACAAAGCCTTCCAGTGGTGCACTGTCATCAATGACAGGGCTCCAATCTCCACCTGGTTTTCCTTTCATGTTGGTAGGCTCCAGTCCTTTGATTGGTTAAGCCACGATGACGTCACTCCCCCATGCATTCCGCTGCTCATGTTACAGGGCTCTGAAGGAACAGCATGGTTATGCCATTCCTTCAGAGCACATCCTAAAAGGTTTAGTATATATTTACTGTACCTATAGGTAAAAATCAACCAAGGGAGTTTACTCCCACCTTAAGAATCCTTAGTATAATACTCATTTACTTTGCTACAGGCTGGTGTCTTTTCAATTGTTTCTTTCTTTGAGCTATGTCCAAACCCAAGGTGTCAGAGGTGTCAGGAGGCTTGATAGGTCAGAGCAACCTTTGGGGACAGTCATCTTCCAGCAGCCGTTAGGCCCCATTCATACCTGAGCATAGCATTTTCAGGCAGAAAGTCAGGCCGCGTACACACGACTGAGAAACTCGACGGGCGAAACACATCGTTTTCCCCGTCGAGTTCCTTGCTCGGCTGTAAAAAAACTCGTTGAGCCAAATTTTCCCATTGCCCGTCGAGGAAATAGAGAACATGCTCTCTTTTTGGCTCGACGAGTTCCTCGACAGTTTTCTCGGCGAAAAGTGTACACACGACCGGTTTTCTCGGCAGAATACTTCTCCCATCGAGTTTCTTGCTGAATTCTGCCGAAAAAAACGGTCGTGTGTACGCGGCCTCACACAATTTTACCACGATTTTGCAGCGAATTTTGCAGCATTTTTATCGTGTTTCTTTTTGCCGCGATTTTGTACAGGTCAAAAGGTCACCAATGTAAAAAGCAGAAAAATGCCCAAATCTGCCTAAAAAAAAAGTCCCAGAACTTGTTTGAGCTTCAGGCGTTTTGGAGCTTCTGGCTTCAGGCGTTTTGGAGTGGAGAATGTGAACCATCTCCATAAAGAATAATAGATTTTTTCCCCCTCCAGCGTTTTGTAGCTTCAGGCTTCAAGCTACAAAACACTCAGGTGTGAATGGGGTCTAACAGGGATGGCACTACACACAGAAAATTTGTGGACTTTGCAATTTTGTATATTATTTGTAGTACAGTTGTTAATTATATATTATTCAAAGAAGCCAGATCACCACATATACCTCTTATTCAATAACCTGTCTTTGAGTCCTGGCTTTGAGGAACCAAGGAGGTTTCAGTGGTAGGACAATGTTGGATTTTGATGGGTTTTCAATATACCGACTTTAGAAGATATGCTGATATACATTACAAACCTCTCATAACATCCCCTCCATGGAGATATTCCGATACCTTCAAATAAGTAATTACTTAAAATTGGCATTGAAACATATAGACTGCGAAAACTTTTCAATTTTATCTGGGGTAGCTCTAAACCACGGGTTAACAAATTTATCTTGTTTGACCCTAAGGTCTCTGGGGGACTAAAGGTCCAAACTTACTATATTATTACCTGGCTGCTAATATACTGTATATTCATGTTTATTGTTGGAATCACTTTTTTTTTGTGGCTAACAAGAAAAAAGGTTTTCTTGGTACTGAAACAAAGTCACCTACAATTTTAGTATCACTGCTCCTTTACATGTACCCTGGTGTTATTGAACAAAGGGAATGTTTTTCCAGTTCTGAACAAAATGTTAATGAGTGCTTATAAATAACCTCCCAATTTTACAGTATATACTTTTTTGTGGTGTGGATGACCTTTTAAAGCTGGACCTAATATTTATCGCACTTTTCCAGAAACTGGATTCAGACAGAACCCTGCTGAGACACAGACACACAAAAGACCGACTGAGGGTCTCACATTGTTTAAATCCAGCACTTGCTGATCAGCAAATAACTGTTTACTTCACCCCTTGAAACATTTTCTATTATGTGCACCCCCAACATTATGCATAGCAAGGACAGTGTGGGAGAAAGAATGCTATTTATAATTGGCATCTACCAGTGTAACGCACTGAAAGTGAACATTCAATAGCCCAGCTCTGTGCCGTATAATGAAAAGGTGTATTCTGGGCCTGGAAAATGTGATACACTGTTTTTCAGTATAACAGCTACCATAATGACTTACTGCATTGTATTTATTTTAAAACACCTTCAAAAGTATAGTTAAAAATGTTTTTGTTTTTTTTTAGTTTAGAATAGAGTAAGGATTGGGTTAGAACACCTGTCCTGTTTTATTGCCTGTGACTCTGCTGGTGAGATTCAGCCCCCTTTTTTGTCAAGACAGCCTGGTGGGCCCAGTTCCGGGACAAGGTTACCAAGCATGCCAAACGGTGCCCCCCCCCCCACGATGTATGAGCATTATGTGTCAGCAAAAATCCTCTCCCCCCCAAAAAAAATTGGGCACTAATCTGCATAATTACCCCCAAACATAAATCCTCCTCCTCCCAGTACAAAATCTCCCCCTTTCTGAATTCCCCCCTCCCAGCACAAATGTCTGAACCCTCCAACCTCTAAATCCCCCCTGTTCAAAAAAAAAAATCACCCCACCTAACCCAAATCCTCCACATACCAAATTTCCCCTCCAAGCAGTGGTGGCCGCCCCATAGTCCATGTGCCCGGCCCATAATCTACATGCAGGGTGCCGGACATATGGATTTCCATGTTTTTTTTTTTTTAAGCACATAATTAGAGCCTAAGACTCTAATTGGTTTAAAAAAAGGGTGGGCTTGGGGTGCAGAACACTGCGCCCTGAGCCCACCCAGTTGTGTGATAATAGTGAATCAATATTCACTATTGTCTTCCTGCTTCTCCTCCTGGCCAACCAGGAAGCGGGTCTTAAGACACGATTGGCCGAGAGGAGAAGCAACCGTATTGGCCACTGAGGAGGAGACACAGGGGGAAGCTGCTGAGGAGGAGATGCAGGCGGAAATCACTTAAGCTACCCACTACCTAGATAGGGCAAGTGCAGGGCTTGTGGGGGGATGGATGGGAAAGCGATGGGGGTGGGGAGTAGTGGGTAGTTTGACGATCGACCGATGAGCGACAAGAGGGGGGGATTTTGACTGATGTACTGACCGGCCAAACCAGCCGGCCAGACAGGTGGTAATGGGTGCTTTGACTGACGGACTGAACGGTGCTCAGGTTTAAGCCGCTCGGATTGGCAGGTTGCTGCAGATTGCGGCTGCGGTCGATGAGCTGTTTGAGCAGGGGGAGGGCTGGGAGAATAAAAACAGGGACCATAGACCAGTTTACAAATGCGTGACATCCGAAGGATATCTTTGAAGCTGGATGCCTGCCTGGATGCCTGCCTGGAGCTATAGCCCATATGTCCTTCTTCCTGGACCGTGCAGCCGTAGTGATCTCCTGTGGCTAATTGCGTGCCGTTTAACGTACATTTCAGTGTGTTACTGCAAGTTTAACACCATATATTTCAGTGTGTTAGTGCACGTTTAATGCAATATATTACAGTGCATTACATTCCATTGACACAGTAAAGTTCAGTGTGTTACTGCGAGTATATCGCAGTATATTTCAGTGCATTACTTTAAGTTTAACATAGTATAGTTCAGTTACTGCAAGTTTAAAGCAGTATATTTCAGAGCATTATTGCACTTTTAACGCTGTATATTTCAGTGCGTTACGTGCCGTTAAATGCAGTATATTTCTGTGCGTTAGTGCACGTTTAACACAGCATAATTTAGTGCATTGCTGCAAGTTTAACGCTGTATATTTCAGTGTGTTAGTGCATGTTTAATGCAGTATATTTCTGTGCGTTACTGCACGTTTTACGCAGTATATTGCAGTGCGTCAGTGCAGTTTTACTGTAGTATATTATAGAGTATCAGTGGTGTGTGTCTGTGTAGTGAGTAGGTAAACTGCACCAAACACCACTTTCCATAGATTAAAGTGCATTCACGTACACATTTCCACATCTTTATTAAATTTTGTTAATAAGCATACCCCCCATCATTTCTGGGAGGACAACAAGGAGAGACATGGCACTGTGAGGCTAGCAGGGTGTGTGTCCACAGGCAAAGGTGGACGTGGCCAGTTCTCAGGCAGGGCATCATTTCCTCTACAGAAAGGGAAGAACACTGGTACACAAATTGGCAGTCATGTTCCCCCAGCTGCAGCGTATTGCCAAGTTTTTCCAGTGGTAGATGATGATGATGAGGTCACTGACGTGACTTGGGTGCCGGAAAGAGCAAAGGAGGAAAGTGAGGGTAAGGCACAACCCTATTCCATCACATTGTGGAGTTGTTATCTCCCGGCCCACTTCCCACAGCTCAACTGTCTGGGTCTTTTTAGCACATGTGCAGCCGATCGCACTGTTGCAATTTGCAAACTTTGTCTCAAGCACATCAAGCGTGCCAAAAACACCAGCATTTGGGTACCACATGCTTGACAAGGCATTTAACCTCCCACCATTCAACCCATTGGCAAGAGCACCTGAAAGTCGCACAAAAGGGTGCAATTCTGTTCCTCCTCCCTACTCACCTTAGTCTGCCCTCACTATACCTCATGACCTCTCAATAGCCTCCACTGACAGGGATGATCATATAGTGCAAGGTGTCCCAGGTCCTTACAGCACATCTGCCAGTAGCCCATTACCAGCTGTAGACTATAGCCAGTAAATTTCTCTGCACCATCTGCTGCAGGAACAAACAAAAAATACAGTCACTGCCACCCACATGCCCAGAATCTTTCCGTCTGGTGGATTATGCCCCCTTCTGTGAATTTGCAGAATGTGCTGTACCGCAATGGCATGTCACGCTGGTTTGGCCTCACTGTACCATACCCATCCGTTTTGTTGAGGAGCAAAACCTCATAAAGTTCCGGTGACGTATAAAAATTGTCTGTTGTCACGGCGAGGGGGAAAGGGATGGCAGTCGGTGGACACTAAGCCTGTTGGTGTAGAGGCGAAAGCCTTCTGATCGGGGCAGAGAGGCATGAGGTCGAAGCTGAAGGGCCGGGACCCTGGCCTTTGGCCTGGATTCGGTGGTGTCTGCCCCACTCAGTTGTTCGGCGAGGGAACCTTTGCTAATCCTTTCGGGGAGAGGCGGGTAGTACTTCCCGAATGTAATTAGGTGGGAGAGATGGGGGTAGTAGTCGGCTGCGGCTGGCTCTCCCCAACCTCTTCTCTTACCTTCCTGGCTGGGAAGGGTGCTGCCGGTCCGGACCGGGGGTCAGGGTCCGTTGAAAAGCCTGTGGAGATAGTGTCCCTGGAGTGGCAGTCCAGGGGTGCCATACATTGCACTGAGTGTTGAGGGGCACTCAACGTGTGGCACCTTAGGTCACTGATCTCCACATACACCTTTTTGACACCTGCCTCTAGGGCCGAGCCTTTTTGCTAGGACCAGAGGAATTTTTGTTCCTGGCCGGAGGGCCGGCCATCGTATTGCACGGTGACCACTTTCCACTCACCATTCCCACCTTCCTTTTCCCCCACTTTCTTTTTTATTTTACCCCCTGTCTGTCTTGTTTTGTCACTTTTTTTGTTGGTGCTTGCAGTGTGGCGAGTAGGGTGCTGGTCCTCGGGCCTGACTCTGAAAGTCTTGGGAGTAGGTGGACATGGCCTTCTGGCTTAGTTCACCTGCTCTCATGGGGTCTCCCTTCGGGGGAGCCTCACCGAGGAGGGTTCTGTTTCGGCAGTCCCTCCGAGGATGTTAGGCCATGTGGTTTCGGCTGCATGGGCCTTAGTGGGGTCCTAGTGGTTTCGGCTGCTTGGACTCCTATACTCTTTTCCCTGCCAGGAGCCTAACGCCCCGGGGGATCAGAGCTGGGTCCTCTTCGGAGGACCATTGACGATGGCACCCGTCGCAGTTTTTTTGTGTTTCACTCTTTATGTGTGTGCACATTTTTTCCTGCACCGGGTGAAGTTTTTGGCTTGTGTTTTGCACGCCACAGGCTTTTCAATAGAAAAAAAAAAACAAGGCCAATTCTTGCTTTCATCAAGAATACCTCTATAGGGTTACAGTGTGAAGACGCCACCAACACCCAAAGACCAATTTTTCCACACCTGTATGACAGGTGCATATTATTAAATTTTTTGCCTGCAAGGCCAATGCTTGCTGTCATCAAGAGTACCTCAATAGGGTTACAGTGTGAAGGCACCACCGACACCCAAAGACCAATTTTAATCTTGTTCCCAGTGCACTACATTGTGGCCTCATCATACAGACTGGCTCCGCAAGCCGTTGCCTACAAAATAAAGAACATTTTTAGGAAAAAACATTTTTGGCTTTATAAATGCAATTATTGCTGGACCAGCTTTAATACAGAGTACAGATGTGGCACTTTACAGGTAGACTAAGCGGACCGCCAGGCACTATATTGAAAGGAATTTTTCATTTTTATGCTTTGACTTTAAGCATCAATAAATCACTGCTCATTTAAAAATTATGTTTTTTACAAACTTTTTTTCATTGATACATGGGGGCCCCCCATAACCATTATATGCCCAATTACTTGCACATAAGCCTTCAAAATGGGCACTTCTGATTTTTCCAGTTTGGGTCCCATAGACTTCAATGAGGTTCGTTATTCGGTTTCCGAACTTTTGCAATGTTCGAAAATTCTGTTGTGAACCAAACAGAAGGTTGTCCAGCCCATCCCTTTTGACAGGCGTATGCAAAAAATAAGAAGAGGACCTGGGCAAAATACCCTCTTGTCCTATAAACTTAGGCTATGATGATCTGTCAACATTTATTTCTCTTATATGATAAAAGAATGATTGGGGTGTCACAAAATATATTTTTTCTCTTAAAAATGGAATAGCATTACAAATGTTCCACTTTATATATTATAGAAAGTTAGAAGTTATCTTTTAAAGAACCTTTGGCTTGATTATGTGACAAGTCTTCTAAAAATAAACAGGAAAATGTGACTGTGCTGTTTATACCGACCAATAAGATGCTTCTATTAATTTCCCAACCTATAAATAACAAGAGACTATAAATAACCATGCTTTTTTCCCACAGTGCGCTTATTTCCTTATAATAATTAATAACATGACAGCAAGCTAGATAACAGGCTTTATGTCACCTTTTGTGACACTATTTCTGTATAACATAGGAACTAATCTCTCACATCAAGCTAATATTTCTCATATTATATTGGCCCTGTCATAAGGCTGCTGTGTTGAGGAAAATAGCATAAATCCACACTGATTTGTGGCTGTGGGTCCTAGCGAAGTGAAATAAGATCAGGATCACCATGGGCTGCTTGTCTACATAACTCTATGAGACTGGAAGCTGGCTCCTTTTAAGGCCTGATAAGCTGGCAGCTAAACATGGAGCAAGGATTTGCTGTTTATCAGAGATTACTGTAGTATCTCCTACGTCAAACGCGTGAGTCACGGGCTGCAGCACAATAGTGTGCAAGCATTCTGGCAATGCCAATACATTTTCTGCATCGCAATGAGTTCAGAAGCTTTCTTCTGTTGTAAAAGATTGTCAGGTAATTGCTTGAAAACATTGGAAATGGCCAAGGAAGAGACAAGTGGCATTAACAAAAGACGGAATGTGGGGGCGTTCAGTGACAATCAGATGACAAGCAATGCAACCTTCAGTGGGTGCCGCTGTACTTGCTGACTTCCTTTCTGTTATGTAATGCTGACCTGGGGGGATCTGGAGGATTTCTGTTGAATAATGCCTGGCCCTCATATGGAAGCAAGGCAAAGCTTGTTTGGCCTAGAATATACTGTACTGGTTCTAAAGCAGAAGTATGCCAGTATGTACAGTAATTAAAAAAAAAAATAGCATATCTTCACTGAGCACAGATTTTGTGTTATAATTGTAATGATTACTTTGAAGGGATTTTCAGTATGACGGTAAAATGTTTACATGCTTGCTAGACAATCTTTTCTATCTTTTTACTTTGCTACTGCATCAGAACTTTTCTGGAGAGGCCCTGAGGCTTGACGATTACACGAATTCTCTGTGTTGTGAGTTGCTTGCCATTTGTCTGTTTTTTATTAAATAATTGATTTTAATACTACACTTATGCCGGGTACACACTATCATTTTTCAGCATGAAATAAAAACAAAGTTTTTCCAACTTCATCATTAAAAACGATGTTGCCCACACACCATCGTTTTAAAAAAATGATGAGCAAAGCGCAGTGACGTACAACACGACGGCACTCTAAGGCCCTGTACACACGATCAGACGTGTCCGAGGAAACATGTCCGACGGACCGTTTTCATCGGACAAGGCTGAAGTGGTCTGATGTGCATACACACCATCGGACCAAAATCCCCTCGGACCAGAACGCGGTGATGTAGAACACAACGACGTGATGAAAAAACGTTCAATGCTTCCAAGCATGCGTCGACTTGATTCTGAGCATGCACAGGATTTTGGTTCGATGATTTTGTGTACTAACCATCGAACATGTCCGACGGACAGGTTTCCAGCGGACAGGTTTCTAAGCATGTTTGGAAACTTTTGTCCCCTGGAAAACTGTCCGATAGGCCGTACACACGACCGAACATGTCCTCTGAAACTGGTCTGCGGACCAGTTTCAGCGGACATGTTTGATTGTGTAAACATGGCCTAAAGGGGAAGTTCCATTCAAGCTTCCATCTCATAACTTGCTTCTGAGCATGCGTGGGTTTTTAACATCGTTTTAGCCCACACACGATCATTTTTTACAACCCAAAAAATTTCATTTTTAAAAACGACGTTAAAAAATGCAGCATGCTCGAATTTTTTTTTGCTCGTTTTTCAGAAGATGAAAAACGATGTGAAGCCCACACACGATCATTTTAAATGACGTTTTTACAATTCGGCACTGCGTCGCTTTAACAGACAATTGCGCGGTCGTGCGACGTGGCTCCCAAACAAAATTGCCGTCCTTTTTTGCCCAGAAATAGAGCTTTCTTTTGGTGGTATTTGATCACCTTTGCGTTTTTTATTTTTTTGCGCTATAAACAAAAATAGAGCGACAATTTTGAAAAAAATGCAATATTTTTTACTTTTTGCTATAATAAATATCCCCCAAAAACATATATATATATTGTTTTCCTCAGTTTAGGCTGATACGTATTCTTCTACCTATTCTTGGTAAAAAAAAATCGCAATAAGCGTTTATCGATTGGTTTGCGCAAAATTTATAGCGTTTACAAAATAGGGGATAGTTTTATTGCATTTTTAATATTTTTTTTTTTTTTTACTACTAATGGTGCCGATCAGCGATTTTTTTCATGACTGCGACATTGTGGTGGACACTTTGGACAATTTTGACACATTTTTGGGACCATTGTCATTTTCACCGCAAAAAATGCATTTTAATTGCATTGTTTATTGTGAAAATGACAGTTGCAGTTTGGGAGTTAACCACAGGGGGCGCTGTATGATTTGTGTGTGTTTACAAGTGTAGGGGGGTGTAGCTGTAGGTCTGACGTCATCGATCGAGTCTCCCTATAAAAGGGATCACTCGATCGATGCAGCCGCCACAGTGAAGCACGGGGAAGCCGTGTTTACATACGGCTCTCCCCGTTCTTCAGCTCCGGGGAGCGATCGCGAGGGGGCGGCTAAAAACGAATAGCCGCCGACCTAATGGAGCTGACACCATTAGAAAAGGTTTGCACTGGGGAGAACACAAAGGGTACGATTTCAAAACTATATAAGATACTTGTTAATAGCGGGGCACAAGGAGCAGCACCTTTTGTCGAAAACTGGGAAAGGGAGCTGGTAAATCCTCGGGGGGAAAACACGGTTAATAAGATAATTATCCCTTACCCATTCTTCCGCTATAGACACCCGAACTGCGGAGATGAACTATAAGTGCATTTCCGGCTGGTATATAAGGGTAGGTTCACACCACGATTTTCTATACAGTTTTTGGATACGTTTTATAAAAAAAAAAACGTATGTAACCGTAAAGGAAACCATGGCCAAAGACTTTACATTAAAAACCGTATTTGCCATAAATCATACGGTTGTATCCGGTTTTCAAACCATACGGTTTTTAACTTTTTTTTTCCTGGAAAAAAAACTTGGTTATTTTAACCTAGGACTCTATGAGAACTGTATGTCGTTGCGGTTCTGTCTGTTTTTTTCTATACGGTTGTTAACCTTGCTTCCCTTGAAATTTCAATAGAACAACTGAAACTTTATTGAAAAAAAATAAAAAATAAAATTCCGTTTAAAAAACGGATGCAACCGTATAGCATACGGTTGAGTACGGTTGGGTCCGTTTTTTAGAATACGTTTTTTAAAAAAAAAACTGTATCCAAAAACTGTATAGAAAATCGTGGTGTGAACCTACCCTTACCCCGGCCAAATTAAGTAAATTTAAAACTGGCCAGTCCGCCGAGTGCTGGCGCGGATGCCCAGAGAATGGGACGATGGCACACTTGTGGTGGACTTGCCCCATAATCCAAAAATATTGGGATTCTATACTATGCCAGGTGAAGGTAATCACGGGAATGGTGATAAAAAAGATCCGTGGGTAGTTCTCTTCCACGGCAGTCGTGAGGGAACCAAAAAGTACAGACGGTCATTAGTGCCCCACCTATCGCTGGCAATACAAAAAAAACAGCATGGAATACCAGGCCCTTTGACAACCAATGCTCGGGCCATATTGCTCGGTCATCCCTACTGAGTAGCATAAATTGAAAATGCTATTTAATATTTAAAGCAAACTCACTCATCCATCCATATCTCCATGCTTTATTGAAAAATCACCTAGCATTTCTAGCTGTGGCCATTTTAAGCAAATTATTGAGGTAGTATTTGCTTCCTGGAATTCATTTTTCCTTAGCTCAGGCATGCAGGCAGGAGGGTGTGCTTAGCTGAGAAAGCTGCTTCTTGCTTGTCCAATGAGCTGCCACCATGTGAAGCCACTCATGCACCGTTTTGGACTTTATGGACTTTCCAATAGAGTTTTTATCCTTTTAATTGAAAAGGTATGACATGGCAAAATGAATAAAACCTATTTAGCAAATCCCTTCAATACAGGCCAATTTTCCTTGCAAGTGCACTGCAAGTATAGAAATATATGTGTTGATCTGCCAGAATACTTGGAAAATCCAAATTCCCTGTGCTGCTCTGAAATCAAAGCAGTATTATCAGTAGTGCCCAGTTGTCCTCTGTGGACTGCTTAACACATCCCCTATGTTATGGAGAGTAGAGGGATGTGCTCCATAGTCTAACACCCTCCGCTTTTTGGATGACGACACTGTTCCTCCATAGAAATGGTATAGTGACAGTGTTGTCACCTCAGGACAGGAAGTATGTTAGTGGCAAGATCAAAAGCTAATAAAAAAAGAGAAAAAAACTAAACAAAAAGGGAAACGAATGCATCTAAGGATTGGTAAGCTTTAATTTAATACATTTTTGTTCTTGAGTTTAGATACATTTAAAACTTCTGGTTTGGGTTGTTTTCTGTTATATGGCCAGCACCAAGTTTCTGATTTCTCTGTGGTAGGCTTCTGTTTATTCACATTGAATGCACATTACCCACAGATGTCCTTTTTTGAATCATGCAGATTGCACAATCAGCTCCTTGGAAGGTCACTCACATTCCACAGTGAGATCTGTCATATGGGATCAAGATGGAATCATACATTTCCGGTATTTTCCTTGGCTCTCACCGTGTTATTTATAGCCCTGTCACGTCGGAAAAAAAATACTTGACTGTTTGTTCTCAAGCAAAAAAAGGTTAAAAAAAACATAGAAAGTAAATGAAAGAGAAATAAAGAGGAACTTTCCGTAAAGCAAATACACCGCCGTCCTTTATACTACCGGGATTGTAAATTTATAAGTGTGTGGGAAAATCAAAAATAGACACGCTTTCTACTTCTATTTCAGTTTACAGAGTTACCAGGTCAGTCTACTGAAACCAGACATTTTAGTCTTTTGTAAATAATGATGAATTAAATCTCCAGTTTAACAATTAACTATAGTTGCAATAATGGTCTTTGGTCAACTTATTATTCTTTTTTTCTAAACTAATATTATATATCATAGTATACATTTGTATAATCATAACATGCATTGTTACATTGATGCTCCATGACTCTAAAGCCAGCCATAGATGGTTCAAATCTTGGCAGGTTCAGCAGGGACCAGCTGAGATTCGATCCATGTATGGGCAGGCCGATTGTACCCAAGTCAATCCATCTATTTGAATTTCTAGCATGCGATTAAATCTCAAAATGACAAATCAAGAGTTAAGAAGAATTCTGATATGGTTTTTACATTGATAGAAAACCAGGACCATCTAAAAATTACTGCGCTGAACCTCCCCTTAGTGGGAGAGAGGACAGCAAAAAAAAATAGCAAATCTTGGGACTTCCTAAAACAGACAAATGAAAAAACAACAATTCTGAGACAGCATTTTCAGGAACAAGTACAGCTTTCATAGGACCACTTTACCAGCCCCCTCCTCAACTTGATACTTATCAAGAACTTCCAATAATGAAAATAGTAAGTCTCCCTCCTTCGGGATTACAACAGTGGTATCGGGAAAGCAGCCGGCAGAACAAAAAGTGAGGATGGGATGGACTATGAGATGTGGAAATTTTACAAAGAACTTCATTAATTCGAAGCTGCTACTGATGACCATTATGTCATTCAGACAACTGCTAATAGTAAATAGCATTATTGCTCCCACCAGAGAAACGCACCAGGAGGTCAGGGATCATCATAACCAAAAACTTTTGTCGCAGCCTTGTAACCCTCAGCTCTGATTCCTCCTAGTTATTATGCTACTGAAGCACCAATCTCCCCAGCTAACCTCTTATTACCAACCTGTTGCTATAGGCCAGTGCCAATTTATAGAACCAATTCTTCTTTTGTAAGCCAGTCATTGCCACCTCCATGTTTTCAAAGTCTTCCTCCACCTGCCTTTGATAGAACCATTTTTTTCTTTTGTAAACCAGTCATTTCCACCTCCATGTTTCCAAGGTCCTCCACCTGCCTTTGATAGAACCAAATTCTCTTTTCTAAACTAGTCATTACCACTTATATGTTTCCAAGGTCCTCCTCCACCTGCCTTTGATAGAACCAATTCTTCTTTTGTAAACCATTAGGCTTCATACACACAACCGAGGAACTCGTCGTAACTGAAACATCGTTTTCCTCGACGAGTTCCTTGTCAGGCTTGTCGAAAACCTTGACAAGCTTTCTTTGACCAAATCTCCTCGTTCTCAAACGCGGTGACGTTCAACACGTATGGCGGTAGGGGAAGTTCGATTCCACTGGCACAACCCTTGGGGTTGCTTTTGCTAATATCATGTTACTGCGTGTTAGGTAAAAGTTTGGTGAGAGACGATTTGCACTTTTCAGTCTGTTACAGCATGACAAATGTGCTATCTCCATTACAAACGATACTTTTACCGAAGGTGCACTTTCATACTTTATTCTGAGCATGTGCGGGGTTTCTAAGCATACACACAAACGTGTTTCTCATTAAAAACCAGCCCAACGAGGAACACGATGAGGAAATTGAGACTCCTGACTAGGAAAAAGAGAATTTTTTTTCTCATCGAGTTCCACGACAGTTTTCTCGATGAAAAACATACACACGACCACTTTCCTCTGGAAAAAAAGCTCTGCCACCAAGTTTCTTGATGGATTCTGTCAAGGAAACCAGTGTGTATGAGGCCTAAGTTATTGCCACCATTCTTCTTTTGTAAGACAGCCATTGCTATAGCCACCAGCAATAATAACCGCTCACACCTGCCAGGGATGACGCACTGTATCCGCACCCACAGGGAGCACAATAATAGCTCTGAAGGAGGGATTCCCCTATCAGCATTGACTGTGTTAATAGGGCAATCAGGCAAATATACTTTCCAGAAAATCATCTATGGCTGCCTTAAGTTTGCATAGTATACTGGGCTTTCTATGAGAAATCTCAACACAGCCTGCATACTTTATTGAAGCTTATGTGTAACTGACTCATGAAACGTATCTAAACCCCAAAACAAAAACATAATACATTGCATCTTACCGATTCTCAAAAGTGATGTCTACTATTGTTTTATTTTTAAGATTTTTTCCCCCTTTATAGTCACTCAATGATCCAGTCGGTAAGTGTGTTACTTTTCTAACAGCCGACGCCAGTGATCCGAATACCTGAACAGTGGTTGCATCTGATTAAATGTTTGCCTGCCAATTTTCCGCCTAAACTTTTGGGTTTTCAAAGTACTGTATGTCAGTCAAGAGGGTGCCAATAGGGTCAGCTCAATGCTACCCATGGGCATCCACAGCATAGGGCAAGGTGGGGCGATTGCCCCTCCTGAAATCGGAAGAAGGTGTTGAAGAGGGAAGACAATTGCCCTGTGTAACGCATTGGCCGCCGCGACCACCGCCGCAGCCGCCTCCGTTGCAGCCATGGACTTTTTTTTCTACGTCTGCTGACCTGGGGCTGCCCTCGGTCTGTTCCGACCTATCACAGATTGATACAGACATCCGCCCCTCCCTCCCTCACCCCCAGCCTGATCATTGGATTGGCTCTGACTACCGCTCGTGCCTCTGCGTGACATCTCAGCTGATTGGCTGCCTCAGATGAGGCGGAGCAGGGCAGAGGAGGGGTTCCTTTTTTTTGGGGGGGAAGAGGGTTGGGGAGTGTGGGGTTAGGAGGAGGGAGGGTGGGTGATAGAAGAGTTGTGGATACGTGAACATAGTAATTTAGGAAGTGGAAGAATATAGACAATTTACAGAATGTAATACAAATGTTATATTAACAATATGTAAGATTAACTGGAACTATGTGAAGAAACATATGAAAAATAAAGAATTTATGGAAAAAAAAAACGCCGCCAAAGCTGTGACAGACAAACTAAAGGGGCGGGAGGGTGGGTAGCTCTTCCAGTGACTGTTCTTTAAAAGACCCAGAATTCCCCTCAGGCAGAACTTTTAACTGAGCTCAGGCCCAGCCTCTCACCACGTACCATTCAACCACTTGTATTTGATCATTTGCATACTGCGTACTATCACGCCCAACTCCCGGCCATGACCCCATCAGTCAAGCCTCTGTTTTCCTTTAGGGATCAAGAGGCCTTCATTTTTGTCCACACAACTGGATAATTTATTTTTAACCCTAGAGATGGTTGTGTGTGAAAATCCCAGTTGTTAGGCTTGTCGAGGAACTCGACAAGCTTGCTTTGCATACACACGTTAAAGACCAAATCTTCTCGTTCTCAAACTCGGTGACTTCAACACATACAACGGCAGGGGCTGCTTTTGCTAATCTCATGTTACTGCGTTTTAGGAAAAAGTTTGGTAAGAGACATTTGCACTTTTCAGTCTGTTACAGCGTGACAAATGTGCTATTTCCATTACAAATACTACTTTTAGCGAAGGTGCACGGGTTTCTAAGCATACACACGCTCAAGTTTCTCGTCGAAAAACAGCCCGACGAGGAACACAACGAGCCAATTTGACTCCCGTCGAGGAAAAAGAGAACTTGCTCTCTTTTTTGCTCGTCGAGTACCTGGACAGTTTCCGCGATGAAAAACATACACACAACTGGTTTCCTAGGCAAAAAAGCTCTGCCACCGAGTTTCTTGATGGATTCTGCTGAGGAAACCGGTCGTGTGTACGAGACCTTAGAATTTACGACAGACTTAGATAGAGAGCAGGTTCTTTATTTTTCCGATGGAAATACAGACAGAGGTTTTCCCTTTGGAAAGTCTGACCGTGTGTATGCGGCATAAGTTTCAGATCATGATTAGCCATACATTTGTTCCACTCTTATCGCATAAAAACTTTAAATGGTTTGTCGATGGAAACATCGAGAGGTTGCAACTTGCTGGTAAGACTACCAGGAATTACAGCTAGGTGAGTCTTCAGTTCTTTAACCACTTCAGCCCCGAAAGATTTTGCTGCTCAATGACCAGGCCATTTTTTGCGATACGGCACTGTGCCGCTTTAACTGACAATTGCGACGCTGTACCTAAACAGAATTGAAGTCCTTTTTTCCCCACAAATAGAGCTTTCTTTTGGTGCTATTTGATTATCGTTACGGTTTTTATTTTTTGCGCTATGAACAAAAAAGAGCGACGATTTTGACAAAATTATAATGGGGGTTATTTACAAAAGAAAACTCCACTTTGTACTACAAGTGCAAAGTGCACTTGAAATTGCACTGAAAATGCACTTGGAAGTGCAGTCGCTGTAGATCCGAGGGGGACATGCAAGGAAAATAAAAAACAGCATTTTAGCTTGCACATGATTGGATGATAAAATCAGCATAGCTTCCCCTCATTTCAGATCTACCCCACTTGTAGTGCAAAGTGGATTTTCATAAATTACCCCAAATATTTTATACTTTTTGCTATAATAAATATCCCCAATTTTCTTTTAAAAAGCAATTTTTTTCCTCAGTTTAGGCCGATATGTATATATGTATTCTTCTACATATTTTTGGTAATAAAAATTGCAATAAGTATATATTGATTGGTTTGCGCAAAAGTTATAGCGTCTATAAAATAGGGTATTTATGGCATTTTTATTATTATTATTTTTTTAACTAGTAATGGCGTTAATCAGCAATTTTTATCAGGACTGCGACATTGTGACGGACAGATTGGACACTTTTGACACATTATTGGGACTATCGACAATTATACCACGATCAGTGCTATAAAAATGCACTGATTACTGTGTAAATGTTACTGGCAGGGAAGGGGTTAATACTAGGGAGACGATCAAGGGGTTACTTGTGTTCCCTATTGTGTGTTCTAACTGTAGGCGGATGGGACTGATTAGAGAAGATGACAGATCGTTGTTCCTAGCTAGTAGGAACTCACGATCTGCATCTCCTCTCCTCACAGAACTGGGATATGTGTGTTTACACATATACGTCCCTGTTCTGGCTCTCAAGCTCGCGTGTAGCCGGCTGTCATCGTGACCGCTAGTCACGCGCATGGGTACCCTCGCAGTGCAGCATCCACAACCGCCTGCTATCCCGCTTAAAGTGGCCGAAGGTCAAGCACTAATAAGGCAGGTTTTTTCTCAAGGATGTTTGGACCACACTTTTTCAACCCATTTTCATCCATCCATCCTTTGTTATAAACATGTATGACAACTCCCCGTGGAATCTCTTCTTTCGGAAATGTTTTTCTTTTGAAAATTAACATGGGCGGCAATTTGGTGCTGTCTGCACAGCAGCACAACACAACCATGTAATGTGTTTTCTCCTGCCACTGTCTCTCCCGGCCCTGTCTCTTCCGCCACTATCTTCTCCTGCCACTGTCAGGAGAAGATGGCTATTGTTATTTTTCACACTACACTACTTTTTTTGGTGAATGGGTAGGGTACCCCATACTTATTCACATAGGGGGCTGGATCTCGGGGCCTCTGTGTGAAAGGGGGCTTCCAGATTCCGATAAGTCTCCCACCCGCAGACCCCGACAACCACCGGACAGGGTTGTTGGGAATAGGCCCTTGTCCTCATCAACATGGGGACAAGGTGCTTTGGGCGACACTAAAGCTGTTGAGGGCATGTGGTCTGGTACAGTTCAGATGGGAGGGGCGTTCACTCGTCCCCTCCTATTCTGACCTCCAGGCTGCATGCTTGGATAAGCTTCTGGTATGGAATTTGGGGGGGGGGGGCCCTGACACACACTCTTAAAGGAGAATTAACCAAAAAAAGGTTTAATAAAATCCACAAGGACTTTTTCTAACCACTACTATTCCTTTATATTGGCTTTTAAAATTTACAAATGCAGCAATTTAGAATTTGGATGAAAGGTTTAGCACTGAGAAACAATTTTTGAAAGATTAAAAGTGCATTTTATATACAGATCAGACCAAAATGAGGGACAAATAAGAGACAAATGAGGGACAAATGAGGGGCAAAGAGGGACAGAGGGACATTGCTCCAAATCAGGGACAGTCCCTTGAAATCAGGGACAGTTGGGAGCTATGGGGTTGTGAAATGGTTAATAGGTTCCAGAAGGAAATTCAAAGCATGAAGTGTTTAAGTTCTCTAAAAAGTCCCACACATAATATAACTGCAAATAGCCGGGTTCCAATTGTGCATTTGGCTCGGTTCACACTGTAGCGATGCGGGAACCCTGTGAATCCACTGCGGGTTCCCACATTGCATTTCTCTTGGCAGCAGTTCACACTGCCCTATGCAAACTGCTGGGAGTGTCAATTAAAATGTCATGATACCCCCAAATCAGTTTGCATATCGCAGTGTGAACACCGATGCTTCCTCAGATATTGGGCAAAGAAAAGGGAACTTGCATAGTGTTTTACCATAAAAACATTAAAATGTATTAAACATCCAATAACTACTCACAAGCATAAATATGTCAACGGCTTATCAAATAACACCCAGCTGATCACTAAAGTCAATACAGATTGCTGTGCAGCTGCACTCTGATGCAGCGCCTTATCCACAATTTTTTTCTAAGGACCAAACCTCTTTTTTGCAAGGGTCAAAGTTTGCTTTGAATTAAAAAAATGGATTAAAAAGCATTTACATTTTGTGGTGCTCAGATACAGTTTATTTTCGCTTCAGTTGCTCATGCACATTGGACGTTTTCACAGCTGCTGTTTTTGGCTTCAGGCAAGGCCGGTGCTACCACTAGGCGGCCGCCTAGGGCGCACTGCTGCCTAGAGGCGCCCGGCCACTGGTGTTCTTACTCTCTTTTTTCTGCAACAAGCAACTAACTCTCAGCATCAGCAGGCAGCGACCGATCTGTGCGTACATAGTGTCATAGTCGCAGTGGTGGTGGAGGACTGTGTCTGTGTCCCAACTCCTGAAAGAATGGAAGCAAACAAACATTCATTGATGGGCACGAGTAAGCTGCAGTGATGGATGCTGGTGAGGCTGCATTGATGGGTGCTGGTGAGGCTGCATTTTATGGGCGCTCCATTAAAAAGGTGGGGTATACATCGGCAGGACAAAGGGGTGGAGTTGGGGGTGGAGCCAAGGGAGGGGCAGTAAAATGAGGTTTTGCCTAGGGCGTCAAAAATCCTTGCACCAGCCCTGGCTTCAGGCATTTTTTTTCTACAGCCAGTAAACTCCCCAACATGTTGTCTTATGTGTCCATGCACACATAGGCTGTTAACTAGTGGGTTTTAAGAGAAAAAAATGGTAACTGTAAAAGTGCTCTAACTGATAAAAGCTTAAAAATGCTGAAAAATCTGGCTTTAGTTCTTTTCGTTCCTCTCAAGACCTTATGCTCTCTAGCTCCCTCATCACCACCTCCCATGCTCGCCTCCAGGACTTTTCCAGAGCCTCTCCAATACTATGGAACTCCTTACCCCAATCTGTCAAGTTATCGCCTACCCTATTAGCTTTTATTCAGTCCCTTAAAACCCTCCTCTTTAGAGAAAGCAAGGGAAAAGAGGCGCCTCTAAGTGTAGATGTTGTTTAAAGTAATTTAATATATACAAGAGTACAGGCAACTCACATTTTTGAGGTTAAAAATAGGCATTTGTACATGTTTCTTTAGAGGTGGTCATCAGTTATGACAGAACTGATGACCACCTCTAAAGAAACATGTACAAATGCCTATTTTTAACCTCAAAAATGTGAGTTGCCTGTACTCTTTTATATACTAAATTACTTAAAACATCTACACTTAGAGGCGCCTCTTTTCCCTTGCTTTTTGTTACAGTCTCGGAACATGGTTTCTGTTCTACAATGATGGCAGCCCTGAGGTTATAGTTGTGACCCCTACAAAAAACTTTTATCCGTCCATCCCTGGACTTTCCCCCCCTCCCCCCCTTGGAACATTGGACTCCTCCTGTGATTTGTGACAATATATATGTATTTATTTATTTATTTATTTATAACCACCATCACTTTCATGATCGCACAAGTTCACAATATTAAGGAATCATTGTATTCAGATCTTGTGCATTTCTCTCCTTGTGTCCTCTTTAGAGAAGCCTATCTTACCCACACCTAACAATTTTATTTTAATTTTTCCCATCCGATCACCCCCCACAGCTGTTACCTTTTGTTCCATGTGCCCCTTACTTCTAGAGTGTAAGCTCTAATGAGCAGGGCCCTCTGATTCCTCCTGTATTGGATCTGTACTGTCTGCCCTAATGTTGTAAAGCGCTGCACACACTGCTGACGCTATATAAATCCTGTATAATAATAATATTAATAATAATAATATTCAGCTCTAAGTAGCATTGTTGAGCCATCAGCTTTTGTGGGACTATAGTTTTGCTACATAAAAAGAAATCAGAAAAATATAATAGCTAAAAAAAGCTGAAAAACACTACAAACTCATTCTACAACTACAGATTTCTACAGCTAACGCTACTGCCATTTTTATAATGTCCAGTGTGTATGAGGCCAAATAACTTGTTGCAGGAGAAAAAGGCCCACCCCCCACTATAATGTAAGGTGACACAATTGGAAATCTGTAAGAGAGAGCCCGTTTTCTTGGATTTTAAATGAACACGTTTATTGAGACCTTTTCAGAGGCTGCCAAAACACATATAACAGCTCAGCTGCCTCCATCATGCCCTTGCTATGCCAGGGCTATCATAATTGATGGGTTTTAAAAGCTGGCAATGGAAAATGTGGAGGTGATCTAATGTCCTTTTGCAATCTCCGGGCAAAAAAACGGTCTGTTTCATAAACAGATTTATGGAAATGAATACAGATTGTTAAATAAATCTAGAATATATATATAAATATATATTATATAAACATCTAGAACGCCTTGTATCGTTTTTTTATTGATGTCATCTTAACATTCCAACGTACAAGTTTAAATGACCACAAACACGCTCCATGCATGAACCTAAGATCCATTTGGCAGCCACGCCGTAGTACATATTTTCCATGAAGTGCACATTAATCTCAGCAATAAAACAGGTAAAAATACATTTTATGTGACAGAAATCACAATGATGAACAGATAATATACAGAGAGGATAGTATACTGAGGAGTCAAAACAAAAGGTTCTGCTATTTGGCTCACTTACGTTCCTTAACTTCATTATTGGGCACTTAAACCCCCTTCGTGCCCAGACCAATTTTCAGCTTTCAGCGCTGACGCATTTTGAATGACAATTGCGCGGTCATACAACACTGTACCCAAATTATATTTTTATATTTTTTTCCCTACAAATAGAGATTTCTTTTGGTGGTATTTGATCATCTCTGTGATTTTTATTTTTTGCGCTATAAACAGAAAAAGACAGAAAATTTTGAAAAAAAAACACAATATTTTTTACTTTTTGTTATAATTATATCCCATTTAAAAAAATATATATATATTTTTCCCTCAGTTTAAACTGATACGTATTCTTCTTCATATTTTGATAAGCATTTATTAATTGGTTTGCGCAAAAGTTATAGTGCCTACAAAATAGGGGATAGATTTATGATTTATTTTTTATTTTTTACTAGTAATGGCGGAGATCTGCGATTTTTTTTTTGTGCCAGGCCTGCGATTTTGTGGCGGACATATCGGACACCTTTGACACAATTTTGGGACCATTTACATTTATACAGCGATCAGTGCTATAAAAATGCACTAATTACTGTATAAATGTGACTGGCAGGGAAGGGGTTAACACTAGGGGGTGAGGAAGGGGTTAAATGTATTCCCTGGGTGTGTTCTAACTGTGTGGGGTGACTGGGGGAGGTGACCGATGCTGTGTCCCTATGTACAAAGGACACAGATCGGTCTCCTCTCTCCCTGACAGCACGTGGAGCTCTGTGTTTACACACAGAGCTCCACGTCCCTGCTGTCACCTGCTGGGACTGCCGATCGCGTGTACCCGCGGACACACGCCAGGCACACGCATCGGCTTCCCAGCGATGCAACGGCACAGTGTTTACCCGCTGCGTGCCCCCCAGCGGCGCGCGCGGGTAATGTAAACAAAAGCCGTCCAAAGATGTCCACCTGGCACTTCAGGTCGGCGCTGCAGACGTCTTTTGACAATAGCGCCGACCCGAAGTGGTTAAAGGAACACAGCCATGAGAAATTTATGGATGCCGCCATTACTAAATTCCCCTTTAAAAATGCCTGTTCCCTGGCTGTCATCCTGATACTTTAACTTTAATTCTGTCTGAATTGCTGTCTTTGAGCAGGTAAAGAGATAAAAAGGAGAGGGAGAGTGTGTTGGATATGGCTCCTAAAAGCATTCATCTTCTTGTTAGTGATTCAATTGCAATGCTGCGTACACACGTTTGGAAATTCCCACAAGAAAACCGTGGATTTTTTTCTGACAAAATGTTGGCTCAGACTTGTGTTGCATACACACGATCACACAAAATTCCGACCATCAAGAACGCGGTGACGTACAACACTACGACAAGCCAAGAAAAATGAAGTTCAATGCTTCAGAGCATGCGTCGACTTGATTCCGTGCATGCGTGTTCTTTTGCTCATCGGAATTGCATACAGACGATCAGAATTTCCGACAAAAACATTTCTTGTCGGAAAAATTGAGAACCAGCTCTCAAATTTTTGCTGTCAGAAATTCTGACAGAAAAAGTCAGATGGGGCCTACACATGGTTGGAACTTACGACCAAAAGCTCACATCGAACTCTTCTTGATGGAAATTCTGATCAGTGTTTCTTTAGAAAATCATGTGGACGTGTCAAAGGAAGTTAGGTGTTTGCCTGGTGCTATTGTAAGGCTTCATGTACACGGGACGTTGTTCAACCTCTCCTGAATGATTTAACTTGACAGTTAGAAACCAGCCTCTAAAAATGTCCGTTTAGCTGTGTTAACATGCTGCGATTAGCCGTGTTTAGCCGCGTTTGCGCTTAAAAGATTTTTTTTTGTTAAAATAAAAAACATCTGTAAACGAAACACTGCCAAATGTGAGTTAGCAGCGTTTGGCGCTTGAAATGCCTCTAAACACAGCTTCTGAACGCATTTTTTGGAGTTCCAGAAAAAGCCTCTAAACTCAACTGCCACATGTACTGATAAGATAACATAGAGGAGAGTTCAGGAGCAGTTGAAAAAAATGCCCAACTGCTCCATTTACCAGCCACAGTATACATGAGGCCTTAGGAGAGATAAAGGGGGAAATGTTAAAAATTGTCAAAGAAAGGTCAGACAAGCCAGATCAGCAACAGGCAATCAGGTATAAGCATAAACGGCAGAAATAGAATGGTCAGGGTGCAGGCAGAGGTTGGCAACAGGATATCAGGCAGATGTCTAGAGTTAAATGAAGTCTTAAAGGGTCATTAAAGGAACATTTTTTTTACAGGGTATAGAGACATAAAAGTTAACTGATTCCTTTTAAAAATGATTAAAAATAGATACAAATCAATCATATAATGTGCCTACAGCTTTAGTTTCACTTTTAAACTGGTTTCATGTTTGTGTGAAGTAAAGAGACACACAGAACAAAAACAAACAAATACAGGGCAATGTTTGTTTTTAAAATTAATCTGATTGGTTCTGAGGAGTTTTAGACACATAGTAATCACACCTTTTTGATCATGGACCACAGTGAAAAGCTAGCATGAGTTTTTTTCATAAGGAGCCAGACAAGCAGGAAGTGTGGAGATCGGAGAAGTATTACAGCTACTTCAAAGCAAAAAACGAACAATGAGGACATGAAACCAGGACTGCAGTAAGGTAAAGGAAGCTATTTAGCTAAAAAAAAAAAAAAATGTCCTTTAGTGATCCTTTAAGGCAAGCCAAGGTGAGGATAGGTGGCGTGCAAGAGTGGTCAGGATAAGCCACGTCAAACACAGGAATCGAACACAAGGCACAGGAACAGGGTACAAGAAAAAAAAACCTTATTAGCGCTACCCCATGAAACAGTAACACACAATGTTATGTGATAACTAGAGCAAAAAAAACTTTCGTGCAGCTGTCAACCACTAGGAGAATGGTCAAAGGAACAAACAAACAAAAATGCAGTGCACAGTAAGTAGATTAAAATTGTCACCTTATAGTCTCAATGAGCCGACATAGACTGATATGAAATACAACATGACAGCAATATATGACATCAATATAAAATAAATAAAAAATAAATAAATTTAAAAAAAAATGTATTTCTTTTATATTGATGTCATTTATTGCTGTCATATTGTATTTCATATCTGTCTATGTTTTTTTGCTTTTTATGCTCATTGAGACTATAAAGTGACAATTTTAATCAATTTACTGTGCGCTGCATTTTTGTTTGTTTGACAGGAACAGGGGTAAAGCTGCAGATAAGACAGCAATGGACTAGTGCAGCTGCTGCACTTATATAGGCCATTTGGCGCTAGTAATAACGGCGAACACATGAGTGCATGCACATAGACGGTCACACCTACGTGCGAATATTTGTGTGCATGCGCATATTCGCGCGCATGTGCCCGGCTGCACATTCGCATTTGCCTCAGAGCTTCAGTTGCATTATGGCCAGCACACCCCTGACAACTTGGACTCTGCGTTTCAAGGATTCAAATGACTAGGAAATAACAAAACCATGGTATACACCAGAGGTCTCCAAACTGTGGCCCAAGCACCCTTTGCTTGCCTTTATCCGGCCCTTGGGGCACTATCCCTTCCACTGATACAAGCCACTATTCTGCCAACTGACACCAACAATAGAGCACCATTTCTCCCACTGACACCACTAATGGAGCACTATTCCTCCCTATGATACAAATGATGGGGCACTATTCTTCAAATTAATGCCAGATGTTTACTCCCACTGATACCAGGAACATTTCCACTCCCGCTGGCCAAATTCTGGCCCTCCTAGAGTCTGAAGGACAATTATCCGGCCCTTTGTTAAGAATGTTTGGAGACCCCTGGTATGCACTATAGAGGAACGGCAGAATAAAAAAGAGGGCAGGTGGAGTTGTCATATATGTCAAATAAAGCATAACACTAACATTTATTCAAAAAACAAATGAAATATTTGAAACCCTCTGGGTCTGCCTTCCAACCAAAGAGGGATCTTCCCTTAAAATTGGTGTAGTATACAGAGCCCCCAGGACAGACTGAAGATTATGATAACTTGTTGATTGATTAGAATACTTAAATGGCAATGAAGGGAGAGGTTGTGATTATGGGTGACTTAAACATGCCTGACATTAACTGGAATTCTCAAACTGCTACTACAAGAAGGAGCATGGATGTAATGGAAGCTCTGAAAGGGGTTTCTCTAAAACAGTAAAAAGCCCAACCCAAGGTGACCACATTTTAAACGTACTACTGACAGTTCAGTCTTATCATAAATACATTGCACTAATGATAACGAGTTGGGGAATCATATTGAGTCTAGTAATAACGGTTAATTTTTAGGATTTCTGAAGACAGAATTTGCCACTTAGCGGGCACGCATGCGCCGCCACTAGTCCATGGGCATGCTGGACACGTGCTCCGGGAGCGTGTCCATGGGTCCTGCAAGCATGTGTTAAATGCGCCCTGCTAGCAGGGCAAAATGCGCCGCAAATCCGCCCATAGCGTCGGCGGTAAAAATAGGGGCGTTTTACCGCTGACGCTATGGGCGGCTCAGTGTGAAAGGGGTCTAAAAGCTTAATCCGAACCCAGCAAAAAAAAGGACTATATATTACCTCCCACACTACAGAAGGGTTCTGCAGTCTAATGCCGCGTACACACGATCATTTTTTGTGATGAAAAAAAACGACGTTTTCTGTGAAGTAAAAAACGACGTTTTTGCTACACACGGTGACTTTTTGTGAAGCAAAAAACGACGTTTTGAAAAACGACACAAAAAATTCAAGCATGTTGGAATTTTTTTTTGGTCGTTTTTTTGAAGACAAAAAACAACGTTTTGCCCACACACCATCAATTTAAATGACGTTTTAAAAAACGACGTTTTTTTTCATCGCAAAAAACGACCGTGTGTACGCGGCATTATAGATAGCTAGAACAATGCTAACTGATAAAAATGCTACACAGACAGTGAGTACAAAAAGTTATAAGCGCACAAGATTTTCTGGCAGGATCAACAGACATTTAACAAACAAATAAAAAACAGAGCAGAGAGATGTTTATTTTAGGGTTTACATATACTTTAAGATCCTTCAGGCATTTTTTTGTTGTTGTTGTTTTCTGCGTTCTGTCAGGGAGGTTTCCCTTCATTTTCTGACAACATAGCAGGAAGTAAATTGCCACCAGAACAGTTCATTTTACAATTCAAATCATTTGGATTCTCCATCACTTCTTATACTGGAGACAATGGACACCAGGATCAATTGTGAAGGTAAATCACGCCAGTGGAAACAAAAACAGCAATAAAAAACCCAACAGGGGTTCCCCAATGCAGTCTCCACACGATCGTTTTTTTTTGGCATGAAGAAAAACTTCGTTTTTAAAAACGTAATTTAAAATGATCGTGTGTGCATGTTCTGAAAAACGACAAAAAAATAAAAATTCGAACATGCTGCATTTAAAAAAAAAATAAAAATTTTTTCGGGCTGTAAAAAATGATTGTGTGTGGACTAAAGCGACATTTTAAACCCGCGCATGCTCAGAAGCAAGTTATGAGACGGGAGTTTGAATGGAACTTCCCCTTTAGAGTGCCGTCGTACGTGTTGTACGTCACCACGCTTTGCTCATAATTTTTTTTAAACTATGGTGTGTGGGCAACATCGTTTTTAATGATGAAGTTGGAAAAACTTTGCTACAGATTTACAGAGCGATTACGCCTGCGCAACAGGAGATGCGCGTGCGTAAGTCTAAATGTGCGCGTGCGTTTCGTTGCGCGGCATTCCCCAGAACGAGATACGCAAAAAATTTACTTTTTTTTGTCCCGCGTAATTTCGTTAGACTGGCGCATCCTTCCGCGCAAAAGTGCGATAGACACACCATTGATTTGCTAGTCAAATATGCTAATGAGGGAGTTGCGGGGATCCACAAAAAAACGTTGTTGCTGCGCAGGCTACGCGGTGTGCGCAACAGCAAAATCTTCTGTCTAAAATTAGAGCACATAAAAGGTGGTCTAAAATTTGAAAAAACGTCTACATCTCACAGAAAGCAACACCGTTAGTGAGGAGCAGACCACACACACGTGTTGCACTACAATTGAACTGCCAACATGCCAGGGGCATCGTCACTCATAGCTGCACTACTGACTTTAGATGAGCAAAGAAGCAGGAGGGCACGGAGGATGGCACGGGAGAGGATATACCGCACCCGCATAGACCTGTTTGGCATGAGTGATTCTGAGGTGTATCGCATCTTCAGATTCACCCCTCATGCCATCCTGGAATTAACCACAACCCTGAAGGAGGACATCACCAGCCCAACACACCACTCACATGCAGTGCAGCCACTGGTCAAGGTACTGGCAACACTCCATGTCCTTGCCAGTGGCTCTTTTCAGCGTACAAGTGGAGTGGTGGCTGGGATGTCACAATCCTCCATGAGCAGATGTGTGCACCAGGTTGTCCCTGCAATCCTCAGACGCATGGCCAACCAAATCATTAAACCCACCACTGAGGAGCTGCGACTGAGGGCAATGACAGATTTCTACAGATTTGCCAGGTTCCCACGCACCATCGGGGCCATTGATTGCACACATGTGGCACTACAGCCCCCCCATGACACAGAGCACATGTACCGCAATCAGAAGCATTGGCACTCCATCAACGTACAGGTGATAGTTGATGCCCAAGGCCTCATATGGCACGTCCGTGCCAAACACCCCGGATCCAGCCATGACAGCTACATATACAATCAATGCCACATCCGAATGGAATTCGATCAGAACGTGTATGGGAACACCTGGCTAGTTGGTGAGTGACATGGGAGTCAGGCATGACTATCCCCTCCCGTGATGCACACCTCACAAGTGGCACATGCATGACTAACATGCTCCTGTCTTTTCCCTTACAGGTGACTCTGCATATCCACTGGGACCCCATCTCATGACTCCAATCCGAAACCCCCAAACCCCAGGAGAGGAAAGATACAATCAAGCACACATCAAAACCTGTGCAGTGGTGGAGCGCACCTTTGGCCTCCTGAAGTCACGTTTCCGATGCCTGGATAAGTCTGGGGGTACACTGTTGTATTCCCCAAACTTTGTGTGCCATATCATCGCTGCATGTTGCATGCTGCACAATTTCGCAGTGAGGAAGGGCCTGCAGGTTGAGCTACGTGATGACCTGACCCCCCAACCAGACAATCAACCCCTAACCGAGGATACCCCGTCTTTTGAGGGTAGAGCAGCCAGGAGACAGCTCATATTGGGCATCTTTGCACGTTAAACACACACATTAATCATGGCACAATGAGAATGCATGCATGCACACCACTGTGGTCCCTAGCACACACACCCCACATCCACATCAAATTGGATTGGCACCAGTCCACCATGCAGGACTGGTGAGCAGTAACGCCACGTCAAGGCTCCAATTATGTCACTGAACATTCATACACCAATCACACGGACCTGAGGATCACTTCTCCCTTGTCCTGGGGAACCCTTCTCCACCAAAATTGAGGATGACACCCCTTTTCCAGCAGGAATGTCACCCCCACATTCAAACAGCATGCACAACCCAAAATAAAAAAAAATGTCATCAAAAAACAAACACAAAAAAGCAAAAAATGTCAGCCCAAAAAAAAAAAAAGGGGGAAAAATAAATTATTGCCCTCTGTGTGAGCCACGCCTGGGGCGGCCCCGGCCCCTCAGGGGAGACTCATGGGGGAGGGGCAAACCCGGGGAAGGAGGAGCAGCCCCCGATCTCTGCCCACCTGGCGGCCTGCCCTCCAAGGCCATGGCAATTCTGTCCAGGGCAGCACCAAGTGTTGCCGTGTTGGCCTGGATAGCCTGGGTAAGGGCCCTCACATCCTGCCCAACGCCTGCTGATGTCATCTGCAGTTCGTTTAGGCAGGTTGTGAAAGCCCGGGAGTGGGAGTCCAGGTTACCCAGCGTATCCTTGATGGAGGACAGGCTCTCCTCCATCCGCCCCAAAGTCTGGCTGAGCTGTCCCATATGGCGGGTCTGGAGGGCCTGGTCCCTTCTCAGACTGGCGGGCAGGAGATTGGGCGCCCCCCTGGTGCTCTGGGATGAAATCCTGCCTCCAGCTGATGGTTGTGGCCGGGGAGAAGGGGAGGCCCTTGTGAGGGGAGCCATGTTGGGGGAGGAGGGGGGGCAGGCTTCTGCCAGCCAGAGGGGAAGAGTCCGCAAAACCCAATCGTCCAGTGCCTGACTCCTCCTCCTCATGATTCCCCTCCTCCTTATGATTCCCCCCTTCCTCATGATTCCCCTCCTCCTCATGATTCCCCTCCTCCTCATGATTATCCTCCTCCTCATGATTCCCCTCCTCCTGTTGAACCTCCTCCGCGGACTCCGGCCTTGTTGGGGGGGCCTCATTAGGCTGCTGTCCTGGGGTTGGTGCGGTCAGCCCAGATGGCCCTGCACCCTCCTGCACATCTGTGGATGACACAAAACATTCACAGGTTGGAGGATCCACACACTTGCCACATATTCCCTTTCACCCCCTCCCCCACACATGCTACACACCTGATTGTAAAAAAAACCTTACCTGGCACCACGGGGACCGGACTTGTGTCAAAGCCTGGCAGGCCCTCCACTTCATGCCGGTAAAAGGTCAGGGCCACCGCACGCTCCGTCGCTGTCAGACTAATACGGCATGGTGGGCCCCCTCCTGTGCCCCTGGAATGGGCATGCATTGCGGCCAGTTTCTTTTTGACCAGACGCCGGAGGTCGTTGATTTTTTTGTCAATCCCAGACCTGGTCCGTGTCTCCCCCTCCCCCGATGAATTGACCTGCTCAGTGATCAGATCCAAAATCTCCCTCCTCCTGGCCGGGGTGGTGTTGGCACTCTGCGGGCCGTGGAGAAAACGCCCATACTCGCTAATGGCCCGGGCAAGAATTCTTTTTTCCCCCACAGTAAAATTGAGCTTTCTTTTTCTCTCAGTCATCCTTCCAAAAACAATCAGTCCCAGTCAACAAAATTCAATCACACAAACAAGCACAAACAATCAAGCAAGAACACACACAGAAAACTACTCAGCAAGAAACTGTCACAAAACAATATAAACCAAAAAAACTGCAAGAAAAAAAACGAAGAAAAATATATCAATCAAACAAACAGTCTCTCAAACACTTATCAAAAAACACTTTCACAAATATACCAACAAGCACTTGATCACACAGAACACTAATCTGACAACTACAAGACACACTGCAACGAACAACAGGAACAAAAGCACTTGGTTAAATGGGAAGGGACAAAGGGATGTACTTTTGCAATGCAAGTGCGTTTGTGTGTGTCTATTTATGCTGTCTGCGTAGTTCACAGCGTTGCCCTAGTCCATTTCCAATTTCACTGATTGCGCCGCTCCCGAGTTGTGAGCATGCGCACAGCGGAGCTGACATGGTCTCCTTCACGCGCGCATGCGCGAGCCGGCCGGCCCTTCATTTGCATGGGGTCACGGCTCATTTCAATGTAACACGCCCACGTCCTTCCCAATTTGTATTACTCCTCCTTACGCCTCGGAAAAAACTTTACGCTTGCGCAATTTCCTGCGCAAAAGCTACGAGAATAGGGTGATTACGCGGCTACATTGCGCAAGTCTAACGTAAAGGCGGTGCGCTACGCCGGTCCAATAATGCGCAGATGTACGTGAATCTGGGCCAAAGTTTTTTTTCAATGCCGAAAAACGATCGTGTGTACGCAGCAAAATTCTTTTACTTTGTAGGCTTTCGACCCCTATTAGATCTGGTGCGTGTCAGTTTGAAAGCACTGCTTGAAGAAGAATAGCTGATATTTAGCCTATTCTAAGGACCATACACAATTCTTGTTAGATTCTAGCGCCATCTGCTGAGTAATAGGTGAAAAATATTATAGAGATTCCTAATTCTTTCTTCCTATCTATACACCGGTGTATGGCACACGTTTTCCTTTTTTAATGCTTCACGTTACCTTCATTCTCTGATCCACAACTTATCCTTCTATTACAGCAGATTTAGTGAGTAATTACTCTATGGTGCACGCCCTGGGTGTCTTGTTTACTAAAAGTAAAAGTAAACTTCTACAGTGGTAGAGCAAGGTAAAGAGAGCCATATATATCTGAGCTTGGGGATTCGTTGGGGCCACAAAAGAGATATATACAGTATATCCAAATAACACGCCTGAGCTCATCTCTTCATCGCACACAGCCAAATAGGCAAGAGAATTATTGTTGGGCAGTGTATTAGTGCTCAGACGAACACACTTAGATCAATTTTTAATGGTTTAAAGAATGTCAGGCAAAATGGTTGGCCCCCGAACATGTTCACTTCATTAACCACTTGCCGACCAGCCGCCGTCATTCTACGGCGGCAGGTCGGCTCTCCTGGGCGAGAACCCGTAGCTCTACGTCAGCTACATTTTCGGCCACTAGGGGGCGCGCGCTCGTGCCTGGTGGGTACGATCGCCGCCGGGCACACGCGATCGCTCGTTACAGAGCAAGGAACGGGAGCTATGTGTGTAAACATAAAGCTCCCGGTCCTGTCAGCAGGGGAAACGCTGACCTTCTGTTCATACAATGTATGAACGGAAGATCAGTGATATCCCCTAGTGAGGCCACCCCCCCCATACAGTTAGAACACACCCAGGAACATACTTAACCCCCTTCCCCGCCCCCTAGTGTTAACCCCTTCACTGCCAATGGCATTTTTATAGTAATACAATGCATTTTTATAGCATTGATCGCTAAAAAAATGCCAATGGTCCCAAAAATGTGTCAAAAGTGTCCGAAGTGTCCACCATAATGTCGCAGCACTGAAAAAAAACTCTGATCGCCGCCATTACTAGTAAAAAAAAAATATTAATAAAAATGCCATAAAACTAACCCCTATTTTGTAAACGCTATAACTTTTGCGCAAACCAATCAATAAACGCTTATTGCGATTTTTTTTTACGAAAAATATGTAGAAGAATACGTATCGCCCTAAACTGAGGGAAATTTTTTTTTTTTTATATATATTTTTGGGGGATATTTATTATAGCAAAAAGTAAAAAATATTGCATTTTTTTCAGAATTGTTGCTCTATTTTTGTTTATAGCGCAAAAAATAAAAACCGCAGAGGTGATCAAATACCACCAAAAGAAAGCTCTATTTGTGGGGGGAAAAGGACGCCAATTTTGTTTGGGAGCCACGTCGCACGACCGCGCAATTGTCAGTTAAAGCGACGCACTGCCGAATCACAAAAAGTGCTCTGGTCATTGGGCAGCAATATGGTCCGGGAGTTAAGTGGTTAAATGTGGCCCTCTTTGAAAAAAGTTTGGACACCCCTGATCTAAACCATTCAATTGTAGCTCTGGCTGTATGTTTAGGGTTGTTGTCCTGCTGAAAGGTGAACCTCCACCCCAGTCTCAAGTCTTTGCAGACTCTAACAAGTTTTCTTCTAAGATTGCCCTGTATTTGGCTCCATCCATCTTCCCATCAACTCTGATCAGCTTCCCTGACCCTGCTGAAGAAAAGCATCCCCACAACATGATGCTCCCACCACCATGTTTTACGTTGGAGATGGTGTGTTCAGGGTGATGTGCAGTGTTAGTTTTCTGCCACACATAGCGTTTTGCCTTTAGGCCAAAAAGTTCACATTTGGTCTCATCTGGCCAAAGCACTTTCTTCCACATGTTTTCTGTGCCCCCCACATGGCTTCTAGGAAACTGCAAACTGGACTTTTTATGGCTGTCTTTCAACAATGACTTTCTTCTTGTCACTCCTCCATAAAGGCCAGATTTGTGGAGGGCACAACTAATAGTTGTCCTGTGGACAGATTCTCCCACCTGAGCTGTGGATCTCTGCAGCTCCTCCAGAGTTACCATGATGTGCCTCTTGGATGCTTCTCTGATTAATGCTCTCATTGCCGGGCCTGTCAGTCTAGGGCAGTCTAGGTTGATGGCCATGTCTTGATAGGTTTGCAGTTGTGCCATACTCTTTCCATTTTCAGATGATGGATTGAACAATGCTTCGTGAGATGTTCAATGAGGTCAATGAGGGTTTGTTTTAAAAAGTGACCCTGACACGTATTAAAATCCAGAAAAACTTTATAAAAAAAGGTGAACGTTTACCTCTCCAGCAGAATGTGGAAGCGGGGAATGAGGGGGAAGAAACATTGTTAGCGGCAACAAAATGACTAATATAACTTCTACCCTTCCATCCTCTACTCTGAAAATGATCACTGGCTCTGTTGAAGAGATTCACCTTTCTTCCTATCTGAGTCACCAGGCAGGAAGTTTGGGTAAATCTCCACAATGTGGTCACATAAGGCAAAATAAAAATGATTCCATTTTAATCAAAACTCATGCCGCGTACACACGGTCGTTTTTTGCGATGAAAAAAAAAACAACGTTTTTTAAAACGTCATTTAAATTGATCTTGTGTGGGCAAAACGTCGTTTTTTGTCTTCAAAAAAACGACCAAAAAAAAATTCCAACATGCTTGAATTTTTTGTCGTTTTTCAAAACGTCGTTTTTTGTTTCACAAAAAGTCACCGTGTGTAGCAAAAACGTCGTTCAGAACGACGTTTTTCAACCCGCGCATGCCCAGAAGCTAGTTATGAAGCGAGCTTCAATGGAAAAGAGTGGTGAACGTAACCTTGCTTTTTGTGAAAAAACGATGGTGTGTATGCAAAATTGTCTTTGAAAAGTGACGTTTCAAAAACGTCGTTCTTTACTTCACAGAAAACGATGTTTTTTTTAACGCAAAAAACGACCGTGTGTACGCGGCATTAGAAGAAAGAAGTGTTGGCTGTAGTTTAACTTTAAAGCGGAGCTCCACCCTAAAGTGGAACTCGTGCTGATCGGGTCCCTCCCCCCCTCCGGTGTCACATTTGACACCTTTCAGGGGGAGGGGGGGTGCAGATACCTGTCTAAAGACAGGTATTTGCACCCACTTCCGGCCCAGCATTCTCGGGCAGAATGCGGGCATTTCGTCACCTCCTGTCGCCCCCCGTTGTGTGCTGGGAACACTCGGCTCCCAGCACACAGCAGGAGCCAATCGGCGGGCGCAGCGCGACTCGCGCATGCGCCGTAGGGACCGGGCAGAGAAGCCGGAGCGCTTCACTTCCTGGTTCCCTCATCGTGGATGGCGGGGGGGGGGGGGCAGCAGAGTGACGAGCGATCGCTCGTCCTCTGCTGTGGACGCCGCTGGACTCCAGGACAGGTAAGTGTCCTAATATTAAAAGTCAGTAGCTGCAGTATTTGTAGCTGCTGGCTTTTAATTTTTTTTTTGAGCGGACATCCACTTTAATTCAGCCTTGTAAAAAAAGATGAAAGGAAATAACTGTCTGACAAGTGCCCTGAGAGCTAACTGGCTCAGGCGCCCTGAGAGAGCCTTTGATATTAGCTGTAAAAACATTTGAAGTGTTATAAATAACAAGCTATTAACCATATTTGTAGTGTAATGTACATAGGAAAATCAATGCAATCATCATTCATAACTTCAAACAAGTTTGGGAAATCTGCAGATAAGGGACATCTGTACTTTGTGCTATTAAAAAAAAAATTGCATAAATAAATACCTGAAAATGAAATTTCCCACTGAGTGTTGGACATTTTCTAGTATTATGTTACAGCTGGTTCACACAGGGGCGACTCATCAGGTGACTTAGCCGGCTGACAAGTCGCGCTCCGCTCTGTACTATGGAACCGTTCTAATAGGAGCGACTCAAGCCTTAGAAAAAGGTTCCTGTACTACTTTGGGACGACTTCAGTGCGACTTCAATACAGAAGTCATTTTGCAAGTCACCTCTGAAGTCGTGGGTAGATCGTTTTGCTGAGTCGCTCGGCAAGTCGTGCCGCCCCTGTGTGAACCAAGTCTTAATGAGTTAGTTCATCAAACACTAATGCCGCGTACACACGGTCGTTTTTTGCGATGAAAAAAAAAAAAAACGACGTTTTTTAAAACGTCATTTAAATTGATCGTGTGTGGGCAAAACGTCGTTTTTTGTCTTAAAAAAAACGACAAAAAAAAAATTCCAACATGCTTGAATTTTTTGTGTCGTTTTTCAAAACGTCGTTTTTTGTTTCACAAAAAGCACTGTGTGTAGCAAAAACGTCGTTCAAAACGACGTTTTTCAACCCGCGCATGCCCAGAAGCTAGTTATGAAGCGAGCTTCAATGGAAAAGAGTGGTGAACGTAACCTTGCTTTTTGTGAAAAAACGATGGTCTGTATGCAAAATTGTCTTTGAAAAGTGACGTTTCAAAAACGTCGTTTTTTACTTCACAGAAAATGTTGTTTTTTTTCATCGCAAAAAACGACCGTGTGTACGCGGCATAAGGGCCAGATCCACAGAGCCAGTACGCCGGTGTATCTACTAATACACCGGCGTACTTTCAAATGACCCGCGTCGTATAATTACTTTGAATCCTCAAACCATGATACGACAGCTTCGGGCTTCGATCCGACAGGCTTACATCTTCGTACGCCTTCGGATCGTAGGTGCAATATTTCTGCGCCCGCTGGGTGGAGTTTGCGTTGTTTTCCGCGTCGGGTATGCAAATGAGCTTTTTACGGCGATCCACAAAGGTACGAGCTGCCGTCGCATTCTCTTACGTCGTAGCTAGTCGGCTTTTTCCGGCGTATAGTTAAAGCTGCTATTATCCGGTGTAGAGTTAGACTTGCCATGTTAAGTATGGCCGTCGTTCCCGCGTCGAAATTTTAATTTTTTTTGAATTTTTACGTAAGTCGTCCGTGAATAGGAATGTACGTAATTTACGCTAGTAAAAAAAAAAAAAACAACGTTTCGACGTAATTTCGCGCAATGCATGGTGGGAAATTTCTGAACGGAGCATGCGCAGTCCGATCGCCGCGTGGAATCGCTTCATTTAAATGATTCACGCCCCCTTACCCGCCAATTTGAATTCCGCCGCCAGAAATACACTACGCCGCCGTAACTTACGGCGCAAAATCTTCCAGGATTCGAGCCAGGTAAGATACAGCCGCGTAGTGTATCTCTGATACACTGCGCCGGGGCAATTGTATGTGGATCTGGCCCTAATATTCTGTTTTAGATGGAATCAAAGGAACCATTGACCAATGACAACTTCTAAATGAAAATGCTAGTTGCCTGGCTGTCTTTTTCGGCCTCTCTGCCCCCAGGTCTAATGTTCTTTCTGCTGATATGACATCTATGGAAGCTTGGCAGTAACCTGGGACTGGTGGGGAGGAAAAAAATTGTTGTCCTTGTGGGGCAATCAGAGTAAATAGGGGCCTGAGATTAGCCCTATATTCTTCCTAGTAGGCTGCAATACCTTGTCAAGTGGCAATATACTGTACATATTCACCTTATTACGCTGTTATTATAGCAGACCTACCATAAAGTTGTATTATTCATTTCCATTAGGGCTACCACAGGCTGATATTATACACTTTACCTCCTATGAGCCTATTGCTTTTGCAAATATAACTTTATTGTTAGACGTGTGACTGTGTAATGATTACTGCTTCTAATTTGTGATGCATGTGCTTGTAAAATGCTGTTGAGTGATTTACTGGCGCTGATAGACTGAGAATTTCTACAGAGCAAATAATAAATCTCTTGTAATAGATGGGAATGCTGCGCATACTAGAAGACAAATTAGAGCTAATAAAATCATAAAGTTTTATATAATACACTTCAGCTACTTGGTTGTTTAATTTAACCACTTGCTTACTGGGCACTTATACCCCCCTCCTGCCCAGGTGATATTTCAGCTTCCGGCACTGCGTCGCTTTAACTGACAATTGCGCGGTAATGCGACGTGGCTCCCAAACAAAATTGACATCCTTTTTTCCCCACAAGTAGAGCTTTCTTTTGGTGGTATTTGATCACCTCTGCGGTTTTTATTTTTTGCGCTATAAACAAAAAAGAGCGACAATTTTGAAAAAAATACATTTTTTTTTTACTTGTTGCTATAATAAATATCCCAATTAAAAAAAAAAAACTTTTTTTTTCTCAGTTTAGGGCGATGCGTATTCTTCTACATATTTTTGGTAAAAAAATAAATAAAAAAAAATCGCAATAAACGTCTGGTTCGCGCAAAATTTATAGTGCCTACAAAATAGGGGACAGAATTATTATTTTATATTATTTTTTTTTTACTAGAAATGGCGGCGACCTGCGATTTTTATTGGGACTGCGACGTTATGGCGGACACATCGGACACTTTTGACACATTTTTGGCGTCATTCACATTTATACTGCGATCGGTGCTATAAAAATGCACTAATTACTGTATAAATGTGACTGGCATTGAAGGGGTTAACACTAGGGGGTGAGGAAGGGGTTAAATGTATTCCCTGCATAGTGTTCTAACTGTGGGGGGAGGGGGGGGGTGACTGGGGGAGCTGACCGATCTGTGTCTCTATGTACAAGAGACACAGATCCGTCTCCTGCTCTCCAGAGACAGGACGCTGTCTCTGTGTAAAACGGCAATGAGAGATGATCTATGAGATCATCTCTCATTCACCGCACAGATCGCATCGCAAACGACCACTCTGATTGGCCGTTCGCGGCGATCTGTGATTGGCTGTGTTCAAGGGACACGGGCAACACAGTGCTTCCCCGCAGCGCGCTCTGGAGCGCGCGCCGAGAAGCAGCTAGTGACAAGCCGTCAATTGACGGCTTGTTGACAATTTAGATCTGCGCTAGAGCCGTCATTCGACTGTAGCGCGGATCTCAAGTAGTTAAACAGTGTGGAGTAGTGAATGGAAGATGACAGGCTCCTAACACCCTGCTTATTGAAGTGGCTGGATTTCTAAGAGAGAAATAAAATACACCAGTCAGCTAGCAGACACTTGTATTGATCATACCTAAGTAAATTTTCCATCAGTTTCAACCAGCATTAAAATATATGTAAACTCACACCTTTTAAAACACTCATTCAGTTTACAATAGAAATTAAAGGCAAAATATTTATGTATACAGTGCATCCAGAAAGTATTCACAGCACTTCACTTTTTCCACATTTTGTTAAAGCCTTATTTCAAAATGGATTAAATTAAATATTTTCCTCAAAATTCTGCAAACAATAGCCCATAATGACAACCTGAAAGAAGTTTGTTTGAAATCTTTGCAAACGTATTAAAAATAAAAAGACGAAAAAAAATCCCATGTACATAATGCCCCTTTTACACGGGGCAGCTTTCAAATCTGTCGGCTCGTCCGTACACACGATCGAATCTGTCTGCTGGGACGGTCGGGCCAGATAGATTTTATCGTGTGTAATCGGCCTTAGTTTCTCCATTGATGACCAATACAGTCTCCTCTACATCCATGGGCGTCCGCTGAATTTTTTTTAGGGGGGGGGGGGGCGATTCAGCAGCGGTGATACGCAGTCGCATTTAACCCATTCTTCAAACGCTAGCGCGGGTTAAAAACGCCCCGTTATCGGCCGAATATCGCAGCTAAAATGATGGTAAAGCAACGCTTTTTAGCGGGGATTTACCGATAACGCGGCCAGCTAGCAGTGTGAAATAGCTCTTGAGATAATTCAGCTTCATTCCATGCCCATATAAATATTGCCTAGAGAATGTACAGACCCCCCTTTAGCACAGACCCCCCCATTCTGCACAGACCCCCTCCATTCAGCACAGATGGACCCCCTTTAAGCACAGACCCCCCCTTTAGCACAGATGGACCCCCCTTCAGTACAGACTCCCCCCCTTCAGCACATACGGACCCCCCTCCCCCATCCCATTCAGTACCTCAGATCAGCCATCAGCGCAGCACAGGCACAGCAGGTTCCCTCCCCCTGTGTACACATAAACACTGGAGGGGGAGGTGGCTTCAACCTGCTCGTTGTGCCTGCTCAGACAGCCCGCAGCCGCAACACTTTTTTGATTTTCTAGGGGGGGTCAATTGCCCTATGGAGCGGACGCCCATGTCTACATCCAGTCTTATTGCATGAGCTGTACACAGATTGTTGTTATGTTGTTTAATTCTTTCTTCCGTTCTCTGAATTACTAGTCTAATGCCCTGTACACGCGATCAGAATTTCCGATGGAATAAAATCTGATGGAATTTTTCATCAGAATTCTGTTCAAACTGTCTTGCATACACACTGTCAGACCAAATTCCGACCGTCCAAAACTCGGTGCCGTAAAACACTACGACGAGCCAAGAAAAATGAAGTTCAATGCTTCCAAGCATGCGTCAAATTGATTCTGAGCATGTGTGGTTTTTTATCGGTTGGAGTTCCACCCAGACGATCAAAATTTCCAATAGGATTTGTTTCCATAGGAAAAAAATAAAAAACACGTTCTATTTCTAAACTCTGATGGAAAAAAGTTTGATGGGGCCCATACGCGGTCGGAATATTGGGTCAAATGCAACAATCCTCACACATCTCCAACAATGTCCATCTTCCCACTGGGCCTTAGGCCACTTTATCCTTGGATATTTGATACCCATCTTATGGATAAATAGTGCCCTCTTAAGGTTCACACCTTCTGACATGGAAAAGCCTAATGGATCAGACATACTCGGTGTACTAGTGTATATATCTCCTTTTGCTTATTACAACATGTGAAAACTGTCAAAAAAATATGTTTAAAAAAAAAAAAAAAAAGCCTGAACACACAGGCCAGAATCTCATCAGGAAAAAAACTTTGTTTTTCCTGACGAGGTTCTTGGCAAGAATCTCTTGCTGCCCGAGTGTACACACACTCCATTCAAAAGAACCAACGTTCTTTTGAATGGCAAAAATGGAATAGTGCTCCATAGTTGGTGTCAGTGGGAGGAATAGTGCTCCATTGTTGGTGTCAGTGGAAGGGTTAGTGCTCCATTGTTGGTGTCAGTGGGAGGAATGGTGCCGCATTGTTGGTGTCAGTGGGAGGAATAGTGCTCAATTGTTGGTGTCAGTGGGAGGAATAGTGGTCCATTGTTGGTGTCAGTGGAAGGGTTAGTGCTCCATTGTTGGTGTCAGTGGAAGGGTTAGTGCTCCATTGTTGGTGTCAGTGGGAAGAATAGTGCTCAATTGTTGGTGTCAGTGGGAGGAATAGTGGTCCATTGTTGGTGTCAGTGGAAGGGTTAGTGCTCCATTGTTGGTGTCAGTGGGAGTAGTAGTGCTCCATTGTTGGTGTCAGTGGGAGGAATGGTGCCGCATTGTTGATGTCAGTGGGATAGACAGTGTCTTATATCAGTGGGATGAATAGCACCCCAATGGGTGGTTGAAGGGAAGCAAAGGGCTGCAGTTTGGAGGTAAAAAAAAATAAAAATAATAATATTCTGGCTATTTTTTTTTGTCAAAGCTTAAATGAACAAGTTCAAGTTAGAAGCTGATTGGCTACCATGACCATCTGCATCAGATTTTTTTCACTCTCCAGTTTCAGTAAATCAACCCCATAGTATCTCTAACATGTTAAACATTACTATTATTATTGAGAGGAATAGTGCCCCTTCTTTGGTGGAAGAGGGAGTAATATGTTTTTTCTTGTTTATATCAGAGCAAGGAACAGTGCTCCATCTTTGGTGTCAGTGGTAGGAATAGTGTTCCTTCATTTATATAAGTGAGAGGAATAGTTCTGCATTGTTGGTGTCAATGGAAGTAATAGTGTCCCATGGTTGGTGTCAGTGGAAGGAATAGTGTTTTGTTGTTTATGTCAGTGCAAGGAATAGTACTCCATCTTTGGTGTCAGTGGGAATAATAGTGTCCAATCTTTGGGGTCAGTGGAAGGAATAGTGCTCCATTGTTGGTGTCAATGGAAGGAATAGTGCTCCATTGTTGGGTGTCAGTGGAAGAAATAGTACTCCAATGTTGGTTTCAGTGGGAGGAATAGTGCTTCATTGTTGGTGTCAGTGGGAGGAATAGTGCTCCATTGTTGGTGTCAGGGGGAGGAATAGTGCTTCATTGTTGGTGTCAGGGGGAGGAATAGTGCTTCATTGTTGGTGTCAGGGGGAGGAATAGTGCTTCATTGTTGGTGTCAGTGGGAGGAATAGTGCTCCATTGTTGGTGTCAGGGGGAGGAATAGTGCTTCATTGTTGGTGTCAGGGGGAGGAATAGTGCTTCATTGTTGGTGTCAGGGGGAGGAATAGTGCTCCATTGTTGGTGTCAGTGGGAGGAATAGTGCTTCATTGTTGGTGTCAGGGGGAGGAATAGTGCTTCATTGTTGGTGTCAGGGGGAGGAATAGTGCTCCATTGTTGGTGTCAGTGGGAGGAATAGTGCTTCATTGTTGGTGTCAGAGGGAGGAATAGTGCTCCATTGTTGGTGTCAGTGGGAGGAATGGTGCCTCATCGTTGATGTCAGAGGGATAGACAGTGTCTTATATCAGTGGGATGAATAGCGCCCCAAGGGGTGGATGAAGGGAAGCAAAGGGCTGTAGTTTGGAGACCACTGCATTAACTAATTGCCGACCGCCCGCCGTCATATTACTGCGGGACGGTGGCACTGCTATGCAGGAGCACGTAGCTCTACGTCCTCCCTTTAGCAGCTTGTAGGGCGCGCGCGCGTGCCCGGCGGGTACGATCGCCGCCGGGCACCCGCGATTGCTCGTTACAGAGCGGGGAATGAGAGCTGTGTGTGTAAACACATAGCTCTCGTTTCTGTCAGCGGGGGAAACGCTGATCTTCTGTCCCTACAATGTATGGACAGAAGATCAGTGATTTCCCCTAGTGAGGCCACCCCCCCCCCATACAGTTAGAACACACTAGGACCACACTTAACCCCTTCCCTGCCCCCTAGTGTTAACCCCTTCACTGCCAATGGCATTTTTATAGTAATACAATGCATTTTATAGCATTGATCGCTATAAAAATGCCAATGGTCCCAAAAATGTGTCAATAATGTCGGATGTGGCCGCCATAATATCGCAGTATCGAAAAAAAAACGCTGATCGCCGCCATTACTAGTAAAAAAAAATAATAATAAAAATGCCATAAAACGACCCCCTTTTTTGTAAACGCTATAAATTTTGCGCAAACCAATTAATAAACGCTAATTGCGATTTTTTTTAACGAAAAATATGTAGAAAAATACGTATCGGCCTAAACTGAGGAAAAAAAAAAGTTTTTTTATATCTTTTTTGGGATTTTTATTATAGCAAAATGTAAAAAATATTGAATTTTTTCAAAATAGTCGCTCTATTTTTGTTTATAGCGCAAAAATAAAAACCGCAGAGATGATCAAATACCACCAAAAGAAAGCTCTATTTGTGGGAAAAAAAGGACGCCAATTTTGTTTGGGAGCCATGTCGCACGACCGCGCAATTGTCAGTTAAATTGACGCAGTGCCGAATCACAAAAAGTGCTCTGGTCTTTGGACAGCAATATGGTCCGGGGCTAAAGTGGTTAAAGCTAAAAAGAAAATATTAAACAATTCTGGCTATTTGTTTGTGTGCTGAGTGTGTGTATTTGTGCTGATTGTGTGCTAACCATAGGGATAATGTTAAATGCAGCCTTTTTGTTCCATAATTGTTAAGATTATTATGAACACCACAAACATGTAAAAAAGTACTTTTACACATACAGGTTTCTGGTCTTAACTCTAGAAATTAGTTAGGTGTGCCATCATTCTGTTTTTTTTTTTTTTTTTTCAATTTAATCGAATAGTTTTACAAAACACAGCTAAAACCATAGTGAAATCCTCACACATACAATAGTCACTGTGAATGACGTCAATTATTCTGTTTGTTGAACAAGTAGTTGGGCTGTATTAGATTACAGTATATCCCTGCAAAGCCAAATCACATAAAGTACAATAGACCAGTAGATGGCGCTACATAACAAGCTATGAAACATGTCACTATTGATTAGTGGGCAGTTTCTGAAGTATGAACAACCTTTAAAACCAGTGCTTTATTTATTTTTTGGATCATTTCTTGGTATGTCACTTTTTTGTCATGACATCATATGTAAATATGATTATTCATAAAGTTCTAAAAAACATAATGAGTATTATTTGTTTGACTTTTCATGTTAGTAAAATCCCCATGCCTGTTCTGGAACAGACCCTCTTTTATAAGTGATAAGAAACACACATCAGAAAATGTATTAGAAAGCGCACAGAGAAAATGGCAGAAGCCAGGCAAATTACATTTTTTTCCTTTTTTTTTTTTCCTTAGGCAACTTGCTTAAAATATAGACTTAACGCTGACCTCCTTCTGAAAATGTCGCTTTCCTGTCTGTCTCACAGAAGCATGCAGCCAGTGAAATTATTATTTATGATATGCATACCTGTTCTAGGTAAGGGATTCAAAAACAAGCTGGTCACTTTGATTTATCGATTGATCGATCAGCCATAAACCATTATGTGACATTACTTTGATCAACCATTTATCTGTCTTCTCCTTTTTTTGGGTTTTAGATATCTTGGGGCAGATTCACAGAGAATTCGATTCTCGTAGAGTATCAGAAATACACTACGCCGCCGTTTTTTTACCTGGCTCTACGTGGAATCCAGGTAGATTTTGTCCAGTAAACGACGGCGGCGTAGTGTATTTCTCCCGTCGCAATCCATCTGCGCGAGTAGGGGGCGTGAAGCATTTAAAATAGGCGCGTTCCCGCGGCGATCGAACTGCGCATGCTCCGTTCGCAAATTTCCCGCCGTGCATTGCGCGAAAACACGTCGTCACGTCGTAGTAGCATCGTTTACGTACATTCCTATTCCCGAACGAGTTACGTTAAAAAAATATATATATTTTCAAATCGACGTGGGAACGACGGCCATACTTTACATGGGTTACGCACTGTTAGACCAGCAAAAAGCTCCTCTAACATTACGTAGCCAAAAAATGACGTAGGCGATTGCGAGGGACACTCGTACCTTCGTGGATCGCCGTAAAAACTCATTTGCATATCCCGACGCATGAAAACGACGCAAACTCCTCCCAGCGGCCGCAAAAATATCGCAGTGTAGATCCGAAGGCTTACGAGGACGTAAGCCTCTCGGATCGAAGCCCGAAGCCGCCGTATCATGGTTTGAGGATTCAAACTAGTGATACGGCGCGCGAAATTTGAAATTACTCCTGTCTAACACCAGTTAGACAGGCGTAATTGCTCTGTGAATCTGGGCCCTTATCTATAGATCATATATGTAATTAATTATCTACTTGTTTCTAGGCTAAATTCGTTATATACAGTACATACCAAATGATATTCATATGATCCTCTTTTTCTTAATCTTTGCTAAAGGTGGAGGGTTTTATTTCTAAATCTTTTATTCTTTATCTTTACTTAGTATACTGACTGTATATTACTTTAATAAAAATTATTGAAAAAAAATAATAGTTGGAGCAACAAAACAGCCAGGCAACTAGAATTTTTGAAAAAATGCATTCAGTAGGCGCCCCCCCCCCCCCTAATCCATGCGCCTGGTCCCTTATCTACATACAGGGTGCCGGACGCATGGATTCCAATGTTTTTTTTCTTTAGAAACATGTGATTAGAGCCAGAGACTCTAATTGGCTTAAAAAAAGGGTGGGATCGGGGCGCAGAGCACTCCGCTCAGAGCTCACCCAGTTGTGTGACAATAGCGAATGAATATTCGCTATTGTCTTCCTGATTCTCCTCCCATCCAATCAGGAAGTGTGTGAGCCCAAATTGGCCGTGGGGAGAAGCAATCGTATTGGCCGCCGCGCCGAGGGAGGGAGGAAGCTGCCTTTATGTTTGAGATGCAGAGGAAACACAGGAAGGAGCCGGAGCTGGCCACAACCTAGATGGTGTAAGTGCGGGGCCAACCAACCATTCAACTGATTAGAGGGGGTGCAGTGTAAGTGCTGGGCTGACCAACCATTCAACTGATTAGAGGGGGTGCAGTGTAAGTGCTGGGCTGACCAACCATTCAACTGATTAGAGGGGGTGCAGTGTAAGTGCTGGGCTGACCAACCATTCAACTGATTAGAGGGGGTGCAGTGTAAGTGCGGGGCCAACCAACCATTCAACTGATTAGAGGGGGTGCAGTGTAAGTGCTGGGCTGACCAACCATTCAACTGATTAGAGGGGGTGCAGTGTAAGTGCTGGGCTGACCAACCATTCAACTGATTAGAGGGGGTGCAGTGTAAGTGCTGGGCTGACCAACCATTCAACTGATTAGAGGGGGTGCAGTGTAAGTGCGGGGCCAACCAACCATTCAACTGATTAGAATATGTGCAGTGTAAGTGCGGGACTGAACAACTGACAGGGGGGGCTGTAGCGGTGGGATGTCTTGTTTGCCCCCCCCCCCCCCAAAATATAGAGCACCAGCTGCCACTGCCAAAGAGACTTTACATATTTCTCCTGCCAAAAGCTCGAAAGCACGTACACAAGGGCCGAGTGTCGGGCGGCAATCGGCTCGTATGTATGTAGCGAAAGCCAGTCTGACAAAAGCCAGCCTGTCGACCAGCTTCTGTCAAAGTGGCATGCCCAAAAAAGGTCTGCCCACCATCAGAGTGTTCTGGTGGGGGGGCATCCCCTTTTCAGAACACAATAGTTTAGCAGGGGACATCGCTGCACTAACTTTGGATTGTTAGTACAGCGGCTCTGACTTAGTCTCAGTTTTTGTTTGTTCAGCCTGCTGGGTTGAACGGAAAAAAAAAATAGCAATGTGTACCAGGCTTAACTCTGAAAATCAAATACAGACAGCAATAACAATATGACATCTGATTGGTTGTTGGGGTGTGGCTTGGGGATGGGGGTGTCATAAGGCTTGCAGAGCAAAATCAGCAGTTTTTCATAAAAGGTGATCTTTTTGTAAGATTGTGTTGTCTAAGCAGTGCTGCATGACCCAAGTAGAGGCAAATTTTGACCAAACACCAGCAAAGACAAAATGAGTCATTCATTCCAATTTCGCTATTTGTATCGCTGTGCAGTCTGGTGGATCTTGTTATTTTCTCCCTGAAATAGGAAAGGAAGTGCCACCCCACCAGTCATTTTTTCGGAAAACATCTTCCTGTTTATGGCCAGATAACTGGCATTTTCACTGATCTGGGAAACAGAAAAACAGACAAGTATTAACCCAGAGAAGGGAAATTCCCAAGACAGGTGTGGCATGACAGCTGCCATGATGTGTGATTTCTCAACACATTTATGATACATCTCTTTACTACTGCCGCCTTCACCTTATGTCTGGAAAATATGACAGCTTTGCATACGTTTAGTATTAAACTTATTATATGTACATTTGGAACATTCAAACAGACATATATCTAAAACTATTCATCCTCCCAACTGTTTTCACACGTCCCCATTCTTTCTCAAGTCTAAAGAACTCCGAAAGCCATTGTCCATATGTTACAATTAGCCACATGGAGCCCACTATCTAAAATTATATATATGCCCAGTTTTCTATTTGTACAGCATTGTTTTCTTACTTTGTAAATTTCCTGCGCAGCGTGGCCATCTCCAATGTGGGCATCTGAAGCCACAGTGTCCTCCTTCCTGGATTCCGTGCATGCTGACTACCCAGCATGCACCTGCCAATCTCGCGCATGTGCCGTGCGGTGCAATCTTGGTCAGCTTGCCATGCCAAGCTGACCAAGATTTTCCATAGACACCCATGTTAAATGTTACTGGAGCCGTGCCATGCCAAGCTGACCAAGTGTTTCTATAGACGCCAATATTAAATACTACGGGGCCAGTGCCATGCCAAGCTGACCAAAACTTTTCCTATAGACGCCAATATTAAATACTACGGGGGCAGTGCCATGTCAAGCAGACCAAGATTTCCCAAGAGCCAATGCAAAACCGGAAATGCTCTGCTTCAGTATGTCACAGTACATGATGGCATTATGGTTCCCTCAATGAACTGTAGCTCCCCAGTGCCGACAGTACTCATGCAGCCCCAGACCATGACACTCCCACCATCATGCTTGACTGTAGGCAAGACACACTTGTCTTTGTTCTACTCCCCTGGTTGCCACCACACACGCTTGACACAATCTGAACCAAATAACTTCAGTAAACTGTTTGTGGACTTTCTTGTGCATCATCTTTAGAAGAGGCTTCCTTCTGGGGTGACAGCCATGCAGACCAATTTCATGCAGTGTGCGGCATATGGTCTGAGCACTGACAGGCTGACCTCCCACCCCTTCAACCTCTGCAGCAATGCTGGCAGCACTCATACATCTATTTCCCAAAGACAACCTCTGGATATGATGCTAAGCAAGTGCACTCAGCGTCTTTGGTCGATCATGGCAAAGGCCTGTTCTAAATAGGGGGCATTCTCCACTGTTCGAAGCATTTGAGATCGCTTCACTTCACAATAGGAGAAGCGATCTACACTGCTTCATAAACAGGCACACAGAGGAGAACGATCTCCACTGTGAATGCCGTGGAACTGAGCAGTGGATATTTCCCACGGATTCATAAACGGACACCTAAGATTGTAAACTGCTTGAGGACAGGAACTGATGAATGTACAGTATATTTTACATACTGTGTACAATATATATAAATTGTTATATAAATACCTGAAATAAAAAACAAAATCAATGCTGCAGCATATCGAAGGCAATTGTTTTCTATGTGCCCTAATAACACTATAGCGCTGCAGTGCGCTTCACTGCGTTAAACTTTTTATGCAGTGCAATTCACTGCACCACATGTCAAAAGAATTAAGTAAATAACAACAAATAAAGTTTAAAAAATAAATAAAAAATTTGATGCATTGTAACAACACATCACATGGTCCCCACACAACTGATATTAGCCCGCAGTATCTGGGTAAGCTCTTTAACAATATCTCACCTTCTAATGAGTCTACAGCGCTTTTTAATTTTAACTAAAGACTGGCAACATATGTAATTTAATTTCACTTAACTCTGTCGCCATTAGCTGTCCAAGCACGACATAATCAATGACGCCATACGTAATCTACTGTGTTTACATCATTACTTTTTTGTTATGGCAACTTTAAAACATTTGCCAAGACAAGCTGCCGACTTTTATCTTGAACAAATCAAATATCCCACTCAATATTATTTAAAAAAAGGCTGCCATTTCTAAAACAAAAATCAATCTAAAAGCAGTCAGGGGAAAAACGTTTAATAATTAATGATCAGTTGGCTGACTAATAGTATTTACCTAGGCTCTCAATAAACAGTTTCCACCAAAACATTAAGATAAAACATTAAGATTCTAAACTTCACAGGTCACGGGTCGATAGCAAATCTATGTTTTTATATCTTTACATATAGTTTTACTCAACAGACCACATCAAACACAGGCTGTTTGATTATTTTATTTTTAACAAATAAGCTTTAATATTAAAAGTGTTTGCTTTTGGCTCAGTCTCCATTTTAGGTACAGTAAAACCTTGGTCTGAGAGTTACTTGGTTTGAGGCCGCGTACACACGGCAGGGAACCTCGACGGGCAGAACACATCGTTCCGCCCGTCGAGGTTCCCTGCCGGCCGTCGAAATCGGCGACCCGCCCGTCGGGAATGGCAACCAGCCATTCTTCCAGGCGGGCCCTCGAGCAAATAGAGAGCGTGCTCTCTATTTCTGCTCGACGGGCTTCCCTACGGGAAGCTCGCCGAGACCGTACACACGGCCGAGGTCCTCGCTGGAATGTGCATTCCAGCGAGGTTCTCGCTGGTTTTCAGCGAGAACCTCGGCCGTGTGTACGCCGCCTGAGAGTGATTTGGAAGACAAGAAAATGTTTAAATAAGTTTTGACTTGATATACAAGCGATGTTTTGATATACAAGTGGCGTCATGTCACAAGTAAATCACAAGTGAGTATAAAAGAGAAGAGAGGCGCCTCTAATGCCGCGTACACTTTTTGTGATGAAAAAAAACATCATTTTATGTGACGAAACAAAACGACGTTTTTCAAACTTCATTTTCAAAAACGACATTGCATACACACCATCGTTTTTCCACAATGCTCTTGCAAAGCGCGGTTACATAAGACACTTTTGACGGCACTCTGTTCCATTGAAGCTCCGTCTCATAACTTGCTTCTAAGCATGCGCGGGTTTAAAAACGTCGTTTTAAACAACGTTTTGCCCACACGCGGTCACTTTTTATGACACAAAAAACGACATTTTGAAAAACGACACAAAAAATTCAAGCATGTTGGAATTTTTTTTTGGTCATTTTTTTGAAGACATAAAACAACGTTTTGCCCAAACACGATCATTTTAAATGACGTTTTTTAAAACGTCGTTTTTTTTCATCACAAAAAGTGATCGTGTGTACGCGGCATAAGTGTAGAAATACAGTTAAATTTTAATCTTTTAATCATCAACCATGTGAGTTGCTAAATGTTGTATCTTCATTAAATGTAGCCATATTTCTACACTTATGCCGCATACACACGATCACTTTTTGGCATGCAATAAAACAACGTTTTTCATCATGAAAAAAAAATTACGTTTTTCCAACTTCATCATAAAAAACGACGTTGCCCACACACCATCGTTTTTTCAAAATGCTCTAGCAAAGCGTGTTTACGTACAGCAAGTAACAACGGCACTCTAAAGGGGAAATTCCAGTCAAACTTCCGTCTCATAACTTGCTTTTGAGCATGCGCGGGTTTAAAACTTCGTTTTAGCCCACACATGATCATTTTTTACAACACAAAAAACAACATTTTCAGAAGACAGAAAATGATGTGAAGCCCACACACAATCATTTAAAATTACATTTTTAAAAATGTAATTTAATTTCATCACAAAAAATGTGTACGTGGCATTAGAGGTGCCTCTCTTCTCCTTTATACTCTGTAGCTCCTGCTGGATTTTGCTTCTAATCCCCTTGTGGGGGCTTCCATTTGTGGGTGGACATTTTATGGTTACACAACCTATTACATTGCAATAATCTTTGGATATGGATTATAAACTAAGGGCTCTTTCACACATGCGGACCGTTTTTTAGTTCATTTTTTTATCATCAGTTGATCCGTTTTTCATCAGTTTTTCATCCGTTTTTCATCCGTTTTTTTTTCTTTGTTAGGGTCCTATCACACGTGCGGACCGTTCCTCCGTTTTTTCATACGTCTGTTTAGGGACTGCAATGCTTTCCAATGGGATAGCGTACGTTAGCAGATGAGCATCCGCTAACGTCCGTTAACATCCGTCTCCGTTAAGCTCCGTTTTTTTGAACGGAAGAAAACCCTATTTTTCTTCCGTTAAAAAAAAGTAACGGACAAAAAACGGATGTTAGCGGACGATCCGTTAACATCTGATCCGCTAACATCCGTTTTTCTTTCAAATATGTAATAAAAATAAAGCTCTAACAAAAAAAAAAAAACGGATGAAAAACGGATGAAAACGGATAAGAAAAACAGGTGTACAACGGATGAAAACGGATGTAAAACGGATGAAAAACGGATGTAAAACGGATAAAAAATGGATGATGCATCTGCTAACGTCCGCAAAGATCCGCGTCCGTCTGGATCCGATTTTTCGGACGGAAGAAAACCCTATTTTTCTTCCGTCAGGCGGATCGGATCGGATGAATACGGACAAGTGGTCCGTATTCATCCGATTCCCCATCGGGGAGAGCGGAGGAGAGACAGGGCGGTCCGTGCACAGTGTGCTGGGACCGCCCTGTCCGCCGACAGCTCAGCGGGGATTTACGGATGATCCCCGCTGAGCCGACGGACGCACACGGAGTGGACCGAAAAATGGTCCGCTCCGTGTGAAAGGACCCTTAGAACTTTATGTAATCAGCTTTTTGATGAAAAACGTATGTTAGTGGATCGGATGTTAACGGATAGTCCGCTAACATCCGTTTTTCGTCCGTTCCGTTTTTTTGACAGAAGAAAAATAGGGTCTTCTTCCATTCAAAAAAACTGAGCTTAACAGAGACGGATGTTAACGGACGTTAACGGATGCTCATCCGCTAACGTCCACTATCCCATTGAAAAGCATTGCAGTCCGTAAACGGACGTATGAAAAAACAGATGAACGGTCCGCACGTGTGAAAGGACCCTAAAGGATTTATGAATAAATGGTTTTGGAACTTATCATTTGAGTTTCCATTATTTCTTGTGGGGAAATTCGCTTTGATATACAAATGCTTTGGATTACAAGCATGCTTCCGGAATTAATTATACTCGCAATCAAAGGTTTTACTGTAGTTACTTACTGTATGGGTTGAGTATACCTACCTTCTCATGTGTTCCTAGTACATTAGTGATTCTTTAAAGTGAACCTGTGCTTGTGAAACCATGTAGGGCAACGCAACAGGCTCACTTTAAAATCACCCTGTCACCAGAGGGTCAAAACAGGAAGAAAGAAAAAATACATAATATATACTTACCTATCTGGCGGCCATTTTACCTGTTTCACCCGCTGCACAATGTGGTTTTTCCCACCACCTCATGCATTCTACGGTAATGTACAAGGTGGTGGGAGAAACCAAAGTGTTTGTAGGGGAAGTGCAGTGGCAAGGGAGCAGCAATATGGTGACACTGACTACACTTCTTGCCCTCTTTAAGCCTGCCGAAAATGACATGTCACATTAAAGATTAAAGTTGAGAAGCGGGGGGTCTTCTTCTGTCGGAAATGACATCTTCTTACATTAAAGTGAGAAGCGGGGGGTGCTGACTTCTTACCTCTATAGGGCGGATCGGCCCTGATTGTGCTCCTACCTGTTACTTTTTGGATTGATCTTGGATTTCCCCTCCCTTTTATTCTCAATCACAAGTTACAAGTGTAGTGCTACCCCCGCAGGAGCCGCTGGTTTGATTTATGGGATCGGCATAATTCAAGTTACCTTTGATGTGTCCAGGGATAATGATGGCAACAACAATGAGAGCAGAGACGGAATGTCCAAGCAAATGGTTGACGTTTTCTAAGTGCTTTATTTTCGGTCCAACACGACCAACAGTCAACTTGAGTCAGACAGATAGGTTGGTGAAAAAGAATAACTTTGCAGATTCAGGCTATGAATATTGAACAGAAGCAGTCCTGCCTCTCGGATGTATTCTTTTCTTTCGTCGCTTCTCCAGCCAGAGTGGGTGCAGTGCACCCGGACAGGCCTTCCCCACAGGCCTGGCAACCAGAGCGTCACTGAGAATGCTGAGAAGGAACAAGTCTCCGCCATCGACTTGGCTCTGATAAATTAGTAAAGGCCTCTGCCACAGGTCCGATACTTAGGAACGATAAAGCAAATCCTTTCAGTCAATAATTAAGGAGCCACCGACTGACAGTTTGCTGCATACAACCTGTCAGTGTCCGGTCACTCAGATCCCCGATGGTTTTGTCTGTGCCCTATTGGTTCACCTGCCTCCGGGCTCACCTCAGACCGACTCCCCACCGAACAGCACCCAGCTTGGGATCCTTTTCTCTTGAAGTGTGGGGACCCAGTAAGTCACTGGGGGCCCTTGGTAATTCTAGTTGCTCTGAGCCATGGGGCCCAGAGTTTGGAACTCCGCGTAGCACGGGCCCCTGCCAGGTAGGCCATGATCATGGGGCCCGTGATGTGTGCACACCCTGAAGGTGGGTGCCACACCTCGAACCAGGAACCAGCGAAGAACTCGGAAAATGGCGTCTGCCACAGATATACCCCTCCCCAGCATGCCCTGCGAGAGAAACACTCCTCTAATTAGCTGCTGAGAAAAAGTGGCTCTGCCTGAACCCCTGTGGCGCCACCTGCTGCTCAGAGATGAGGCTGCATCTCCAGAGCACAGAATGACCCACAGGACAATTCAGGGCTGACAGCAACCCAAATTTACCATAAATCTACCTGGGTGAGAGCAGATAAGTCTCTCACCCCACTAAATTTACAATAGCGTCCCTTCTGAAAGTAAGGGGGCGCTACACAAGCACAAATACAAGGGTTAATATTCCCAGTTAGGAAAAGACGAATATTAAAACTTGACAGAAAGTCCAACCCTTCTGTTCCCCTCTGTTACTAGAACTAAAACATGTTTTGACTAGAGATACACTTTTATATTGGGGCAAGTTTGAGTACAACCAAAGAAAACCAGGGACTTGCAATCTTCTCTAATAAACAGTAGGCTGGGCTGTCTCAGTATTATATTGCTATGGAAATCAGTACTGTATTTATCGGCGTATACCGCGCACTTTTTTGTCCTGAAAATCAGGGCAAAATCGTGGGTGCGCGGTATACGCCGATAGCCGCTTTCCCGCGCCGAGTTTCAAATACTGCGCCGGCATATACCGAGCGCAGTACACTCGGGTATAGTCGGGCAGACTCGGCTCCTCTCGCGCTGACGTCCTGGACGTACAGGACGTGAGCGCGAGAGTAGCCGAGCCTGCCCGACTATTCACGAGTGTACTGCGCCTGCATATACCGAGTGCAGTACACTCGTGTATAGTCGGGCAGGCTCGGCTCCTTTCGCGCTCACGTCCTGTACGTCCAGGACGTCAGCGCGAGAGGAGCCGAGTCTGCCCGACTATACCCGAGTGTACTGCGCTCTGTATATGCCGGCGGAGTATTTGAAACTCGGCGCGGGAAAGCGAGGAGGACGCTGCGAGGACGCCGCGAGGACGCCGGACCCGCCGAAGAGGACACCGGACCCGACGAAGAGGACACCCGAAGCTGCAGACGGACGCCGGACCGGACGAAGAGGACACCCGAAGCCGCCGATGGACGCCGCGCAAGACACCAAAACTGTAAGTACAAAAAACTTTTTTTCCACAGGAATGGCGGCAACTTTAGGGGCGCGCTATACCCCGATAAATACGGTATATAGTCTCCACATATTTACAACATTCAGCAAGGTTCTTACATACATATCCATTAGTCCATGTTTTTAGGCAGCCTTACACTGTATATAGGAATGAGATTTGGCTTTGGGTCTGTATGTGATTCTGCATTTCTGGGTAGGGGGATTGGTTTATGCATTGTAGTGTGCCGTGGTGCTTCGTGACTCGGGCTGTACTGTGCAATGCGTTGGGGTACCCTTTACAATGAGAAGATACACCAATCATCCATACATTAAGATCACTGACAGATAAAGTGATTATCTCGTTACAACGGCATCTGAAAGTCAGTGGGATATATAAGGCAGCAAGTAAACATGTGTAGCACCCTCCTAGTTAAAGGGGTTGTAAAGGTAAAAAAAATCCCCCTAAATAGCTTCCTTTACCTTAGTGCAGTCCTCCTTCACTTATTTCATCCCTCGATTTTGCTTTTAAATGTCCTTATTTCTTCTGAGAAATCCTCACTTCCTGTTCTTCTGTCTGTAACTCCACACAGTAATGCAAGGCTTTCTCCCTGGTGTGGAGTGTTGTGCTCGCCCCCTCCCTTTAAGTGGGACGGGGGCGAGCAGGAGAGTCAGGACGCTCTCGGCCTTGCAGATAGAGAAAGGAGCTGTGTGTTAGTGGGCGTCCTGACTCTCCCGTAGTCCAAAGGGGGGGGGCAAGCACGACACTCCACACCAGGGAGAAAGCCTTGCATTACTGTGTGGAGTTACAGACAAAAGAACAGGAAGTGAGGATTTCTCAGAAGAAATAAGGACATTTAAAAGCAAAATGGAAGTATGAGGTAAGTGAAGGAGGACTGCACTAAGGTAAAAGAAGCTATTTAGGGATATTTTTTTTTTACCTTTACAACCCATTTAAGGTTGCTAGAATGTTAGGCAAATGTATTTCTTTTTGGCTCCTCTGTAATCATTGGAGCAGCTGTTGATTTATTTTGGCTGTTTTCACAGGCTGCAGGTTTGATTGCTCTCCCTTGCCTTCTAGAGGTGAGGAGAAAACGTGAGGTTGAGCAAGGCATGTAGGTAGGATATTTTTGTGTGCTGCTTTTTTCCTCTACACTCCAGCTCTGTTTTACAATGGACAGCAAGAGGCTAATACCATGACAAAATTGGATAATTACACAGCTTGCATTTAAGAAATACAATGTATTAAGTGTGGCATTCATTTGTGTCTTTTATTCTCCTCCAGGACCAGATCTAAATAGCAGTAAGTGCTCCCTCAGCTTTCACAAAGAACATTGAAGAGACGTATATGACATAAGTAATCTCCACTAAGAATAGACTAATCCATCCAAACTGAAGTTGTTCTATCAAATATACCGGTATTACATGTCTCAGGGCATGAATAGCCTAGGGATTGGACAAACTTCCTTATGCTTTCGCCTCTGTGGGAAGTTGACTTTTTCCATGCCTTGTGGCTGTGCTCCCAAAGCCTTTGGTCTCAAAAATGTGAATTTCTTGAGTTGGCCATGGGTTTCCTGAATATTAAGTGTCCCAAGGTTTGTCTATTGGGACTAGTGGAGAACCTCCCAGTTAGTTCTTATACAAAGAAAAGCTGCTGTGTATGCTCTACTTTTATGCCAAAAAGGTTATTTTAATAACCTAAAAGCGGTCCTTTCTGCCAACACAAGAGTGGAAACAATTGATTAATACAGCCCTACCGCTTTTTCAGCTTGTATGTACCACTAGGACAGTGGTTCTCAACCTTCTAGTGCCGTGACCACTTGATAAAATTTTCCATGTTGTAGGGACCCCTGACAGTAAAATTATATTTGTAGCGTGGGTTGTCAGGCAAGGCAATTAATTTGCGCCCCTAACCCATGGACATTTAGCGCTCCTTGAGTCCCTTCTACTAGTACAGTACTAAAACCCCATATGATAGATTTTAGGATGTACCACGCTTTCTCTTTAATCACTGTGTCTCTGTGTCACCTATGCCGAAATCAGGAGATAGGGTCTCCTCCAGCCCCTCCCACTTCACATTCGTCACCAGTCAGCTGACCTCTAGTCTCTGCCCCCCTGCCATCCCGTGAACTGAATGGGCGGCTGCAAAGAGGCTGAGTGGGCGGCCGTGGGCTTCAGGAACAGCCCAGCTGGGCGGCAACAGGCTCCAGGGACAGCCCTGCTGGGCGGCCACAAAAAGGTTGGGAGAGTAGTGAAGGCTTCATGAAGAGCCCAGGATTCGGTGACCCCTGGCAAATTATCACTTGACCCCCAAGGGGGTCCCACCCCCAGGTTGAGAACCACTGCACTAGGAGGTCCCCAAAAAACTTTTAAAAATATGTGGTCCTTGGACCAAATCTCTTCTTGCTGTTTGACCTTGCTTGATTCTGGCTTACACCATGTTTTCATTAAAGTGGTTATAAACCCTTTCGTATACCCAGCAAAAGACACAAGTCCATCTAGTTCAACCACTAAAAAGGGAAAAAAAATTATTTACAATCCTATATACACAATCTTATACCCACAGTTAATCCAGGGAAAGACAAAAACCCCATTAAAGCATGATGCATTTAGCTCCGACAGGGGAAAAAAAATCCTTCCTGATCTCCCAGAGAGGCAATCGGATATTCCCTGGATCAACCTTACCTATAAATGTTAGTACCCAGTTACATTATGTCCAATTAGGAAAGAATCCAGGCCTTATAAAGCAATCTACTGAGCTGGCCAGAACCAGCTCTTAAAGGAAGTCTATTCCACATTTTCACAGCTCTTACTGTGAAGAAACCTGTCTGTTTTTGGAAATAAATCTTGTTTCCTCCAAATGTAGAGTGCCCCCTTGTCCTCTGTAATGACCTTAATGTGAATAACTGAACACCCGGTTTACTATATAGACCACTTATGTATTTATACATGTTGATCATATCCCCCCTTAATCTCCTCTTCTCAAGAGAGAATAAATTCACTTTCTCTAATCTTTCCTCATAGCTGAGCTCCTCCATGCCTCTTATAGGTTTGGTTGCCCTTCTCTGCACTTTTTCCAGTTCCCCAATATCCTTTTTGTGATTTAGTGCCCAGAACTGAACTGCATATTCCAGATGAGGTCTTACTTATGATTTGTACAGGGATAAAATGATGTCTCTCTCTCTTTAGTCTATACCTTTCTTAAAGGGGTTGTAAAGGTTCAAATATTAAAAAACAAAAAACAAACATGTCATACCACTGTGTAGCTCGTTTTGCACAGAGTGGCCCCGATCCTGCTTTCTCGGCTCCACCCTGCAAGAGCTAACCCCCTTCATGGGAATCCCTCTCCCACTGGCACACTCCTGTGATACAGCTATAGCTGCCGACTGTATCACTCGGCCTGCCCCCGGCACACCACATAATTGATTAGATTGACAGCAGTGGGAGCCAATGGCTGCACTGCTATCAATCTCCAAGAGAAGAGCCTGAAGACAGGGGCGAGAAGCCAGCGCGTTTATGACGCAGAACTTTTGAGGGCTCAGGTAAGTACACGGGGGGGGGGGGGGGCTGGGGGATGCATAGGATGCATTAAGGTGAAAACCCGCAAAGCTTTACAACCCCTTTAATACAATAGAGGACTTTGCTAGCTTTGGAAACCGCAACTTGGCATTGCATGTCATTATTAAGCTTATGATATACCAGAATACCCAGATCCTTGTACACTATGGATTCCCCCAGTTGTATTCCCCCTAGTATGTATGATGCATGCATATTCTTAGCCCCCAAGTGCATAACTTTACATTTGTCAACATTTGCCACATATTTGCCCAAATAAACAGAGCATTGAGGTTGGCTTGTAAATTGGAGACATTCTGTAAGGATATTATTCTACTGCATAGCTTGGTATCATCTGCAACTGGAATTTTACTTTTATTCCCAGACCCTATATAATTTATAAATATATTAAAAAGTCAGGGTCCCAACACTGAACCACTAAAGACTCTAGACTGTTAAGAGTGAGGCCCTGTACACACGGCAGAGATTCTTGGCAGAAACCAGCGAGAAGCTCGCTGGGATCCTCATTCTGCCGAGAACCTCGGCCGTGTGTACGGTTTCGGCGAGCATCCCGCCGGGAAAGCCGTCGAGCCAAAATAGAGAGCAGGTTCTCTATTTGCTCGATGGCCCATCGAGAACCATGGTTCGACGCCTTTCCCGACGGCTTGGTCGACGATGTGTTTGGCCCGCCGAGGTTCTCGTACGTGTGTACGCGGCCTGACAATCATTAACCATTACTCTCTGAAAATGGCCCTTTTTGCAAGTTTTATATCCATTTACAAACTGATTTTTCCAAGCCTGTAGACTTTACCTTACCCATGAGCCGTGTGTGGGGAACTGTATCGAACACTTTTGTAAAAAGATTTTACTTACTGCTCATAAAAAGAAATCGGATTTGTCTGACAACTTCCGTCTCTCATAAATCCATGCTGTCTCTTGCTTAAAAAAAAATTCCAGCAAGAACTCACCTTTTTTCAAACTCTCCAGTATCTTCCCAACTATAGAAGTTAAACTAATATCTTTTTTTTTTTAATTTGGTCCTTGCACTTACACTCTTGTCAGGTGTAGCACTGAGACTGTTATTGGGGTTGAGAGGCAGAGTACGGAACCAAACCTACTTAAGCGACTCCTGCGGGGGTAGCGCTACATTAGAAACAATGGCTATGAAATAACAGAGCTCAATTCTTTTAGGGTCTGTGGGTGTACGCCATCTGGTCCAGGTGCTTTATTTGCCTTTATTCTGTGTAAATATTTCTGAACCGTATCACTTTTGAGCCATTGTGGATCATTTGGTGTTGTGTTAGTACCATACCCATCATGAACATGAACCCCCCCCCCCCCCCATGCTCCATCGTATACACAGAGCTGAAGAAGGTATTTAACAAACTTGCCTTCTCTTTGTCCCCAGTCACTCACCCCAGATTATTTTGTAAAGGGCCTACATGCTCAGACCTGACATTTTTAATATTAGTATATTTGAAGAATGTTTTGTGGGTTTGTCCTACTATCTTTTGCAATCTGTCATTCGTTTTGTATTTTCGCAGCCTTGATTTCCTTTTTACATATCCTGTTATATTCTTTGTAATATTTAAATGATGATAGTGTTCTATATTTATTTATAACTTTTTTAACTTTGGCTGAGAGCCACATAGGTTTTATTTTTAGACTTTTAAATGTATTGCCCGTGGGAATATATTTGGCAGTGAGCTTGTATACAGTCTTTTTGAAAGATTCCCATTTCTGTTCTGTGTTCATCGATGCCAATATTCACTCCCAGTTTAAGTCTTGGAGAGCAGTCCTCATCCTTGGAAAATGTGCTCTCTTAGGCCACGTACACACGATCAGACCGGTCCGATGAAACTTGTCCGATGGACCGTTTTCATCGGACCACGCTGAAGTGGTCTGATGGTCTGATGTGCGTACACACCATCGAACCAAAAATCCGATCAGACCAGAACGCGGTGACGTAGAACACAACGACGTGGTGAACAAACGAAGTACAATGCACCCAAGCATGCGTCGACTTGATTCTGAGCATGCGCAGGTTTTTGGTCCCATGCTTTTGTGTACTAACTATCGAATTTGTCTGACGGACAGGTGTCCGTCAGACAGATTTTAAAGCAGGTTTTAAAACTTTTGTCCGACGGACAACGGTCCGATGGGCCGTACACACCATCGAATTTGTCCGATGAAACTGGTCTTTAGACATGTTTCATCGGACCGGTCTGATCATGTGTACGCGGCCTTATAGTTAAGTGGTTTTAACTTTCCAGTATGTGTTTGTAGTTTACAGCTAACATTAAATGAAATCATGTTATTGTCACTGCTACCCAGATCTTCTTTTATATGAACATTAGTAATAAGCTGGCCACCATGCCAGGAGGCAGTGCAGAGGCGGGGCAGCTAAAATCTCGGGATTTTCACATCAAAAGCATGTCGGTTTCGGACATATCAGGGACAGATGTAAAAAAAACAGATTTTTACATACTGTTCCTGATTTTACTGAGCCCGGCAACCCTGATGGGGCCCCCTAGTGGCATGGGGCCCTCGGGCAGTGCCCGGGTGCCTCAATGGTCAGCCTGCCCCTGGCTGCTCTCACAAATATTAGGGGTAGCAGTGACATCTAGGGCTGCCACCTCTGAGTTTGCCACTCCCCATATCTTCATCCAACTTGGCAAATGTGTTAGAATGCTGAAACCCAGGTCTGGCCTTCCTTTTCAGTAAACCCCTACCATTCCTTCTAAGTACAGTAACCCATCTTCCTACCTGATAATCCTGAAGTATCCTTCCATGTAAGGACTGACTTACCTCTCCATGAAATGACTGGCCTAATGTGATACACAGAGATTAAACAAATCTTCCTATATAAGTTGCACATGTTTATCTGCGGTCTTCTCTTCTCTACATCCCTTCAAAGTCGACAAAAGCTTGCCTGAGCTGCCAGAAAAAAGTGGTTGGAGAGCTGAAGTTACACTCTGCAGGACTCGGTGAGGAGAGCTCTGACCACTGATTAAAGGGAACGCACACACCCCATTAACACAGCACACAGGACCAGAACTGAGACTGCAATCAGCTGGAGATCCCTCCCCTGTCTCCTTTTTTCTCTTGGTGTCAGGAAAACCTGTCAGAAGAGATTCATGTTGATAGTAGAGGAATGAATTATCAGACAGAAATTACACTTAATGCTCCTAATTGAGACAAGTACACACTATAGAGGGATATGCTTTGTTCATATTGCATGACTGGGGTTTACAACCACTTTAACTACTTGCTGACAGCGCTATGGCCAAATGACAGCTACAGCCCGCCAGTTCTGGGAGGGCGTCACAGGACATACACCTGTGATCGTGCCTGCAGTGTCGCAGCAGAGCTGTCTGTGATCACTGTGTCCCCCGAACACAGCTAATTACAGATCAGGGTAGACCCAATCAGTGGCTCTTTACCACGTGATCAGCTGTGTCCAATCACAGCTGATCATGATTGGCATTCCTTTCCTCATGCTGACAGCGTGAGAAGAGCCAATAACGGGCTTGTGTGAAAGGGACATCTACACTGATAATCAGGGTACTGATTATCATTGTCCTGATTATCAGTGCAGTCCTAAGGCCTCGTACACACGATCAAATCTGTCCGCTGAAAACGGTCTGCTGGACCGTTTCAGCAGACAGATTCGATCGTGTGTACGGCCGAGCCGACTGATTTGGCCACCCGACAGATTTCAAAGCATGCTTTGAAATCTATCGGGTGGGAATCCGTCCGCCCGACATGTCTGCTGGTCAGTACACTTACCAGCAGACATGTCGTCCCGCACCGCCGCCGAATGGATTCGGCGCATGCGCGGAAGTGTTTTACTTCCTGGTGCGGTGACGTGGCGGCGTCAACGTCACTGCCACGTCACCGACACGTCAGCGCGCCGTCTGCTGGTGGGGATTTTGGTTTGCTCGTGTGTACACGCGAGCAAACCAAAATCCCAGCAGACAGATTTGTTCAAATCTGTCGGACAGACAGATTTGAACAAATCTGTCTGCTCGTGTGTACGAGGCCTAACAGTGCCTTACAAGGGGTGAAAATTAGAGCCCACCAGTGATGCCAATCAGTGCCCACCAGTGCCTCTTCATCAGTGTAAGCTATAAGTGCTGCCTATCAGTGCCCATCAGTGCAGCCTACTAGTGCCCATCAGTGCCACCTATCAGTGCTCATCAGTGCCCCCTATCAGTGTAAGCTATAAGTGCTGCCTATCAGTGCCCATCAGTGCAGCCTACTAGTGCCCATCAGTGCCACCTATCAGTGCCCATCAGTGCAGCCTCATCAGTGCCTCCTCATCAGTGCCCACCAGTCCTGCCGCATCAGTGCCTATCAGTGCAGTTTATCAGTGCCCATCAATGCCTCCTCATCAGTGCACATGAGTGCCACCTGTCAGAGCAGCCTCATCAGTGCACACCAGTCCCATCGCATCAGTGCCTATCAGTGCAGCCTAATTAGTGCCTCCTTATCAGTGCCCACCAGTCCCGCCACATCAGGGCCTATCATCGCCCATCAATGCAGTCTCATTAGCGCACATCAGTGAAGGTGAACAATTACCTGTTTGCAAAGTTTTATAACACACTATGAAAAAAAGATTTTTCTCAAACTTTTCATTTTTTTCCCCGTTAATTTAGCAAAAAAAAAACATCATGTTACATGCTCAAGGAAAAAAGTCTTCCTCTTGTGATACCCAATTGCAGTCTTGTAGTTTCTGTGTACGTTGCATTAATCTAGTACCTAGTCAGTATTATCTCTATGCGTGTACAGTAATCATTGCAGTATTTGTCCATATTACACCTAGTTTACTGTGTCAATAGACCTTTTCTTGCCAGGGACAGAACATCTGTTAGTGTCAGCTCGGAGGAAAGTGTCGTGTTTGCATAGACATTTGTCTACAAATATACCACCCTAGGCAGGCCACTCACCTGCACTTATCCAGCTGATAGTAGACCGGCCGCCTAAAGCAGACGCCTTCTGCATTTTTCCTCTACCTAACAGGCTGTGAGCTCAACATGGCGCCAGTCTACCTGCTCACTTAATCAGTGGTGTCAGCCGCACACACCGTGCATGGAAATGAAAAGGCTTGAAGGATTATTAATTTCAATTTGAGTGAAAGCATTCACACCACAACACATAGATAGGAGAGTCTCCCTGCGGTTATAAATCTGCAGATCATCACACTTGCCAATAGTTAACAGAACAAAGTGCCCACCGCCCACACTTCTTCCGACAAACAAAGACTGAGGTCTGTACGGCACATGATGACTCCTTCCTCAGGAGACAGGACCGTTCAATTGTTCCGTCACAGACAGGTCTTGGGTAACAACATGGTTGCTTCAGACCTATCTGTCACTGAAAGGAAAAAATAAAATAAAGCCAAAACTATTTATTAACCACTTCCATACCAGCCACTTACGCACCTTCCCACCCAGGCCAATTTTCAGCTTTCAGCGCTGTCGCACTTTGAATGACAATTGCACGGTCAGGCTACACTGTACCCAAACAAAATTGGCGTCCTTTTTTCCCCATAAATTGAGCTTTCTTTTGGTGGTATTTGATCACCTCTGCGATTTTTTTTTTGTTGCGCAACAACTAAAAATAGACTGAAAACTTTGAAAAAAATTAAGTTTTTATTTTTTTCTGTTCATTTTTTTGTAAGTAAGTACGTTTTCTCTTTCAATTACGGGGACTGATATGGCGGCACTGATGGGCACCGATGAGGTGGCACTGATGGAGACCGATGAGGTAGTACTGATGGGCACCGATGAGGTGGCACTGATGGGTTCTGATAGGCGGCACTGGTATGCGGCACTAATGGGCACTCATAGGCGGCACTGATGGGCACTCATAGGCGAGAGATCTGTCTGTTTTCATTGACAGATCTCTGTTCTGTCTCTCTCAGGAGTGATCGTGGGTTCTCAGCGGACATCGTGGCCGCCAGGCATGCGCATCGGCTTTGTCGTCGCACAGTTGGCACGCGTGCGCACCCTCTACAACTCTTAGGCCCCGTACACACGGCAGAGAACCTCGACGGGCGGAACACATCGTTCCGCCCGTCGAGGTTCTCTGCCGGCCATCGGAATCGGCGACCCGCCTGTCGGGAAAGGCAACCAGCCATTCATCCCGACGGGCCGTCGAGCAAATAGAGAACCTTAATCAAAATTAAGGAAGTAAAGGAAAGTCTCCCCAACAGGACACAGATGACAATCCCCCTACACACAAGAAAAAACACAAGAAAAAACTGCCGCCACAGTACAAGATGGATAAAAATGTCTCCCTATTTTTCCCTATTCTTCTCCCTATGCTTGCTTGTGTTTCCTCCAGGTAATCTGTTTTTTATTTTACCAAAATCCAAAGACACGCCGGTAGGTTTTTTGACTTCTGTGAAAAAAAAATTCCCTAACGTGTTATGCCACGTACACGCGATTGGAAATTCCGACAACAAAACCGCCGGTTTTTTTTCGACGGAATGTTGGCTCAAACTTGTCTTGCATGCACACGGTCACACAACTCTTGTCTGAAATTCCAAACGTCAAGAACGCGGTGACGTACAACGCGTACGACGAGCCAAGAAAAATAAAGTTCAATAGGCAGTGCGGCTCTTCTGTTTGATTGAGTGCATGCATGGATTTTTAATGCGTCAGAATGGTCGGAACTTTTGTTGTCGAAAAATTTGAGAACCAGCTCTCAAATTTTTGTTGTCGGAAATTCCAACAGCAAATGTCCGATGGAGCCTAAACACAGTCGGAATTTCCAACAACAAGCTCACATCGAACACTTGTTGTCGGAATTTTGGATCGTGTGTACGCGGCATTAGTGTGTGTATGTATGTGACAAAGAGATTGCATGCTTCTTGAGGGCAGAGACTGCGGGAAATTACTAGTATATAAAAGTGCTGTGTCAATAGTATGTGCATTCCTGTAATAAAAAAAATAAAAAAAATAAGAAGTGATCAATCTAAAAAGTGGATGGCCCCTAGCTCTGCGGCCTACAAGGGCCCACCGATCGCGGCGATTGCGCGGCACCACCTCCCCACAACGGCCGGTAATTGAGGCCCCGTCTTTGCGGCCTTGTGAAGTGCCAAGCTTCCTTCTGTGACCTGCGCCATCTGGTGGTGGCCGTTGGCATTACAAGTAAAACAGCAGTTCTAATGTGTGATTTTTCACTGCCATCTCCTTCCCTCTAATTAGAACACCCAAACATTATATATATTTTTTATTCTAACACCCTAGAGAATAAAATGGCGATCGTTGCAATACTTTCTGTCATGCCTTACAAGCGCACTTTTTGGGGGGAAAAAATTGAAAATTAAAAAATAAGACAACAGTAAAGTTATCCCAATTTTTTTTTATATTGTGAAAGATAATGTTACGCCAAGTAAATTGATACCCAACATTTCACCCTTCAAAATTGCGCTCAAGGAATTTCGACAAACTTTTACCCTTTAAAATCTCCATAGGCGACGTTTAAAAAATTCTACAGGTTGCATGTTTTGAGATACAGTGGAGTTCTAGAGCTAGAATTATTGCTCTCACTCTAACAATCGTGGTGATACCTCACATGTGTGGTTTGAATACTGTTTACATATGCGGGCGCTACTCACGTATGTGTTCGCTTCTGCGCGCAAGCTCGTTGGGATGGGGCGCGTTTTCTGGCTCCTAATTTTTTTAGCTGGGTCCTAGATTCCAAGCAAATTTGTCAAACCCTGGCATAACCTTTTAGTTTTATGATGCTAATATTTATTTATTTTTGCCTTTCTTAAAGCGGAGGTTCACCCAAAAATCAACTTTCTGACATTAGATCCAGCATACTGCTGACATCTTCAGTATGCTGTTTTTTTTTTGTTGTACTTCTCGTTTTATGAGCCGTTGTTATCCGGCTCCGAGCGGGGAATCCTGCGGGAAATGGGCGTTCCTAAGCCAAGAGAAGTTGATTGACGGGCTGCTAAGGCATGTCACGCCTGCCAAAAATACCCGAGTGTCACTTCGGGTATTTTCGGAAGGCGTGGCAATCAACTCCTCTTGGCTTGGGAACGCCCATTCCCCGCAGGATTCCCCGCTCGGAGTCGGATAACAACGGCTCATAAAACGATAAGTACAAAAAAAACAAAAAACAGCATACTGCAGATGTTAGCAGTATGCTGGATCTAATGTCAGAAAGTAGATTTTTGGGTGAACCTCCGCTTTAAAATTAATGATTTCTAAAAAATATATTAAAGTTGTTAAAACCTAACTGTCCAGTAGATGGCACAATGTAACAACATGAGACCTAAACTCAACCACATTCTCTTTTTGTGTCTTCTCATGTAATGAATATACCTGTATAGTAGAAGTAAAGCACTGCGTGTTCTTCCCAATATAAACCAGTCCACTCTTACTGTACTCTCTTGAGAACATGAAAACTTGGTTTAATTCAAGAGACCCTGGCATCACAATTGGCAAGGTCTAATGAATGCATGTATCAAACTTTAAGATATCTAAGTACAGTAGACCTCTTTTCATGCTGCATGTTATACATAGGAAATGTATTGGAAGGAAAAGCCTGCAAGGGGGAATGCATTTTTTTTTTTCATTTAGTAAAATATCTCCAAGCAGAGGTCACAACCAGTAGAAACATAAATACATACTGGCAAAGAGTAACTTCTGCACTTTTTAGTAGTGAGAAATAAAAAAAAGGAGGGGGGACTGGGAGAAGATATTGGGAAGAGTACATTTGATGTGTCCTTTCAGGAACTTTTACATTGCGGTTTCACTTTCTTTTTGAGAATCCATGGAAAAGACCACTTTAAAAAAGAATTCCAGATCTGGATATTTTATACATAGTTACACTGGTGCATATCCTATATCTATTCATTGCCACTGGAAATCACTGAAGTAGACGCCATTTTCTGAATGAATGCAATGCATTCTCTGATTGGATGAGGTGGAGAGTGTGATGTCACGCCCCACCTCTTCACCTTGTCCAAGCAGGGAACGCATTCTCTGAATGGCAAACATGCCTTGAAGCTGAGCTGCCGTATTCACAATACAAGCAAGTGGAGATCACTAGAGTAGCAATGTCTACTTCAATGATTTCCAGCTTCCAGGCGCATCAGACAGGTATGTCATATCCATTGGTACATTGGTTCAAGCTGGAATATGCCAATGCCTGGAACTAACCACTTCAGCACCAGAGGATTTGGCTGCCAAATGACCGGGTCACTTTTTGCGATTTAGCACTGTGTCGCTTTAACTGACTTTTTCCCACAAATAGAGCTTGATTTTGGTGGTATTTGAGCACCTCTGCGGTTTTAACTTTTTGCGCTATAAACAAAAAAATAGACAATTTTGAAAAAAAATATATATATATTTTTTACTTGTTGCTATAATAAATATCCCCAAAAATATATAAAACATTTTTTTTGTCAGTTTAGGCCAATATATAGTCTTCTACATATTTTTGGTAAAAAAAAACGCAATAAGCATTCATTGATTGATGTGTGCAAAAGTTATAGCATCTACAAACTAGGGGATAGTTTTATAGCATTTTTATTAATATTCTTTTTTTTACTAGTAATGGCGACGATCATCGATTTTTATTGGCGCTGCGACATTATGGCGGACACATCGGACACTTTTGATGCTATTTTGTGACCATTCACATTTATACAGAGATCAGTGCTATAAAAATGCACTGATTACAGGATTTGGGACCGGGTTCTTGGGAATAATTCAGGCCCTTTACTCAAACCCTAGAGCGCTCATTAGGATTAGAGACATTACTCCAAACCTATTGAAATTAAACGAGGCACTAGACAGGGATGCCCTTTATCTCCCCTAACTTTTGCCATTGCAATCGAGACCCTGGCATTTACTATACGACAGAGCCCTAATATATCAGGAGTCCAATGCGGAGACCAGAGCCACAAATGTGCCCTCTTCGCGGACGACATCCTGCTATTCTTGACCTCCCCCATCTCCACTCTTCCCAACCTGTGCTGCACTCTAGATGATTTCGCTAGAATATCAGGCCTATCGGTCAACTTCTCCAAATCACGGGCCTTTAACGTCTTTCTACCCTCTCAAATGGTGGCGGACCTAAAACGATCCTTTAAGTTTGTCTGGAGTGACACCTCGATCCAGTACCTAATCAATCAGAAGAAGTTTGGACAGCCCCACTCAAAAGAAAGTAAAATTTGAAAAACGCCCTTTATTAGGTTAAAATAGATGCACTACAAAAACAGCATACAGTGGGAACAAAAGACAGCTGACGCGTTTCGCATTGGGCTTCAATGCTTAGTCATAGATATACGATGGTTATAGCTATGACTAAGCATTGAAGCCCAATGCGAAACGCGTCAGCTGTCTTTTGTTCCCACTGTATGCTGTTTTTGTAGTGCATCTATTTTACCCTAATAAAGGGCGTTTTTTGAATTTTACTTTCTTTTGAGTGCGGCTGTCCAAACTTCTTCTTCTGATTGCCTAGTGCATTGCCGGCACCTGCCTGGGTTCCAAACGGACACTGATTACCTGGAGCTCACCTGGAGCGGTCGTCTCTCCCATTTGTCGATCCAGTACCTAGGTATCGCCCTAACGGCTAGAACAGAGACTCTATACGACCTTAATTACCCCCCTCTCTATAAAAAACTGGAGGCTCATCTTAGTATGTGGTCCAAACATGGCCTCTCTTGGCTGGGAAGGATCAACTCAATTAAAATGACCCTGCTCCCGAGAATACTTTACTTCTTTCGATCCCTTCCGATTCCACTTAGGAGAAATCATCTAAGATCTATTCAGAGTAAAATACTTAAGTTTACTTGGGGTACATCGGGGTACCGAATCCCGCAGGATATGCTTTTTCTCCACAGACGCAAGGGGGGTCTGGGATTACCCGACCTTCACAAATACTATCTTCGGCTAGATTGGAGCAACTTTCCACCCTGTATTCCAGATTTGATAAACCGGATTGGGTGAATATTGAAAGGCAAGCTGTCCCCACTATTTCTCTCGACTATCTCCTCTGGTCCCCTACCAAGTCCCGCCCACCCATCCTCTCCCCTGTGTTGTCCCAGTCTTTTGCCATGTGGGACCACCTCAGACGCAATCCCTGCCTAACATTCACTGCTCGTCTTCTCGCACACATTTTTCATAACCCCGACTTTCCACCAGGCTTACGGATCACAGAGTTTAAGAGGTGGCTAGACAAGGGGCAATTTCGGATAGGTCAATATTTTACTTCCAATGGACCCATCTCCCTAGATTACTGTATTAACACTTTGAAACTCCCTGAATCCGAGAAGGTCTACTTTAGACAAATTTCACAGTTTCTACACAGTGTCTGGAAGTCCAAACCCCTACCCCCTGATTTCACCTCATATGAGGTTTGGTGCGCACAAGCCGTGGAGCGGAAGGGGGGCATATCGGTGGTCTACTCAGCCTTCACTCAACCCACAGATAAAACATCTTATATGAAGGCTTGGGAGTCTGACTTTCAAAGCAGTGTTAGCCTGGAGACTTGGCACAAAGCCGTCTCCAGATCATTCCGGGGCATTCAAAGTGTCTCCTTAGTGGAGGCAGGCATTAAAGTCCTTACCAGATGGTACCTCACTCCCTCCAGATTGGCCGCCATATTTCCTGACGCAGATCCCCTTTGCTTTAGGGGTTGTCAGCTTCGGGGCACCATGGCCCACATCTGGTGGGAGTGCCCGAGAATCCGCACCTTCTGGAGACTCATCTTCAATATGGTTCACAAGGTGACAGGATGTCGGAGCCCAAGGACCCCCGATGTAGCATTATTGAATGCCCATATCCCACAGCTTTCTAGGTCCACACAAAGGCTGATTCACTTTATTTTACTTGACACCAAAATTTCCATTGCCAAATCTTGGAAGCAGCCCAGGCCGCTCGTCTCTGCTGTTAAAAGGAAAATCTCGTAGATCATGACTCAAGAAAAATTATCCAGCATACTGGCTGATACCACCGTGATGTTCCACGAGATTTGGGCTCCTTGGGCTGATTATGTTGGTATTCCCCTTGCCCCTGAACCTAAAGGCGATTGACTGAATCTTTGATTGGAGTTAGGCACTCTACTCTTCCTCCTCCCTTTCCTTATTTCTATACCTCTCTTACTATCCCTGTTTGTTTTTATACTATTAGCGATCTACATAAGCGATTGTTGAAGCATTTCTACTTTCAAATTGTTTTTTTTTTTGGGGGGGGGGGGGTATTCTTTGTGTGACCCTTACATTATTATATCTTTCTAACCCATGTCAGTAAGGGTCATATGGGTTCGGGACGGGGCCTTGGGGAGTCAGGGACCTTGCTCTTGGCGCAGCGTGTTCCCAGGAGGGGTGCTGGGGGTGAGGGTTCCGGGTTGCCCTTGGGTCCGGGCCTTTTCTACAAGGTGATGAGGCTTCACATCTGTGGGAGCTCCAATATGTCCCAATCAGACTATTTCCTTGGCAGTCATGATATTGGATTTACCTCTCCATTCTAGGTTATTATTGTTCACACTATGTTGTTTGCTTTGTATCTGGAATAGTGAGCGTCGCCCCCCCGGGGCTATTGTAATTTCTGACGCTTGTGTACTTTCTGTAACCTTACCCAAAACTCAATAAAAATGTATTTTTATTGAAAGTGAAAAATGCACTGATTACTGTATGACTGGCAGGGAAGGGGTTAACCACTATGGGGCTAGGAAGGGGTTACGTGTGTCCTACTGAGTGATTCTAATGTGTGGGGGTAGGGCTTACTGTGACATGACAGTGATCACTGCTCCTGATGAGATAGAGCAGACGATCAGTGTCCTGTCACTAAGGGATAGAAGAGGAGAGCATAGTCCGAAAGTCTGGATCTTCCCACAAGGGGTGGCCCATCCATTAAGGGCGCACGGGCGCCACCCCCCTATCCATGCGTCTAGCCTCTATGCAGGACGCATTCATTCCAACTGGGGCGGGGGGTGCATTTTTGAAACACCTAATTAGAGCCAGAGGCTCTAATAGACTTCAAAATAGGGTGGGCTCGGGGGCAGAAAATGCGAACGAGCCCACCCAGGAAATATTCACTATTTGTAACACTAAACCTTCCCCTGGCCAATCGGGAAGCTTGGTCTTGAGACCCGTCACCTGCTTAACTAAAAGAACAGGCGATCCTAATGGACTCCTATGAGGAGGGGAGGAGATGGACGGCGGAAGCCGCCGTGATGGAGAGGAAGACACAGAAGCCGCTGCAAGCTGGCCGATGCCTGCCAGACCGATTGCAGACAGCGGGCGGGCAGGCAGGCAAGCAGGGGGGTGCCAGCTTCGGGCAAGGACATAATGGGCACCCAGAAGCTGCTGACTTTAGTTGGGTGTCAGGCCCCTTTTAGGCAAAAGTTTTCTGTAGTTATTTAATGGGTGGAGTTAGTGCCCATATACTGTATATACCAGGTCACCCAGAAGAGCTGGTTGTAGTCTTCCTGTCTCTTTATGGTTGGTGAAGGCTAAGAGCAGGTTGCAATAGGCTTTTTTGGTCAAGCCAAGTGTTCTCAGCCATGAGTGCTGTTTAGGTTTGCCACCTCATTGCTTTAACACCAAACACATTAAAGGAGTTGTAAAGGTAAAAATGTTTTTTCCTAAATAGCTTCCTTTACCTTAGTGCAGTCCTCCTTCACTTACTTCATCCTTTCATTTTGCTTTTAAATGTCCTTATTTCTTCTGAGAAATCCTCACTTCCTGTTCTTCTGTCTGTAACTCCACACAGTAATGCAAGGTTTTCTCTCTGGTGTGGAGTGTCGTGCTCGCCCCCTCCCTTGGATTACAGGAAGGTCAGGACGCTCTCTACGTTGCAGATAGAGAAATTAGCTGTGTGTTAGTGGGTGTCCTGACTCTCCTGTAGTCCAAGGGAGGGGGAAGGCATGACAGTGCCCGCCAGTGGCATCTATCAATGCCCTTCAGTGCCACCCATCAGTACCACCTCTCAGTGTCACCTCTCAGTGCCCACCAGTGCCACCTATCAGTGCCCACCAGTGCCGCCTTATTGGTGCTCACCAGTGCAGCCCATCAGTGCAGCCCATCGGTGCCTATCAGTGCAGCCCATCAGTGCCCATCAGTGCAGCCCATCAGTGCCCTTCAGTGCAGCCCATCGGTGCCAATCAGTGCAGCCCATCGGTGCCAATCAGTGCAGCCCTTCAGTGCAGCCTCATTAGCGTAAATCTCTATGACCGTCAGAGGCCCGGGCGCAACGCTATGACGTCACGCCCAGTACCTGGAAGTAAACAAAGCCGCAATAGCGGCTGTCAGCATGTGAGGAATTCCATCTATCCCTGCAGAGGGCTGTATCTGCTTGCCTGCATGACCTTGCCACTAGGGGGGTCCACCTTTTCTGGTAAGGAAACCCACTCACAGAGTAAGGAAAATCTTTAAACAGGGATTCTTATACACTTTCCTCTTCCCTCCTTCCCCTATTTTTGGTGACGGTGGATGTGCCTTGGACTTTGTCTGCTCACTTAAATTTGTACCCGCCTTCCATCAGTGTTTTCTTTCAAAGTTTTATGGACTCAATGGGGATTATTTACAAAAGGCAAATCCACTTTACACTACAAGTGCAAACTATGGGCCAGATTCAGGTAGAGTTAGGCTGGAGTATCAGTGATACTCCAGCCTAACTGTCACTTTAAGCCGGCGTTTCTGTTTTCTGTAACCAGAAAACAAGAAACGCCGGGTTGGAGTTCTGATGCGATCAGCGTAATTGAATTTCGCCATCGCATCGCAACTTTAATTTAAAAATGGCGCCGGGGGCGTTCCCGCTGATTTACGCTGAAAAAATATGTTAATCAGCGGGAATCGGCAATTCACGATCGTATTCGGGCGCGACGCAGTGACTTTCCGACGTTTCCGTAAGTGATACGCGGCGTAAAGATAAAGCAGCCCCCTAGTGGAGTATCCTATGTTAAGTATAGCCGTCGTCATCGCGTTGAAAAAAAAATAAAATCGCGTCGCTTGCGTAAAACGTCCATGAATGGGGATTTGACGTCATTGACGTTCACTGACAGAATTTGGAGCATGCGCACTGGGATGCATTGACAGTCGACGCATGCGCAGTACGTTCGCCGCGGGATCGCGCTTAGTTTAAATAATACACGCCCCGTACCCGCCCAATTTGAATTCCGCCGGCTCATTTGCGATACGCTGCCGCAACTTTAGGAGCAAGTGCTTCATGAATAACAGCACTTGCTCCTAAAATTTCGCCAGAGTAACGTAAATGAGAAGCGTTACTCCAGAGCAAAGATGCTCCCATCTACCTGAATCTGGCCCTATAAGTGCAAAGTGCACCAGAAATTGCACTGAAAGTGCACTTGGAAGTGCAGTCTCTGTAAATCTGAGGGGTAGATCTGAAATGAGGGGAAGCTCTCATCCAATCATGTGCAAGCTAAAATGCTGTTTTTTATTTTCCTTGCATGTTCCCCTTGGATCTACAGCGACTGCACTTCCGAGGGCACTTTCAGTGCAATTGCATGTGTACTTTGCACTTGTAGTTTGCACTTGTAATGCAAAGTGCATTTGCCTTTCGTAAATTATCCCCAATGTTTCTTGTCCAAGTGTGTTATTTTCACTATCCAAATATTTTTGTTATTACACAGTTCATTAACAAGCACATCATATGTATTAATTATTTGTGCACACCATATAGATATTATGGGCCAGATTCACGAACACTTGCGCTGGAGTATTTGGATATGCGCCGCGTAACTGTGCTGATGCGCCGTCGTTTCTATGTGCCCGTACCCACCAAACTAGATGCGCCCAATAACGGGTCATTTGCGACCGGCGGAACGTTCCGACGCCAGAGTATCGTCAGCGCTTATTTTCGCTGGGCGCATCAGTCGCGCCTATTGATTTCCCCTGCAAATATGCAAATGAGGGAGATTTCCCAATTCACGAACGGATTAGCACCATACGCTGGCTACATGCGCCGCGCGTATCTGGTCCGTCCGGCGCAAAGTTATTTCTACAAAAGGCTGCTTTATCTTTACTCCAGACGGTCACAGGTCAGCAGGAGAGCAGCTACAGCAGCGTTACCGACGATAAGAGCTTGCTGAACAACAACACTTGCAAGGACAACACCTCTGTGTGCCAACATGCCAGGGGCAATTGTGGTCCTAGAACTACTGATGGGTCCCCTGGAACCAAGAAGGCGGCCACGTGAGAGGATATACCGCACTCGTATGAACCTCTTTGGCATGGGGGATGAGGAGGTGTATCGCCTCTTCAGATTCAGCCCAGATGCAATACTTGAACTAACCACAACCCTGCAGGGTGACATCACCAGCAAGACACACCGCTCACAAGCAGTGCAGCCACTGGTGAAGGTCCTGGCAACACTTCATTTCCTTGCCAGTGGATCATTCCAGCATACAAGTGGAGTGGTGGCTGGGATGTCACAATCCTCCGTGAGCAGATGTGTGCACCAGGTTGTCCCTGCAATCCTCAGACGCATGTCCAACCAGTTCATCAGACCCACCACTGAGGAGCTGCGGCAGAAGGCAATGACAGATTTCTACAACATTGCCAGATTCCCACGCACTGTGGGGGCCATTGATTGCACACATGTGGCCCTACAGCCCCTCAGTGCCACAGAGCACATATACCGCAATCGGAAGCATTGGCATTCCATCAACGTACAGGTGATAGCCGATGCCCAACGCCTCATATGGCACGTCCGTGCCAAACACCCCGGGTCCAGCCATGACAGCTACATATACAATCAGAGCCCCATCCCAGCAGAATTTAACCAGAACATGTATGGGGACAGCTGGCTGGTTGGTGAGTGACAAGGGAGTCAGGCATGACTATCCCCTCCCGTGATGCACAACAGAAATCGCACATGCATGACTAACATTATCCTGTCTTTTCCCTTACAGGTAACTCTGCATATGCACTGGGACCCCATCTAATGACTCCTTTCCGGAACCCCCAAACCAGAGGAGAGAGAAAATACAATGAAGCACACATCAAAACCCGTGCAGTGGTGGAGCAAACATTTGGGCTCCTGAAGTCCCGTTTCCGATGCCTGGATAAGTCTGGGGGGACCTTATTGTATTCCCCTACCTTTGTGTGTCAGATCATCGGTGCATGTTGCATACTACATAACTTTGCTATGAAAAAAGGCCTGCATATTGACATACGTGATGACCTGACCCCCGACCCACACAGTCCCCACCTGCCAGAGGACACCCAGTCTGCTGATGGAAGAGCAGTCAGGAGGGTCCTCGCCGTAGGCATCTTTGGACACTAAACCAAAAAATTAATAACACAGACAGTGCACGCATGTACACCACTGATGTCCCTAGATCACACACACCACATCCACATCACATTGGATTAGCCCAAGTCCAGCATGTAGGAGTTGGGAGCAGTAACGCCAGCGTCAAGGCCCCAATGATGTCACTGTCCATTCATACACCTTTCACACGTCATTCATTCAGCCGTGGGGTTCACTTCACCACCACGGCCGAGGGTGACACCCCTTACTTTCAGGAGTGCCACCCCCTCACATTCACACACCATTCACACTGTCCCCTGCACTCCTGACCGTGTGCAGTACAAAAATAAATTAATAATATCATATCCTGATAAATAAAATAAACAAAATCTCATAACCTGAGAAAAATAAAAAATAAACTCATGACCTGAGTATGTCCAAACCAAAAATATAAAACAAGAAAAAAAAAAAAGGCCTCATCGGGGATGCCGGGGGCTTCTTCTGGGGGCCCCTCTCTGGCTCCTCAGCTGCCTGGATGGAGTGGGTGGGGGTGGGGGGGCATCTGGAGGTGGCTGATCCCCAGGTGGGCCACTCCTGGCAGGTGTGGCCTGCGTGCCCTCCAAGGCCCTGGCTATCCGTCCAAGGTAGGAGTTCGTCTGGGCCTGCATCCGGAGCTGACGGGTGACCTGGTAGTGCTGGGCCCGCCGACTCAGCCTCCCCTGGTCCCGGATGGCAGCACTGTTGGCCTGGACGGCTGCAGTAAGGTGCCGAATATCCCCCTGCACCTCCCCCAAAGTGGTGACCACTGCAGCGCAGTTGCAGCTGACATCCTGCACTGCGTTGCTGAGGTTGGCAACGGAGCCCAGGCTGTCAGACACTTTCTGTAAGTGCCCAACTATGGCCCCCATCTGTTCCGTCTGCCTGGCGTGATCCCTCGCCAACTGGTCCTGGACACCATCAGACACCCCCCTGGTCTTCTGGGTCGCCTTCCTGGGGCCAGAAGATGGTTGTCCTCGGGTGGAAGGAGTCGCCCTTGAGGGGCTTCCGAGGATAGGGGAGGGGACGACAGACGGCCCAGGAGAAGGGGAGGAGACAGACAACACTAAGGTAAAGTCCTGCTCTGCCACAGCAGGATCCTCTACAACCACCTCGGCAGGTGTGGTGTGGCCACTCTCCTCCTCCACAACCTCTTCACCACCCAGTGGCTCGGGCACACGATGGCGTGGGGGGGATGGGGTGGAATGCACGCTGACAGATGATGGCCCAGCTCCGTCATCTGTGGATGACACAAAGCAGACACATGTTGGTGGTCCCACACACTTGGCACATGTACCCTCCCCCCCCCCCCAAATGCAAAACAACAAATAGGGGATTATAAAACACTTACCTGTCCTTGTGCCTTCCTCCACGGAGTCATAGCCTGCGACCCCCTCCACCTGCTCCCTCTCCAGGCAGCGAGCAACCACCTCCTCCTCTGCGGTTAGGGTGACAGGACATGGGGGACCACCACCTGTGCCCCTCTCATACCTCCTGATGGAGGCCACCTTGTCCCTCACCTTGCGCCGCAGGTCATTAATTTTTTTTTGTATGTCCCCAGCAGTCCGGGTGGAGTACCCCAGGACATTGACCCTGGCAGCAATGGACTCCAGGATGCCCTGCTTCCTCTCCCGGCTGGTCTTTCGGCTTTTTTTGCCATGGAGAAAAGCATTATCCGTCTCCATTGCCGAAATGATGAGCGAGACCTCCTGTGCATTAAAATTCAGGTTCCTCCTCTCTCTGGGGGTAGCGGGAGCAGCCATCACAGCACAAAAGTATCTTCCCTGGGGTGGGGGGAAGCGGAAATACTTTTGCGCCGGAATGGCGTTTCCGCCAGCGCTTTTAAGCGCCCAGCGGAACGCATTGCGCTGACGTTTCCCAGGAAGTGGTGCCGACGGAAGTTGTGAGCATGCGCACAAGGGGGGGCGAGTGGAGCCGCACTCACTGCGCATGCTCCGTGGATGATGCGCTGAACGTAAGCCTCTGCGCTGGGCTCCGCCCATCATTTACATATGATCACACCCACTTCCACTTGCGTCGGGTTACGCCAGCGCATTATCGTTACTCTGGCGCAAGTTTACGCGCAACTGCTATGTGAATTACAGGACTTGCGCTGAAAGGGTCTTCAGAGTAACGTAAATGAGAAGCGTTACTCCAGAGGAAAGATACTCTCATCTACCTGAATCTGGCCCTAAGTGTTTTTTTGTTGCAGCTCTTTCTTTTGTTTTTTGTTTTTTAGCGTGGTATTAACCCTTTTTTACACATAGGACACGATCTGCCACACCCCCTTGAAGGAGAATTAACACCAAAAAAAGGTTAATTAAATCCACAAGCCTTTTTTTTACCACTACTACCGTGTTTTCCCGAAAATAAGACCAGGGGGCTGATTTACTATTGCAGCTGCGCTGCGCCGGTACATGCCTTAATACGTGCGCTGGATGAAGCCTTAATTAGGCGCATGAACCGGCCGCAGCAGCAGCGCGATGTGATTGATAAGTAAAGCCGCCGCCGAACTCCCTGTATAAGTCTATGGGGGAAATCTTAATTGTGAATTTTAAAGGCTAATCTGCAAGTTTTGTCCTAAAAAGTGTTTGGGGACCTCAGTCCTGCCCCAGGGGACATGTACCAATGCTTTTTTTATTTTTTAAAACGGCCGTTTTTTCGGGAGCAGTGATTTTAATAATGCTAAAAGTGCAATAATAAAAGTGTAATTTTTCTTGAAATTTCGTACTATGGGGGGCTCTAACGTCAGCATGTGAAAAAGCGCATGTTTCCCGTGGTTAGAACTGTCTCTGCACAAAATGTCATTTTTCAAAGGAAAAAAGCCATTTAAAACTGACTCGCGGCTATAATGAATTGTCGGCTCCCGGCAATTGCAGGAGAATTCATTCTTAAAAAAAACGAAAAAAAAAAAGCGTGGGGGTCCCCCCAAATTCAATAACCAGACCCTTTAGGTCTGGTATGGATATTAAGGGGAACCCCGCCGTCAATTTAAAAAAAAAATGACGTGGGGTTCCCCCCAAATATCCATAACCAGACCCTTCAGGTCTGGTGTGGAATTTAAGGGGAACTCCACCCCAAATTACAAAAAAAATGGCGTGGAGTCCCCCCTAAAATCCACACCAGACCCCTTATCCGAGCACGTTGACCTGGCCGGCCGCAGAAAAGAGGGGGGGACATAGCGCGGCCCCCCCCTCTCCTGAACCGCACCAGGCCACATGCCCTCAACATTGGGAGGGTGTTTTGGGGTACCCCCCAAAACACCTTGTCCCCATGTTGATGAGGACAAGGGTCTCTTCCCCACAACCCTTGCCCGGTGGTTGTGGGGGTCTGCGGGCAGGAGGCTTATCGAAATCTGGAAGACCCCTTTAACAAAGCGGCCCCCCAGATCCCGGCCCCCCCCTGTGTGAAATGGTAATGGGGTACCTTGTACCTCTACCATTTCACCAAAAAAAAAAATATGTAAAGGGTTAAAAACGACAAGAGCCGGTTTTTGACAAGTCCTTTATTATCTTCTTTCTTCTTCTTTTCTTCTTTCCTTCGGGTTTCTTCCTCCATCTTCTTCTTCCTCTGCTTCTGTCTTGGGTCTTCTATTCCCGCATCTTGACCGGCGTGTTCTTCCATCTTCTTCTCCTTCCGCTGTCCTTCTCGTCCGCATCTTCTTCTTCTTGTTCTTCTTCGCCGGAGGCGCCGCTTCCAATTGAAATCCCCGATGTCTGCCGGACCACGCCCCCCTCTGACGCCACGGGCAAGCTCTTAGGAAAGTCCCCGTGTGCTGCCTGTGCGTCAGAGGGGGGCGTGGTCACATGTTCCAGAAAGCGGGCAATTCAATTGGAAGCGGCGACTCTGGCAAAGAAAAAGCCGTGCACAAGCTTCCAATTGAATTGCCCGCCCTCTGACATGTGACCACGCCCACCTCTGACGCACTTGCAGCACACTCCTAAGAGCTTGCCCGTGGCGTCAGAGGGGAGTGTGGTCCGGCAGACAGCGGGGATTTCAATTGGAAGCGGCGCCTCCGGCGAAGAAGAAGAAGGAGAAGATGCGGACGAGAAGGACAGCGGGAGGAGAAGAAGATGGAAGAACACGCCGGGCAAGATGCAGGAATAGAAGACCCAAGACAGAAGCAGAGGAAGAAGAAGAAGGAAGAAACCCGAAGGAAAGAAGAAAGAAGATAATAAAGGACTTGTCAAAAACCGGCTCTTGTCGTTTTTAACCCTTTACATTTTTTTTTCTCGTGAAATGGTAGAGGTACAAGGTACCCCATTACCATTTCACACAGGGGGGGGGCGGAATCTGGGGGGCCCCTTTGTTAAAGGGGTCTTCCAGATTTCGATAAGCCTCCTGCCCGCAGACCCCCACAACCACCGGGCAAGGGTTGTGGGGAAGAGACCCTTGTCCTCATCAACATGGGGACAAGGTGTTTTGGGGGGTACCCCAAAACACCCTCCCAATGTTGAGGGCATGTGGCCTGGTGCGGTTCAGGAGAGGGGGGGGCCGCGCTCTGTCCCCCCCTCTTTTCTGCGGCCGGCCAGGTCAACGTGCTCGGATAAGGGGTCTGGTGTGGATTTTAGGGGGGACTCCACGCCATTTTTTTTGTAATTTGGGGTGGAGTTCCCCTTAAATTCCACACCAGACCTGAAGGGTCTGGTTATGGATATTTGGGGGGAACCCCACGTCATTTTTTTTTTTAAACTTGACGGCGGGGTTCCCCTTAATATCCATACCATGGTGTTTTTTATGAATGAATTCTCCTGCAATTGCCGGGAACTGACAATTCATTATTGCCACGAGTCAGTTTTAAACGGCTTTTTTCCTTCAGAATGTCATTTTTCACATGCTGACATTACACCCAGGGCCGCCATCAGGGGGGTACAGGCAGTACACCTGTAAGGGGCCCGGGGGTCCGGAGGTGCCCAGATGCCTGGAGGCCCCCCAGCGCCCCAGATGGTAACCCCCCTCTTTTTTTTTTTGTATATATATTTTTTAGTTTATTTTTTTATGATTTTTTATTAAAGGGCCAATTTTTGGATTTTTTTTTTTTTTAGCAGTCCGGAGGTCCCCAGGGGCCCAGAGGCCCCCAGGGCCCCGGGTGGCAACCCCCCATATTTTTTGTTATTAAAGGGCCAATGTTTTTTTTTAGGGGTCTGGAGGTCCCCAGTGGCCCGGAGATCCCCAGGGCTCCAGATGACAACCCCCCCCCCTTTTTTTAAAAAAAATACAAAAAATTATATATTTTTTTATATTTTTTTGTTATTTTTTTAACATATATATATATATAAATATATATATATATATAATATAATTATGAAAGGGCCCAGAGGGCCCCAGATGACAACCTTTTTGCTTATAAAAATGTTAGAAACATTTTAGATTTTCCCCAGGTTTTTTTTTTTTTATTTATTTTTTAAAGTGTCTTTTGTGCGTGAAGTCAAGAGAGAGGAGCTAGACTTGCAATCGCCATCCTTCTCCATGCCCCCGGTGGCAATGGCGGGTGTGAGGGGGGGCCTCCCACTCACCCCACCCTACCTGCTACAGTTGGGAGCCCGATGGGACAGAGGGACTCCCCCTATGAGGGAGTCTAGCCCACCCAGCCGGGCTGAGACCACCAAACTCAATTCACATGTAGCCGAGACCGGGATCCGAACCCTTGGCTGCAGAGGTGAACGGCTTGTCAGTGCAGTGCCATTCACGTTGAGCCACCGCAGCTCCCCCAAAATATATTCAAAACATTTTTGCCCTCAGTTTAGGCCGATAAGTATTCTTCGACATATTTTTGGTTCCAAAAAATCACAATAAGCGTTTGATTGGTTTGGGCAAAAGTTATAAGTAGGGGTTGGTCTTATGGGTTTTTTAGGAATCATTTTTTGTTTTACTAGTAATGGTGGCTATCATTGATTTTTCTGGCTACTGCGACATTGTGGCGGACACATTTTTGTGAGATTTGGCATTTTTCTAGCGAGCAATGGTATAGAAATGCATTGCTTACTATAAAAATGACACTGGCAGGGAAGGGGTTAACACTAGGGGCGCGGAAGGGGTTGATTATGTTACCTGGGTGTGTTCTAACTGTAAAGGGGGTGGGACTGTCTAGGGGAAATGACAGATCGCTGTTCATACATTGTAGGGACAGACGAGCAGGCACCCCCCCCCCTGACAGGACCGGGATAAAGGGGAACTCCACACCAAATTTAAAAAAAAAACGGCGTGGGGGTCCCCCTTCAGGTGCACAACAGGCTCTTAGATTTGATCTGGAACATAAGGGGTTAAACCCACGCCAAAAACGGCGTGGGGTTCCCCCTCAGATCCAGACCAAACCCTTCTCCCAGGCACGCAGTCTGCGTCGCGGCCCCCCCCCTCCTGAGCCGTACCAGACCACATGCCCTCGACATGGGGGAGTGTGTGCTTTGGGGGAGGGGGGCACTGCCCCCCCACCCCAAAGCACTCTTGTCCCCATGTCAATAGGGACAAGAGCCTCTTCCCGACAACCCTGGCCGTTGGTTGTCGGGGTATGCGGGCGGGGGGCTTATCAGAATCTGAGAGCCCCCTATAATAAGGGGGCCCCCAGATTCTGGCCCCCCACCCTATGTGAATGAGTATGGGGTACATCGTACACCTACCCATTCACCGGGTGGAAAAGTGTAAACACAAATAAACCACACAGAAAAAAATTATTTATTAGTCAGCTCTGGGGGTCTTCTGCCGGGACCCCCCACCACCAGCCCATTGGGCCCCGGGCTTCGCCGTTTTCTGCCGGGGGGGAAACCCACCGATGCTCTCCGCCATGTCCAGCCAGGCCCCCACCCCAAAATAAGCTCTTTTACATCCGGGGGGGGGGCGGCCGAAACCAGCAGAGAACAACGGGGGGCGGAGCCCCTCGGTCTTCCAGACGTTTTCTGCCGGGGGGGCTCCAGCCCGATGCTCTCGGCCATATTCGGCCAGGCCCCCACCCCAAATTAAGCTCTTTCCCATCCGGGGGGGGGGGCGGCGGAAATGGCGGAGAACAACGGGGGCTCCTCGGGCTCCTCCGCTTCTGCCTGGCTCCTCCCGAGGCCAGGGCTTCTTTCGCCGTCTTCCGCCGGAGGGCGCCACTCTCCGGGCTTCTCGTCGCTGTCTTCCGCCGCGGGGCACCACCCGCGGGGGCCAGGCCTTCTCGTCGCTGTCTTCTGCCGCCGCCCCCTTCGATTTTTTCTGCCTGGACGAGGGTCGAACATCCCATCCAGGACTTGGACGTGGCGGGCTTCTCGTCGCTGTCTTCTGCCGCTGCCCCCTTCACCACGAAGCTCCTGCTTATGGAGGGAGGGCAGCGGGCTTCCGACGTTTTCTACCGGGGTGAGGGTCGGACATCCCACCCCGGATTTCTTCGCCGGCTTCTGCCTGGCTCCTCCTGGGGCCAGGGCTTCTCGTCGCTGTCTTCCGCCGCGGGGTGACACTCGCAGGCTTCTTCTTCCATTCGATGTTGACACGGCGAGGTCCGGCGCTGAAATGCCTTCTGAGCGGCGGGCACCGACTTATATTGGCATAGGGCGTGGGCGTGGTTATGCCACCATGTGACCTTAACCCATGTGACAGTGATGTCACATCACATCACTGTCACATGGGTTAAGGTCACATGTTGGCATAACCACGCCCACGCCCTATGCCAATATAAGTCGGTGCCCGCCGCTCAGAAGGCATTTCAGCGCCAGACCTCGCCGTGTCAACATCGAATGGAAGAAGAAGCCCGCGAGTGTCACCCCGCGGCAGAAGACAGCGACGAGAAGCCCGCCACGTCCAAGTCCTGGATGGGATGTACGACCCTCGTCCAGGCAGAAAAAATCGAAGGGGGCGGCGGCGGAAGACAGCGACGAGAAGGCCTGGCCCCCGCGGGTGGTGGCCCGCGGCGGAAGACAGCGACGAGAAGCCCGGAGAGTGGCGCCCTCCGGCGGAAGACGGCGAAAGAAGCCCTGGCCTCGGGAGGAGCCAGGCAGAAGCGGAGGAGCCCGAGGTGGGGCGACACCCCCGTTGTTCTCCGCCATTTCCGCCGGCCCCCCCGGATGTAAAAGAGCTTGATTTGGGGTGGGGGCCTGGCCGAACATGGCGGACAGCATCGGTGGGTGTCTCTCTCCCCAGCGGAAGACAGCGACGAGAAGCCCGCCACGTCCAAGTCCTGGATGGGATGTACGACCCTCATCCAGGCAGAAAAATTCGAAGGGGGCGGCGGCGGAAGACCCTCGAAGTTAAAAAATGTTTCACCAGGTGAATGGGTAGGGGTACGATGTACCCCATACTCATTCACATAGGGTGGGGGCCCAAAAACTGGGGGCCGCCTTATTAAAGGGGGCTCCCAGATTCTGATTGGCTCCCGCCCGCATACCCCGACAACCAATGGCTAGGGTTGTCGGGAAGAGGCTCTTGTCCCGATCGACATGGGGACAAGAGTGCTTTGGGGTGGGGGGGCAGTGCCCCCCTCCCCCAAAGCACACACTCCCCCATGTCGAGGGCATGTGGTCTGGTACGGGCATGTGGTCTGGTACGGCGCTCGCTCGTCCCCACCCCTATTCCTGTCCGGCCAGACTGCATGCCTGGGATGAGGGCTTGGTACGGATCTGGGGGGGAACCCCACGCCGATTTTGGCGTGGGTTAACCCCTCACGTTCCGGACCAAGCCGAAGAGCCTATTGTATCCCTGGGGGGAAGCCGCGCCGGTTTCAAATTTGAAATTTGGCGCGGAGTTACCCTTCAGTGTCAGCACAGCCCGAGAACAGCTCGGAGCTTCCCGTGCGTCGCTTCAGGCAGTGCAAACACTGCTACGCCCCTTGGTATTTACCAAGAATTTCCCGACGTACTGAAGAGGCGCGCGGAAAGCCCCGATTTTTTCCTCTGCGCATGCCCAGTATGCAAATGAACCTTCCGAGGTTCTGGCGTACTTGGCAACCGCACGGGGATCGGGTCCCAAAAGTCACTTTCGCTTTCAATTCGGCCCGCCACACACGTTTAAACACATGTCACTACACTTCCCCTGCATCACCCCCCTCCCTCCCCTAATAAACTCCCGCCCGAATCCCCGATGTTTAGATAACTAAATGCCGCACGCCAGCTCTGTACTGGCGTGCCATGCGCCCTCTCCTGGGCGCATTAGGCAGTTTAGTAAATGAGGAAACACGCTGCACTGGCAGCGTGTTTCTTTTGTAAATGTCAAAAACAGTTTTACTCCTGCTTGTGCACCATGAGTCATGGCGCACAGGCTTGGTAAATCAGCCCCCAGGTCTTATATTAATTTTAGTCTCAAAAAACACACTAGGGCTTATTTTCGGGGTAGGGCTTATTTATTTACGGAATGTACATTAAAGAACATTTATTCAAATACAGTCATCTCCATTTCCCTTTAAACCATTGGTTCTAATTGCTTAAAAAAAATCCTGCTCCTTTAAAGCATTATACACAACACAGTGTTTGTGCTGTGTCATTTATCCCTCTCTATTTTCTAAAAAAAAAATGTTAAAATCTAAAAATTCTGTGTCCTCTGTCTTTCCCTCAGGTCTCCACCCACACCCCCCATCCCCCATTGTCATGTCAGTAGTCCGTTTATAAATCATTATTTCTGGTACTGTATACAGTTTTAACCACTTCCCCACCGCGCCATAAGCATTTTACTGCTACGGCGCGGTGGAGTCACTTTGACACGACGTCCCTGGGACGTCGTCGTGCACTTCTGCGATTGCGCGTCCCCTGGGACGCGCTCGCGAAAGTGTCCGTGCTCGCCGGGTCTAGAAGACCCGGCGCATCACGGATCACGGTAAATTGCCGCTGATAGCGGCCGTTTACCACGTGATCGCGCCGTCGAATGACGGCGCGATCACTTGTAAACAAACCGGCGTCATTTGATGACGCCGGTTTCTCCCTCTCCTCTCTGTACCGTTCGGTACAGTGTGCGAGGAGAGGGGGGGAGCGGGGTGTCAGCAGCTGAGCTGTGGCTGGATCTGTGACAAATGCAGTCACAGATCCAGCCATCCCTCAATCCATCCCAGCTCTGCAATCCCCTAGTACCCTGCAATCCCCAGTACCCAGCAATCCCCCAGTACCCAGCAATCCCCCAGTACCCAACAATACCCCAGTACCCAACAATGCCCCAGTACCCAACAATACCCCAGTACCCAACAATACCCCACAATACCCCAGTACCCAACAATACCCCACAATACCCCAGTACCCAACAATACCCCAGTACCCAACAATACCCCACAATACCCCAGTACCCAACAATACCCCAGTACCCAACAATGCCCCAGTACCCAACAATACCCCAGTACCCAACAATACCCCACAATACCCCAGTACCCAACAATGCCCCAGTACCCAACAATACCCCAGTACCCAACAATACCCCAGTACCCAACAATACCCCACAATACCCCAGTACCCAACAATACCCCAGTACCCAACAATACCCCAGTACCCCACAATACCCCAGTACCCAACAATACCCAACAATACCCCAGTACCCAACAATACCCCAGTACCCAACAATACCCCACAATACCCCAGTACCCAACAATACCCCAGTACCCAACAATACCCCAGTACCCAACAATACCCCACAATACCCCAGTACCCAACAATACCCCAGTACCCCACAATACCCCACAATACCCCAGTACCCAACAATACCCCAGTACCCAACAATACCCCAGTACCCAACAATACCCCAGTACCCAACAATACCCCAATACTCGGCAATACCCCAGTACTCGGCAATACCCCAGTACTCGGCAATACCCCAGTACTCGGCAATGCCCCAGTACCCAACAATACCCCAGTACCCAACAATACCCCACAATTCCCCAGTACCCAACAATACCCCAGTACCCAACAATACCCCAGTACCCAACAATACCCCACAATACCCCAGTACCCCAATACCCCACAATACCCCAGTACCCAACAATACCCCAGTACCCAACAATACCCCAGTACCCAACAGTACCCAACCCCAGTACCCAACAATACCCCAGTACCCACCCAACAATACCCCAGTACCCAACAATACCCCACAATACCCCACAATACCCCAGTACCCAACCCCAGTACCCAACAATACCCCACAACAATACCCCACAATACCCCAGTACCCAACAATACCCCAGTACCCAACAATACCCCACAATACCCCAGTACCCAACAATACCCAGTACCCAACAATACCCCAGTACCCAACAATACCCCAGTACCCAACAATACCCCAGTACCCAACAATACCCCAGTACCCAACAATACCCCAGTACCCAAATACCCCAGTACCCAACAATACCCAACCCCAGTACCCAACAATACCCCAGTACCCAACAATACCCCAGTACCCAACAATACCCCAGTACCCAACAATACCCAACAATACCCCAGTACCCAACAATACCCCAGTACCCAACAATACCCCAGTACCCCACAATACCCCAGTACCCAACAATACCCCACAATACCCCAGTACCCAACAATACCCAACAATACCCCAGTACCCAACAATACCCCAGTACCCAACAATACCCCAGTACCCAACAATACCCCAGTACCCAACAATACCCCACAATACCCCAGTACCCAACAATACCCCAGTACCCAACAATACCCCAGTACAATACCCCAGTACCCAACAATACCCCAGTACCCAACAATACCCCAACAATACCCCAGTACCCAACAATACCCCAGTACCCAACAATACCCCAGTACCCAACAATACCCCAGTACCCAACAATACCCCAGTACCCAACAATACAATACCCCAGTACCCAACAATACCCCAGTACCCAACAATACCAACAATACCCCAGTACCCAACCCCAGTACCCAACAATACCCCAGTACCCAACAATACCCCAGTACCCAACAATACCCCACAATACCCCAGTACCCAACAATACCCCAGTACCCAACAATACCCCACAATACCCCAGTACCCAACAATACCCCAGTACCCAACAATACCCCACAATACCCCAGTACCCAACAATATCCCAGTACCCAACAATACCCCAGTACCCAACAATACCCCAGTACCCAACAATACCCCACAATACCCCAGTACCCAACAATACCCCAGTACAATACCCCAATACCCCAGTACCCAACAATACCCCACAATACCCCAGTACCCAACAATACCCCAGTACCCAACAATACCCCAGTACCCAACAATGCAACCCAACAATACCCCAGTACCCAACAATACCCCACAATACCCCAGTACCCAACAATGCCCCAGTACCCAACAATGCCCCAGTACCCAACAATACCCCAGTACCCAACAATACCCCAGTACCCAACAATACCCCACAATACCCCAGTACCCAACAATACCCCAGTACCCAACAATACCCCACAATACCCCAGTACCCAACAATACCCCACAATACCCCAGTACCCAACAATACCCCAGTACCCAACAATACCCCACAATACCCCAGTACCCAACAATACCCCAGTACCCGGCAATACCCCAGTACCCAACAATACCCCAATACCCCAGTACCCAACAATACCCCAGTACCCAACAATACCCCACAATACCCCAGTACCCAACAATACCCCAGTACCCAACAATACCCCAGTACCCAACAATACCCCAATACTCGCAATACCCCAGTACTCGGCAATACCCCAGTACTCGGCAATACCCCAGTACTCGGCAATACCCCAGTACTCGGCAATGCCCCAGTACCCAACAATACCCCAGTACCCAACAATACCCCAGTACCCAACAGTACCCAACAATACCCCAGTACCCAACAATACCCCAATACTCAGCAATGCCCCAGTACTCAACAATACCCCAATACTCGGCAATACCCCAATACTCGGCAATACCCCAATACTCGGCAATACCCCAATACCCTGCATGATACTTTGCAATACCCCAATACTCTGCTATACCGCCTATGGGGATTTTTAAGTAGCGAAGTTTGGCGCCATTCCACGAGTGTGCGCAATTTTGAAGTGTGACATGTTGGGTATCTATTTACTCGGCGTAACTTCATCTTTCATATTATGAAAAAAAATTGGGCTAAATTTACTGTTTTGTTTTGTTTTAAGCACAAAACTGTTTTTTTTTAAAAACACGCGTTCAATAAATTTCTGCGAAAATACCGTGCGAGATAAAAAGTTGTAACGGCCGCCATTGTATTCTCTAGGGTCTTTGCTAAAAAAGCATATATAATGTTTTGGGGTTCTATGTAATTTTCTAGAAAATAAATGATGATTTTTCCATGTAGGAGAGAAATGTCAGAATTGGTGTGGGTGTTCCAGAACGCCTGATGGTGCTCCCTGCATGTTGGGCCTCTGTATGTGGCCACGCTGTGTAAAAGTCCCACACATGGGGTATCGCCATACTCGGGAGGAATAGCAGAATGTGTTTTGGGGTGTAATTTGTGGTATGCATATTGCTGTGTGTGAGAAATAACCCACTAATATGACAGAAACAAGTTTGTTTGTTTTTTTTTTACAGAATTTTCAGTCGTTTTTCTTTTACAGCGCAAAAAATAAAAAACCCAGAGGTGATCAAATACCACCAAAAGAAAGCTCTATTTGTGTGAAAAAAAGGACAAAAATTTCAAATGGGTAGAATGTTGTATGACTGAGTAATTGTCTCTCAAGTTGTGAGAGCACCGAAAGCTGAAAATTGGTCTGGTTAGGAAGGGGGTTTAAGTGCCCAGTGGTCAAGTGGTTAATTCAGTTAAAAGCACCTGTTTAACTCCTGTATTACTATACTGGTACAGTATTCTTCCCTATGATCTCTGATGTGATGAAGAGTTTGGCTGCAGTGACGTCAGCCCGCTCCGTGCACTAAAGAGGGAGGGGGGTGCAGACGTCAGTGGGAGGAGAGGAGGGAGAAAGAAGAGCCGAGATTGCCGCCAATGTGCTGAAGACATCTGGTGGGAGGAGGGGAGGCTAGAGAAGAGCCGAGATCCTCGGCTGACACGTGCACAAGGAAACAGCAGCAGACATCAGCCGATAGGAGAGAAGAGGACCTTCGGCGGGGCAGCGGTCGATGCAGACATGTTTGTTTTATATTTAGCAGCAAACGGAGACAATAGGCAGCATTTAAAAGGTGTTTTTGACTGAGATTTACTAGGTCTTATTTTCAGGGTAGGGCTTATATTGCAGCCCACCCCGATAATCCAGATAGGGCTTATTTTCGGGGTAGGGTGTATTTTCGGGGAAACACGGTATTCCTTTATATTGGGTTTTATAATTTACAAATGCAGCCATTTCGAAATTGGATGAATGGATTAGCACTATTGATAGATAAAAGATGCATTTTATATACAATTATATAGATCAGACCAAAATGAGGGACAAATGAGGGGGAAAGAGGGACAGAGGGACATTGTTCCAAATCAGGGACAGTTGGGAGCTATGAACAAACGACTGTGGCTCAAGCACCCGTGAGCTCTGCTGATATTTTTGTGTATGGGTAGTAGAACTGTTTCTCTTGTATGTTTATATATGCTACAACACCTGAAAGATTAGCGTTTAGCCTGAGTACATAAAACAGAGAGGAAATCTGCATAGTTGTGTGTGGGGGCAGTAAATTAGACAGGTGGGAGAGCATCCCTGTGCATTTATAACCTTTCCTCCAACTAAAATGTCATCCAACTTCCTGTCAGTTGCATACGGTAATTGAAGTCTATATGATAATGTTTGCACTGGATCATTTCTGCTGTAGTAATGCACAGATTTCTACATGTGGCAAAAAACAGCACATATATCACCCTGCGCTCATACTTCATTTTCACTAATGTGATGGGACACTGAGTAATTGGGCTTAATCTGATCTTTCATTTCCTGAGATAGATTCCATTAATAAAGGCTGAATAATCATATGTGAATCAAAGCTCCGAGCTCGTCCTGGGAACTGCCTATTAAAAAATGCTAATACAGTTATGGATTCTATTCAGTCAAAGGCACAAAACCGATTATGCACCATTGCATCTAGTCACATAACTATTCCATTTAGATTATGCACCAAAATTTATTTGCAAGATTTGATGACTTTCATTACCAGTCTTTTATTCCGGCAGCAGTCATTTGGAGTCAATTGTAATGTACCAGCTTGTAATTATAACCCATTACAGCAAATCAATGGCATTCTACAAGTAGGTGCTTGCCAGGTTTATGCATTTCACTTGCTGACATTTTTCAGCCTGTGTTAGGAGAAATTGGCGGAGCAAGCATGGATTATTCTTGTAATTGTAGCGACAATGTATGCACCGACAATTAAAATGTAGATGAAAAGGTTTTCATATTGCTTGATTTTTCAGCTAATAGGTGTAAATGAATGTCATTCTATTGAGTTGTATTTGCACTTCATTCACATTAGCTCAGTTTGTATGCCTAATGTGCTATATGGTTTAATTAAACCACTGATAACCATCTGGTGGCTGTGATCTACAAGTGTTTGACAACAAGCTTGTGAGATTGTAGGCCACACCCCCCCTCTTAACCACCACCCGGATACTGCTAAATAGCCACACCACACATTTTGGCAAAATATTTAGCCATTGCACTTACTTTATCATAATAATATTACTATAATATAATATAATAATATAATAATATTACCAAATTATTAACCTGCCCAATTTTCAGAACTCGGGCAGCCAGTCAACAACCTTCTTTATATAACAAACAGCCCCCCCCCCCCCAGAAATCCAGGGTGACCCCACTACATAATAGGTCCTTGCAACTAGGGAGGGAGGGAGAACTTCTGCTGCTGGTCCAGTCCAGGGGGGAAAGGAAATAAGCCCCACCACAGCTGCCATTTATAGACAATGCAAGCTTCCGGCACCTTCCCAACAATCCTGTTGGAAAAGTATTTACTTGTATTTTACACATTGCTTTAACAAATTAACTGTTATGCAGTTTATTTATATATTTTTATTTCAAAGCAAAATCTACCCTATATGTATTCAGAACATGCTAAATTGGGCATATTCATTTTGTGTAAATTGCAAATATAGACATAAACAAAAAAAAGGCTAATGACCAGGGGCGTCGTTAGGTGCGGGCTTGGGGGGCTGGACCCCAGAATGGGCCCTCGAAAAGCCCCGGATCTATTAACCTATGCTTGTTGTTAGCCCCGAACGCTTGGCCCGGGACTGATCTGACGGGCGAGTGCGGCTGACGGCTGTGGCCAAGTTCGGCCGAGTGTGGCTGGGGCCGAGTTTGGCCGAGTGCGGCTGTGGCCGAGTGCAGCTGGGGCCGAGTGGAGCTGGGGCTGAGTTCGGCCGAGTGCCATAGGTCCTGCCTTCTGGAGCCTACAGCGCCAATCCAGGAAGACCATGGGACGTGTGATGTGGTGGTGCGTCGCCGTCCATCATAGCCTGCAGAGTCTCCAGAAGGCGGGTATTTCAAAATGCAGCCGCCAAAGTTACAGTATCCCTGCTCGGGCAGGCGGCTCTCCCTGACGTCATTGCAGCTCCGGCCAATTATAGCACCAGAGCCCGCGATACCCGGACGTAACTCTGGGAGCGATGTCGCCAGCCGAGCGGTGTACGGAGACTGCTGTGGGGGCTTCGATCTAAGGTAGGTAATTCATAATGCATGCATAAGCTATGCATACTAGCTCATTGTGCTTTTGTCTTGCAGGTTTTTCTTTTTTTGTGGGTTTACAACCACTTTAAGTGTGTCCTAAGAAGGCGCTTTCTAACTGTGGGGGGGGGGGGGGTTAGTGTTACAGTGGAGGAAAACAGTGATTGAGTTTCAGCTTAGCTGAAACAGAAAATCTCTCTTTTCCTCACTGACAGATCAGCTTGTGTACTGAGGTTCTTGAAAGGGAACCCTCGCCAAAATGTAAAAAATAATTGACGTGGGGTTACCCCCTAAGACATACCATATCACACCCACCCCCCATGTTGAGGGCATGTGGCCTAGTATGGTCCGGGAATTTTTGAGGATGCCTAACGTGTCTGTATCCTGCGTTATGCCGCGTTTCGCAGCTTTACCAGCATCAGATGTTTTTTTTTTCAGATGGTCCTCAGACGTTTTTTTTTTGCAACTTGAAAACACCATGTCATTTAGAGCTCCATGCATTGACAGACACATAGAATAACATGGATAGGTGTTTTTAAGCTGCAAAAAAACAAATGTCCAACGTTACTTAAAACAGCTGTAAAAAGGCTCTGTGTGCATGAGGCCTAAAGCATGCACATAAATAACAAAAATACCTAGCAACAGAGCTCTCCAGCTCAAACCGGCTGGGCAAAGTGATTCAACGTTTTCACTACATTGCAAGTAATGTGGATGCCATTACATCTTGTGAGTCGGCGTAGTGTTAATTCTCAATTAATATTCGTCTTCTCATTAACACTTACTACAGATGCATGTTTGAAGCACAACACATCTTTGTATTCCAACTAAGAATCGTATAGGTGATTTTAACCCTGGGAAAAGTAAAAACGTTTTGTCTTAGCGATTATGCCTGTGTGGCGTTACTTCTTTCCTTACTGTTAATGGGATTAGTCCTGGATTGGTCTCCCTCTTTATCCCGTAGCCCCCTCGGCTGTCTTGTCACTCTGATGTTAATGTGATTAGCTGTAGCCATATAAAATGCCCACAGGCTGGTGTCGGAAAAATCTGGGTTTACATGAGTGCGCCTCCCTCCTGAATACAACATCTTCTACCGGTCACAAGAGCGTTTGTTAACTTTTGGGCCACAACATGAATGCACCATTTATAACTCCTTCAATAAGAGCCAATTTAGAAGGTCATTTAGGAAACAAGCACAATACTGATACTGCGGAGGTTCCTTTGCATTCTATGTGTATTGTAATGGCCTTTATGGCTAGTTATGATTTTTCTAATGACAAAAAGAGGTCAGAAATACTTTTACAGATGCTGAAAGCCACATTGGGACATTCGTACACTACAGTATATATGGGTATAAACCACCCAACTTGATGTCAACTACTACATTTGGGAGAGGACAGGGGGGTTTGGGGCAACCTTATGGAGCATTAACATGCTCCCAATAATCAGTAGTGCCAAAACAGGCCAATTAAAATATCTACCCATCCATGGCCACCATTAGGGTAGTGGTATAAAGACTGTTCTTGCTACTTAGGATCATTTGTGAAGATGAACAGAATTTAAACTGCTAATTGGGGTTTATCTACAGTATAAAAAAAACGTAGCTATCAAACATAAAGCAGATACATAAGGCCGCGTACACACGACCAAATACATCTGTTCAAATCGGTCTGACATCTGTTCATTCTCGTATTATTCTAATTAGTGTATGTATCTTTGCTCTCTACACTGGGACATTCGATTGTATATCTCTTTGTATTTTGGGACTTGATATGTTTGGATCTGTGTTGTTAGGCGAACATATGCCTACTCTTTGTACAACTATTTTCATTAAAATGTTTTTGAATAAAAAAAAAAGGACCTACCATCATGTTCTTGGAAAATAAACACATGCCTTTATAAATTCCATGGTGACTGGATTAAGGTCATAAACTGGTAGATTTTTGTATGAAAGTTAAAGCAAAAAATCAGTACATTCAATAGTGTCTACAAAGACTTGATAAATGTTTTTCAAGACTACTTCAAAAACATTTTTTGTTAACTTTTAAAGGAAAGGTATGGCCAAAGTTTTTGGCCTTCTAAGTATCACAGGAGTGCAGTTCGTGCAGATCCAACCTGATGCCTGGATTGGCAGCTGGCTCAGCCTCTCAGCGAGCCACTGGGAGGCTGAGCCAGCTTTTCCAAATGCTGCATCCACCTTGTACAATACTTTTTCTAAAGAACCAATACTTTTCTTTTAACATTTGTTTTTGTATGATTGTGATTTCTCACCCAAAGGCCACACACACTGTTTAAAATCTGTTTGTTCAAGAAAAAAAAAAACATCCGGCTACTTTAAATTTCTTCTAGGGTCAAAAAGGAACATTGATTTGACCCAACTAATGATTAGAAAATAAAATTAACAGTTCAAAAACAAAAAATTTTAAACAAAATTCTAGGATATGGTCAGTATTACCCATTTTATTTACTGTATTACTGGGAAAAAAGCAGTTTCAAAGATAAAAAGAGGAGGTATTATGTAAACATAAAATAAGATCACATTATATAACAAATAGAGAAATGAATATACAGTGGAACCTCGGATTGCGAGTAACGCGGTTAACAAGCTTTTCGCAATACGAGCACTGTATTTAAAAAAAAACCTGACTCGGTTTGCGAGTGTTGTCTCGCAAAACTAGCAGGATTCAAGCCAAAGCTGTGTGCAGTAATGCGTTTGGCCTGAGGTGGGGGGCGCCGGGGGCCGAGCAGAGCCGTTCGGAAATGCTCGGAAATACTTTGTTCCCGAGCCCTCTCTGAGTTCATCCGAGCTGTCCTTGGGCCTTTCCGGGTGTTTGCGAGGCCCTCCGGCAACCCCCCTACTGCATGCCATTGAAGTCAATACGAAACAAATCATTTTAGTTTTCATTGACTTCCATGGGGAAACTCGCTTTGATATGCGAGTACTTTGGATTACCAGTATTCTCCTGGTATAGGGTATTTTTATTGAAAATGGGATGAGTAATTATCTGTATAATTCTTATAAGTGTTAGATACATAAGAACTATAGCGTTTTGGGTGGGGCAAAGAAGAAGGAGAAAGAGAAAAAAAGAGGAAAAAGGATCCTGAGGAAACCCTATTCAAGGAAAAAGTTCACATTTTCACAAAAAATAATAAATGTGCATTTTTTTGTAGGTAAAAAATGTGCATTTACAGGGAGTGCAGAATTATTAGGCAAGTTGTATTTTTGAGGATTAATTTTATTATTGAACAACAACCATGTTCTCAATGAACCCAAAAAACTCATTAATATCAAAGCTGAATATTTTTGGAAGTAGTTTTTAGTTTGTTTTTAGTTTTAGCTATTTTAGGGGGATATCTGTGTGTGCAGGTGACTATTACTGTGCATAATTATTAGGCAACTTAACAAAAAACAAATATATACCCATTTCAATTATTTATTTTTACCAGTGAAACCAATATAACATCTCAACATTCACAAATATACATTTCTGACATTCAAAAACAAAACAAAAACAAATCTGTGACCAATATAGCCACCTTTCTTTGCAAGGACACTCATGCAGCCTGCCATCCATGGATTCTGTCAGTGTTTTGATCTGTTCACCATCAACATTGCGTGCAGCAGCAACCACAGCCTCCCAGACACTGTTCAGAGAGGTGTACTGTTTTCCCTCCTTGTAAATCTCACATTTGATGATGGACCACAGGTTCTCAATGGGGTTCAGATCAGGTGAACAAGGAGGCCATGTCATTCGTTTTTCTTCTTTTATACCCTTTCTTGCCAGCCACGCTGTGGAGTACTTGGACGCGTGTGATGGAGCATTGTCCTGCATGAAAATCATGTTTTTCTTGAAGGATGCAGACTTCTTCCTGTACCACTGCTTGAAGAAGGTGTCTTCCAGAAACTGGCAGTAGGACTGGGAGTTGAGCTTGACTCCATCCTCAACCCGAAAAGGCCCCACAAGCTCATCTTTGATGATACCAGCCCAAACCAGTACTCCACCTCCACCTTGCTGACGTCTGAGTCGGACTGGAGCTCTCAGCCCTTTACCAATCCAGCCACGGGCCCATCCATCTGGCCCATCAAGACTCACTTTCATTTCATCAGTCCATAAAACCTTAGAAAAATCAGTCTTGAGATATTTATTGGCCCAGTCTTGACGTTTCAGCTTGTGTGTCTTGTTCAGTGGTGGTCGTCTTTCAGCCTTTCTTACCTTGGCCATGTCTCTGAGTATTGCACACCTTGTGCTTTTGGGCACTCCAGTGATGTTGCAGCTCTGAAATATGGCCAAACTGGTGGCAAGTGGCATCTTGGCAGCTGCACGCTTGACTTTTCTCAGTTCATGGGCAGTTATTTTGCGCCTTGGTTTTTCCACAAGCTTCTTGCGACCCTGTTGACTATTTTGACTGAAACGCTTGATTGTTCGATGATCACGCTTCAGAAGCTTTGCAATTTTAAGAGTGCTGCATCCCTCTGCAAGATATCTCACTATTTTTGACTTTTCTGAGCCTGTCAAGTCCTTCTTTTGACCCATTTTGCCAAAGGAAAGGAAGTTGCCCAATAATTATGCACACCTGATATAGGGTGTTGATGTCATTAGACCACACCCCTTCTCATTACAGAGATGCACATCACCTAATATGCTTAATTTGTAGTAGGCTTTCGAGCCTATACAGCTTGGAGTAAGACAACATGCATAAAGAGGGTGATGTGGTCAAAATACTCATTTGCCTAATAATTCTGCACTCCCTGTATTATTTTTGGTTTCTGGACCTTCTAAAGCAAGAGTGTCATCAGCATTATGATTGTCCATAAAAGGGCCGGTTGTATCTGTAAGATGTAGATCTGTAATCGCATCTCCTCCCCTTTACATTAGATGTCAAGAGCCACCCACCATCAGAAGTTGAGTCCCCCACTCTCCCTTACATCACAGTGCACCCCCTTTCCTTATGCTGCTGCTGGGAAGAAGCTGGATGCATTGCTTGAAAGCAGAAAGTAGGGGTTTGGAGAAGGACCAGAGAAAGGCTGGAGCTCTCCTGCAGCTGCAGGAGAGGTGCAAGGGCCACATGAAATGGCCTGGAGGGCCGATTCGGCCCACCAGGCCTAGTGTTTGACACCTGTGTGCTAAAGCATTTCACCAGCGATTGGCAAATCACTGGTACCATGCAGGTCTCCAGCAGATCTATCAGTGTATCCGTGTGCCTGTCAGCGGGGCTGCTCCCCCCCCTCCCCCCCCATCCATGTGCCCGGCTCCCTAATCTACATGCAGGATTCCGAAAGCATGGAATTAAATGTTTTTTTTTTTTTAAGTTAATGTTTAGAGCATGAGGCTTTAATTGGCTTAAAAAAAGGGTGGGCCCGGAGCACAGTTCTCTGCGCTCGAAACCCACCCAGTTGTGAGACAAAAGCGAATTAATATTTGCTATTGTCTTCCTGCTTCTCCTCCTGGCCAATCAGGAATAGGGACCTGAGACCTGATTGGCCTAGAGGAGAAGTGACCAGATCGGCTGGAGCAGAAGCACGGAGGAAGAGGAGGAGACGCAGGGGGAATCCGCTGAAGTTGCCTGGGACCAGGATGGGGTAAGAGCGGGACTGGCGGACAGATGGATAAGCGGGAGGATTGACCGAGAGACCCAGCGACGGTGGTGGGGGGTTGTATTGACTGACTGACCGACTAACTGACTAGGGGGGTGGGGTGGTTCGTTTGCCACCCTCCCCAATATATGGAGCATCGGCTGCCACTGGTGCCTGTACATCGCGTACGGGCAGGCAGATACAATCTGAAAGGAAGAGAGAATGAGCTACCACAGGGCTCCACATCCCTGCTAGCTGTTGGGAATATGGGTGTAACATGTTAAAAAAGGTGAATTTATCCTTTAAAGCGGTGGTTCACCCTAAAACTACTCTGTCCCATCCCATCCAGCATACTGGCGTCAGCGCCTGTGCACAGACCTAGGAGCCGACTGCGCAGGCGCCGTATATATCCGAGTCCTATGGCTATGGCGCGTCACGCCCTCCGAAAAAAGCCAAAATAGGACTCGGCTATATACGGCGCCTGTGCAGTCAGCTCCTAGGTCTGTGCGCAGGCGCCGTATAGCGCCGGGAATAGCCGAGTCCTAAATCGGCTATTTTCGGAATGCGTCACCCGCGGTGGACAACAAAAAAGAAAATTATTCATTAAACAGTAAGTTGAGCAATTAAAAAAAAAAAAAACAGCATACTGGCGCTGACACCAGTATGCTGGATGGGATGGGACAGAGTAGTTTTAGGGTGAACCACCGCTTTAACCACTTGAGATCCGCGCTATAGACAAAAGAGTTCCACAGCGCGGGTCTCAAGTGCCGAGTGGATGTCTTTGGACGTCCTGTTGTTTACATTCCCCGTGCACGCCGATGTGGGGCACGCAGCGGGGAAACACTACTGTGCCCGGCGCATTGCTGGGAAGCCGATGCGTGTGCCTGGCGGCCGCGATATCCGCCGGGGACACGCGATCGGCGGTGACAGCAGGGACGTGGAGCTCTCTGTGTAAACACATAGCTCCACGTCCTGTCAGGAAGAGAGGAGACCGATCTGTGTCCCTTGTACATAGGGACACAGCATCTGTCACCTCCCCCAGTCAGTCCCCCCCCCCCACACAGTTAGAACACACCCAGGGAATACATTTAACCCCATCCTCACCCCCTAGTGTTAACCCCTTCCCTGCCAGTCACATTTATACAGTAATTAGTGCATTTTGTATAGCACTGATCGCTGTATAAATGTGAATGGTCCCAAATTTGTGTCAAAAGTGTCCGATACGTCCGCCGCAATATCGCAGGCCTGACAAAAAAATTGCAGATCGCCAGCCATTACTAGTAAAAAAAAAAAATCATAGAGCTATCCCCTATTTTGTAGGCGCTATAACTTTTGCGCAAACCAATCAATATACGCTTATTGCGATTTTTTTAACAAAAATATGTAGAAGAATACGTATCGGCCTACACCGAGGAAAAAAATATTTTTTTAAAAAAAAATTGGGATATTATTATAACAAAAGTAAAAAATATTGTGTTTTTTTTTTCCAAATTTTCTGTCTTGTTTTGTTTATAGATAAAAAAATAAAAATTGCAGAGATGATCAAATACCACCAAAAGAAAGCTCTATTTGTGGAAAAAAAATGATAAAAATATAATTTGGGTACTGTGTTGCATGACCGCGCAATTGTCATTCAAAATGCGTCAGCGCTGAAAGCTGAAAATTGGTCTGGGCACTAAGGGGGTTTAAGTGCCCAGTAATGAAGTGGTTAAAAGCAATTAATGAGGCTATAAACGTGAATCATTAATAGCATTGTAGAGCCCAAAACAAAGAGCTATATGGAGCCTTGTATCTTTAATCAGAGATAAGAGTTCAGCAAAAGAGAGATTTGTACTTTTCGGTGGTCCTCAAATCAACCAATAGAGATAGCATGATGTAAAATGTATTCTAAAAATCTTTGGCCATGGACCAAACATTTACAGGCAACTACTGTATACTTTCTTTGCAGCTTTAAACTGATAGCCAAATGTAGGATCTTTAAATTTTCTTCAGTAATAGACTTTCCTCAATATTTTTCTCTCAATCTTTTAAGTAATTAACATTATATGCTGATAACAATATTATATTATATTATATGATGTTATTATATGTGTAGCAGAGAAATAAAATAAAAAAGCTGATCATTGTAAGCACCTTTGTCAGTGTTAAATGGTGTGTCTAATCTCTGTAACTACTGGAGAGCTTCTTTTCAAAAACAACAGACTTACTGGCTGGATCACTAGATGAAAATAGCAGAAAGCCTAAAAAAGAAAATGAATGTAGACATCACATCTAAGAAATGGTAAGCTGCAATAATAAACATTTGCTTTTGAGTTTAACAGCACTTTAAGTTATTTCACTAAGCTAAGATTTCAGTGAGGTCCCCTTCTTATGACACAGTTTGAACAACCCATCTATTAATCTTGTGAGATGAGAGGTAATGCAGTAATAATTGAAATCTCAGCCATTTTTCACTTTATCCCTTTATGGAATAATATCAGTCTATCTGGCTTGTTACGTGAACTGGTCAGTAGCCATAATGCCACTGTGAAGATTCCTAAAAATGTTGGAGAGTAGTATTGGGTGAACGGTTCAGGCTAAGCAAAAGTTTGGACCAATCATTTCCTGTTTGCCTGTTCGTGAATTTGCGGGGCCCTTAGCGGATGTTCACCGCCAAGCACCCCAACAATGAACTGCACGCTTCACAGTGCATTATCCTAATTGGATTAAGCTTTGCCAATTAGGGCACCCACAGAGCACTACACTATACTCTTGATTCAAGAGTACCTCTAGAAGGTTACAGAGTGAAGGCACCACCAACATCCAAAGACGACCAATTTTTCCGCAACTGTGTGTCAAAATTAATTTTTTTACAGCAAGGCCAATTCTTGCTTTTATCAAGACTACCTCTAGAAGGTTACTGGGGTGAAGGCACTACCAACACCCAAAGATCAATTTTTCCACAACTGTTTGACCGGGGGGATCAAATTTAATTTTTGACAGCAAGGCCAATTCTTGCTTTCATCAAGAGTACCTCTAGAAGGTTACAGGGTGAAGGTACTGCCATCACCAAAAGATCGATTTTTCCACAACTGTTTAACCAGTGCGACAATTTAATAGTTTTTACAGCAAGGCCAATTTTTCATCTCATCAAGACTACTTCTAGAAAGTTATGGGGTGAGGGCACCAACAACTCCCAAAAAAACAATTTTTCCGCAACTGTTTAACAGGGGTGTCAAATTTACATTTTTTACAGGAAAACAATTCTTGCTTTTATCAAGAGTACCTTTTTAGGGTTACGGTGTGAAGGCACCACCCAAAGCCCAATTTTTCCGAACCTGTTACTTCTATCCAAAGTATGCAAAAGAGACACCAGACTTTATCGAAAACAATTGTTAATCTTTGCCTGAGTATACTATAATTTGGCCTCTTCACATAAGGCTTGCACACTTTGGTGCAAACAAGTCTGCCAAAGAGATACCAGAATTTATCCAAAAAATCTCAAATTTTGTTACAAATGCACTAAAATGTGGCCTCATCATACAGACTGGCTCCCCAAGCCGCTGTTTACAAAATAAAGAAAGCTTGCAGGGAAAATCTATTTAAATGTAATTTTTTTTTTTTCATAAATGTCAGTTTTGCTGCAGCAGGTTCTATACACCAGGTTCAGATGCACCACTTTACAGGCAGACTAAATGGACCCTCCCCAGGTACTATATTTAAAGCAAATGTTTTCATTTTTATTGTTTCTCTTTAAGCATCATCAAAATCACTGCTCCTTTAACCACTTAAGACCCGGAACTTTAGGCAGCTAAAGGACCTGGCCAGTTTTTGCGATTCGGCACAACTGACATGCAATGCGATGTGGCTCCCAAACAAAATTGGCGTCCTTTTTTCCCCACAAATAGTGCTTTCTTTTGGTGGTATTTGATCACCTCTGCAGTTTTTATTTTTTGCGCTATAAACAAAAATAGAGCGACAATTTTGAAAAAAATGCAATATTATTTACTTTTTGCTATAATAAATATCCCCCAAAAATACATATTAAAAAAAATGTTCCTCAGTTTAGGCCGATACGTATTCTTCTACCTATTTTTGGTAAAAAAAATCGCAATAAGCGTTTATCGGTTGGTTTGCGCAAAATTTATAGCGTTTACAAAATAGGGGATAGTTTTATTGCATTTTTATTATTATTTTTTTACTACTAATGGCGGCGATCAGTGATTTTTTTTCATGAGTGCAACATTATGGCGGACACTTCGGACAATTTTGACACATTTTTGGGACCATTGTCAGTTTCACAGCAAAAAATTCATTTATAATGCATTGTTTACTGTGAAAATGACAATTGCAGTTTGGGAGTTAACCACAAGGGGCGCTGAAGGGGTTATGTATGACCTCATCTGTATTTCTAACTGTAGGGGGGTGTGGCTGTAGGTGTGATGTCATTGATTGTTTCTCCCTATAAAAGGTAACACACGATCGATCACGGCGCCACAGTGAAGAATGGGGCAGCTGTGTTTACACACAGCTCTCCTCGTTCTTCAGCTCCGGGAAATGATCGCGGGACTCCAGGGGTGATCGGGTCCGTGGGTCCCACGGTCACGGAGCTTCGGACCGGGTTTGCGGGCGCTTGCCGCGACCCGCGGCTGGGCACTTAATGAGGACGTACCTGTACGTGCTTGTGCCCAGCCGTGCTATTCTGCCGACGTAAATGAGCAGGAGGCGGTCCTTAAGTGGTTAAAAACAATATTTTTTTAAAGTTTTTTCATGAATATATGTCTCCCCATTTTTTGCCAAATAACATGCATATAAGCCTTCAAAATTTAGACTTTTGTTTTTGATTTCTCAAGTTCGGTGTTTGAGAGTTCTGGCGCAAACCGAACCGGGGGGGGGGGGGGTGTTCGGCCCATCTCTATTGGTGAGCATAGAGAAGTAGTCAGTTACAGTTTTAACAAAAATGAAAAAAAAGGTAGAAGTTGATGATGTTTATAATATGGTGTGTTAACCATATTTGAAATATTGCAAACATTTTCTAAGCCAGAAGCTACTAGTAATGCTGTTATTATATTCATTTACTATGCTATTTTCCCCTAAATCAAATACTATTTTCATAACATGAATAATTAACACCCACATTAAATTAAAAACTACTTCAGTTTGTTTCATTGATGTACTTTTAAGATATTCTGAATCCAAATTACACAGGGAGGAAGAAAATGACAAAATGTGTTTAATGGTTTGTAAGGTCACTGGGATAATTAGTTTGGAACAAAAAATATTATTAACCCGCTGAGCAGCTCTGCAAGGTTGCAATTTTAGGTTAATTAGTTTATTAATGTGATATCTGCTCATTGTGTGTTGTCAGCATACAGGGGACCTCACAAAGCATTCCACTCTTGGCCAACATAAAGAAAATTATTTTTGAAAAATAAAGGAAAAAATAAAAACCACCATTGTTAGCCAGCATTCCAGCGTTGGCATTGAAAATAGATACACAGTCATGTAGAAAAATAAGTACACCCAATGAAAATCTTTTTCCATATACTTGAACAGGCAAAAAAATAGATCTTTTTAAAATGATTTATTTAGGCATGAGTCAACAGTCTCAATAATAAGCTCAAGTCTGCTCAGACACAATCGAGTAAACAAGGTGCATTGAATCCATTCAAGCATAGCGCGTACTAAAAGGTCCAAAAACTTACAGACAACGAGACCTTAACTAAAAGTAGTGTACATAATGAGTAATTAAGGAATACAATTTCCAGAGAGAACAAACACAATTCCCTAGCTGGCACACCTGCCAGAAAGAAAAACCCATTGGGGTAGATTCACATAGAATTAGATTAGCGTAGAGTATCAGAAATACTCTACGCCGCCGTTTTTTACCTGGCTCTACGTGGAATCCCGGTAGATTTTGTCCTGTAAACTACGGCGGCGTAGTGTATTTCTCCCGGCGCAATCCATCTACGCGAGTAGGGGGCGTGAAGCATTTAAATTAGGCGCGTTCCCGCGGCGATCGAACTGTGCATGCTCCGTTCCGAAATTTCCTGCCGTGCATTGCGCGAAATCACGTCGTTACGTCATTTTTTTTTTGAGTAGCGTCGTTTACGGACATTCCTATTCCTGAACGAGTTACGTAAAAAAAAAAAAAAAAAAATTAAATTCTACGCGGGAACGACGGCCATACTTAACATGGGCTAAGCACCGTTAGACCAGCAAATAGCTGGTCTAACAGTACGTAGCAAAAAAATTACGTAAGCGATTGCGAAGGCCGCTCGTATCTTCGTGGATCGCCGTAAAAACTCATTTGCATATCCCGACGCAGAAAACGACACGGACTCCTCCCAGCGGCCGCAAAAAGATTGCATCGTAGATCCGAAGGCTTACGAAGACGTAAGCCTCTCGGATCGAAGCCCGAAGCCGCCGTATCATGGTTTGAGGATTCAAACTAGTGATACGGCGCGTGAAATTTGAAATTACTCCTGTCTAACACCAGTTAGACAGGCGTAATCGCTCTGTGAATCTGGGCCATTGTCTCCTGACTATTCATTATGTCCCACGTTTGTTTGTTTTTTTATAAATATTTTTATTGATACATTTATAAACACAAAACAAATAAACATAAAATAACACAAACAGTCAAATAATTCACCCTCACAGGGGTTGTAAATGCATATCAAGTAAAAGGCTGATTGGCAGGAGAGAGTATTATTATTATATTATTATACAGGATTTATATAGCGCCATGAGTTTTTCACAGCGCTTTACAATATAAAGGGAGATAATACAGCAACAATACATTTCAATACAGGAGGGTTAGAAAGGCCCTGCTCCTGTGAGCTTACAATGTAGTAGGGAGGGGCTGGTAAAAAATTATGTATTACTTGAAAACAAGTGGTGTGGTTTACATCAGCATAGAGAACAGACACAAATATGCACTAGGAAAAGATGCCCCTATATCGGGACAATTCCCTGCTAGGAGATTAGCTATCAATCTTAATCAGTAGAAAAAGTTGAAGCAATAGATGGCTTTGCCAAGCATTTGGACCATTCCCTTTCATATTTTTTTGGGCAGCCTTGGTTAATGTAAGAGCCTTTGTACAAAGGAAAGGTAAGCTGGTATTCACTAAGTGCTTCCAAAAGGAGAGGGTGAAAGGAGTGGTGTTTTCCAGGTCATAGTAATGGTCTTCCTGGCATAAAAGAGAAGGAGGATAACCAGAGTCCTTTCTGCTAATGTCCCATGTTTTTGGTGTGTTTTCCGAAAGTGCACCAAAAGTCCTGCATGCTGCACATTTTGTCCTCTATCAGAAAATGCATCAAAAAGGTGGGCTATAATAGAAAGTCTGTTGGAAACCGCAGCTAACCCACATGAAAACCGTGGGTAAACTGTACTGCACCTGCGCTGCAGTCAAACCGCAATGGAGCAGTGTGAAAGGGGCCAAAGACATACTTACGTGTTCACATGACTGGATCCTACATGTGTACAGCCTCTTATTAGTTCCTAATAAATAAATTAACTCTGCATGAATAAACTCTTTCTTGTTTACCTGCACAGATTGCAAGCCTTTAAAAATTAGCATTTTTTGGAACACTTATTTCAAAGCTTTATATAATGGACACACACAACCAAGCCTCGGTCTGAATCTCAGGCGGCTGATTCTGCAAACGCCATTTTGATTATGAGAAGATCCAAAATCAAGACTGAAAATCCCACAAATCTTAAGGCCCATACACGCGATAGGACTTTTTGACAACAAACTTCAAAATGAGCAGGTTTTTCCAAAAATCCGACCGTGTGTACGCTCCATCGGACAAATTTTTTCAGATTTCATTGGACAAAAGTTCGCTCTGCAAACAGACAAACTTTCCGGCAACAAAAGTCCTATGGTGCAAAGTCCTGCAGTGTGTACAGAAATCCAAAGTACAAACACGCGTGCTCAGAACCAATGCCAAAGATCAGACAAAAATACAGAAGTTGACCAAAGGGTGGTGGTAAAGAGCTGAAAAACCATGTGATTTTGGGAAAGTTTTCTGAATAAGTCCTGCCGTGTGTATGCATACTAAGTTCACGGCCAACGGCCTTCGAACAAAAATCCATGGAAAAGTTTGTTTGAACTCCGATCCTGTGTATGAGGATAAAGAGGGTGGTGGAAAAATTGCGATTGCTACAAAAGACCCACCTTTGAACCACCATACCTATCAATACTAAACCACTAAAACGGACTCAAATGTTGACTAACACATTCAATGTGCATAGATAATAATAACATTTCAAACGACTAAATTTACAAACGTCATTACACTCGTAGCATGGGTGTGTCATAAATCACTATCCATAGCTCGTGGCTAAATCGTAACCACCGTGGATAGGAAAGGACTCTAATATTCATTCCGAAGACACCCGTAGGGTAAAAAACAACAATCAATTAAATCAAAATTGGTCGATCATCTCCACTGTGGATAATATAAGGAATGTTATTTCAAGGGCTAGTTGCCCCATTATAGCATCCCAAAGGAAATGTTTTCCTTAAAGCAGAGACTATATACAGGTTATATTCGAAAAATTTGAATATTGTGCAAAAGTTTGTTTATTTCACTAATGTAACTGAAAAGGTGAAACTAATATATGAGATAGACTCATTACATGCAAAGAAAGATAGATCAAGCTGTGATTTGTCATAATTGTGATGATTATGGGTTACAGATCATGAAAACCCCAAATTCACAATCTCAGAAAATTTGAATATTACATGCAATCAATAAAACAAGGATTGTATATAGAACAATATCGGACCTCTGAAAAGTATAAGCATGCATATGTACTCAGTACTTGGTTTGGGCCCCTTTTGCAGCAATTACTGCCTCAATGCGGCGTGGGATGGAATCTATCAGCCTGTGGCACAGCTGAGGTGTTATGGAAGACCAGGATGCTTCAATAGCAGCCTTCAGCACTTCTGCATTGTTCAGTCTCTCATCTTTCTCTTGGCAATGCCCCATAGATTGGGGTTCAGGTCAGGTGAGTTTGCTGGCCAATTAATCACAGTAATCCCACGATCATTGAACCAGGTTTTGGTGCTTTTGACAGTGTGGGCAGGTGCCAAGTCCTGCTGGAAAATGAAGTCTGCATCCCCATAGAGCTCGTCTGCGGAAGGAAGCATAAAGTGCCCCAAAATCTCCTGGTAGACGGCTGTGGTGACCCTGGACTTAATGAAGCACAGTGGACCAACACCAGCGGATGACATGGCTCCCCAAATCAACACAGACTGTGGAAACTTCACACTGGACTTCAAGCATCTTGCAGTTTGTGCCTCTCCATTCTTCCTCCATACTCTGGCTCATTGGTTTCCAAATGAGATGCAAAATTTGCTCTCATCAGAAAAGAGGACTTTGGACCACTGAGCAACAGACCAGGTGTGTTTTTCTTTAGCCCAGATAAGACACTTCTGACGTTGTTTGTTCAGGAGTAGCTTGACAAGAGGAATACAACATTTGAAGCCCATGTCCAGGATCCGTCTGTGTGTGGTGGCTCTTGATGCACTGACTCCAGTCTCAGTCCACTCCTTCTGAATGGCCTTTTCCTGACAATCCTCTCCAGGCTGCGGTCATCCCTGCTGCTTGTGCACCTTTTTCTTCCAAACTTTCCCCTTCCACATAACTTTCTATTAATGTGCTTTGATACAACACTTTGGGAACATCCAACTTCTTTTGCA